>OY726527.1:39240732-40490732 GCA_963383655.1 Bathymodiolus septemdierum
GATGTAAATGAACTTGGGGGACTACCAAACATTACACTTAGACACAAATTAAACCAAAGGAACAGGTTGTAATAGGAAATAACATTGATATAAATGAACTTGAGGGACTACCAAACATTACACTTAGACACAAATTAAACCAAAGGAACAGGTTGTAATAGGAAATAACATTGATATAAATGAACAGGAGGGACTACCAAACATTACACTTAGACACAAATTAGAGCAAAGGAACAGGTTGTTATAGGAAATAACAATGATGTAAATGAACATGAGGGACTACCAAACATTACACTTAGAAACAATTAAAGCAAAGGAACAGGTTGTAATAGGAAATAACTTTGATGTAAATGCACATGAGGGACCACCAAACATTACACTTAGACACACATTAAACCAAAGGAACAGGTTGTAATAGGAAATAACATTGATGTAAATGAACATGAAGGACTACCAAACATTACACGTAGACACAAATTAAAGCGAAGGAACAGGTTGTAATAGGAAATAACAGTGATGTAAATGAACATGAGGGACTACCAAACATTACACTTAGACACAAATTAAAGCAAACGAACAGGTTGTAATAGGAAATAACATTGATGTAAATGAACATGAGGGACTACCAAACATTACACTTAGACACAAATTAAAGTAAAGGAACAGGTTGTAATAGGAAATAACATTGATGTAAATGAACATGAGGGACTACCAAACATTACACTTAGACACAAATTAAAGCAAAGTAACAGGTTGTAATAGGAAATAACATTGATGTAAATGAACATGAGGGACTACCAAACATAACACTTAGACACAATATAAAACAAAGGAACAGGTTGTAATAGGAAATAACTTTGATGTAAATGAACATGAGGGACTACCAAACATTACACCTAGACACAAATTAAAGCAAAGGAACAGGCTGTAATAGGAAATAACATTGATGTAAATGAACATGAGGGACTACCAAACATTACACTTAGACACAAATTAAAGCAAACGAACAGGTTGTAATAGGAAATAACATTGATGTAAATGAACATGAGGGACTACCAAACATTACACTTAGACCCAAATTAAAGCAAAGGAACAGGTTGTAATAGGAAATAACAGTGATGTAGATGAACAAAAGGGACTACCACACATTACACTTTGACACAAATTAAAGCGAAGGAACAGGTTGTAATAGGAAATAACATTGATGTAAATGAACATGAGGGACTACCAAACATTACACTTAGACACAAATTAAAGCAAGGGAACAGGTTGTAATAGGAAATAACATTGATGTAAATGAACATGTGGGACTACCAAACATTACACTTAGACACAAATTAAAGCAAAGGAACAGGTTGTAATAGGAAATAACATTGATGTAAATGAACATGAGGGACTACCAAACATTACACTTAGACACAATATAAAACAAAGGAACAGGTTGTAATAGGAAATAACATTGATGTAAATGAACATGAGGGACTACAAAACATTACACTTAGACACAAATCAAACCAAAGGAACAGGTTGTAATAGGAAATAACATTGATGTAAATGAACATGAGGGACTACCAAACATTACACTTAGACACAAATTAAAGCAAAGGAACAGGTTGTTATAGGAAATAACATTGATGTAAATGAACATGAGGGACTACCAAACATTACACTTAGACACAAATTAAACCAAAGGAACAGGTTGTAATATGAAATAACATTGATGTAAATGAACATGAGGGACTACCAAGCATTACACTTAGACACAAATATGAGCAAAGGAACAGGTTGTTACAGGAAATAACATTGATGTAAATGAACATGAGGGACTACCAAACATTACACTTAGAAACAAATAAAGCAAAGGAACAGGTTGTAATAGGAAATAACTTTGATGTAAATGAACATGAGGGAATAACAGACATTACACCTAGACACAAATTAAAGCAAAGGAACAGGTTGTAATAGGAAATAACATTGATGTAAATGAACATGAGGGACTACCAAACATTACACTTAGACACAAATTAAAGCAAACGAACAGGTTGTAATAGGAAATAACATTGATGTAAATGAACATGAGGGACTACCAAACATTACACTTAGACACAAATTAAAGCAAAGGAACAGGTTGTAATAGGAAATAACATTGATGTAGATGAACATGAGTGACTACCACACATTACACTTTGACACAAATTAAAGCGAAGGAACAGGTTGCAATAGGAAATAACATTGATGTAAATGAACATGAGGGAATACCAAACATTACACTTAGACACAAATTAAAGCAAAGGAACAGGTTGTAATAGGAAATAACATTGATGTAAATGAACATGAAGGACTACAAAACATTACACTTAGACACAAATTAAAGCAAACGAACAGGTTGTAATAGGAAATAACATTGATGTAAATGAACATGAAGGACTACCAAACATTACACTTAGACACAAATTAAAGCAAACGAACAGGTTGTAATAGGAAATAACATTGATGTAAATGAACATGAGGGACTACCAAACATTACAGTTAGACACAAATTAAAGCAAAGGAACAGGTTGTAATAGGAAATAACATTGATGTAAATGAACTTGAGGGACTACCAAACATTACACTTAGACACAAATTAAACCAAAGGAACAGATTGTAATAGGAAATAACATTGATATAAATGAACTTGAGGGACTACCAAACATTACACTTAGACACAAATTAAACCAAAGGAACAGGTTGTAATAGGAAATAACATTGATATAAATGAACAGGAGGGACTACCAAACATTACACTTAGACACAAATTAGAGCAAAGGAACAGGTTGTTATAGGAAATAACAATGATGTAAATGAACATGAGGGACTACCAAACATTACACTTAGAAACAATTAAAGCAAAGGAACAGGTTGTAATAGGAAATAACTTTGATGTAAATGAACATGAGGGACCACCAAACATTACACTTAGACACACATTAAACCAAAGGAACAGGTTGTAATAGGAAATAACATTGATGTAAATGAACATGAGGGACTACCAAACATTACACTTAGACACAAATTAAAGCAAAGGAATAGGTTGTAGTAGGAAATAACAGTGATGTAGATGAACATGAGGGACTACCACACATTACACTTTGACACAAATTAAAGCGAAGGAACAGGTTGTAATAGGAAATAACATTGATGTAAATGAACATGAGGGACTACCTAACATTACACTTAGACACAAATTAAAGCAAGGGAACAGGTTGTAATAGGAAATAACATTGATGTAAATGAACATGAGGGACTACCAAACATTACACTTAGACACAAATTAAAGCAAAAGAACAGGTTGTAATAGGAAATAACATTGATGTAAATGAACATGAGGGACTACCAAACATTACACTTAGACACAATATAAAACAAAGGAACAGGTTGTAATAGGAAATAACATTGATGTAAATGAACTTGAGGGACTACCAAACATTACACTTAGACACAAATTAAACCAAAGGAACAGGTTGTAATAGGAAATAACATTGATATAAATGAACTTGAGGGACTACCAAACATTACACTTAGACACAAATTAAACCAAAGGAACAGGTTGTAATAGGAAATAACATTGATATAAATGAACAGGAGGGACTACCAAACATTACACTTAGACACAAATTAGAGCAAAGGAACAGGTTGTTATAGGAAATAACAATGATGTAAATGAACATGAGGGACTACCAAACATTACACTTAGAAACAATTAAAGCAAAGGAACAGGTTGTAATAGGAAATAACTTTGATGTAAATGAACATGAGGGACCACCAAACATTACACTTAGACACACATTAAACTAAAGGAACAGGTTGTAATAGGAAATAACATTGATGTAAATGAACATGAAGGACTACCAAACATTACACGTAGACCCAAATTAAAGCGAAGGAACAGGTTGTAATAGGAAATAACAGTGATGTAAATGAACATGAGGGACTACCAAACATTACACTTAGACACAAATTAAAGCAAACGAACAGGTTGTAATAGGAAATAACATTGATGTAAATGAACATGAGGGACTACCAAACATTACACTTAGACACAAATTAAAGTAAAGGAACAGGTTGTAATAGAAAATAACATTGATGTAAATGAACATGAGGGACTACCAAACATTACACTTAGACACAAATTAAAGCAAAGGAACAGGTTGTAATAGGAAATAACATTGATGTAAATGAACATGAGGGACTACCAAACATTACACTTAGACACAATATAAAACAAAGGAACAGGTTGTAATAGGAAATAACATTGATGTAAATGAACATGAAGGACTACAAAACATTACACTTAGACACAAATTAAACCAAAGGAACAGGTTGTAATAGGAAATAACATTGATGTAAATGAACATGAGGGACTACCAAACATTACACTTAGACACAATATAAAACAAAGGAACAGGTTGTAATAGGAAATAACATTGATGTAAATGAACATGAAGGACTACAAAACATTACACTTAGACACAAATCAAGCCAAAGGAACAGGTTGTAATAGGAAATAACATTGATGTAAATGAACATGAGGGACTACCAAACATTACACTTAGACACAATATAAAACAAAGGAACAGGTTGTAATAGGAAATAACATTGATGTAAATGAACATGAGGGACTACCAAACATTACACTTAGACACAAATTAAACCAAAGGAGCAGGTTGTAATAGGAAATAACATTGATGTAAATGAACATGAGGGACTACCAAACATTACACTTAGACCCAATTAAACCAAAGGAACAGGTTGTAATAGGAAATAACATTGATGTAAATGAACATGAGGGACTACCAAACATTACACTTAGACACAAATTAAAGCAAAGGAACAGGTTGTAATAGGAAATAACATTGATGTAGATGAACATGAGTGACTACCACACATTACACTTTGACACAAATTAAAGCGAAGGAACAGGTTGTAATAGGAAATAACATTGATGTAAATGAACATGAGCGACTACCAAACATTACACTTAGACACAAATTAAAGCAAAGGAACAGGTTGTAATAGGAAATAACATTGATGTAAATGAACATGAAGGACTACCAAACATTACACTTAGACACAAATTAAAGCAAACGAACAGGTTGTAATAGGAAATAACATTGATGTAAATGAACATGAGGGACTACCAAACATTACACTTAGACACAAATTAAAGTAAAGGAACAGGTTGTAATAGGAAATCACATTGATGTAAATGAACATGAGGGACTACCAAACATTACACTTAGACACAATATAAAACAAAGGAACAGGTTGTAATAGGAAATAACATTGATGTAAATGAACATGAGGGACTACCAAACATTACACTTAGACACAATATAAAACAAAGGAACAGGTTGTAATAGGAAATAACATTGATGTAAATGAACATGAGGGACTACCAAACATTACACTTAGACACACATTAAACCAAAGGAGCAGGTTGTAATAGGAAATAACATTGATGTAAATGAACATGAGGGACTACCAAACATTACACTTAGACACAAATTAAACCAAAGGAACAGGTTGTAATAGGAAATAACATTGATGTAAATGAACATGAGGGACTACCAAACATTACACTTAGACACAAATTAAACCAAAGTAACAGGTTGTAATAGGAAATAACATTGATGTAAATCAACATGAGGGACTAGCAAACATTACCCTTAGACACAAATTAAAGCAAAGGAACAGGTTGTTATAGGAAATAACATTGATGTAAATGAACATGAGGGACTACCAAACATTACACTTAGACACAAATTAAAGTAAAGGAACAGGTTGTAATAGGAAATCACATTGATGTAAATGAACATGAGGGACTACCAAACATTACACTTAGATACAATATAAAACAAAGGAACAGGTTGTAATAGGAAATAACATTGATGTAAATGAACATGAGGGACTACCAAACATTACACTTAGACACAAATTAAACCAAAGGAGCAGGTTGTAATAGGAAATAATATTGATGTAAATGAACATGAGGGACTACCAAACATTACACTTAGACACAAATTAAACCAAAGGAACAGGTTGTAATAGGAAATAGCATTGATGTAAATGAACATGAGGGACTACCAAACATTACACTTAGACACAAATTAAAGCAAAGGAACAGGTTGTAATAGGAAATAACATTGATGTAGATGAACATGAAGGACTACCAAACATTACACTTAGACACAGATTAAAGCAAACGAACAGGTTGTAATAGGAAATAACATTGATGTAAATGAACATGAGGGACTACCAAACATTACACTTAGACACAAATTAAAGTAAAGGAACAGGTTGTAATAGGAAATCACATTGATGTAAATGAACATGAGGGACTACCAAACATTATACTTAGACACAATATAAAACAAAGGAACAGGTTGTAATAGGAACTAACATTGATGTAAATGAACATGAGGGACTACCAAACATTACACTTAGACACAAATTAAACCAAAGGAGCAGGTTGTAATAGGAAATAACATTGATGTAAATGAACATGAGGGACTACCAAACATTACACTTTGAAACAATTAAAGCAAAGGAACAGGTTGTAATAGGAAATAACTTTGATGTAAATGAACATGAGGGACTACCAGATATTACACCTAGACACAAATAAAAGCAAAGGAACAGGTTGTAATAGGAAATAACATTGATGTAAATGAACATGATGGACTACCAAACATTACACTTAGACACAAATTAAAGCAAACGAACAGGTTGTAATAGGAAATAACATTGATGTAAATGAACATGAGGGACTACCAAACATTACACTTAGACACAAATTAAAGCAAAGGAATAGGTTGTAATAGGAAATAACAGTGATGTAGATGAACATGAGGGACTACCACACATTACACTTTGACACAAATTAAACCAAAGGAACAGGTTGTAATAGGAAATAACATTGATGTAAATGAACATGAGGGACTACCAAACATTACACTTAGACACAAATTAAAGCAAGGGAACAGGTTGTAATAGGAAATAACATTGATGTAAATGAACATGAGGGACTACCAAACATTACACTTAGACACAAATTAAAGCAAAAGAACAGGTTGTAATAGGAAATAACATTGATGTAAATGAACATGAGGGACTACCAAACATTACACTTAGACACAAATTAAACCAAAGGAACAGGTTGTAATAGGAAATAACATTGATATAAATGAACTTGAGGGACTACCAAACATTACACTTAGACACAAATTAAACCAAAGGAACAGGTTGTAATAGGAAATAACATTGATATAAATGAACAGGAGGGACTACCAAACATTACCCTTAGAAACAATTAAAGCAAAGGAACAGGTTGTAATAGGAAATAACTTTGATGTAAATGAACATGAGGGACCACCAAACATTACACTTAGACACACATTAAACCAAAGGAACAGGTTGTAATAGGAAATAACATTGATGTAAATGAACATGAGGGACTACCAAACATTACACGTAGACACAAATTAAAGCGAAGGAACAGGTTGTAATAGGAAATAACAGTGATGTAAATGAACATGAGGGACTACCAAACATTACACTTAGACACAAATTAAAGCAAACGAACAGGTTGTAATAGGAAATAACATTGATGTAAATGAACATGAGGGACTACCAAACATTACACTTAGACACAAATTAAAGTAAAGGAACAGGTTGTAATAGGAAATAACATTGATGTAAATGAACATGAGGGACTACCAAACATTACACTTAGACACAAATTAAAGCAAAGTAACAGGTTGTAATAGGAAATAACATTGATGTAAATGAACATGAGGGACTACCAAACATAACACTTAGACACAATATAAAACAAAGGAACAGGTTGTAATAGGAAATAACATTGATGTAAATGAACATGAGGGACTACCAAACATTACACTTAGACAGAAATTAAAGCAAAGGAACAGGTTGTTATAGGAAATAACATTGATGTAAATGAACATGAGGGACTACCAAACATTACACTTTGAAACAATTAAAGTAAAGGAACAGGTTGTAATAGGAAATAACTTTGATGTAAATGAACATGAGGGACTACCAAACATTACACCTAGACACAAATTAAAGCAAAGGAACAGGCTGTAATAGGAAATAACATTGATGTAAATGAACATGAGGGACTACCAAACATTACACTTAGACACAAATTAAAGCAAACGAACAGGTTGTAATAGGAAATAACATTGATGTAAATGAACATGAGGGACTACCAAACATTACACTTAGACCCAAATTAAAGCAAAGGAACAGGTTGTAATAGGAAATAACAGTGATGTAGATGAACAAAAGGGACTACCACACATTACACTTTGACACAAATTAAAGCGAAGGAACAGGTTGTAATAGGAAATAACATTGATGTAAATGAACATGAGGGACTACCAAACATTACACTTAGACACAAATTAAAGCAAAGGAACAGGTTGTAATAGGAAATAACATTGATGTAGATGAACATGAGTGACTACCACACATTACACTTTGACACAAATTAAAGCGAAGGAACAGGTTGTAATAGGAAATAACATTGATGTAAATGAACATGAGCGACTACCAAACATTACACTTAGACACAAATTAAAGCAAAGGAACAGGTTGTAATAGGAAATAACATTGATGTAAATGAACATGAAGGACTACCAAACATTACACTTAGACACAAATTAAAGCAAGGGAACAGGTTGTAATAGGAAATAACATTGATGTAAATGAACATGAGGGACTACCAAACATTACACTTAGACACAAATTAAAGCAAAAGAACAGGTTGTAATAGGAAATAACATTGATGTAAATGAACATGAGGGACTACCAAACATTACACTTAGACACAATATAAAACAAAGGAACAGGTTGTAATAGGAAATAACATTGATGTAAATGAACTTGAGGGACTACCAAACATTACACTTAGACACAAATTAAACCAAAGGAACAGGTTGTAATAGGAAATAACATTGATATAAATGAACTTGAGGGACTACCAAACATTACACTTAGACACAAATTAAAGCAAAGGAACAGGTTGTAATAGGAAATAACATTGATATAAATGAACAGGAGGGACTACCAAACATTACCCTTAGAAACAATTAAAGCAAAGGAACAGGTTGTAATAGGAAATAACTTTGATGTAAATGAACATGAGGGACCACCAAACATTACACTTAGACACACATTAAACCAAAGGAACAGGTTGTAATAGGAAATAACATTGATGTAAATGAACATGAGGGACTACCAAACATTACACGTAGACACAAATTAAAGCGAAGGAACAGGTTGTAATAGGAAATAACAGTGATGTAAATGAACATGAGGGACTACCAAACATTACACTTAGACACAAATTAAAGCAAACGAACAGGTTGTAATAGGAAATAACATTGATGTAAATGAACATGAGGGACTACCAAACATTACACTTAGACACAAATTAAAGTAAAGGAACAGGTTGTAATAGGAAATAACATTGATGTAAATGAACATGAGGGACTACCAAACATTACACTTAGACACAAATTAAAGCAAAGTAACAGGTTGTAATAGGAAATAACATTGATGTAAATGAACATGAGGGACTACCAAACATAACACTTAGACACAATATAAAACAAAGGAACAGGTTGTAATAGGAAATAACATTGATGTAGATGAACATGAGGCACTACCAAACATTACACTTAGACAGAAATTAAAGCAAAGGAACAGGTTGTTATAGGAAATAACATTGATGTAAATGAACATGAGGGACTACCAAACATTACACTTTGAAACAATTAAAGTAAAGGAACAGGTTGTAATAGGAAATAACTTTGATGTAAATGAACATGAGGGACTACCAAACATTACACCTAGACACAAATTAAAGCAAAGGAACAGGCTGTAATAGGAAATAACATTGATGTAAATGAACATGAGGGACTACCAAACATTACACTTAGACACAAATTAAAGCAAACGAACAGGTTGTAATAGGAAATAACATTGATGTAAATGAACATGAGGGACTACCAAACATTACACTTAGACACAAATTAAAGCAAAGGAACAGGTTGTAATAGGAAATAACAGTGATGTAGATGAACAAAAGGGACTACCACACATTACACTTTGACACAAATTAAAGCGAAGGAACAGGTTGTAATAGGAAATAACATTGATGTAAATGAACATGAGGGACTACCAAACATTACACTTAGACACAAATTAAAGCAAAGGAACAGGTTGTAATAGGAAATAACATTGATGTAGATGAACATGAGTGACTACCACACATTACACTTTGACACAAATTAAAGCGAAGGAACAGGTTGTAATAGGAAATAACATTGATGTAAATGAACATGAGCGACTACCAAACATTACACTTAGACACAAATTAAAGCAAAGGAACAGGTTGTAATAGGAAATAACATTGATGTAAATGAACATGAAGGACTACCAAACATTACACTTAGACACAAATTAAAGCAAGCGAACAGGTTGTAATAGGAAATAACATTGATGTAAATGAACATGAGGGACTACCAAACATTACACTTAGACACAAATTAAAGTAAAGGAACAGGTTGTAATAGGATATCACATTGATGTAAATGAACATGATGGACTACCAAATATTACACTTAGACACAATATAAAACAAAGGAACAGGTTGTAATAGGAAATAACATTGATGTAAATGAACATGAGGGACTACCAAACATTACACTTAGACACAAATTAAAGTAAAGGAACAGGTTGTAATAGGAAATCACATTGATGTAAATGAACATGAGGGACTACCAAACATTACACTTAGACACAATATAAAACAAAGGAACAGGTTGTAATAGGAAATAACATTGATGTAAATGAACATGAGGGACTACCAAACATTACACTTAGACACAAATTAAACCAAAGGAGCAGGTTGTAATAGGAAATAGCATTGATGTAAATGAACATGAGGGACTACCAAACATTACACTTAGACACAAATTAAACCAAAGGAACAGGTTGTAATAGGAAATAACATTGATGTAAATGAACATGAGGGACTACCAAACATTACACTTAGACACAAATTAAACCAAAGTAACAGGTTGTAATAGGAAATAACATTGATGTAAATCAACATGAGGGACTAGCAAACATTACCCTTAGAGACAAAATAAAGCAAAGGAACAGGTTGTTATAGGAAATAACATTGATGTAAATGAACATGAGGGACTACCAAACATTACACTTAGACACAAATTAAAGTAAAGGAACAGGTTGTAATAGGAAATCACATTGATGTAAATGAACATGAGGGACTACCAAACATTACACTTAGATACAATATAAAACAAAGGAACAGGTTGTAATAGGAAATAACATTGATGTAAATGAACATGAGGGACTACCAAACATTACACTTAGACACAAATTAAACCAAAGGAGCAGGTTGTAATAGGAAATAATATTGATGTAAATGAACATGAGGGACTACCAAACATTACACTTAGACACAAATTAAACCAAAGGAACAGGTTGTAATAGGAAATAACATTGATGTAAATGAACATGAGGGACTACCAAACATTACACTTAGACACAAATTAAAGCAAAGGAACAGGTTGTAATAGGAAATAACATTGATGTAGATGAACATGAGTGACTACCACACATTACACTTTGACACAAATTAAAGCGAAGGAACAGGTTGTAATAGGAAATAACATTGATGTAAATGAACATGAGGGACTACCAAACATTACACTTAGACACAAATTAAAGCAAAGGAACAGGTTGTAATAGGAAATAACATTGATGTAAATGAACATGAAGGACTACCAAACATTACACTTAGACACAAATTAAAGCAAACGAACAGGTTGTAATAGGAAATAACATTGATGTAAATGAACATGAGGGACTACCAAACATTACACTTAGACACAAATTAAAGTAAAGGAACAGGTTGTAATAGGAAATCACATTGATGTAAATGAACATGAGGGACTACCAAACATTACACTTAGACACAATATAAAACAAAGGAACAGGTTGTAATAGGAACTAACATTGATGTAAATGAACATGAGGGACTACCAAACATTACACTTAGACACAAATTAAACCAAAGGAGCAGGTTGTAATAGGAAATAACATTGATGTAAATGAACATGAGGGACTACCAAACATTACACTTAGACACAAATTAAAGCAAACGAACAGGTTGTAATAGGAAATAACATTGATGTAAATGAACATGAGGGACTACCAAACATTACACTTAGACACAAATTAAAGCAAACGAATAGGTTGTAATAGGAAATAACAGTGATGTGATGAACATGAGGGACTACCACACATTACACTTTGACACAAATTAAAGCGAAGGAACAGGTTGTAATAGGAAATAACATTGATGTAAATGAACATGAGGGACTACCAAACATTACACTTAGACACAAATTAAAGCAAGGGAACAGGTTGTAATAGGAAATAACATTGATGTAAATGAACATGAGGGACTACCAAACATTACACTTAGACACAAATTAAAGCAAAAGAACAGGTTGTAATAGGAAATAACATTGATGTAAATGAACATGAGGGACTACCAAACATTACACTTAGACACAAATTAAACCAAAGGAACAGGTTGTAATAGGAAATAACATTGATATAAATGAACTTGAGGGACTACCAAACATTACACTTAGACACAAATTAAACCAAAGGAACAGGTTGTAATAGGAAATAACATTGATATAAATGAACAGGAGGGACTACCAAACATTACACTTAGACACAAATTAGAGCAAAGGAACAGGTTGTAATAGGAAATAACAATGATGTAAATGAACATGAGGGACTACCAAACATTACACTTAGAAACAATTAAAGCAAAGGAACAGGTTGTAATAGGAAATAACTTTGATGTAAATGAACATGAGGGACCACCAAACATTGCACTTAGACACACATTAAACCAAAGGAACAGGTTGTAATAGGAAATAACATTGATGTAAATGAACATGAGAGACTACCAAACATTACACGTAGACACAAATTAAAGCGAAGGAACAGGTTGTAATAGGAAATAACAGTGATGTAAATGAACATGAGGGACTACCAAACATTACACTTAGACACAAATTAAAGCAAACGAACAGGTTGTAATAGGAAATAACATTGATGTAAATGAACATGAGGGACTACCAAACATTACACTTAGACACAAATTAAAGCAAACGAACAGGTTGTAATAGGAAATAACATTGATGTAAATGAACATGAGGGACTACCAAACATTACACTTAGACACAAATTAAAGCAAAGGAATAGGTTGTAGTAGGAAATAACAGTGATGTAGATGAACATGAGGGACTACCACACATTACACTTTGACACAAATTAAAGCGAAGGAACAGGTTGTAATAGGAAATAACATTGATGTAAATGAACATGAGGGACTACCAAACATTACACTTAGACACAAATTAAAGCAAGGGAACAGGTTGTAATAGGAAATAACATTGATGTCAATGAACATGAGGGACTACCAAACATTACACTTAGACACAAATTAAAGCAAAAGAACAGGTTGTAATAGGAAATAACATTGATGTAAATGAACTTGAGGGACTACCAAACATTACACTTAGACACAAATTAAACCAAAGGAACAGGTTGTAATAGGAAATAACATTGATATAAATGAACTTGAGGGACTACCAAACATTACACTTAGACACAAATTAAACCAAAGGAACAGGTTGTAATAGGAAATAACAGTGATGTAGATGAACAAAAGGGACTACCACACATTACACTTTGACACAAATTAAAGCGAAGGAACAGGTTGTAATAGGAAATAACATTGATGTAAATGAACATGAGGGACTACCAAACATTACACTTAGACACAAATTAAAGCAAAGGAACAGGTTGTAATAGGAAATAACATTGATGTAGATGAACATGAGTGACTACCACACATTACACTTTGACACAAATTAAAGCGAAGGAACAGGTTGTAATAGGAAATAACATTGATGTAAATGAACATGAGCGACTACCAAACATTACACTTAGACACAAATTAAAGCAAAGGAACAGGTTGTAATAGGAAATAACATTGATGTAAATGAACATGAAGGACTACCAAACATTACACTTAGACACAAATTAAAGCAAGGGAACAGGTTGTAATAGGAAATAACATTGATGTAAATGAACATGAGGGACTACCAAACATTACACTTAGACACAAATTAAAGCAAAAGAACAGGTTGTAATAGGAAATAACATTGATGTAAATGAACATGAGGGACTACCAAACATTACACTTAGACACAATATAAAACAAAGGAACAGGTTGTAATAGGAAATAACATTGATGTAAATGAACTTGAGGGACTACCAAACATTACACTTAGACACAAATTAAACCAAAGGAACAGGTTGTAATAGGAAATAACATTGATGTAAATGAACATGAGGGACTACCAAACATTACACTTAGACACAAATTAAACCAAAGGAACAGGTTGTAATATGAAATAACATTGATGTAAATGAACATGAGGGACTACCAAGCATTACACTTAGACACAAATATGAGCAAAGGAACAGGTTGTTACAGGAAATAACATTGATGTAAATGAACATGAGGGACTACCAAACATTACACTTAGAAACAAATAAAGCAAAGGAACAGGTTGTAATAGGAAATAACTTTGATGTAAATGAACATGAGGGACTAACAGACATTACACCTAGACACAAATTAAAGCAAAGGAACAGGTTGTAATAGGAAATAACATTGATGTAAATGAACATGAGGGACTACCAAACATTACACTTAGACACAAATTAAAGCAAACGAACAGGTTGTAATAGGAAATAACATTGATGTAAATGAACATGAGGGACTACCAAACATTACACTTAGACACAAATTAAAGCAAACGAATAGGTTGTAATAGGAAATAACAGTGATGTGATGAACATGAGGGACTACCACACATTACACTTTGACACAAATTAAAGCGAAGGAACAGGTTGTAATAGGAAATAACATTGATGTAAATGAACATGAGGGACTACCAAACATTACACTTAGACACAAATTAAAGCAAGGGAACAGGTTGTAATAGGAAATAACATTGATGTAAATGAACATGAGGGACTACCAAACATTACACTTAGACACAAATTAAAGCAAAAGAACAGGTTGTAATAGGAAATAACATTGATGTAAATGAACATGAGGGACTACCAAACATTACACTTAGACACAAATTAAACCAAAGGAACAGGTTGTAATAGGAAATAACATTGATATAAATGAACTTGAGGGACTACCAAACATTACACTTAGACACAAATTAAACCAAAGGAACAGGTTGTAATAGGAAATAACATTGATATAAATGAACAGGAGGGACTACCAAACATTACACTTAGACACAAATTAGAGCAAAGGAACAGGTTGTAATAGGAAATAACAATGATGTAAATGAACATGAGGGACTACCAAACATTACACTTAGAAACAATTAAAGCAAAGGAACAGGTTGTAATAGGAAATAACTTTGATGTAAATGAACATGAGGGACCACCAAACATTGCACTTAGACACACATTAAACCAAAGGAACAGGTTGTAATAGGAAATAACATTGATGTAAATGAACATGAGAGACTACCAAACATTACACGTAGACACAAATTAAAGCGAAGGAACAGGTTGTAATAGGAAATAACAGTGATGTAAATGAACATGAGGGACTACCAAACATTACACTTAGACACAAATTAAAGCAAACGAACAGGTTGTAATAGGAAATAACATTGATGTAAATGAACATGAGGGACTACCAAACATTACACTTAGACACAAATTAAAGCAAACGAACAGGTTGTAATAGGAAATAACATTGATGTAAATGAACATGAGGGACTACCAAACATTACACTTAGACACAAATTAAAGCAAAGGAATAGGTTGTAGTAGGAAATAACAGTGATGTAGATGAACATGAGGGACTACCACACATTACACTTTGACACAAATTAAAGCGAAGGAACAGGTTGTAATAGGAAATAACATTGATGTAAATGAACATGAGGGACTACCAAACATTACACTTAGACACAAATTAAAGCAAGGGAACAGGTTGTAATAGGAAATAACATTGATGTCAATGAACATGAGGGACTACCAAACATTACACTTAGACACAAATTAAAGCAAAAGAACAGGTTGTAATAGGAAATAACATTGATGTAAATGAACTTGAGGGACTACCAAACATTACACTTAGACACAAATTAAACCAAAGGAACAGGTTGTAATAGGAAATAACATTGATATAAATGAACTTGAGGGACTACCAAACATTACACTTAGACACAAATTAAACCAAAGGAACAGGTTGTAATAGGAAATAACAGTGATGTAGATGAACAAAAGGGACTACCACACATTACACTTTGACACAAATTAAAGCGAAGGAACAGGTTGTAATAGGAAATAACATTGATGTAAATGAACATGAGGGACTACCAAACATTACACTTAGACACAAATTAAAGCAAAGGAACAGGTTGTAATAGGAAATAACATTGATGTAGATGAACATGAGTGACTACCACACATTACACTTTGACACAAATTAAAGCGAAGGAACAGGTTGTAATAGGAAATAACATTGATGTAAATGAACATGAGCGACTACCAAACATTACACTTAGACACAAATTAAAGCAAAGGAACAGGTTGTAATAGGAAATAACATTGATGTAAATGAACATGAAGGACTACCAAACATTACACTTAGACACAAATTAAAGCAAGGGAACAGGTTGTAATAGGAAATAACATTGATGTAAATGAACATGAGGGACTACCAAACATTACACTTAGACACAAATTAAAGCAAAAGAACAGGTTGTAATAGGAAATAACATTGATGTAAATGAACATGAGGGACTACCAAACATTACACTTAGACACAATATAAAACAAAGGAACAGGTTGTAATAGGAAATAACATTGATGTAAATGAACTTGAGGGACTACCAAACATTACACTTAGACACAAATTAAACCAAAGGAACAGGTTGTAATAGGAAATAACATTGATGTAAATGAACATGAGGGACTACCAAACATTACACTTAGACACAAATTAAACCAAAGGAACAGGTTGTAATATGAAATAACATTGATGTAAATGAACATGAGGGACTACCAAGCATTACACTTAGACACAAATATGAGCAAAGGAACAGGTTGTTACAGGAAATAACATTGATGTAAATGAACATGAGGGACTACCAAACATTACACTTAGAAACAAATAAAGCAAAGGAACAGGTTGTAATAGGAAATAACTTTGATGTAAATGAACATGAGGGACTAACAGACATTACACCTAGACACAAATTAAAGCAAAGGAACAGGTTGTAATAGGAAATAACATTGATGTAAATGAACATGAGGGACTACCAAACATTACACTTAGACACAAATTAAAGCAAACGAACAGGTTGTAATAGGAAATAACATTGATGTAAATGAACATGAGGGACTACCAAACATTACACTTAGACACAAATTAAAGCAAAGGAACAGGTTGTAATAGGAAATAACATTGATGTAGATGAACATGAGTGACTACCACACATTACACTTTGACACAAATTAAAGCGAAGGAACAGGTTGCAATAGGAAATAACATTGATGTAAATGAACATGAGGGAATACCAAACATTACACTTAGACACAAATTAAAGCAAACGAACAGGTTGTAATAGGAAATAACATTGATGTAAATGAACATGAAGGACTACCAAACATTACACTTAGACACAAATTAAAGCAAAGGAACAGGTTGTAATAGGAAATAACATTGATGTAAATGAACATGAGGGACTACCAAACATTACAGTTAGACACAAATTAAAGCAAAGGAACAGGTTGTAATAGGAAATAACATTGATGTAAATGAACTTGAGGGACTACCAAACATTACACTTAGACACAAATTAAACCAAAGGAACAGATTGTAATAGGAAATAACATTGATATAAATGAACTTGAGGGACTACCAAACATTACACTTAGACACAAATTAAACCAAAGGAACAGGTTGTAATAGGAAATAACATTGATATAAATGAACAGGAGGGACTACCAAACATTACACTTAGACACAAATTAGAGCAAAGGAACAGGTTGTTATAGGAAATAACAATGATGTAAATGAACATGAGGGACTACCAAACATTACACTTAGAAACAATTAAAGCAAAGGAACAGGTTGTAATAGGAAATAACTTTGATGTAAATGAACATGAGGGACCACCAAACATTACACTTAGACACACATTAAACCAAAGGAACAGGTTGTAATAGGAAATAACATTGATGTAAATGAACATGAGGGACTACCAAACATTACACTTAGACACAAATTAAAGCAAAGGAATAGGTTGTAGTAGGAAATAACAGTGATGTAGATGAACATGAGGGACTACCACACATTACACTTTGACACAAATTAAAGCGAAGGAACAGGTTGTAATAGGAAATAACATTGATGTAAATGAACATGAGGGACTACCTAACATTACACTTAGACACAAATTAAAGCAAGGGAACAGGTTGTAATAGGAAATAACATTGATGTAAATGAACATGAGGGACTACCAAACATTACACTTAGACACAAATTAAAGCAAAAGAACAGGTTGTAATAGGAAATAACATTGATGTAAATGAACATGAGGGACTACCAAACATTACACTTAGACACAATATAAAACAAAGGAACAGGTTGTAATAGGAAATAACATTGATGTAAATGAACTTGAGGGACTACCAAACATTACACTTAGACACAAATTAAACCAAAGGAACAGGTTGTAATAGGAAATAACATTGATATAAATGAACTTGAGGGACTACCAAACATTACACTTAGACACAAATTAAACCAAAGGAACAGGTTGTAATAGGAAATAACATTGATATAAATGAACAGGAGGGACTACCAAACATTACACTTAGACACAAATTAGAGCAAAGGAACAGGTTGTTATAGGAAATAACAATGATGTAAATGAACATGAGGGACTACCAAACATTACACTTAGAAACAATTAAAGCAAAGGAACAGGTTGTAATAGGAAATAACTTTGATGTAAATGAACATGAGGGACCACCAAACATTACACTTAGACACACATTAAACCAAAGGAACAGGTTGTAATAGGAAATAACATTGATGTAAATGAACATGAAGGACTACCAAACATTACACGTAGACACAAATTAAAGCGAAGGAACAGGTTGTAATAGGAAATAACAGTGATGTAAATGAACATGAGGGACTACCAAACATTACACTTAGACACAAATTAAAGCAAACGAACAGGTTGTAATAGGAAATAACATTGATGTAAATGAACATGAGGGACTACCAAACATTACACTTAGACACAAATTAAAGTAAAGGAACAGGTTGTAATAGAAAATAACATTGATGTAAATGAACATGAGGGACTACCAAACATTACACTTAGACACAAATTAAAGCAAAGGAACAGGTTGTAATAGGAAATAACATTGATGTAAATGAACATGAGGGACTACCAAACATTACACTTAGACACAATATAAAACAAAGGAACAGGTTGTAATAGGAAATAACATTGATGTAAATGAACATGAAGGACTACAAAACATTACACTTAGACACAAATTAAACCAAAGGAACAGGTTGTAATAGGAAATAACATTGATGTAAATGAACATGAGGGACTACCAAACATTACACTTAGACACAATATAAAACAAAGGAACAGGTTGTAATAGGAAATAACATTGATGTAAATGAACATGAAGGACTACAAAACATTACACTTAGACACAAATCAAGCCAAAGGAACAGGTTGTAATAGGAAATAACATTGATGTAAATGAACATGAGGGACTACCAAACATTACACTTAGACACAATATAAAACAAAGGAACAGGTTGTAATAGGAAATAACATTGATGTAAATGAACATGAGGGACTACCAAACATTACACTTAGACACAAATTAAACCAAAGGAGCAGGTTGTAATAGGAAATAACATTGATGTAAATGAACATGAGGGACTACCAAACATTACACTTAGACCCAATTAAACCAAAGGAACAGGTTGTAATAGGAAATAACATTGATGTAAATGAACATGAGGGACTACCAAACATTACACTTAGACACAAATTAAAGCAAAGGAACAGGTTGTAATAGGAAATAACATTGATGTAGATGAACATGAGTGACTACCACACATTACACTTTGACACAAATTAAAGCGAAGGAACAGGTTGTAATAGGAAATAACATTGATGTAAATGAACATGAGCGACTACCAAACATTACACTTAGACACAAATTAAAGCAAAGGAACAGGTTGTAATAGGAAATAACATTGATGTAAATGAACATGAAGGACTACCAAACATTACACTTAGACACAAATTAAAGCAAACGAACAGGTTGTAATAGGAAATAACATTGATGTAAATGAACATGAGGGACTACCAAACATTACACTTAGACACAAATTAAAGTAAAGGAACAGGTTGTAATAGGAAATCACATTGATGTAAATGAACATGAGGGACTACCAAACATTACACTTAGACACAATATAAAACAAAGGAACAGGTTGTAATAGGAAATAACATTGATGTAAATGAACATGAGGGACTACCAAACATTACACTTAGACACAATATAAAACAAAGGAACAGGTTGTAATAGGAAATAACATTGATGTAAATGAACATGAGGGACTACCAAACATTACACTTAGACACACATTAAACCAAAGGAGCAGGTTGTAATAGGAAATAACATTGATGTAAATGAACATGAGGGACTACCAAACATTACACTTAGACACAAATTAAACCAAAGGAACAGGTTGTAATAGGAAATAACATTGATGTAAATGAAAATGAGGGACTACCAAACATTACACTTAGACACAAATTAAACCAAAGTAACAGGTTGTAATAGGAAATAACATTGATGTAAATCAACATGAGGGACTAGCAAACATTACCCTTAGACACAAATTAAAGCAAAGGAACAGGTTGTTATAGGAAATAACATTGATGTAAATGAACATGAGGGACTACCAAACATTACACTTAGACACAAATTAAAGTAAAGGAACAGGTTGTAATAGGAAATCACATTGATGTAAATGAACATGAGGGACTACCAAACATTACACTTAGATACAATATAAAACAAAGGAACAGGTTGTAATAGGAAATAACATTGATGTAAATGAACATGAGGGACTACCAAACATTACACTTAGACACAAATTAAACCAAAGGAGCAGGTTGTAATAGGAAATAATATTGATGTAAATGAACATGAGGGACTACCAAACATTACACTTAGACACAAATTAAACCAAAGGAACAGGTTGTAATAGGAAATAGTATTGATGTAAATGAACATGAGGGACTACCAAACATTACACTTAGACACAAATTAAAGCAAAGGAACAGGTTGTAATAGGAAATAACATTGATGTAGATGAACATGAAGGACTACCAAACATTACACTTAGACACAGATTAAAGCAAACGAACAGGTTGTAATAGGAAATAACATTGATGTAAATGAACATGAGGGACTACCAAACATTACACTTAGACACAAATTAAAGTAAAGGAACAGGTTGTAATAGGAAATCACATTGATGTAAATGAACATGAGGGACTACCAAACATTATACTTAGACACAATATAAAACAAAGGAACAGGTTGTAATAGGAACTAACATTGATGTAAATGAACATGAGGGACTACCAAACATTACACTTAGACACAAATTAAACCAAAGGAGCAGGTTGTAATAGGAAATAACATTGATGTAAATGAACATGAGGGACTACCAACCATTACACTTAGACACAAAATAAACCAAAGTAACAGGTTGTAATAGGAAATAACATTGATGTAAATCAACATGAGGGACTAGCAAACATTACCCTTAGACACAAATTAAAGCAAAGGAACAGGTTGTTATAGGAAATAACATTGATGTAAATGAACATGAGGGACTACCAAACATTACACTTTGAAACAATTAAAGCAAAGGAACAGGTTGTAATAGGAAATAACTTTGATGTAAATGAACATGAGGGACTACCAGATATTACACCTAGACACAAATAAAAGCAAAGGAACAGGTTGTAATAGGAAATAACATTGATGTAAATGAACATGATGGACTACCAAACATTACACTTAGACACAAATTAAAGCAAACGAACAGGTTGTAATAGGAAATAACATTGATGTAAATGAACATGAGGGACTACCAAACATTACACTTAGACACAAATTAAAGCAAAGGAATAGGTTGTAATAGGAAATAACAGTGATGTAGATGAACATGAGGGACTACCACACATTACACTTTGACACAAATTAAACCAAAGGAACAGGTTGTAATATGAAATAACATTGATGTAAATGAACATGAGGGACTACCAAACATTACACTTAGACACAAATTAAAGCAAGGGAACAGGTTGTAATAGGAAATAACATTGATGTAAATGAACATGAGGGACTACCAAACATTACACTTAGACACAAATTAAAGCAAAAGAACAGGTTGTAATAGGAAATAACATTGATGTAAATGAACATGAGGGACTACCAAACATTACACTTAGACACAAATTAAACCAAAGGAACAGGTTGTAATAGGAAATAACATTGATATAAATGAACTTGAGGGACTACCAAACATTACACTTAGACACAAATTAAACCAAAGGAACAGGTTGTAATAGGAAATAACATTGATATAAATGAACAGGAGGGACTACCAAACATTACCCTTAGAAACAATTAAAGCAAAGGAACAGGTTGTAATAGGAAATAACTTTGATGTAAATGAACATGAGGGACCACCAAACATTACACTTAGACACACATTAAACCAAAGGAACAGGTTGTAATAGGAAATAACATTGATGTAAATGAACATGAGGGACTACCAAACATTACACGTAGACACAAATTAAAGCGAAGGAACAGGTTGTAATAGGAAATAACAGTGATGTAAATGAACATGAGGGACTACCAAACATTACACTTAGACACAAATTAAAGCAAACGAACAGGTTGTAATAGGAAATAACATTGATGTAAATGAACATGAGGGACTACCAAACATTACACTTAGACACAAATTAAAGTAAAGGAACAGGTTGTAATAGGAAATAACATTGATGTAAATGAACATGAGGGACTACCAAACATTACACTTAGACACAAATTAAAGCAAAGTAACAGGTTGTAATAGGAAATAACATTGATGTAAATGAACATGAGGGACTACCAAACATAACACTTAGACACAATATAAAACAAAGGAACAGGTTGTAATAGGAAATAACATTGATGTAAATGAACATGAGGGACTACCAAACATTACACTTAGACAGAAATTAAAGCAAAGGAACAGGTTGTTATAGGAAATAACATTGATGTAAATGAACATGAGGGACTACCAAACATTACACTTTGAAACAATTAAAGTAAAGGAACAGGTTGTAATAGGAAATAACTTTGATGTAAATGAACATGAGGGACTACCAAACATTACACCTAGACACAAATTAAAGCAAAGGAACAGGCTGTAATAGGAAATAACATTGATGTAAATGAACATGAGGGACTACCAAACATTACACTTAGACACAAATTAAAGCAAACGAACAGGTTGTAATAGGAAATAACATTGATGTAAATGAACATGAGGGACTACCAAACATTACATTTAGACCCAAATTAAAGCAAAGGAACAGGTTGTAATAGGAAATAACAGTGATGTAGATGAACAAAAGGGACTACCACACATTACACTTTGACACAAATTAAAGCGAAGGAACAGGTTGTAATAGGAAATAACATTGATGTAAATGAACATGAGGGACTACCAAACATTACACTTAGACACAAATTAAAGCAAAGGAACAGGTTGTAATAGGAAATAACATTGATGTAGATGAACATGAGTGACTACCACACATTACACTTTGACACAAATTAAAGCGAAGGAACAGGTTGTAATAGGAAATAACATTGATGTAAATGAACATGAGCGACTACCAAACATTACACTTAGACACAAATTAAAGCAAAGGAACAGGTTGTAATAGGAAATAACATTGATGTAAATGAACATGAAGGACTACCAAACATTACACTTAGACACAAATTAAAGCAAGGGAACAGGTTGTAATAGGAAATAACATTGATGTAAATGAACATGAGGGACTACCAAACATTACACTTAGACACAAATTAAAGCAAAAGAACAGGTTGTAATAGGAAATAACATTGATGTAAATGAACATGAGGGACTACCAAACATTACACTTAGACACAATATAAAACAAAGGAACAGGTTGTAATAGGAAATAACATTGATGTAAATGAACTTGAGGGACTACCAAACATTACACTTAGACACAAATTAAACCAAAGGAACAGGTTGTAATAGGAAATAACATTGATATAAATGAACTTGAGGGACTACCAAACATTACACTTAGACACAAATTAAACCAAAGGAACAGGTTGTAATAGGAAATAACATTGATATAAATGAACAGGAGGGACTACCAAACATTACCCTTAGAAACAATTAAAGCAAAGGAACAGGTTGTAATAGGAAATAACTTTGATGTAAATGAACATGAGGGACCACCAAACATTACACTTAGACACACATTAAACCAAAGGAACAGGTTGTAATAGGAAATAACATTGATGTAAATGAACATGAGGGACTACCAAACATTACACGTAGACACAAATTAAAGCGAAGGAACAGGTTGTAATAGGAAATAACAGTGATGTAAATGAACATGAGGGACTACCAAACATTACACTTAGACACAAATTAAAGCAAACGAACAGGTTGTAATAGGAAATAACATTGATGTAAATGAACATGAGGGACTACCAAACATTACACTTAGACACAAATTAAAGTAAAGGAACAGGTTGTAATAGGAAATAACATTGATGTAAATGAACATGAGGGACTACCAAACATTACACTTAGACACAAATTAAAGCAAAGTAACAGGTTGTAATAGGAAATAACATTGATGTAAATGAACATGAGGGACTACCAAACATAACACTTAGACACAATATAAAACAAAGGAACAGGTTGTAATAGGAAATAACATTGATGTAAATGAACATGAGGCACTACCAAACATTACACTTAGACAGAAATTAAAGCAAAGGAACAGGTTGTTATAGGAAATAACATTGATGTAAATGAACATGAGGGACTACCAAACATTACACTTTGAAACAATTAAAGTAAAGGAACAGGTTGTAATAGGAAATAACTTTGATGTAAATGAACATGAGGGACTACCAAACATTACACCTAGACACAAATTAAAGCAAAGGAACAGGCTGTAATAGGAAATAACATTGATGTAAATGAACATGAGGGACTACCAAACATTACACTTAGACACAAATTAAAGCAAACGAACAGGTTGTAATAGGAAATAACATTGATGTAAATGAACATGAGGGACTACCAAACATTACACTTAGACCCAAATTAAAGCAAAGGAACAGGTTGTAATAGGAAATAACAGTGATGTAGATGAACAAAAGGGACTACCACACATTACACTTTGACACAAATTAAAGCGAAGGAACAGGTTGTAATAGGAAATAACATTGATGTAAATGAACATGAGGGACTACCAAACATTACACTTAGACACAAATTAAAGCAAAGGAACAGGTTGTAATAGGAAATAACATTGATGTAGATGAACATGAGTGACTACCACACATTACACTTTGACACAAATTAAAGCGAAGGAACAGGTTGTAATAGGAAATAACATTGATGTAAATGAACATGAGCGACTACCAAACATTACACTTAGACACAAATTAAAGCAAAGGAACAGGTTGTAATAGGAAATAACATTGATGTAAATGAACATGAAGGACTACCAAACATTACACTTAGACACAAATTAAAGCAAGCGAACAGGTTGTAATAGGAAATAACATTGATGTAAATGAACATGAGGGACTACCAAACATTACACTTAGACACAAATTAAAGTAAAGGAACAGGTTGTAATAGGAAATCACATTGATGTAAATGAACATGATGGACTACCAAATATTACACTTAGACACAATATAAAACAAAGGAACAGGTTGTAATAGGAAATAACATTGATGTAAATGAACATGAGGGACTACCAAACATTACACTTAGACACAAATTAAAGTAAAGGAACTGGTTGTAATAGGAAATCACATTGATGTAAATGAACATGAGGGACTACCAAACATTACACTTAGACACAATATAAATCAAAGGAACAGGTTGTAATAGGAAATAACATTGATGTAAATGAACATGAGGGACTACCAAACATTACACTTAGACACAAATTAAACCAAAGGAGCAGGTTGTAATAGGAAATAGCATTGATGTAAATGAACATGAGGGACTACCAAACATTACACTTAGACACAAATTAAACCAAAGGAACAGGTTGTAATAGGAAATAACATTGATGTAAATGAACATGAGGGACTACCAAACATTACACTTAGACACAAATTAAACCAAAGTAACAAGTTGTAATAGGAAATAACATTGATGTAAATCAACATGAGGGACTAGCAAACATTACCCTTAGAGACAAAATAAAGCAAAGGAACAGGTTGTTATAGGAAATAACATTGATGTAAATGAACATGAGGGACTACCAAACATTACACTTAGACACAAATTAAAGTAAAGGAACAGGTTGTAATAGGAAATCACATTGATGTAAATGAACATGAGGGACTACCAAACATTACACTTAGATACAATATAAAACAAAGGAACAGGTTGTAATAGGAAATAACATTGATGTAAATGAACATGAGGGACTACCAAACATTACACTTAGACACAAATTAAACCAAAGGAGCAGGTTGTAATAGGAAATAACATTGATGTAGATGAACATGAGTGACTACCACACATTACACTTTGACACAAATTAAAGCGAAGGAACAGGTTGTAATAGGAAATAACATTGATGTAAATGAACATGAGGGACTACCAAACATTACACTTAGACACAAATTCAAGCAAAGGAACAGGTTGTAATAGGAAATAACATTGATGTAAATGAACATGAAGGACTACCAAACATTACACTTAGACACAAATTAAAGCAAACGAACAGGTTGTAATAGGAAATAACATTGATGTAAATGAACATGAGGGACTACCAAACATTACACTTAGACACAAATTAAAGTAAAGGAACAGGTTGTAATAGGAAATCACATTGATGTAAATGAACATGAGGGACTACCAAACATTACACTTAGACACAATATAAAACAAAGGAACAGGTTGTAATAGGAACTAACATTGATGTAAATGAACATGAGGGACTACCAAACATTACACTTAGACACAAATTAAACCAAAGGAGCAGGTTGTAATAGGAAATAACATTGATGTAAATGAACATGAGGGACTACCAAACATTACACTTAGACACAAATTAAAGCAAACGAACAGGTTGTAATAGGAAATAACATTGATGTAAATGAACATGAGGGACTACCAAACATTACACTTAGACACAAATTAAAGCAAACGAATAGGTTGTAATTGGAAATAACAGTGATGTGATGAACATGAGGGACTACCACACATTACACTTTGACACAAATTAAAGCGAAGGAACAGGTTGTAATAGGAAATAACATTGATGTAAATGAACATGAGGGACTACCAAACATTACACTTAGACACAAATTAAAGCAAGGGAACAGGTTGTAATAGGAAATAACATTGATGTAAATGAACATGAGGGACTACCAAACATTACACTTAGACACAAATTAAAGCAAAAGAACAGGTTGTAATAGGAAATAACATTGATGTAAATGAACATGAGGGACTACCAAACATTACACTTAGACACAATATAAAACAAAGGAACAGGTTGTAATAGGAAATAACATTGATGTAAATGAACTTGAGGGACTACCAAACATTACACTTAGACACAAATTAAACCAAAGGAACAGGTTGTAATAGGAAATAACATTGATATAAATGAACTTGAGGGACTACCAAACATTACACTTAGACACAAATTAAACCAAAGGAACAGGTTGTAATAGGAAATAACATTGATATAAATGAACAGGAGGGACTACCAAACATTACACTTAGACACAAATTAGAGCAAAGGAACAGGTTGTAATAGGAAATAACAATGATGTAAATGAACATGAGGGACTACCAAACATTACACTTAGAAACAATTAAAGCAAAGGAACAGGTTGTAATAGGAAATAACTTTGATGTAAATGAACATGAGGGACCACCAAACATTGCACTTAGACACACATTAAACCAAAGGAACAGGTTGTAATAGGAAATAACATTGATGTAAATGAACATGAGAGACTACCAAACATTACACGTAGACACAAATTAAAGCGAAGGAACAGGTTGTAATAGGAAATAACAGTGATGTAAATGAACATGAGGGACTACCAAACATTACACTTAGACACAAATTAAAGCAAACGAACAGGTTGTAATAGGAAATAACATTGATGTAAATGAACATGAGGGACTACCAAACATTACACTTAGACACAAATTAAAGCAAACGAACAGGTTGTAATAGGAAATAACATTGATGTAAATGAACATGAGGGACTACCAAACATTACACTTAGACACAAATTAAAGCAAAGGAATAGGTTGTAGTAGGAAATAACAGTGATGTAGATGAACATGAGGGACTACCACACATTACACTTTGACACAAATTAAAGCGAAGGAACAGGTTGTAATAGGAAATAACATTGATGTAAATGAACATGAGGGACTACCAAACATTACACTTAGACACAAATTAAAGCAAGGGAACAGGTTGTAATAGGAAATAACATTGATGTCAATGAACATGAGGGACTACCAAACATTACACTTAGACACAAATTAAAGCAAAAGAACAGGTTGTAATAGGAAATAACATTGATGTAAATGAACTTGAGGGACTACCAAACATTACACTTAGACACAAATTAAACCAAAGGAACAGGTTGTAATAGGAAATAACATTGATATAAATGAACTTGAGGGACTACCAAACATTACACTTAGACACAAATTAAACCAAAGGAACAGGTTGTAATAGGAAATAACATTGATATAAATGAACAGGAGGGACTACCAAACATTACACTTAGACACAAATTAGAGCAAAGGAACAGGTTGTTATAGGAAATAACAATGATGTAAATGAACATGAGGGACTACCAAACATTACACTTAGACACAAATTAAAGCAAACGAACAGGTTGTAATAGGAAATAACATTGATGTAAATGAACATGAGGGACTACCAAACATTACACTTAGACCCAAATTAAAGCAAAGGAACAGGTTGTAATAGGAAATAACAGTGATGTAGATGAACAAAAGGGACTACCACACATTACACTTTGACACAAATTAAAGCGAAGGAACAGGTTGTAATAGGAAATAACATTGATGTAAATGAACATGAGGGACTACCAAACATTACACTTAGACACAAATTAAAGCAAAGGAACAGGTTGTAATAGGAAATAACATTGATGTAGATGAACATGAGTGACTACCACACATTACACTTTGACACAAATTAAAGCAAAGGAACAGGTTGTAATAGGAAATAACATTGATGTAAATGAACATGAAGGACTACCAAACATTACACTTAGACACAAATTAAAGCAAGGGAACAGGTTGTAATAGGAAATAACATTGATGTAAATGAACATGAGGGACTACCAAACATTACACTTAGACACAAATTAAAGCAAAAGAACAGGTTGTAATAGGAAATAACATTGATGTAAATGAACATGAGGGACTACCAAACATTACACTTAGACACAATATAAAACAAAGGAACAGGTTGTAATAGGAAATAACATTGATGTAAATGAACTTGAGGGACTACCAAACATTACACTTAGACACAAATTAAACCAAAGGAACAGGTTGTAATAGGAAATAACATTGATATAAATGAACTTGAGGGACTACCAAACATTACACTTAGACACAAATTAAACCAAAGGAACAGGTTGTAATAGGAAATAACATTGATATAAATGAACAGGAGGGACTACCAAACATTACCCTTAGAAACAATTAAAGCAAAGGAACAGGTTGTAATAGGAAATAACTTTGATGTAAATGAACATGAGGGACCACCAAACATTACACTTAGACACACATTAAACCAAAGGAACAGGTTGTAATAGGAAATAACATTGATGTAAATGAACATGAGGGACTACCAAACATTACACGTAGACACAAATTAAAGCGAAGGAACAGGTTGTAATAGGAAATAACAGTGATGTAAATGAACATGAGGGACTACCAAACATTACACTTAGACACAAATTAAAGCAAACGAACAGGTTGTAATAGGAAATAACATTGATGTAAATGAACATGAGGGACTACCAAACATTACACTTAGACACAAATTAAAGTAAAGGAACAGGTTGTAATAGGAAATAACATTGATGTAAATGAACATGAGGGACTACCAAACATTACACTTAGACACAAATTAAAGCAAAGTAACAGGTTGTAATAGGAAATAACATTGATGTAAATGAACATGAGGGACTACCAAACATAACACTTAGACACAATATAAAACAAAGGAACAGGTTGTAATAGGAAATAACATTGATGTAAATGAACATGAGGCACTACCAAACATTACACTTAGACAGAAATTAAAGCAAAGGAACAGGTTGTTATAGGAAATAACATTGATGTAAATGAACATGAGGGACTACCAAACATTACACTTTGAAACAATTAAAGTAAAGGAACAGGTTGTAATAGGAAATAACTTTTTGATGTAAATGAACATGAGGGACTACCAAACATTACACCTAGACACAAATTAAAGCAAAGGAACAGGCTGTAATAGGAAATAACATTGATGTAAATGAACATGAGGGACTACCAAACATTACACTTAGACACAAATTAAAGCAAACGAACAGGTTGTAATAGGAAATAACATTGATGTAAATGAACATGAGGGACTACCAAACATTACACTTAGACCCAAATTAAAGCAAAGGAACAGGTTGTAATAGGAAATAACAGTGATGTAGATGAACAAAAGGGACTACCACACATTACACTTTGACACAAATTAAAGCGAAGGAACAGGTTGTAATAGGAAATAACATTGATGTAAATGAACATGAGGGACTACCAAACATTACACTTAGACACAAATTAAAGCAAAGGAACAGGTTGTAATAGGAAATAACATTGATGTAGATGAACATGAGTGACTACCACACATTACACTTTGACACAAATTAAAGCGAAGGAACAGGTTGTAATAGGAAATAACATTGATGTAAATGAACATGAGCGACTACCAAACATTACACTTAGACACAAATTAAAGCAAGCGAACAGGTTGTAATAGGAAATAACATTGATGTAAATGAACATGAGGGACTACCAAACATTACACTTAGACACAAATTAAAGTAAAGGAACAGGTTGTAATAGGAAATCACATTGATGTAAATGAACATGATGGACTACCAAACATTACACTTAGACACAATATAAAACAAAGGAACAGGTTGTAATAGGAAATAACATTGATGTAAATGAACATGAGGGACTACCAAACATTACACTTAGACACAAATTAAAGTAAAGGAACAGGTTGTAATAGGAAATCACATTGATGTAAATGAACATGAGGGACTACCAAACATTACACTTAGACACAATATAAAACAAAGGAACAGGTTGTAATAGGAAATAACATTGATGTAAATGAACATGAGGGACTACCAAACATTACACTTAGACACAAATTAAACCAAAGGAGCAGGTTGTAATAGGAAATAGCATTGATGTAAATGAACATGAGGGACTACCAAACATTACACTTAGACACAAATTAAACCAAAGGAACAGGTTGTAATAGGAAATAACATTGATGTAAATGAACATGAGGGACTACCAAACATTACACTTAGACACAAATTAAACCAAAGTAACAGGTTGTAATAGGAAATAACATTGATGTAAATCAACATGAGGGACTAGCAAACATTACCCTTAGAGACAAAATAAAGCAAAGGAACAGGTTGTTATAGGAAATAACATTGATGTAAATGAACATGAGGGACTACCAAACATTACACTTAGACACAAATTAAAGTAAAGGAACAGGTTGTAATAGGAAATCACATTGATGTAAATGAACATGAGGGACTACCAAACATTACACTTAGATACAATATAAAACAAAGGAACAGGTTGTAATAGGAAATAACATTGATGTAAATGAACATGAGGGACTACCAAACATTACACTTAGACACAAATTAAACCAAAGGAGCAGGTTGTAATAGGAAATAATATTGATGTAAATGAACATGAGGGACTACCAAACATTACACTTAGACACAAATTAAAGCAAAGGAACAGGTTGTAATAGGAAATAACATTGATGTAGATGAACATGAGTGACTACCACACATTACACTTTGACACAAATTAAAGCGAAGGAACAGGTTGTAATAGGAAATAACATTGATGTAAATGAACATGAGGGACTACCAAACATTACACTTAGACACAAATTAAAGCAAAGGAACAGGTTGTAATAGGAAATAACATTGATGTAAATGAACATGAAGGACTACCAAACATTACACTTAGACACAAATTAAAGCAAACGAACAGGTTGTAATAGGAAATAACATTGATGTAAATGAACATGAGGGACTATCAAACATTACACTTAGACACAAATTAAAGTAAAGGAACAGGTTGTAATAGGAAATCACATTGATGTAAATGAACATGAGGGACTACCAAACATTACACTTAGACACAATATAAAACAAAGGAACAGGTTGTAATAGGAACTAACATTGATGTAAATGAACATGAGGGACTACCAAACATTACACTTAGACACAAATTAAACCAAAGGAGCAGGTTGTAATAGGAAATAACATTGATGTAAATGAACATGAGGGACTACCAAACATTACACTTAGACACAAATTAAAGCAAACGAACAGGTTGTAATAGGAAATAACATTGATGTAAATGAACATGAGGGACTACCAAACATTACACTTAGACACAAATTAAAGCAAACGAATAGGTTGTAATAGGAAATAACAGTGATGTGATGAACATGAGGGACTACCACACATTACACTTTGACACAAATTAAAGCGAAGGAACAGGTTGTAATAGGAAATAACATTGATGTAAATGAACATGAGGGACTACCAAACATTACACTTAGACACAAATTAAAGCAAGGGAACAGGTTGTAATAGGAAATAACATTGATGTAAATGAACATGAGGGACTACCAAACATTACACTTAGACACAAATTAAAGCAAAAGAACAGGTTGTAATAGGAAATAACATTGATGTAAATGAACATGAGGGACTACCAAACATTACACTTAGACACGATATAAAACAAAGGAACAGGTTGTAATAGGAAATAACATTGATGTAAATGAACTTGAGGGACTACCAAACATTACACTTAGACACAAATTAAACCAAAGGAACAGGTTGTAATAGGAAATAACATTGATATAAATGAACTTGAGGGACTACCAAACATTACACTTAGACACAAATTAAACCAAAGGAACAGGTTGTAATAGGAAATAACATTGATATAAATGAACAGGAGGGACTACCAAACATTACACTTAGACACAAATTAGAGCAAAGGAACAGGTTGTAATAGGAAATAACAATGATGTAAATGAACATGAGGGACTACCAAACATTACACTTAGAAACAATTAAAGCAAAGGAACAGGTTGTAATAGGAAATAACTTTGATGTAAATGAACATGAGGGACCACCAAACATTACACTTAGACACACATTAAACCAAAGGAACAGGTTGTAATAGGAAATAACATTGATGTAAATGAACATGAGAGACTACCAAACATTACACGTAGACACAAATTAAAGCGAAGGAACAGGTTGTAATAGGAAATAACAGTGATGTAAATGAACATGAGGGACTACCAAACATTACACTTAGACACAAATTAAAGCAAACGAACAGGTTGTAATAGGAAATAACATTGATGTAAATGAACATGAGGGACTACCAAACATTACACTTAGACACAAATTAAAGCAAACGAACAGGTTGTAATAGGAAATAACATTGATGTAAATGAACATGAGGGACTACCAAACATTACACTTAGACACAAATTAAAGCAAAGGAATAGGTTGTAGTAGGAAATAACAGTGATGTAGATGAACATGAGGGACTACCACACATTACACTTTGACACAAATTAAAGCGAAGGAACAGGTTGTAATAGGAAATAACATTGATGTAAATGAACATGAGGGACTACCAAACATTACACTTAGACACAAATTAAAGCAAGGGAACAGGTTGTAATAGGAAATAACATTGATGTCAATGAACATGAGGGACTACCAAACATTACACTTAGACACAAATTAAAGCAAAAGAACAGGTTGTAATAGGAAATAACATTGATGTAAATGAACATGAGGGACTACCAAACATTACACTTAGACACAATATAAAACAAAGGAACAGGTTGTAATAGGAAATAAAATTGATGTAAATGAACTTGAGGGACTACCAAACATTACACTTAGACACAAATTAAACCAAAGGAACAGGTTGTAATAGGAAATAACATTGATATAAATGAACTTGAGGGACTACCAAACATTACACTTAGACACAAATTAAACCAAAGGAACAGGTTGTAATAGGAAATAACATTGATATAAATGAACAGGAGGGACTACCAAACATTACACTTAGACACAAATTAGAGCAAAGGAACAGGTTGTTATAGGAAATAACAATGATGTAAATGAACATGAGGGACTACCAAACATTACACTTAGAAACAATTAAAGCAAAGGAACAGGTTGTAATAGGAAATAACTTTGATGTAAATGCACATGAGGGACCACCAAACATTACACTTAGACACACAATAAACCAAAGGAACAGGTTGTAATAGGAAATAACATTGATGTAAATGAACATGAGGGACTACCAAACATTACACTTAGACACAAATTAAAGCAAGGGAACAGGTTGTAATAGGAAATAACATTGATGTCAATGAACATGAGGGACTACCAAACATTACACTTAGACACAAATTAAAGCAAAAGAACAGGTTGTAATAGGAAATAACATTGATGTAAATGAACTTGAGGGACTACCAAACATTACACTTAGACACAAATTAAACCAAAGGAACAGGTTGTAATAGGAAATAACATTGATATAAATGAACTTGAGGGACTACCAAACATTACACTTAGACACAAATTAAACCAAAGGAACAGGTTGTAATAGGAAATAACATTGATATAAATGAACAGGAGGGACTACCAAACATTACACTTAGACACAAATTAGAGCAAAGGAACAGGTTGTTATAGGAAATAACAATGATGTAAATGAACATGAGGGACTACCAAACATTACACTTAGACACAAATTAAAGCAAACGAACAGGTTGTAATATGAAATAACATTGATGTAAATGAACATGAGGGACTACCAAACATTACACTTAGACCCAAATTAAAGCAAAGGAACAGGTTGTAATAGGAAATAACAGTGATGTAGATGAACAAAAGGGACTACCACACATTACACTTTGACACAAATTAAAGCGAAGGAACAGGTTGTAATAGGAAATAACATTGATGTAAATGAACATGAGGGACTACCAAACATTACACTTAGACACAAATTAAAGCAAAGGAACAGGTTGTAATAGGAAATAACATTGATGTAGATGAACATGAGTGACTACCACACATTACACTTTGACACAAATTAAAGCGAAGGAACAGGTTGTAATAGGAAATAACATTGATGTAAATGAACATGAGCGACTACCAAACATTACACTTAGACACAAATTAAAGCAAAGGAACAGGTTGTAATAGGAAATAACATTGATGTAAATGAACATGAAGGACTACCAAACATTACACTTAGACACAAATTAAAGCAAGGGAACAGGTTGTAATAGGAAATAACATTGATGTAAATGAACATGAGGGACTACCAAACATTACACTTAGACACAATATAAAACAAAGGAACAGGTTGTAATAGGAAATAACATTGATGTAAATGAACTTGAGGGACTACCAAACATTACACTTAGACACAAATTAAACCAAAGGAACAGGTTGTAATAGGAAATAACATTGATATAAATGAACTTGAGGGACTACCAAACATTACACTTAGACACAAATTAAACCAAAGGAACAGGTTGTAATAGGAAATAACATTGATATAAATGAACAGGAGGGACTACCAAACATTACCCTTAGAAACAATTAAAGCAAAGGAACAGGTTGTAATAGGAAATAACTTTGATGTAAATGAACATGAGGGACTACCAAACATTACACTTAGACACACATTAAACCAAAGGAACAGGTTGTAATAGGAAATAACATTGATGTAAATGAACATGAGGGACTACCAAACATTACACGTAGACACAAATTAGAGCGAAGGAACAGGTTGTAATAGGAAATAACAGTGATGTAAATGAACATGAGGGACTACCAAACATTACACTTAGACACAAATTAAAGCAAACGAACAGGTTGTAATAGGAAATAACATTGATGTAAATGAACATGAGGGACTACCAAACATTACACTTAGACACAAATTAAAGTAAAGGAACAGGTTGTAATAGGAAATAACATTGATGTAAATGAACATGAGGGACTACCAAACATTACACTTAGACACAAATTAAAGCAAAGTAACAGGTTGTAATAGGAAATAACATTGATGTAAATGAACATGAGGGACTACCAAACATAACACTTAGACACAATATAAAACAAAGGAACAGGTTGTAATAGGAAATAACATTGATGTAAATGAACATGAGGCACTACCAAACATTACACTTAGACAGAAATTAAAGCAAAGGAACAGGTTGTTATAGGAAATAACATTGATGTAAATGAACATGAGGGACTACCAAACATTACACTTTGAAACAATTAAAGTAAAGGAACAGGTTGTAATAGGAAATAACTTTGATGTAAATGAACATGAGGGACTACCAAACATTACACCTAGACACAAATTAAAGCAAAGGAACAGGCTGTAATAGGAAATAACATTGATGTAAATGAACATGAGGGACTACCAAACATTACACTTAGACACAAATTAAAGCAAACGAACAGGTTGTAATAGGAAATAACATTGATGTAAATGAACATGAGGGACTACCAAACATTACACTTAGACCCAAATTAAAGCAAAGGAACAGGTTGTAATAGGAAATAACAGTGATGTAGATGAACAAAAGGGACTACCACACATTACACTTTGACACAAATTAAAGCGAAGGAACAGGTTGTAATAGGAAATAACATTGATGTAAATGAACATGAGGGACTACCAAACATTACACTTAGACACAAATTAAAGCAAAGGAACAGGTTGTAATAGGAAATAACATTGATGTAGATGAACATGAGTGACTACCACACATTACACTTTGACACAAATTAAAGCGAAGGAACAGGTTGTAATAGGAAATAACATTGATGTAAATGAACATGAGCGACTACCAAACATTACACTTAGACACAAATTAAAGCAAGCGAACAGGTTGTAATAGGAAATAACATTGATGTAAATGAACATGAGGGACTACCAAACATTACACTTAGACACAAATTAAAGTAAAGGAACAGGTTGTAATAGGAAATCACATTGATGTAAATGAACATGATGGACTACCAAACATTACACTTAGACACAATATAAAACAAAGGAACAGGTTGTAATAGGAAATAACATTGATGTAAATGAACATGAGGGACTACCAAACATTACACTTAGACACAAATTAAAGTAAAGGAACAGGTTGTAATAGGAAATCACATTGATGTAAATGAACATGAGGGACTACCAAACATTACACTTAGACACAATATAAAACAAAGGAACAGGTTGTAATAGGAAATAACATTGATGTAAATGAAAATGAGGGACTACCAAACATTACACTTAGACACAAATTAAACCAAAGGAGCAGGTTGTAATAGGAAATAGCATTGATGTAAATGAACATGAGGGACTACCAAACATTACACTTAGACACAAATTAAACCAAAGGAACAGGTTGTAATAGGAAATAACATTGATGTAAATGAACATGAGGGACTACCAAACATTACACTTAGACACAAATTAAACCAAAGTAACAGGTTGTAATAGGAAATAACATTGATGTAAATCAACATGAGGGACTAGCAAACATTACCCTTAGAGACAAAATAAAGCAAAGGAACAGGTTGTTATAGGAAATAACATTGATGTAAATGAACATGAGGGACTACCAAACATTACACTTAGACACAAATTAAAGTAAAGGAACAGGTTGTAATAGGAAATCACATTGATGTAAATGAACATGAGGGACTACCAAACATTACACTTAGATACAATATAAAACAAAGGAACAGGTTGTAATAGGAAATAACATTGATGTAAATGAACATGAGGGACTACCAAACATTACACTTAGACACAAATTAAACCAAAGGAGCAGGTTGTAATAGGAAATAATATTGATGTAAATGAACATGAGGGACTACCAAACATTACACTTAGACACAAATTAAACCAAAGGAACAGGTTGTAATAGGAAATAACATTGATGTAAATGAACATGAGGGACTACCAAACATTACACTTAGACACAAATTAAAGCAAAGGAACAGGTTGTAATAGGAAATAACATTGATGTAGATGAACATGAGTGACTACCACACATTACACTTTGACACAAATTAAAGCGAAGGAACAGGTTGTAATAGGAAATAACATTGATGTAAATGAACATGAGGGACTACCAAACATTACACTTAGACACAAATTAAAGCAAAGGAACAGGTTGTAATAGGAAATAACATTGATGTAAATGAACATGAAGGACTACCAAACATTACACTTAGACACAAATTAAAGCAAACGAACAGGTTGTAATAGGAAATAACATTGATGTAAATGAACATGAGGGACTATCAAACATTACACTTAGACACAAATTAAAGTAAAGGAACAGGTTGTAATAGGAAATCACATTGATGTAAATGAACATGAGGGACTACCAAACATTACACTTAGACACAATATAAAACAAAGGAACAGGTTGTAATAGGAACTAACATTGATGTAAATGAACATGAGGGACTACCAAACATTACACTTAGACACAAATTAAACCAAAGGAGCAGGTTGTAATAGGAAATAACATTGATGTAAATGAACATGAGGGACTACCAAACATTACACTTAGACACAAATTAAAGCAAACGAATAGGTTGTAATAGGAAATAACAGTGATGTGATGAACATGAGGGACTACCACACATTACACTTTGACACAAATTAAAGCGAAGGAACAGGTTGTAATAGGAAATAACATTGATGTAAATGAACATGAGGGACTACCAAACATTACACTTAGACACAAATTAAAGCAAGGGAACAGGTTGTAATAGGAAATAACATTGATGTAAATGAACATGAGGGACTACCAAACATTACACTTAGACACAAATTAAAGCAAAAGAACAGGTTGTAATAGGAAATAACATTGATGTAAATGAACATGAGGGACTACCAAACATTACACTTAGACACAATATAAAACAAAGGAACAGGTTGTAATAGGAAATAACATTGATGTAAATGAACTTGAGGGACTACCAAACATTACACTTAGACACAAATTAAACCAAAGGAACAGGTTGTAATAGGAAATAACATTGATATAAATGAACTTGAGGGACTACCAAACATTACACTTAGACACAAATTAAACCAAAGGAACAGGTTGTAATAGGAAATAACATTGATATAAATGAACAGGAGGGACTACCAAACATTACACTTAGACACAAATTAGAGCAAAGGAACAGGTTGTAATAGGAAATAACAATGATGTAAATGAACATGAGGGACTACCAAACATTACACTTAGAAACAATTAAAGCAAAGGAACAGGTTGTAATAGGAAATAACTTTGATGTAAATGAACATGAGGGACCACCAAACATTACACTTAGACACACATTAAACCAAAGGAACAGGTTGTAATAGGAAATAACATTGATGTAAATGAACATGAGAGACTACCAAACATTACACGTAGACACAAATTAAAGCGAAGGAACAGGTTGTAATAGGAAATAACAGTGATGTAAATGAACATGAGGGACTACCAAACATTACACTTAGACACAAATTAAAGCAAACGAACAGGTTGTAATAGGAAATAACATTGATGTAAATGAACATGAGGGACTACCAAACATTACACTTAGACACAAATTAAAGCAAACGAACAGGTTGTAATAGGAAATAACATTGATGTAAATGAACATGAGGGACTACCAAACATTACACTTAGACACAAATTAAAGCAAAGGAATAGGTTGTAGTAGGAAATAACAGTGATGTAGATGAACATGAGGGACTACCACACATTACACTTTGACACAAATTAAAGCGAAGGAACAGGTTGTAATAGGAAATAACATTGATGTAAATGAACATGAGGGACTACCAAACATTACACTTAGACACAAATTAAAGCAAGGGAACAGGTTGTAATAGGAAATAACATTGATGTCAATGAACATGAGGGACTACCAAACATTACACTTAGACACAAATTAAAGCAAAAGAACAGGTTGTAATAGGAAATAACATTGATGTAAATGAACATGAGGGACTACCAAACATTACACTTAGACACAATATAAAACAAAGGAACAGGTTGTAATAGGAAATAACATTGATGTAAATGAACTTGAGGGACTACCAAACATTACACTTAGACACAAATTAAACCAAAGGAACAGGTTGTAATAGGAAATAACATTGATATAAATGAACTTGAGGGACTACCAAACATTACACTTAGACACAAATTAAACCAAAGGAACAGGTTGTAATAGGAAATAACATTGATATAAATGAACAGGAGGGACTACCAAACATTACACTTAGACACAAATTAGAGCAAAGGAACAGGTTGTTATAGGAAATAACAATGATGTAAATGAACATGAGGGACTACCAAACATTACACTTAGAAACAATTAAAGCAAAGGAACAGGTTGTAATAGGAAATAACTTTGATGTAAATGCACATGAGGGACCACCAAACATTACACTTAGACACACAATAAACCAAAGGAACAGGTTGTAATAGGAAATAACATTGATGTAAATGAACATGAAGGACTACCAAACATTACACGTAGACACAAATTAAAGCGAAGGAACAGGTTGTAATAGGAAATAACAGTGATGTAAATGAACATGAGGGACTACCAAACATTACACTTAGACACAAATTAAAGCAAACGAACAGGTTGTAATAGGAAATAACATTGATGTAAATGAACATGAGGGACTACCAAACATTACACTTAGACACAAATTAAAGTAAAGGAACAGGTTGTAATAGGAAATAACATTGATGTAAATGAACATGAGGGACTACCAAACATTACACTTAGACACAAATTAAAGCAAAGTAACAGGTTGTAATAGGAAATAACATTGATGTAAATGAACATGAGGGACTACCAAACATAACACTTAGACACAATATAAAACAAAGGAACAGGTTGTAATAGGAAATAACATTGATGTAAATGAACATGAGGGACTACCAAACATTACACTTAGACAGAAATTAAAGCAAAGGAACAGGTTGTTATAGGAAATAACATTGATGTAAATGAACATGAGGGACTACCAAACATTACACTTTGAAACAATTAAAGTAAAGGAACAGGTTGTAATAGGAAATAACTTTGATGTAAATGAACATGAGGGACTACCAAACATTACACCTAGACACAAATTAAAGCAAAGGAACAGGCTGTAATAGGAAATAACATTGATGTAAATGAACATGAGGGACTACCAAACATTACACTTAGACACAAATTAAAGCAAACGAACAGGTTGTAATAGGAAATAACATTGATGTAAATGAACATGAGGGACTACCAAACATTACACTTAGACTCAAATTAAAGCAAAGGAACAGGTTGTAATAGGAAATAACAGTGATGTAGATGAACAAAAGGGACTACCACACATTACACTTTGACACAAATTAAAGCGAAGGAACAGGTTGTAATAGGAAATAACATTGATGTAAATGAACATGAGGGACTACCAAACATTACACTTAGACACAAATTAAAGCAAGGGAACAGGTTGTAATAGGAAATAACATTGATGTAAATGAACATGTGGGACTACCAAACATTACACTTAGACACAAATTAAAGCAAAGGAACAGGTTGTAATAGGAAATAACATTGATGTAAATGAACATGAGGGACTACCAAACATTACACTTAGACACAATATAAAACAAAGGAACAGGTTGTAATAGGAAATAACATTGATGTAAATGAACATGAGGGACTACAAAACATTACACTTAGACACAAATCAAACCAAAGGAACAGGTTGTAATAGGAAATAACATTGATGTAAATGAACATGAGGGACTACCAAACATTACACTTAGACACAAATTAAAGCAAAGGAACAGGTTGTTATAGGAAATAACATTGATGTAAATGAACATGAGGGACTACCAAACATTACACTTAGACACAAATTAAACCAAAGGAACAGGTTGTAATAGGAAATAACATTGATGTAAATGAACATGAGGGACTACCAAGCATTACACTTAGACACAAATATGAGCAAAGGAACAGGTTGTTACAGGAAATAACATTGATGTAAATGAACATGAGGGACTACCAAACATTACACTTAGAAACAAATAAAGCAAAGGAACAGGTTGTAATAGGAAATAACTTTGATGTAAATGAACATGAGGGACTAACAGACATTACACCTAGACACAAATTAAAGCAAAGGAACAGGTTGTAATAGGAAATAACATTGATGTAAATGAACATGAGGGACTACCAAACATTACACTTAGACACAAATTAAAGCAAACGAACAGGTTGTAATAGGAAATAACATTGATGTAAATGAACATGAGGGACTACCAAACATTACACTTAGACACAAATTAAAGCAAAGGAACAGGTTGTAATAGGAAATAACATTGATGTAGATGAACATGAGTGACTACCACACATTACACTTTGACACAAATTAAAGCGAAGGAACAGGTTGCAATAGGAAATAACATTGATGTAAATGAACATGAGGGAATACCAAACATTACACTTAGACACAAATTAAAGCAAAGGAACAGGTTGTAATAGGAAATAACATTGATGTAAATGAACATGAAGGACTACCAAACATTACACTTAGACACAAATTAAAGCAAACGAACAGGTTGTAATAGGAAATAACATTGATGTAAATGAACATGAAGGACTACCAAACATTACACTTAGACACAAATTAAAGCAAACGAACAGGTTGTAATAGGAAATAACATTGATGTAAATGAACATGAGGGACTACCAAACATTACAGTTAGACACAAATTAAAGCAAAGGAACAGGTTGTAATAGGAAATAACATTGATGTAAATGAACTTGAGGGACTACAAAACATTACACTTAGACACAAATTAAACCAAAGGAACAGATTGTAATAGGAAATAACATTGATATAAATGAACTTGAGGGACTACCAAACATTACACTTAGACACAAATTAGAGCAAAGGAACAGGTTGTTATAGGAAATAACAATGATGTAAATGAACATGAGGGACTACCAAACATTACACTTAGAAACAATTAAAGCAAAGGAACAGGTTGTAATAGGAAATAACTTTGATGTAAATGAACATGAGGGACCACCAAACATTAGACTTAGACACACATTAAACCAAAGGAACAGGTTGTAATAGGAAATAACATTGATGTAAATGAACATGAGGGACTACCAAACATTACACTTAGACACAAATTAAAGCAAAGGAATAGGTTGTAGTAGGAAATAACAGTGATGTAGATGAACATGAGGGACTACCACACATTACACTTTGACACAAATTAAAGCGAAGGAACAGGTTGTAATAGGAAATAACATTGATGTAAATGAACATGAGGGACTACCTAACATTACACTTAGACACAAATTAAAGCAAGGGAACAGGTTGTAATAGGAAATAACATTGATGTAAATGAACATGAGGGACTACCAAACATTACACTTAGACACAAATTAAAGCAAACGAACAGGTTGTAATAGGAAATAACATTGATGTAAATGAACATGAAGGACTACCAAACATTACACTTAGACACAAATTAAAGCAAACGAACAGGTTGTAATAGGAAATAACATTGATGTAAATGAACATGAGGGACTACCAAACATTACAGTTAGACACAAATTAAAGCAAAGGAACAGGTTGTAATAGGAAATAACATTGATGTAAATGAACTTGAGGGACTACAAAACATTACACTTAGACACAAATTAAACCAAAGGAACAGATTGTAATAGGAAATAACATTGATATAAATGAACTTGAGGGACTACCAAACATTACACTTAGACACAAATTAGAGCAAAGGAACAGGTTGTTATAGGAAATAACAATGATGTAAATGAACATGAGGGACTACCAAACATTACACTTAGAAACAATTAAAGCAAAGGAACAGGTTGTAATAGGAAATAACTTTGATGTAAATGAACATGAGGGACCACCAAACATTAGACTTAGACACACATTAAACCAAAGGAACAGGTTGTAATAGGAAATAACATTGATGTAAATGAACATGAGGGACTACCAAACATTACACTTAGACACAAATTAAAGCAAAGGAATAGGTTGTAGTAGGAAATAACAGTGATGTAGATGAACATGAGGGACTACCACACATTACACTTTGACACAAATTAAAGCGAAGGAACAGGTTGTAATAGGAAATAACATTGATGTAAATGAACATGAGGGACTACCTAACATTACACTTAGACACAAATTAAAGCAAGGGAACAGGTTGTAATAGGAAATAACATTGATGTAAATGAACATGAGGGACTACCAAACATTACACTTAGACACAAATTAAAGCAAAGGAACAGGTTGTAATAGGAAATAACATTGATGTAAATGAACATGAGGGACTACCAAACATTACACTTAGACACAAATTAAAGCAAACGAACAGGTTGTAATAGGAAATAACATTGATGTAAATGAACATGAGGGACTACCAAACATTACACTTAGACACAAATTAAAGCAAAGGAACAGGTTGTAATAGGAAATAACATTGATGTAGATGAACATGAGTGACTACCACACATTACACTTTGACACAAATTAAAGCGAAGGAACAGGTTGCAATAGGAAATAACATTGATGTAAATGAACATGAGGGAATACCAAACATTACACTTAGACACAAATTAAAGCAAAGGAACAGGTTGTAATAGGAAATAACATTGATGTAAATGAACATGAAGGACTACCAAACATTACACTTAGACACAAATTAAAGCAAACGAACAGGTTGTAATAGGAAATAACATTGATGTAAATGAACATGAAGGACTACCAAACATTACACTTAGACACAAATTAAAGCAAACGAACAGGTTGTAATAGGAAATAACATTGATGTAAATGAACATGAGGGACTACCAAACATTACAGTTAGACACAAATTAAAGCAAAGGAACAGGTTGTAATAGGAAATAACATTGATGTAAATGAACTTGAGGGACTACAAAACATTACACTTAGACACAAATTAAACCAAAGGAACAGATTGTAATAGGAAATAACATTGATATAAATGAACTTGAGGGACTACCAAACATTACACTTAGACACAAATTAGAGCAAAGGAACAGGTTGTTATAGGAAATAACAATGATGTAAATGAACATGAGGGACTACCAAACATTACACTTAGAAACAATTAAAGCAAAGGAACAGGTTGTAATAGGAAATAACATTGATGTAGATGAACATGAGTGACTACCACACATTACACTTTGACACAAATTAAAGCGAAGGAACAGGTTGCAATAGGAAATAACATTGATGTAAATGAACATGAGGGAATACCAAACATTACACTTAGACACAAATTAAAGCAAAGGAACAGGTTGTAATAGGAAATAACATTGATGTAAATGAACATGAAGGACTACCAAACATTACACTTAGACACAAATTAAAGCAAACGAACAGGTTGTAATAGGAAATAACATTGATGTAAATGAACATGAAGGACTACCAAACATTACACTTAGACACAAATTAAAGCAAACGAACAGGTTGTAATAGGAAATAACATTGATGTAAATGAACATGAGGGACTACCAAACATTACAGTTAGACACAAATTAAAGCAAAGGAACAGGTTGTAATAGGAAATAACATTGATGTAAATGAACTTGAGGGACTACAAAACATTACACTTAGACACAAATTAAACCAAAGGAACAGATTGTAATAGGAAATAACATTGATATAAATGAACTTGAGGGACTACCAAACATTACACTTAGACACAAATTAGAGCAAAGGAACAGGTTGTTATAGGAAATAACAATGATGTAAATGAACATGAGGGACTACCAAACATTACACTTAGAAACAATTAAAGCAAAGGAACAGGTTGTAATAGGAAATAACTTTGATGTAAATGAACATGAGGGACCACCAAACATTAGACTTAGACACACATTAAACCAAAGGAACAGGTTGTAATAGGAAATAACATTGATGTAAATGAACATGAGGGACTACCAAACATTACACTTAGACACAAATTAAAGCAAAGGAATAGGTTGTAGTAGGAAATAACAGTGATGTAGATGAACATGAGGGACTACCACACATTACACTTTGACACAAATTAAAGCGAAGGAACAGGTTGTAATAGGAAATAACATTGATGTAAATGAACATGAGGGACTACCTAACATTACACTTAGACACAAATTAAAGCAAGGGAACAGGTTGTAATAGGAAATAACATTGATGTAAATGAACATGAGGGACTACCAAACATTACACTTAGACACAAATTAAAGCAAACGAACAGGTTGTAATAGGAAATAACATTGATGTAAATGAACATGAAGGACTACCAAACATTACACTTAGACACAAATTAAAGCAAACGAACAGGTTGTAATAGGAAATAACATTGATGTAAATGAACATGAGGGACTACCAAACATTACAGTTAGACACAAATTAAAGCAAAGGAACAGGTTGTAATAGGAAATAACATTGATGTAAATGAACTTGAGGGACTACAAAACATTACACTTAGACACAAATTAAACCAAAGGAACAGATTGTAATAGGAAATAACATTGATATAAATGAACTTGAGGGACTACCAAACATTACACTTAGACACACATTAGAGCAAAGGAACAGGTTGTTATAGGAAATAACAATGATGTAAATGAACATGAGGGACTACCAAACATTACACTTAGAAACAATTAAAGCAAAGGAACAGGTTGTAATAGGAAATAACTTTGATGTAAATGAACATGAGGGACCACCAAACATTAGACTTAGACACACATTAAACCAAAGGAACAGGTTGTAATAGGAAATAACATTGATGTAAATGAACATGAGGGACTACCAAACATTACACTTAGACACAAATTAAAGCAAAGGAATAGGTTGTAGTAGGAAATAACAGTGATGTAGATGAACATGAGGGACTACCACACATTACACTTTGACACAAATTAAAGCGAAGGAACAGGTTGTAATAGGAAATAACATTGATGTAAATGAACATGAGGGACTACCTAACATTACACTTAGACACAAATTAAAGCAAGGGAACAGGTTGTAATAGGAAATAACATTGATGTAAATGAACATGAGGGACTACCAAACATTACACTTAGACACAAATTAAAGCAAAAGAACAGGTTGTAATAGGAAATAACATTGATGTAAATGAACATGAGGGACTACCAAACATTACACTTAGACACAATATAAAACAAAGGAACAGGTTGTAATAGGAAATAACATTGATGTAAATGAACTTGAGGTACTACCAAACATTACACTTAGACACAAATTAAACCAAAGGAACAGGTTGTAATAGGAAATAACATTGATATAAATGAACTTGAGGGACTACCAAACATTACACTTAGACACAAATTAAACCAAAGGAACAGGTTGTAATAGGAAATAACATTGATATAAATGAACAGGAGGGACTACCAAACATTACACTTAGACACAAATTAGAGCAAAGGAACAGGTTGTTATAGGAAATAACAATGATGTAAATGAGCATGAGGGACTACCAAACATTACACTTAGAAACAATTAAAGCAAAGGAACAGGTTGTAATAGGAAATAACATTGATGTAAATGAACATGAGGGACCACCAAACATTACACTTAGACACACATTAAACCAAAGGAACAGGTTGTAATAGGAAATAACATTGATGTAAATGAACATGAAGGACTACCAAACATTACACGTAGACACAAATTAAAGCGAAGGAACAGGTTGTAATAGGAAATAACAGTGATGTAAATGAACATGAGGGACTACCAAACATTACACTTAGACACAAATTAAAGCAAACGAACAGGTTGTAATAGGAAATAACATTGATGTAAATGAACATGAGGGACTACCAAACATTACACTTAGACACAAATTAAAGTAAAGGAACAGGTTGTAATAGGAAATAACATTGATGTAAATGAACATGAGGGACTACCAAACATTACACTTAGACACAAATTAAAGCAAAGTAACAGGTTGTAATAGGAAATAACATTGATGTAAATGAACATGAGGGACTACCAAACATAACACTTAGACACAATATAAAACAAAGGAACAGGTTGTAATAGGAAATAACATTGATGTAAATGAACATGAGGGACTACCAAAGATTACACTTAGACAGAAATTAAAGCAAAGGAACAGGTTGTTATAGGAAATAACATTGATGTAAATGAACATGAGGGACTACCAAACATTACACTTTGAAACAATTAAAGTAAAGGAACAGGTTGTAATAGGAAATAACTTTGATGTAAATGAACATGAGGGACTACCAAACATTACACCTAGACACAAATTAAAGCAAAGGAACAGGCTGTAATAGGAAATAACATTGATGTAAATGAACATGAGGGACTACCAAACATTACACTTAGACACAAATTAAAGCAAACGAACAGGTTGTAATAGGAAATAACATTGATGTAAATGAACATGAGGGACTACCAAACATTACACTTAGACACAAATTAAAGCAAGGGAACAGGTTGTAATAGGAAATAACATTGATGTAAATGAACATGTGGGACTACCAAACATTACACTTAGACACAAATTAAAGCAAAGGAACAGGTTGTAATAGGAAATAACATTGATGTAAATGAACATGAGGGACTACCAAACATTACACTTAGACACAATATAAAACAAAGGAACAGGTTGTAATAGGAAATAACATTGATGTAAATGAACATGAGGGACTACAAAACATTACACTTAGACACAAATCAAACCAAAGGAACAGGTTGTAATAGGAAATAACATTGATGTAAATGAACATGAGGGACTACCAAACATTACACTTAGACCCAAATTAAAGCAAAGGAACAGGTTGTTATAGGAAATAACATTGATGTAAATGAACATGAGGGACTACCAAACATTACACTTAGACACAAATTAAACCAAAGGAACAGGTTGTAATATGAAATAACATTGATGTAAATGAACATGAGGGACTACCAAGCATTACACTTAGACACAAATATGAGCAAAGGAACAGGTTGTTACAGGAAATAACATTGATGTAAATGAACATGAGGGACTACCAAACATTACACTTAGAAACAAATAAAGCAAAGGAACAGGTTGTAATAGGAAATAACTTTGATGTAAATGAACATGAGGGACTAACAGACATTACACCTAGACACAAATTAAAGCAAAGGAACAGGTTGTAATAGGAAATAACATTGATGTAAATGAACATGAGGGACTACCAAACATTACACTTAGACACAAATTAAAGCAAACGAACAGGTTGTAATAGGAAATAACATTGATGTAAATGAACATGAGGGACTACCAAACATTACACTTAGACACAAATTAAAGCAAAGGAACAGGTTGTAATAGGAAATAACATTGATGTAGATGAACATGAGTGACTACCACACATTACACTTTGACACAAATTAAAGCGAAGGAACAGGTTGCAATAGGAAATAACATTGATGTAAATGAACATGAGGGAATACCAAACATTACACTTAGACACAAATTAAAGCAAAGGAACAGGTTGTAATAGGAAATAACATTGATGTAAATGAACATGAAGGACTAACCAAACATTACACTTAGACACAAATTAAAGCAAACGAACAGGTTGTAATAGGAAATAACATTGATGTAAATGAACATGAAGGACTACCAAACATTACACTTAGACACAAATTAAAGCAAACGAACAGGTTGTAATAGGAAATAACATTGATGTAAATGAACATGAGGGACTACCAAACATTACAGTTAGACACAAATTAAAGCAAAGGAACAGGTTGTAATAGGAAATAACATTGATGTAAATGAACTTGAGGGACTACCAAACATTACACTTAGACACAAATTAAACCAAAGGAACAGATTGTAATAGGAAATAACATTGATATAAATGAACTTGAGGGACTACCAAACATTACACTTAGACACAAATTAAACCAAAGGAACAGGTTGTAATAGGAAATAACATTGATATAAATGAACAGGAGGGACTACCAAACATTACACTTAGACACAAATTAGAGCAAAGGAACAGGTTGTTATAGGAAATAACAATGATGTAAATGAACATGAGGGACTACCAAACATTACACTTAGAAACAATTAAAGCAAAGGAACAGGTTGTAATAGGAAATAACTTTGATGTAAATGAACATGAGGGACCACCAAACATTACACTTAGACACACATTAAACCAAAGGAACAGGTTGTAATAGGAAATAACATTGATGTAAATGAACATGAGGGACTACCAAACATTACACGTAGACACAAATTAAAGCGAAGGAACAGGTTGTAATAGGAAATAACAGTGATGTAAATGAACATGAGGGACTACCAAACATTACACTTAGACACAAATTAAAGCAAACGAACAGGTTGTAATAGGAAATAACATTGATGTAAATGAACATGAGGGACTACCAAACATTACACTTAGACACAAATTAAAGTAAAGGAACAGGTTGTAATAGGAAATAACATTGATGTAAATGAACATGAGGGACTACCAAACATTACACTTAGACACAAATTAAAGCAAACGAACAGGTTGTAATAGGAAATAACATTGATGTAAATGAACATGAGGGACTACCAAACATTACACTTAGACACAAATTAAAGCAAAGGAATAGGTTGTAATAGGAAATAACAGTGATGTAGATGAACATGAGGGACTACCACACATTACACTTTGACACAAATTAAAGCGAAGGAACAGGTTGTAATAGGAAATAACATTGATGTAAATGAACATGAGGGACTACCAAACATTACACTTAGACACAAATTAAAGCAAGGGAACAGGTTGTAATAGGAAATAACATTGATGTAAATGAACATGAGGGACTACCAAACATTACACTTAGACACAATATAAAACAAAGGAACAGGTTGTAATAGGAAATAACATTGATGTAAATGAACTTGAGGGACTACCAAACATTACACTTAGACACAAATTAAACCAAAGGAACAGGTTGTAATAGGATATAACATTGATATAAATGAACTTGAGGGACTACCAAACATTACACTTAGACACAAATTAAACCAAAGGAACAGGTTGTAATAGGAAATAACATTGATATAAATGAACTTGAGGGACTACCAAACATTACAGTTAGACACAAATTAAAGCAAAGGAACAGGTTGTAATAGGAAATAACATTGATGTAAATGAACTTGAGGGACTACCAAACATTACACTTAGACACAAATTAAACCAAAGGAACAGATTGTAATAGGAAATAACATTGATATAAATGAACTTGAGGGACTACCAAACATTACACTTAGACACAAATTAAACCAAAGGAACAGGTTGTAATAGGAAATAACATTGATATAAATGAACAGGAGGGACTACCAAACATTACACTTAGACACAAATTAGAGCAAAGGAACAGGTTGTTATAGGAAATAACAATGATGTAAATGAACATGAGGGACTACCAAACATTACACTTAGACACACATTAAACCAAAGGAACAGGTTGTAATAGTAAATAACATTGATGTAAATGAACATGAGGGACTACCAAACATTACACTTAGACACAAATTAAAGCAAAGGAATAGGTTGTAGTAGGAAATAACAGTGATGTAGATGAACATGAGGGACTACCACACATTACACTTTGACACAAATTAAAGCGAAGGAACAGGTTGTAATAGGAAATAACATTGATGTAAATGAACATGAGGGACTACCAAACATTACACTTAGACACAAATTAAAGCAAGGGAACAGGTTGTAATAGGAAATAACATTGATGTAAATGAACATGAGGGACTACCAAACATTACACTTAGACACAAATTAAAGCAAAAGAACAGGTTGTAATAGGAAATAACATTGATGTAAATGAACATGAGGGACTACCAAACATTACACTTAGACACAATATAAAACAAAGGAACAGGTTGTAATAGGAAATAACATTGATGTAAATGAACTTGAGGGACTACCAAACATTACACTTAGACACAAATTAAACCAAAGGAACAGGTTGTAATAGGAAATAACATTGATATAAATGAACTTGAGGGACTACCAAACATTACACTTAGACACAAATTAAACCAAAGGAACAGGTTGTAATAGGAAATAACATTGATATAAATGAACAGGAGGGACTACCAAACATTACACTTAGACACAAATTAGAGCAAAGGAACAGGTTGTTATAGGAAATAACAATGATGTAAATGAACATGAGGGACTACCAAACATTACACTTAGAAACAATTAAAGCAAAGGAACAGGTTGTAATAGGAAATAACTTTGATGTAAATGAACATGAGGGACCACCAAACATTACACTTAGACACACATTAAACCAAAGGAACAGGTTGTAATAGGAAATAACATTGATGTAAATGAACATGAAGGACTACCAAACATTACACGTAGACACAAATTAAAGCGAAGGAACAGGTTGTAATAGGAAATAACAGTGATGTAAATGAACATGAGGGACTACCAAACATTACACTTAGACACAAATTAAAGCAAACGAACAGGTTGTAATAGGAAATAACATTGATGTAAATGAACATGAGGGACTACCAAACATTACACTTAGACACAAATTAAAGTAAAGGAACAGGTTGTAATAGGAAATAACATTGATGTAAATGAACATGAGGGACTACCAAACATTACACTTAGACACAAATTAAAGCAAAGTAACAGGTTGTAATAGGAAATAACATTGATGTAAATGAACATGAGGGACTACCAAACATAACACTTAGACACAATATAAAACAAAGGAACAGGTTGTAATAGGAAATAACATTGATGTAAATGAACATGAGGGACTACCAAACATTACACTTAGACAGAAATTAAAGCAAAGGAACAGGTTGTTATAGGAAATAACATTGATGTAAATGAACATGAGGGACTACCAAACATTACACTTTGAAACAATTAAAGTAAAGGAACAGGTTGTAATAGGAAATAACTTTGATGTAAATGAACATGAGGGACTACCAAACATTACACCTAGACACAAATTAAAGCAAAGGAACAGGCTGTAATAGGAAATAACATTGATGTAAATGAACATGAGGGACTACCAAACATTACACTTAGACACAAATTAAAGCAAACGAACAGGTTGTAATAGGAAATAACATTGATGTAAATGAACATGTGGGACTACCAAACATTACACTTAGACCCAAATTAAAGCAAAGGAACAGGTTGTAATAGGAAATAACAGTGATGTAGATGACCAAAAGGGACTACCACACATGACACTTTGACACAAATTAAAGCGAAGGAACAGGTTGTAATAGGAAATAACATTGATGTAAATGAACATGAGGGACTACCAAACATTACACTTAGACACAAATTAAAGCAAGGGAACAGGTTGTAATAGGAAATAACATTGATGTAAATGAACATGTGGGACTACCAAACATTACACTTAGACACAAATTAAAGCAAAGGAACAGGTTGTAATAGGAAATAACATTGATGTAAATGAACATGAGGGACTACCAAACATTACACTTAGACACAATATAAAACAAAGGAACAGGTTGTAATAGGAAATAACATTGATGTAAATGAACATGAGGGACTACAAAACATTACACTTAGACACAAATCAAACCAAAGGAACAGGTTGTAATAGGAAATAACATTGATGTAAATGAACATGAGGGACTACCAAACATTACACTTAGACACAAATTAAAGCAAAGGAACAGGTTGTTATAGGAAATAACATTGATGTAAATGAACATGAGGGACTACCAAACATTACACTTAGACACAAATTAAACCAAAGGAACAGGTTGTAATATGAAATAACATTGATGTAAATGAACATGAGGGACTACCAAGCATTACACTTAGACACAAATATGAGCAAAGGAACAGGTTGTTACAGGAAATAACATTGATGTAAATGAACATGAGGGACTACCAAACATTACACTTAGAAACAAATAAAGCAAAGGAACAGGTTGTAATAGGAAATAACTTTGATGTAAATGAACATGAGGGACTAACAGACATTACACCTAGACACAAATTAAAGCAAAGGAACAGGTTGTAATAGGAAATAACATTGATGTAAATGAACATGAGGGACTACCAAACATTACACTTAGACACAAATTAAAGCAAACGAACAGGTTGTAATAGGAAATAACATTGATGTAAATGAACATGAGGGACTACCAAACATTACACTTAGACACAAATTAAAGCAAAGGAACAGGTTGTAATAGGAAATAACATTGATGTAGATGAACATGAGTGACTACCACACATTACACTTTGACACAAATTAAAGCGAAGGAACAGGTTGCAATAGGAAATAACATTGATGTAAATGAACATGAGGGAATACCAAACATTACACTTAGACACAAATTAAAGCAAAGGAACAGGTTGTAATAGGAAATAACATTGATGTAAATGAACATGAAGGACTACCAAACATTACACTTAGACACAAATTAAAGCAAACGAACAGGTTGTAATAGGAAATAACATTGATGTAAATGAACATGAAGGACTACCAAACATTACACTTAGACACAAATTAAAGCAAACGAACAGGTTGTAATAGGAAATAACATTGATGTAAATGAACATGAGGGACTACCAAACATTACAGTTAGACACAAATTAAAGCAAAGGAACAGGTTGTAATAGGAAATAACATTGATGTAAATGAACTTGAGGGACTACCAAACATTACACTTAGACACAAATTAAACCAAAGGAACAGATTGTAATAGGAAATAACATTGATATAAATGAACTTGAGGGACTACCAAACATTACACTTAGACACAAATTAAACCAAAGGAACAGGTTGTAATAGGAAATAACATTGATATAAATGAACAGGAGGGACTACCAAACATTACACTTAGACACAAATTAGAGCAAAGGAACAGGTTGTTATAGGAAATAACAATGATGTAAATGAACATGAGGGACTACCAAACATTACACTTAGAAACAATTAAAGCAAAGGAACAGGTTGTAATAGGAAATAACTTTGATGTAAATGAACATGAGGGACCACCAAACATTACACTTAGACACACATTAAACCAAAGGAACAGGTTGTAATAGGAAATAACATTGATGTAAATGAACATGAGGGACTACCAAACATTACACGTAGACACAAATTAAAGCGAAGGAACAGGTTGTAATAGGAAATAACAGTGATGTAAATGAACATGAGCGACTACCAAACATTACACTTAGACACAAATTAAAGCAAACGAACAGGTTGTAATAGGAAATAACATTGATGTAAATGAACATGAGGGACTACCAAACATTACACTTAGACACAAATTAAAGTAAAGGAACAGGTTGTAATAGGAAATAACATTGATGTAAATGAACATGAGGGACTACCAAACATTACACTTAGACACAAATTAAAGCAAACGAACAGGTTGTAATAGGAAATAACATTGATGTAAATGAACATGAGGGACTACCAAACATTACACTTAGACACAAATTAAAGCAAAGGAATAGGTTGTAATAGGAAATAACAGTGATGTAGATGAACATGAGGGACTACCACACATTACACTTTGACACAAATTAAAGCGAAGGAACAGGTTGTAATAGGAAATAACATTGATGTAAATGAACATGAGGGACTACCAAACATTACACTTAGACACAAATTAAAGCAAGGGAACAGGTTGTAATAGGAAATAACATTGATGTAAATGAACATGAGGGACTACCAAACATTACACTTAGACACAATATAAAACAAAGGAACAGGTTGTAATAGGAAATAACATTGATGTAAATGAACATGAGGGACTACCAAACATTACACTTAGACACAAATTAAACCAAAGGAACAGGTTGTAATAGGATATAACATTGATATAAATGAACTTGAGGGACTACCAAACATTACACTTAGACACAAATTAAACCAAAGGAACAGGTTGTAATAGGAAATAACATTGATGTAAATGAACATGAGGGACTACCAAACATTACACTTAGACACAAATTAAACCAAAGGAACAGGTTGTAATATGAAATAACATTGATGTAAATGAACATGAGGGACTACCAAGCATTACACTTAGACACAAATATGAGCAAAGGAACAGGTTGTTACAGGAAATAACATTGATGTAAATGAACATGAGGGACTACCAAACATTACACTTAGAAACAAATAAAGCAAAGGAACAGGTTGTAATAGGAAATAACTTTGATGTAAATGAACATGAGGGACTAACAGACATTACACCTAGACACAAATTAAAGCAAAGGAACAGGTTGTAATAGGAAATAACATTGATGTAAATGAACATGAGGGACTACCAAACATTACACTTAGACACAAATTAAAGCAAACGAACAGGTTGTAATAGGAAATAACATTGATGTAAATGAACATGAGGGACTACCAAACATTACACTTAGACACAAATTAAAGCAAAGGAACAGGTTGTAATAGGAAATAACATTGATGTAGATGAACATGAGTGACTACCACACATTACACTTTGACACAAATTAAAGCGAAGGAACAGGTTGCAATAGGAAATAACATTGATGTAAATGAACATGAGGGAATACCAAACATTACACTTAGACACAAATTAAAGCAAAGGAACAGGTTGTAATAGGAAATAACATTGATGTAAATGAACATGAAGGACTACCAAACATTACACTTAGACACAAATTAAAGCAAACGAACAGGTTGTAATAGGAAATAACATTGATGTAAATGAACATGAAGGACTACCAAACATTACACTTAGACACAAATTAAAGCAAACGAACAGGTTGTAATAGGAAATAACATTGATGTAAATGAACATGAGGGACTACCAAACATTACAGTTAGACACAAATTAAAGCAAAGGAACAGGTTGTAATAGGAAATAACATTGATGTAAATGAACTTGAGGGACTACCAAACATTACACTTAGACACAAATTAAACCAAAGGAACAGATTGTAATAGGAAATAACATTGATATAAATGAACTTGAGGGACTACCAAACATTACACTTAGACACAAATTAAACCAAAGGAACAGGTTGTAATAGGAAATAACATTGATATAAATGAACAGGAGGGACTACCAAACATTACACTTAGACACAAATTAGAGCAAAGGAACAGGTTGTTATAGGAAATAACAATGATGTAAATGAACATGAGGGACTACCAAACATTACACTTAGACAGAAATTAAAGCAAAGGAACAGGTTGTTATAGGAAATAACATTGATGTAAATGAACATGAGGGACTACCAAACATTACAGTTAGACACAAATTAAAGCAAAGGAACAGGTTGTAATAGGAAATAACATTGATGTAAATGAACTTGAGGGACTACCAAACATTACACTTAGACACAAATTAAACCAAAGGAACAGATTGTAATAGGAAATAACATTGATATAAATGAACTTGAGGGACTACCAAACATTACACTTAGACACAAATTAAAGCAAAGTAACAGGTTGTAATAGGAAATAACATTGATGTAAATGAACATGAGGGACTACCAAACATAACACTTAGACACAATATAAAACAAAGGAACAGGTTGTAATAGGAAATAACATTGATGTAAATGAACATGAGGGACTACCAAACATTACACTTAGACAGAAATTAAAGCAAAGGAACAGGTTGTTATAGGAAATAACATTGATGTAAATGAACATGAGGGACTACCAAACATTACACTTTGAAACAATTAAAGTAAAGGAACAGGTTGTAATAGGAAATAACTTTGATGTAAATGAACATGAGGGACTACCAAACATTACACCTAGACACAAATTAAAGCAAAGGAACAGGCTGTAATAGGAAATAACATTGATGTAAATGAACATGAGGGACTACCAAACATTACACTTAGACACAAATTAAAGCAAACGAACAGGTTGTAATAGGAAATAACATTGATGTAAATGAACATGTGGGACTACCAAACATTACACTTAGACCCAAATTAAAGCAAAGGAACAGGTTGTAATAGGAAATAACAGTGATGTAGATGACCAAAAGGGACTACCACACATGACACTTTGACACAAATTAAAGCGAAGGAACAGGTTGTAATAGGAAATAACATTGATGTAAATGAACATGAGGGACTACCAAACATTACACTTAGACACAAATTAAAGCAAGGGAACAGGTTGTAATAGGAAATAACATTGATGTAAATGAACATGTGGGACTACCAAACATTACACTTAGACACAAATTAAAGCAAAGGAACAGGTTGTAATAGGAAATAACATTGATGTAAATGAACATGAGGGACTACCAAACATTACACTTAGACACAATATAAAACAAAGGAACAGGTTGTAATAGGAAATAACATTGATGTAAATGAACATGAGGGACTACAAAACATTACACTTAGACACAAATCAAACCAAAGGAACAGGTTGTAATAGGAAATAACATTGATGTAAATGAACATGAGGGACTACCAAACATTACACTTAGACACAAATTAAAGCAAAGGAACAGGTTGTTATAGGAAATAACATTGATGTAAATGAACATGAGGGACTACCAAACATTACACTTAGACACAAATTAAACCAAAGGAACAGGTTGTAATATGAAATAACATTGATGTAAATGAACATGAGGGACTACCAAGCATTACACTTAGACACAAATATGAGCAAAGGAACAGGTTGTTACAGGAAATAACATTGATGTAAATGAACATGAGGGACTACCAAACATTACACTTAGAAACAAATAAAGCAAAGGAACAGGTTGTAATAGGAAATAACTTTGATGTAAATGAACATGAGGGACTAACAGACATTACACCTAGACACAAATTAAAGCAAAGGAACAGGTTGTAATAGGAAATAACATTGATGTAAATGAACATGAGGGACTACCAAACATTACACTTAGACACAAATTAAAGCAAACGAACAGGTTGTAATAGGAAATAACATTGATGTAAATGAACATGAGGGACTACCAAACATTACACTTAGACACAAATTAAAGCAAAGGAACAGGTTGTAATAGGAAATAACATTGATGTAGATGAACATGAGTGACTACCACACATTACACTTTGACACAAATTAAAGCGAAGGAACAGGTTGCAATAGGAAATAACATTGATGTAAATGAACATGAGGGAATACCAAACATTACACTTAGACACAAATTAAAGCAAAGGAACAGGTTGTAATAGGAAATAACATTGATGTAAATGAACATGAAGGACTACCAAACATTACACTTAGACACAAATTAAAGCAAACGAACAGGTTGTAATAGGAAATAACATTGATGTAAATGAACATGAAGGACTACCAAACATTACACTTAGACACAAATTAAAGCAAACGAACAGGTTGTAATAGGAAATAACATTGATGTAAATGAACATGAGGGACTACCAAACATTACAGTTAGACACAAATTAAAGCAAAGGAACAGGTTGTAATAGGAAATAACATTGATGTAAATGAACTTGAGGGACTACCAAACATTACACTTAGACACAAATTAAACCAAAGGAACAGATTGTAATAGGAAATAACATTGATATAAATGAACTTGAGGGACTACCAAACATTACACTTAGACACAAATTAAACCAAAGGAACAGGTTGTAATAGGAAATAACATTGATATAAATGAACAGGAGGGACTACCAAACATTACACTTAGACACAAATTAGAGCAAAGGAACAGGTTGTTATAGGAAATAACAATGATGTAAATGAACATGAGGGACTACCAAACATTACACTTAGAAACAATTAAAGCAAAGGAACAGGTTGTAATAGGAAATAACTTTGATGTAAATGAACATGAGGGACCACCAAACATTACACTTAGACACACATTAAACCAAAGGAACAGGTTGTAATAGGAAATAACATTGATGTAAATGAACATGAGGGACTACCAAACATTACACGTAGACACAAATTAAAGCGAAGGAACAGGTTGTAATAGGAAATAACAGTGATGTAAATGAACATGAGCGACTACCAAACATTACACTTAGACACAAATTAAAGCAAACGAACAGGTTGTAATAGGAAATAACATTGATGTAAATGAACATGAGGGACTACCAAACATTACACTTAGACACAAATTAAAGTAAAGGAACAGGTTGTAATAGGAAATAACATTGATGTAAATGAACATGAGGGACTACCAAACATTACACTTAGACACAAATTAAAGCAAACGAACAGGTTGTAATAGGAAATAACATTGATGTAAATGAACATGAGGGACTACCAAACATTACACTTAGACACAAATTAAAGCAAAGGAATAGGTTGTAATAGGAAATAACAGTGATGTAGATGAACATGAGGGACTACCACACATTACACTTTGACACAAATTAAAGCGAAGGAACAGGTTGTAATAGGAAATAACATTGATGTAAATGAACATGAGGGACTACCAAACATTACACTTAGACACAAATTAAAGCAAGGGAACAGGTTGTAATAGGAAATAACATTGATGTAAATGAACATGAGGGACTACCAAACATTACACTTAGACACAATATAAAACAAAGGAACAGGTTGTAATAGGAAATAACATTGATGTAAATGAACATGAGGGACTACCAAACATTACACTTAGACACAAATTAAACCAAAGGAACAGGTTGTAATAGGATATAACATTGATATAAATGAACTTGAGGGACTACCAAACATTACACTTAGACACAAATTAAACCAAAGGAACAGGTTGTAATAGGAAATAACATTGATGTAAATGAACATGAGGGACTACCAAACATTACACTTAGACACAAATTAAACCAAAGGAACAGGTTGTAATATGAAATAACATTGATGTAAATGAACATGAGGGACTACCAAGCATTACACTTAGACACAAATATGAGCAAAGGAACAGGTTGTTACAGGAAATAACATTGATGTAAATGAACATGAGGGACTACCAAACATTACACTTAGAAACAAATAAAGCAAAGGAACAGGTTGTAATAGGAAATAACTTTGATGTAAATGAACATGAGGGACTAACAGACATTACACCTAGACACAAATTAAAGCAAAGGAACAGGTTGTAATAGGAAATAACATTGATGTAAATGAACATGAGGGACTACCAAACATTACACTTAGACACAAATTAAAGCAAACGAACAGGTTGTAATAGGAAATAACATTGATGTAAATGAACATGAGGGACTACCAAACATTACACTTAGACACAAATTAAAGCAAAGGAACAGGTTGTAATAGGAAATAACATTGATGTAGATGAACATGAGTGACTACCACACATTACACTTTGACACAAATTAAAGCGAAGGAACAGGTTGCAATAGGAAATAACATTGATGTAAATGAACATGAGGGAATACCAAACATTACACTTAGACACAAATTAAAGCAAAGGAACAGGTTGTAATAGGAAATAACATTGATGTAAATGAACATGAAGGACTACCAAACATTACACTTAGACACAAATTAAAGCAAACGAACAGGTTGTAATAGGAAATAACATTGATGTAAATGAACATGAAGGACTACCAAACATTACACTTAGACACAAATTAAAGCAAACGAACAGGTTGTAATAGGAAATAACATTGATGTAAATGAACATGAGGGACTACCAAACATTACAGTTAGACACAAATTAAAGCAAAGGAACAGGTTGTAATAGGAAATAACATTGATGTAAATGAACTTGAGGGACTACCAAACATTACACTTAGACACAAATTAAACCAAAGGAACAGATTGTAATAGGAAATAACATTGATATAAATGAACTTGAGGGACTACCAAACATTACACTTAGACACAAATTAAACCAAAGGAACAGGTTGTAATAGGAAATAACATTGATATAAATGAACAGGAGGGACTACCAAACATTACACTTAGACACAAATTAGAGCAAAGGAACAGGTTGTTATAGGAAATAACAATGATGTAAATGAACATGAGGGACTACCAAACATTACACTTAGAAACAATTAAAGCAAAGGAACAGGTTGTAATAGGAAATAACTTTGATGTAAATGAACATGAGGGACCACCAAACATTACACTTAGACACACATTAAACCAAAGGAACAGGTTGTAATAGGAAATAACATTGATGTAAATGAACATGAGGGACTACCAAACATTACACGTAGACACAAATTAAAGCGAAGGAACAGGTTGTAATAGGAAATAACAGTGATGTAAATGAACATGAGCGACTACCAAACATTACACTTAGACACAAATTAAAGCAAACGAACAGGTTGTAATAGGAAATAACATTGATGTAAATGAACATGAGGGACTACCAAACATTACACTTAGACACAAATTAAAGTAAAGGAACAGGTTGTAATAGGAAATAACATTGATGTAAATGAACATGAGGGACTACCAAACATTACACTTAGACACAAATTAAAGCAAACGAACAGGTTGTAATAGGAAATAACATTGATGTAAATGAACATGAGGGACTACCAAACATTACACTTAGACACAAATTAAAGCAAAGGAATAGGTTGTAATAGGAAATAACAGTGATGTAGATGAACATGAGGGACTACCACACATTACACTTTGACACAAATTAAAGCGAAGGAACAGGTTGTAATAGGAAATAACATTGATGTAAATGAACATGAGGGACTACCAAACATTACACTTAGACACAAATTAAAGCAAGGGAACAGGTTGTAATAGGAAATAACATTGATGTAAATGAACATGAGGGACTACCAAACATTACACTTAGACACAATATAAAACAAAGGAACAGGTTGTAATAGGAAATAACATTGATGTAAATGAACTTGAGGGACTACCAAACATTACACTTAGACACAAATTAAACCAAAGGAACAGGTTGTAATAGGATATAACATTGATATAAATGAACTTGAGGGACTACCAAACATTACACTTAGACACAAATTAAACCAAAGGAACAGGTTGTAATAGGAAATAACATTGATATAAATGAACAGGAGGGACTACCAAACATTACACTTAGACACAAATTAGAGCAAAGGAACAGGTTGTTATAGGAAATAACAATGATGTAAATGAACATGAGGGACTACCAAACATTACACTTAGAAACAATTAAAGCAAAGGAACAGGTTGTAATAGGAAATAACTTTGATGTAAATGAACATGAGGGACCACCAAACATTACACTTAGACACACATTAAACCAAAGGAACAGGTTGTAATAGGAAATAACATTGATGTAAATGAACATGAGGGACTACCAAACATTACACGTAGACACAAATTAAAGCGAAGGAACAGGTTGTAATAGGAAATAACAGTGATGTAAATGAACATGAGGGACTACCAAACATTACACTTAGACACAAATTAAAGCAAACGAACAGGTTGTAATAGGAAATAACATTGATGTAAATGAACATGAGGGACTACCAAACATTACACTTAGACACAAATTAAAGTAAAGGAACAGGTTGTAATAGGAAATAACATTGATGTAAATGAACATGAGGGAATACCAAACATTACACTTAGACACAAATTAAAGCAAAGTAACAGGTTGTAATAGGAAATAACATTGATGTAAATGAACATGAGGGACTACCAAACATAACACTTAGACACAATATAAAACAAAGGAACAGGTTGTAATAGGAAATAACATTGATGTAAATGAACATGAGGGACTACCAAACATTACACTTAGACAGAAATTAATGCAAAGGAACAGGTTTTTATAGGAAATAACATTGATGTAAATGAACATGAGGGACTACCAAACATTACACTTTGAAACAATTAAAGTAAAGGAACAGGTTGTAATAGGAAATAACTTTGATGTAAATGAACATGAGGGACTACCAAACATTACACCTAGACACAAATTAAAGCAAAGGAACAGGCTGTAATAGGAAATAACATTGATGTAAATGAACATGAGGGACTACCAAACATTACACTTAGACACAAATTAAAGCAAACGAACAGGTTGTAATAGGAAATAACATTGATGTAAATGAACATGAGGGACTACCAAACATTACACTTAGACCCAAATTAAAGCAAAGGAACAGGTTGTAATAGGAAATAACAGTGATGTAGATGAACAAAAGGGACTACCACACATTACACTTTGACACAAATTAAAGCGAATGAACAGGTTGTAATAGGAAATAACATTGATGTAAATGAACATGAGGGACTACCAAACATTACACTTAGACACAAATTAAAGCAAGGGAACAGGTTGTAATAGGAAATAACATTGATGTAAATGAACATGAGGGACTAACAGACATTACACCTAGACACAAATTAAAGCAAAGGAACAGGTTGTAATAGGAAATAACATTGATGTAAATGAACATGAGGGACTACCAAACATTACACTTAGACACAAATTAAAGCAAACGAACAGGTTGTAATAGGAAATAACATTGATGTAAATGAACATGAGGGACTACCAAACATTACACTTAGACACAAATTAAAGCAAAGGAACAGGTTGTAATAGGAAATAACATTGATGTAGATGAACATGAGTGACTACCACACATTACACTTTGACACAAATTAAAGCGAAGGAACAGGTTGCAATAGGAAATAACATTGATGTAAATGAACATGAGGGAATACCAAACATTACACTTAGACACAAATTAAAGCAAAGGAACAGGTTGTAATAGGAAATAACATTGATGTAAATGAACATGAAGGACTACCAAACATTACACTTAGACACAAATTAAAGCAAACGAACAGGTTGTAATAGGAAATAACATTGATGTAAATGAACATGAAGGACTACCAAACATTACACTTAGACACAAATTAAAGCAAACGAACAGGTTGTAATAGGAAATAACATTGATGTAAATGAACATGAGGGACTACCAAACATTACAGTTAGACACAAATTAAAGCAAAGGAACAGGTTGTAATAGGAAATAACATTGATGTAAATGAACTTGAGGGACTACCAAACATTACACTTAGACACAAATTAAACCAAAGGAACAGATTGTAATAGGAAATAACATTGATATAAATGAACTTGAGGGACTACCAAACATTACACTTAGACACAAATTAAACCAAAGGAACAGGTTGTAATAGGAAATAACATTGATATAAATGAACAGGAGGGACTACCAAACATTACACTTAGACACAAATTAGAGCAAAGGAACAGGTTGTTATAGGAAATAACAATGATGTAAATGAACATGAGGGACTACCAAACATTACACTTAGAAACAATTAAAGCAAAGGAACAGGTTGTAATAGGAAATAACTTTGATGTAAATGAACATGAGGGACCACCAAACATTACACTTAGACACACATTAAACCAAAGGAACAGGTTGTAATAGGAAATAACATTGATGTAAATGAACATGAGGGACTACCAAACATTACACGTAGACACAAATTAAAGCGAAGGAACAGGTTGTAATAGGAAATAACAGTGATTTAAATGAACATGAGCGACTACCAAACATTACACTTAGACACAAATTAAAGCAAACGAACAGGTTGTAATAGGAAATAACATTGATGTAAATGAACATGAGGGACTACCAAACATTACACTTAGACACAAATTAAAGTAAAGGAACAGGTTGTAATAGGAAATAACATTGATGTAAATGAACATGAGGGACTACCAAACATTACACTTAGACACAAATTAAAGCAAACGAACAGGTTGTAATAGGAAATAACATTGATGTAAATGAACATGAGGGACTACCAAACATTACACTTAGACACAAATTAAAGCAAAGGAATAGGTTGTAATAGGAAATAACAGTGATGTAGATGAACATGAGGGACTACCACACATTACACTTTGACACAAATTAAAGCGAAGGAACAGGTTGTAATAGGAAATAACATTGATGTAAATGAACATGAGGGACTACCAAACATTACACTTAGACACAAATTAAAGCAAGGGAACAAGTTGTAATAGGAAATAACATTGATGTAAATGAACATGAGGGACTACCAAACATTACACTTAGACACAATATAAAACAAAGGAACAGGTTGTAATAGGAAATAACATTGATGTAAATGAACTTGAGGGACTACCAAACATTACACTTAGACACAAATTAAACCAAAGGAACAGGTTGTAATAGGATATAACATTGATATAAATGAACTTGAGGGACTACCAAACATTACACTTAGACACAAATTAAACCAAAGGAACAGGTTGTAATAGGAAATAACATTGATGTAAATGAACATGAGGGACTACCAAACATTACACTTAGACACAAATTAAACCAAAGGAACAGGTTGTAATAGGAAATAACATTGATGTAAATGAACATGAGGGACTACCAAACATTACACTTAGACACAAATTAAACCAAAGGAACAGGTTGTTACAGGAAATAACATTGATGTAAATGAACATGAGGGACTACCAAACATTACACTTAGACACAAATATGAGCAAAGGAACAGGTTGTTACAGGAAATAACATTGATGTAAATGAACATGAGGGACTACCAAACATTACACTTAGAAACAAATAAAGCAAAGGAACAGGTTGTAATAGGAAATAACTTTGATGTAAATGAACATGAGGGACTAACAGACATTACACCTAGACACAAATTAAAGCAAAGGAACAGGTTGTAATAGGAAATAGCATTGATGTAAATGAACATGAGGGACTACCAAACATTACACTTAGACACAAATTAAAGCAAACGAACAGGTTGTAATAGGAAATAACATTGATGTAAATGAACATGAGGGACTACCAAACATTACACTTAGACACAAATTAAAGCAAAGGAACAGGTTGTAATAGGAAATAACATTGATGTAGATGAACATGAGTGACTACCACACATTACACTTTGACACAAATTAAAGCGAAGGAACAGGTTGCAATAGGAAATAACATTGATGTAAATGAACATGAGGGAATACCAAACATTACACTTAGACACAAATTAAAGCAAAGGAACAGGTTGTAATAGGAAATAACATTGATGTAAATGAACATGAAGGACTACCAAACATTACACTTAGACACAAATTAAAGCAAACGAACAGGTTGTAATAGGAAATAACATTGATATAAATGAACATGAAGGACTACCAAACATTACACTTAGACACAAATTAAAGCAAACGAACAGGTTGTAATAGGAAATAACATTGATGTAAATGAACATGAGGGACTACCAAACATTACAGTTAGACACAAATTAAAGCAAAGGAACAGGTTGTAATAGGAAATAACATTGATGTAAATGAACTTGAGGGACTACCAAACATTACACTTAGACACAAATTAAACCAAAGGAACAGATTGTAATAGGAAATAACATTGATATAAATGAACTTGAGGGACTACCAAACATTACACTTAGACACAAATTAAACCAAAGGAACAGGTTGTAATAGGAAATAACATTGATATAAATGAACAGGAGGGACTACCAAACATTACACTTAGACACAAATTAGAGCAAAGGAACAGGTTGTTATAGGAAATAACAATGATGTAAATGAACATGAGGGACTACCAAACATTACACTTAGAAACAATTAAAGCAAAGGAACAGGTTGTAATAGGAAATAACTTTGATGTAAATGAACATGAGGGACCACCAAACATTACACTTAGACACACATTAAACCAAAGGAACAGGTTGTAATAGGAAATAACATTGATGTAAATGAACATGAGGGACTACCAAACATTACACGTAGACACAAATTAAAGCGAAGGAACAGGTTGTAATAGGAAATAACAGTGATGTAAATGAACATGAGCGACTACCAAACATTACACTTAGACACAAATTAAAGCAAACGAACAGGTTGTAATAGGAAATAACATTGATGTAAATGAACATGAGGGACTACCAAACATTACACTTAGACACAAATTAAAGTAAAGGAACAGGTTGTAATAGGAAATAACATTGATGTAAATGAACATGAGGGACTACCAAACATTACACTTAGACACAAATTAAAGCAAACGAACAGGTTGTAATAGGAAATAACATTGATGTAAATGAACATGAGGGACTACCAAACATTACACTTAGACACAAATTAAAGCAAAGGAATAGGTTGTAATAGGAAATAACAGTGATGTAGATGAACATGAGGGACTACCACACATTACACTTTGACACAAATTAAAGCGAAGGAACAGGTTGTAATAGGAAATAACATTGATGTAAATGAACATGAGGGACTACCAAACATTACACTTAGACACAAATTAAAGCAAGGGAACAGGTTGTAATAGGAAATAACATTGATGTAAATGAACATGAGGGACTACCAAACATTACACTTAGACACAATATAAAACAAAGGAACAGGTTGTAATAGGAAATAACATTGATGTAAATGAACTTGAGGGACTACCAAACATTACACTTAGACACAAATTAAACCAAAGGAACAGGTTGTAATAGGATATAACATTGATATAAATGAACTTGAGGGACTACCAAACATTACACTTAGACACAAATTAAACCAAAGGAACAGGTTGTAATAGGAAATAACATTGATATAAATGAACAGGAGGGACTACCAAACATTACACTTAGACACAAATTAGAGCAAAGGAACAGGTTGTTATAGGAAATAACAATGATGTAAATGAACATGAGGGACTACCAAACATTACACTTAGAAACAATTAAAGCAAAGGAACAGGTTGTAATAGGAAATAACTTTGATGTAAATGAACATGAGGGACCACCAAACATTACACTTAGACACACATTAAACCAAAGGAACAGGTTGTAATAGGAAATAACTTTGATGTAAATGAACATGAGGGACTACCAAACATTACACCTAGACACAAATTAAAGCAAAGGAACAGGCTTTAATAGGAAATAACATTGATGTAAATGAACATGAGGGACTACCAAACATTACACTTAGACACAAATTAAAGCAAACGAACAGGTTGTAATAGGAAATAACATTGATGTAAATGAACATGAGGGACTACCAAACATTACACTTAGACCCAAATTAAAGCAAAGGAACAGGTTGTAATAGGAAATAACAGTGATGTAGATGAACAAAAGGGACTACCACACATTACACTTTGACACAAATTAAAGCGAATGAACAGGTTGTAATAGGAAATAACATTGATGTAAATGAACATGAGGGACTACCAAACATTACACTTAGACACAAATTAAAGCAAGGGAACAGGTTGTAATAGGAAATAACATTGATGTAAATGAACATGTGGGACTACCAAACATTACACTTAGACACAAATTAAAGCAAGGGAACAGGTTGTAATAGGAAATAACATTGATGTAAATGAACATGAGGGACTACCAAACATTACACTTAGACACAATATAAAACAAAGGAACAGGTTGTAATAGGAAATAACATTGATGTAAATGAACATGAGGGACTACAAAACATTACACTTAGACACAAATCAAACCAAAGGAACAGGTTGTAATAGGAAATAACATTGATGTAAATGAACATGAGGGACTACCAAACATTACACTTAGACACAAATTAAAGCAAAGGAACAGGTTGTTATAGGAAATAACATTGATGTAAATGAACATGAGGGACTACCAAACATTACACTTAGACACAAATTAAACCAAAGGAACAGGTTGTAATATGAAATAACATTGATGTAAATGAACATGAGGGACTACCAAGCATTACACTTAGACACAAATTAGAGCAAAGGAACAGGTTGTTACAGGAAATAACATTGATGTAAATGAACATGAGGGACTACCAAACATTACACTTAGAAACAAATAAAGCAAAGGAACAGGTTGTAATAGGAAATAACTTTGATGTAAATGAACATGAGGGACTAACAGACATTACACCTAGACACAAATTAAAGCAAAGGAACAGGTTGTAATAGGAAATAACATTGATGTAAATGAACATGAGGGACTACCAAACATTACACTTAGACACAAATTAAAGCAAACGAACAGGTTGTAATAGGAAATAACATTGATGTAAATGAACATGAGGGACTACCAAACATTACACTTAGACACAAATTAAAGCAAAGGAACAGGTTGTAATAGGAAATAACATTGATGTAGATGAACATGAGTGACTACCACACATTACACTTTGACACAAATTAAAGCGAAGGAACAGGTTGTAATAGGAAATAACATTGATGTAAATGAACATGAGGGAATATCAAACATTACACTTAGACACAAATTAAAGCAAAGGAACAGGTTGTAATAGGAAATAACATTGATGTAAATGAACATGAAGGACTACCAAACATTACACTTAGACACAAATTAAAGAAAACGAACAGGTTGTAATAGGAAATAACATTGATGTAAATGAACATGAGGGACTACCAAACATTACACTTAGACACAAATTAAAGTAAAGGAACAGGTTGTAATAGGAAATCACATTGATGTAAATGAACATGAGGGACTACCAAACATTACACTTAGACACAATATAAAACAAAGGAACAGGTTGTAATAGGAAATAACATTGATGTAAATGAACATGAGGGACTACTAAACATTACACTTAGACACAAATTAAACCAAAGGAGCAGGTTGTAATAGGAAATACCATTGATGTAAATGAACATGAGGGACTACCAAACATTACACTTAGATACAAATTAAACCAAAGGAACAGGTTGTAATAGGAAATAACATTGATGTAAATGAACATGAGGGACTACCAAACATTACACTTAGACACAAATTAAACCAAAGTAACAGGTTGTAATAGGAAATAACATTGATGTAAATCAACATGAGGGACTAGCAAACATTACCCTTAGACACAAATTAAAGCAAAGGAACAGGTTGTTATAGGAAATAACATTGATGTAAATGAACATGAGGGACTACCAAACATTACACTTTGAAACAATTAAAGCAAAGGAACAGGTTGTAATAGGAAATAACTTTGATGTAAATGAACATGAGGGACTACCAGATATTACACCTAGACACAAATTAAAGCAAAGGAACAGGTTGTAATAGGAAATAACATTGATGTAAATGAACATGAGGGACTACCAAACATTACACTTAGACACAAATTAAAGCAAAGGAATAGGTTGTAATAGGAAATAACAGTGATGTAGATGAACATGAGGGACTACCACACATTACACTTTGACACAAATTAAAGCGAAGGAACAGGTTGTAATAGGAAATAACATTGATGTAAATGAACATGAGGGACTACCAAACATTACACTTAGACACAAATTAAAGCAAGGAAACAGGTTGTAATAGGAAATAACATTGATGTAAATGAACATGAGGGACTACCAAACATTACACTTAGACACAAATTAAAGCAAAAGAACAGGTTGTAATAGGAAATAACATTGATGTAAATGAACATGAGGGACTACCAAACATTACACTTAGACACAATATAAAACAAAGGAACAGGTTGTAATAGGAAATAACATTGATGTAAATGAACTTGAGGGACTACCAAACATTACACTTAGACACAAATTAAACCAAAGGAACAGGTTGTAATAGGAAATAACATTGATATAAATGAACATGAGGGACTACCAAACATTACACTTATACACAAATTAGAGCAAAGGAACAGGTTGTTATAGGAAATAACAATGATGTAAATGAACATGAGGGACTACCAAACATTACACTTAGAAACAATTAAAGCAAAGGAACAGGTTGTAATAGGAAATAACTTTGATGTAAATGAACATGAGGGACCACCAAACATTACACTTAGACACACATTAAACCAAAGGAACAGGTTGTAATAGGAAATAGAATTGATGTAAATGAACATGAGGGACTACCAAACATTACACCTAGACACAAATTAAAGCAAAGGAACAGGTTGTAATAGGAAATAACAGTGATGTAGATGAACATGAGGGACTACCACACATTAGACTTTGACACAAATTAAAGCGAAGGAACAGGTTGTAATAGGAAATAACATTGATGTAAATGAACATGAGGGACTACCAAACATTACACGTAGACACAAATTAAAGCGAAGGAACAGGTTGTAATAGGAAATAACAGTGATGTAAATGAACATGAGGGACTACCAAACATTACACTTAGACACAAATTAAAGCAAACTAACAGGTTGTAATAGGAAATAACATTGATGTAAATGAACATGAGGGACTACCAAACATTACACTTAGACACAAATTAAAGTAAAGGAACAGGTTGTAATAGGAAATAACATTGATGTAAATGAACATGAGGGACTACCAAACATTACACTTAGACACAAATTAAACCAAAGTAACAGGCTGTAATAGGAAATAACATTGATGTAAATGAACATGAGGGACTACCAAACATAACACTTAGACACAATATAAAACAAAGGAACAGGTTGTAATAGGAAATAACATTGATGTAAATGAACATGAGGGACTACCAAACATTACACTTAGACAGAAATTAAACCAAAGGAGCAGGTTGTAATAGGAAATAACATTGATGTAAATGAACATGAGGGACTACCAAACATTACACTTAGACACAAATTAAACCAAAGGAACAGGTTGTAATAGGAAATTACATTGATGTAAATGAACATGAGGGACTACCAAACATTACACTTAGACACAAATTAAACCAAAGGAACAGGTTGTAATAGGAAATAACATTGATGTAAATGAACATGAGGGACTACCAAACATTACACTTAGACACAAATTAAAGCAAAGGAACAGGTTGTTATAGGAAATAACATTGATGTAAATGAACATGAGGGACTACCAAACATTACACTTTGAAACAATTAAAATAAAGGAACAGGTTGTAATAGGAAATAACTTTGATGTAAATGAACATGAGGGACTACCAAACATTACACCTAGACACAAATTAAAGCAAAGGAACAGGCTGTAATAGGAAATAACATTGATGTAAATGAACATGAGGGACTACCAAACATTACACTTAGACCCAAATTAAAGCAAAGGAACAGGTTGTAATAGGAAATAACAGTGATGTAGATGAACATGAGGGACTACCACACATTACACTTTGACACAAATTAAAGCGAAGGAACAGGTTGTAATAGGAAATAACATTTATGTAAATGAACATGAGGGACTACCAAACATTACACTTAGACACAAATTAAAGCAAGGGAACAGGTTGTAATAGGAAATAACATTGATGTAAATGAACATGGGGGACTACCAAACATTACACTTAGACACAAATTAAAGCAAAGGGACAGGTTGTAATAGGAAATAGCATTGATGTAAATGAACATGAGGGACTACCAAACATTACACTTAGACACAATATAAAACAAAGGAACAGGTTGTAATAGGAAATAACATTGATGTAAATGAACATGAGGGACTACCAAACATTACACTTATACACAAATTAAACCAAAGGAACAGGTTGTAATAGGAAATAACATTGATGTAAATGAACATGAGGGACTACCAAACATTACACTTAGACACAATATAAAACAAAGGAACAGGTTGTAATAGGAAATTACATTGATGTAAATGAACATGAGGGACTACCAAACATTACACTTAGACACAAATTAAACCAAAGGAACAGGTTGTAATAGGAAATAACATTGATGTAAATGAACATGAGGGACTACCAACCATTACACTTAGACACAAATTAAAGCGAAGGAACAGGTTGTAATAGGAAATAACAGTGATGTAAATGAACATGAGGGACTACCAAACATTACACTTAGACACAAATTAAAGCAAACTAACAGGTTGTAATAGGAAATAACATTGATGTAAATGAACATGAGGGACTACCAAACATTACACTTAGACACAAATTAAAGTAAAGGAACAGGTTGTAATAGGAAATAACATTGATGTAAATGAACATGAGGGACTACCAAACATTACACTTAGACACAAATTAAACCAAAGTAACAGGCTGTAATAGGAAATAACATTGATGTAAATGAACATGAGGGACTACCAAACATAACACTTAGACACAATATAAAACAAAGGAACAGGTTGTAATAGGAAATAACATTGATGTAAATGAACATGAGGGACTACCAAACATTACACTTAGACAGAAATTAAACCAAAGGAGCAGGTTGTAATAGGAAATAACATTGATGTAAATGAACATGAGGGACTACCAAACATTACACTTAGACACAAATTAAACCAAAGGAACAGGTTGTAATAGGAAATTACATTGATGTAAATGAACATGAGGGACTACCAAACATTACACTTAGACACAAATTAAACCAAAGGAACAGGTTGTAATAGGAAATAACATTGATGTAAATGAACATGAGGGACTACCAAACATTACACTTAGACACAAATTAAAGCAAAGGAACAGGTTGTTATAGGAAATAACATTGATGTAAATGAACATGAGGGACTACCAAACATTACACTTTGAAACAATTAAAATAAAGGAACAGGTTGTAATAGGAAATAACTTTGATGTAAATGAACATGAGGGAATACCAAACATTACACCTAGACACAAATTAAAGCAAAGGAACAGGCTGTAATAGGAAATAACATTGATGTAAATGAACATGAGGGACTACCAAACATTACACTTAGACCCAAATTAAAGCAAAGGAACAGGTTGTAATAGGAAATAACAGTGATGTAGATGAACATGAGGGACTACCACACACTACACTTTGACACAAATTAAAGCGAAGGAACAGGTTGTAATAGGAAATAACATTTATGTAAATGAACATGAGGGACTACCAAACATTACACTTAGACACAAATTAAAGCAAGGGAACAGGTTGTAATAGGAAATAACATTGATGTAAATGAACATGGGGGACTACCAAACATTACACTTAGACACAAATTAAAGCAAAGGGACAGGTTGTAATAGGAAATAGCATTGATGTAAATGAACATGAGGGACTACCAAACATTACACTTAGACACAATATAAAACAAAGGAACAGGTTGTAATAGGAAATAACATTGATGTAAATGAACATGAGGGACTACCAAACATTACACTTATACACAAATTAAACCAAAGGAACAGGTTGTAATAGGAAATAACATTGATGTAAATGAACATGAGGGACTACCAAACATTACACTTAGACACAATATAAAACAAAGGAACAGGTTGTAATAGGAAATTACATTGATGTAAATGAACATGAGGGACTACCAAACATTACACTTAGACACAAATTAAACCAAAGGAACAGGTTGTAATAGGAAATAACATTGATGTAAATGAACATGAGGGACTACCAACCATTACACTTAGACACAAATTAAACCAAAGGAACAGGTTGTAATAGGAAATAACATTGATGTAAATGAACATGAGGGACTACCAACCATTACACTTAAACACAAATTAAAGCAAAGGAACAGGTTGTTATAGGAAATAACATTGATGTAAATGAACATGAGGGACTACCAAACATTACACTTAGACACAAATTAAAGCAAGGGAACAGGTTGTAATAGGAAATAACATTGATGTAAATGAACATGGGGGACTACCAAACATTACACTTAGACACAAATTAAAGCAAACGAACAGGTTGTAATAGGAAATAACATTGATGTAAATGAACATGAGAGACTACCAAACATTACACTTAGACACAATATAAAACAAAGGAACAGGTTGTAATAGGAAATAACATTGATGTAAATGAACATGAGGGACTACCAAACATTACACTTAGACACAAATTAAACCAAAGGAACAGGTTGTAATAGGAAATAACATTGATGTAAATGAACATGAGGGACTACCAAACATTACACTTAGACACAAATTAAAGCAAACGAACAGGTTGTAATATGAAATAACATTGATGTAAATGAACATGAGAGACTACCAAACATTACACTTAGACACAATATAAAACAAAGGAACAGGTTGTAATAGGAAATAACATTGATGTAAATGAACATGAGGGACTACCAAACATTACACTTAGACAAATATTAAAGCAAAGGAGCAGGTTGTAATAGGAAATAACATTCATGTAAATGAACATGAGGGACTACCAAAATTACACTTAGACACAAATTAAAGCAAACGAACAGGTTGTAATATGAAATAACATTGATGTAAATGAACATGAGGGACTACCAAACATTACACTTAGACACAATATAAAACAAAGGAACATGTTGTAATAGGAAATAACAGTGATGTAGATGAACATGAGGGACTACCACACATTACACTTTGACACAAATGAAAGCGAAGGAACAGGTTGTAATAGGAAATAACATTGATGTAAATGAACATGAGGGACTACCAAACATTACACTTAGACACAAATTAAAGCAAGGAAACAGGTTGTAATAGGAAATAACATTGATGTAAATGAACATGGGGGACTACCAAACATTACACTTAGACACAAATTAAAGCAAAGGAACAGGTTGTAATAGGAAATAACATTGATGTAAATGAACATGAGGGACTACCAAACATTACACTTAGACACAATATAAAACAAAGGAACAGGTTGTAATAGGAAATAACATTGATGTAAATGAACATGAGGGACTACCAAACATTACACTTAGACACAAATTAAAGCAAAGGAATAGGTTGTAATAGGAAATAACATTGATGTAAATGAACATGAGGGACTACCAAACATTACACTTAGACACAATATAAAACAAAGGAACAGGTTGTAATAGGAAATAAGATTGATGTAAATGAACATGAGGGACTACCAAACATTACAATTAGACACAAATTAAAGCAAAGGAACAGGTTGTAATAGGAAATAACATTGATGTAAATGAACATGAGGGACTACCAACCATTACACTTAGACACAAATTAAACCAAAGGAACAGGTTGTAATATGAAATAACATTGATGTAAATGAACATGAGGGACTACCAAACATTACACTTAAACACAAATTAAAGCAAAGGAACAGGTTGTTATAGGAAATAACATTGATGTAAATGAACATGAGGGACTACCAAACATTACACTTTGCAACAAATTAAAGCAAAGGAACAGGTTGTAATTGGAAATAACTTTGATGTAAATGAACATGAGGGACTACCAAACATTACACTTAGACACAAATTAAAGCAAAGGAGCAGGTTGTAATAGGAAATAACATTGATGTAAATGAACATGAGGGACTACCAAAATTACACTTAGACACAAATTAAAGCAAACGAACAGGTTGTAATATGAAATAACATTGATGTAAATGAACATGAGGGACTACCAAACATTACACTTAGACACAATATAAAACAAAGGAACAGGTTGTAATAGGAAATAACAGTGATGTAGATGAACATGAGGGACTACCACACATTACACTTAGACACAAATTAAAGCGAAGGAACAGGTTGTAATAGGAAATAACATTGATGTAAATGAACATGAGGGACTACCAAACATTACACTTAGACACAAATTAAAGCAAGGGAACAGGTTGTAAGAGGAAATAACAGTGATGTAAATGAACATGAGGGACTACCACACATTAGACTTTGACACAAATTAAAGCGAAGGAACAGGTTGTAATAGGAAATAACATTGATGTAAATGAACATGGACTACCAAACATTACACGTAGACACAAATTAAAGCGAAGGAACAGGTTGTAATAGGAAATAACAGTGATGTAAATGAACATGAGGGACAACCAAACATTACACTTAGACACAAATTAAAGCAAACGAACAGGTTGTAATAGGAAATAACATTGATGTAAATGAACATGAGGGACTACCAAACATTACACTTAGACACAAATTAAAGTAAAGGAACAGGTTGTAATAGGAAATAACATTGATGTAAATGAACATGAGGGACTACCAAACATTACACTTAGACACAAATTAAACCAAAGTAACAGGTTGTAATAGGAAATAACATTGATGTAAATGAACATGAGGGACTACCAAACATAACACTTAGACACAATATAAAACAAAGGAACAGGTTGTAATAGGAAATAACATTGATGTAAATGAACATGAGGGACTACCAAACATTACACTTAGACAGAAATTAAACCAAAGGAGCAGGTTGTAATAGGAAATAACATTGATGTAAATGAACATGAGGGACTACCAAACATTACACTTAGACACAAATTAAGCCAAAGGAACAGGTTGTAATAGGAAATTACATTGATGTAAATGAACATGAGGGACTACCAAACATTACACTTAGACACAAATTAAAGCAAAGGAACAGGTTGTTATAGGAAATAACATTGATGTAAATGAACATGAGGGACTACCAAACATTACACTTTGAAACAATTAAAGTAAAGGAACAGGTTGTAATAGGAAATAACTTTGATGTAAATGAACATGAGGGACTACCAAACATTACACCTAGACACAAATTAAAGCAAAGGAACAGGCTGTAATAGGAAATAACATTGATGTAAATGAACATGAGGGACTACCAAACATTACACTTAGACCCAAATTAAAGCAAAGGAACAGGTTGTAATAGGAAATAACAGTGATGTAGATGAACATGAGGGACTACCACACATTACACTTTGACACAAATTAAAGCGAAGGAACAGGTTGTAATAGGAAATAACATTGATGTAAATGTACATGAGGTACTACCAAACATTACACTTAGACACAAATTAAAACAAGGGAACAGGTTGTAATAGGAAATAACATTGATGTAAATGAACATGGGGGACTACCAAACATTACACTTAGACACAAATTAAAGCAAAGGGACAGGTTGTAATAGGAAATAACATTGATGTAAATGAACATGAGGGACTACCAAACATTACACTTAGACACAATATAAAACAAAGGAACAGGTTGTAATAGGAAATAACATTCATGTAAATGAACATGAGGGACTACCAAACATTACACTTATACACAAATTAAACCAAAGGAACAGGTTGTAATAGGAAATAACATTGATGTAAATGAACATGAGGGACTACCAAACATTACACTTAGACACAATATAAAACAAAGGAACAGGTTGTAATAGGAAATAACATTGATGTAAATGAACATGAGGGACTACCAAACATTACACTTAGACACAAATTAAACCAAAGGAACAGGTTGTAATAGGAAATAACATTGATGTAAATGAACATGAGGGACTACCAACCATTACACTTAGACACAAATTAAACCAAAGGAACAGGTTGTAATAGGAAATAACATTGATGTAAATGAACATGAGGGACTACCAAACATTACACTTAAACACAAATTAAAGCAAAGGAACAGGTTGTTATAGGAAATAACATTGATGTAAATGAACATGAGGGACTACCAAACATTACACTTAGATACAAATTAAAGCAAGGGAACAGGTTGTAATAGGAAATAACATTGATGTAAATGAATATGGGGGACTACCAAACATTACACTTAGACACAAATTAAAGCAAAGGAACAGGTTGTAATAGGAAATAACATTGATGTAAATGAACATGAGGGACTACCAAACATTACACTTAGACACAAATTAAACCAAAGGAACAGGTTGTAATGGGAAATAACATTGATGTAAATGAACATGAGGGACTACCAAACATTACACTTAGACACAAATTAAAGCAAACGAACAGGTTGTAATATGAAATAACATTGATGTAAATGAACATGAGAGACTACCAAACATTACACTTAGACACAATATAAAACAAAGGAACAGGTTGTAATAGGAAATAACATTGATGTAAATGAACATGAGGGACTACCAAACATTACACTTAGACACAAATTAAACCAAACGAACAGGTTGTAATATGAAATAACATTGATGTAAATGAACATGAGGGACTACCAAACATTACACTTAGACACAATATAAAACAAAGGAACAGGTTGTAATAGGAAATAACACTGATGTAAATGAACATGAGGGACTACCAAACATTACAATTAGACACAAATTAAAGCAAAGGAACAGGTTGTAATAGGAAATAACATTGATGTAAATGAACATGAGGGACTACCAACCATTACACTTAGACACAAATTAAACCAAAGGAACAGGTTGTAATATGAAATAACATTGATGTAAATGAACATGAGGGACTACCAAACATTACACTTAAACACAAATTAAAGCAAAGGAACAGGTTGTTATAGGAAATAACATTGATGTAAATGAACATGAGGGACTACCAAACATTACACTTTGCAACAAATTAAAGCAAAGGAACAGGTTGTAATTGGAAATAACTTTGATGTAAATGAACATGAGGGACTACCAAATATTACACTTAGACACAAATTAAAGCAAAGGAGCAGGTTGTAATAGGAAATAACATTGATGTAAATGAACATGAGGGACTACCAAACATTACACTTAGACACAATATAAAACAAAGGAACAGGTTGTAATAGGAAATAACAGTGATGTAGATGAACATGAGGGACTACCACACATTACACTTTGACACAAATTAAAGCGAAGGAAAAGGTTGTAATAGGAAATAACATTGATGTAAATGAACATGAGGGACTACCAAACATTACACTTAGACACAAATTAAAGCAAGGGAACAGGTTGTAATAGGAAATAACATTGATGTAAATGAACATGGGGGACTACCAAACATTACACTTAGACACAAATTAAAGCAAAGGAACAGGTTGTAATAGGAAATAACATTGATGTAAATGAACATGAGGGACTACCAAACATTACACTTAGACACAATATAAAACAAAGGAACAGGTTGTAATAGGAAATAACATTGATGTAAATGAACATGAGGGACTACCAAACATTACACTTATACACAAATTAAACCAAAGGAACAGGTTGTAATAGGAAATAACATTGATGTAAATGAACATGAGGGACTACCAAACATTACACTTAGACACAATATAAAACAAAGGAACAGGTTGTAATAGGAAATAACATTGATGTAAATGAACATGAGGGACTACCAACCATTACACTTAGACACAAATTAAACCAAAGGAACAGGTTGTAATAGGAAATAACATTGATGTAAGTGAACAGGAGAGACTACCAAACATTACACTTAGACACAATATAAAACAAAGGAACAGGTTGTAATAGGAAATAACATTGATGTAAGTGAACAGGAGAGACTACCAAACATTACACTTAGACACAATATAAAACAAAGGAACAGGTTGTAATAGGAAATAACATTGATGTAAATGAACATGAGAGACTACCAAACATTACACTTAGACACAATATAAAACAAAGGAACAGGTTGTAATAGGAAATAACATTGATGTAAATGAACATGAGTGACTACCAAACATTACACTTAGACACAAATTAAACCAAAGGAACAGGTTGTAATATGAAATAACATTGATGTAAATGAACATGAGAGACTACCAAACATTACACTTAGACACAATATAAAACAAAGGAACAGGTTGTAATTGGAAATAACTTTGATGTAAATGAACATGAGGGACTACCAAACATTACACTTAGACACAAATTAAAGCAAACAAACAGGTTGTAATAGGAAATAACATTGATGTAAATGAACATGAGGGACTACCAAACATTACACTTAGACACAAATTAAAGCAAACAAACAGGTTGTAATAGGAAATAACATTGATGTAAATGAACATGAGGGACTACCAAACATTACACTTAGACACAAATTAAACCAAAGGAACAGGTTGTAATAGGAAATAACATTGATGTAAATGAACATGAGGGACTACCAAACATTACACTTAGACACAAATTAAAGCAAAGGAGCAGGTTGTAATAGGAAATAACATTGATGTAAATGAACATGAGGGACTACCAAATAATACACTTAGACACAAATTAAAGCAAACGAACAGGTTGTTATAGAAAATAACATTGATGTAAATGAACATGAGGGACTACCAAACATTACACGTAGACACAAATTCAAGCAAACAAACAGGCTGTAATAGGAAATAACATTGATGTAAATTAACATGAGGGACTACCAAACATTACACTTAGACACAAATTAAAGCAAAGGAACAGGTTGTAATAGGAAATAACATTGATGTAAATGAACATGAGGGACTACCAAAAATTACACTTAGACACAAATTAGAGCAAAGGAACAGGTTGTAATAGTAAATAACAGTTATGTAGATGAACAGAATACACTATCAAATAGTACATTTAGAAACAAACTAAAACAAAGGACCATGTTGTAGTAAGAAAGGATATGGATGTTAATGAACATGAGAGACTATCTAACAATACTCTAGTTTAGCTTACTTTAAGCATACATTTATTTGCGAAATATAACAAATAGGGATACAATAACAGTACACTAGTAAAGGAACAGCTGGGAGTAAGAAAGGATACGGATGTAAATGAACATACGAGACTATCTAACATTAAACCTAGACACAAATTAAAGTAAAGGAACAACGTGTAGTAATAAAGAATATGCATGTAAATGAACATGAGAGACTATATAACATTACACTAGTAAAGGACCAGCTTGTAGTAAGACAGAATATGGATGTAAATGAACATGAGAGATTATCTAACGTTACCCTTAGACACAAATTAAAGTAAAGGTACATCTTGTAGTAAGAAAGGATATTGATGTAAATGAACATGAGAGACTATCTAACGTAAGGAACAACTGATAGTAAAAAAGGATATGGATGTAAATCAACATAAGAGATTATTTAACATTACACTTAGACACAAATTAAGGTAAAGGAACAGGTTGTAGTAAGAAATGATACGGATGTACATAAACATGAGACACTATCCAACATTACACGAAGACACAAATTAAAGTAAAGTAACAGCTTGTAGCAATACAGGTTGTGGATGTAAATGAACACAAGGCGCTATCGAACATTACACTTAGACATAAATTGAAGTAAAGGAACAATTTGCAGTAATAAATGATATAGATGTAAATGAACACAAGGCGCTATCGAACATTACACGTAGACATAAATTGAAGTAAAGGAACAACTGGTAGTAAGAAATGATATGGGTGTAGATGATCACAAGACACTATCAAACATTACACTAAGACACATATTCAAGCTAAGGAACAGTTTGTAGTAAGAACGGGCATGGATGTAAATGAAGATAAAGGACTATCGAACATTACACTACGCCACAAATTGAGGTAAAGGAACAGCTTGCAGTAAGAAAGTATATGGGTGTAAATGAAAACGAAAGACTATCGACCATTACACTTAGACACAAATTTAAGTAAAGGAACAGTTTGTAGTAAGAAAGAATATGGGTTTAAATGAACATGAGACACTATCGAACATTATTCTTAGACACAAATTTAAGTAAACGAACAGCTTGTAGTAAGAAATTATATGGATGTAAATGAAGACAATGCACTACACTAAGACACAAATTTAGGTAAGCGTACAACGATTTTGTTGCACTTGCAAATGTTTATGAATGTATCAATCTGATTAAAATTAGCAGTTATAATATGCTATGGTCCTATGCCATCCGACAGAATCTGATTGGAGGTCATAGCAAGGTGAACTTTAACATATGAATGCGTTAAGCAACATATTAAAACAGCGAGAAAGGGGTTGTTGAGATTTTTCCATTTGCTTTTTCATCGGCTCATCGTGAGTTCATCTGTTCATGGTCTCTAACTGGAATTGTCAGATGTTACGGGGACTTGGTGGGGGACGTAGCGTATCACAACATCTGACTTTGTGCAAATTGTGATTGTACATTTTGCCCGTCTGGTTGAATCAACTCTACAGGTCAGAGGATGGACAGGACAATCTGAAAAATATTGCATGGAATACAATAACATATCCCGGATGAACATGACATGATGATACATAATTACACATCGAATGTAGATAGAAATCCGAATAGGCAATGTAAAGTAAAACATAGAACACGTGGGATAAAATAAAACATAAGGTGGACATGACAATATAAAGCATATGACACACCGGATGGGGAACGTGATCCGACTGCACAAGATAAAATAAAACCCAGGAACCATAGCATGGAAGGACACATCACAGGTGGAGATGACAATATAAAGCATGTGACAAATCGGATGGTAAAAAGCATTCCGAATTGAAAAAACAAAATAAAACATATTCCACACAGGATTAAAAAAACACATCCCGGATGGACCTGACAATAGAAAGCTGATGCCATATCCAATGAAGGAACGCAATCCAAAAGACAATGTAAAACATATGACACATAGGATAAAGGAACACATTCCAGTGGAAATGACATCATAAGGTATATGACACATCGGAAGGGAGAAAGCATTACGAATGGACCAGACAAAATAAAACATACGATAATAGAACACATTCTTGATAGAATGAAAATATAAAGCCTATGACACATCGGATGAAGCAAATAGTCAAACTGGAAAAGACACATAGGATAAAATAACACATACCGGGTGGGCATGGCAATATAAAGCATACGATACATCGGGTAGAGGAACGTAATCTGAATGGGGAAGACAAAAAATAAACTTTGGACACATAGGATAAAAGACCAAATTCCAAGTGGATATGATATCACTGGTTGACATGAAAATATAAATCCTATGACACTTCGGATGGAGAATGGTATCCGAATGGTCAAAGACAAAATAGGAAAAAATAAAACATAGGGCACCTTGGATAAAAGAACACATCCCGAGTAGACATGATATCATAAAGCGTAAGGCACACCGGATTAAGAAAGCAATCCGAATGTAATTGCAAAATACAATATAGGGCATAACGGATGAAAGAACACATTACCGGTGGACATGACAATATAAGGCGTATGACACATGGAATGAAGAAATCAATCAGAATGAACAAGACAAGCAAAGCAACTTAGGACACATATGATAAAAGAACACATTACAAGTGGACATGCGAATATAAATCATAATATAATATGAGACAGGTGCTACCTTTAGTGCCAGCGAAGCAAAATCCTCATTATCTAAAATTTAAATCATTATGATTATAGCACATACAATAATTAAAGTCTTGCAATGTCAAGACTCATGATAATAGCACATACAATTATGATAATAGGTGTTACCTAACTTGGGACGAAGTCCAATAATTTTTCTTAAACACTATTAACTCATATATATGAAACAGGCACGAAAGATATTTAGGCCATCAGTATATATTTTCAAATCATAAGACACATACGATGTATCATATGCTTTAAATTGTCATGTCCATCCAGGATGTGTCCATTTATCCTTTGTGTCTTGCGATTTGAATAATCTTGTCCACTCGGATTACTTTCTTCCTCCGATATGTCATATGTCTTATATTGTCATGTCTTTCCATGATGTGTTCTTTTATCCTACATGTCCAGTGTTTTATTATGTCATGTTCATTCGGATTGCGACCCCCATCCGATGTGTCATGTGCTTCATACTGTCATGTCCATCTTTGTGTTTTATATTGTCTTGTCTATTTCGATTGCTTTCTTTCATCCGTAATGGCATATGCATTATTGTTTCAAGTTATTTTATTTGTCTTGTCCATTCTGATTTCATTCAATGTGTCATAAGCTTTATATTGTCATGTTCACCTGGGATGTGGTCTTTTATCTTATGTGTCCTATTTTTTATTTTATCTTGTCAATTCGGAATGCGTCCAACAATCCGTTGTGCGATATGCTTTAGATGGTCATGTCCATCCAAGTAGTGTTCTGTAATCGTATGTGTCCTAGGCGTTATTTTGTCTTGTACAGTCGGAATGTATTCCCCCATCCGATTTATCATATGCTTTGTATTGTCATGTTCACTAGGAATGCGATCTGGTATCGTATGTGTCCTATGTTTTACTTCGTCTTGTCCTTTTGGATTGCTCTCGTCCATCGGATGTGCCATATGCTTTACATTGCCATGTCCCCTAGAAATGTAATCTGTTATCCTATGTGTCCTATGTTTTACTTTGCATTGTCCTTTGGGATTGTTCTCTTCCATCGGATATGTCATATGCTTTATATTGTCATGTCCACCCGGGATATGTTTTTTATGTGTATCCTATGTGTTCTATGCTTTATTTTGTATTGTCTATTCGGGTTGCTTTTCCTCATCCGATGTGTCATATGTTTTACATTGCTATGCCCATCGGTGATTTGTTGGGGTATTTTTTGCATGTGTCCTACGTTTTATTTTGGCTTGTCCATTCGGATTGCGTTCCCTCATCCGATATGTCATATCCTTTATTTCGTCATGTCCACATGTGATGTGTTCTTTTATCCTATGCGTCTTATGTTTCTCTTTGTCTTGTCCATTCTAAATCCATCTTTGATTTGTTCTTTTATCATATGTGTCTTATGTGTTATTTTGTCTTGTCCATTCAGATTGCTTTCTTCATCCCATGTTTTATATTCTTTATAGTGTCATGTATGGCCAAGATATGTTCTTTTTTCCATGTAATATGTTTTCAGTTTGTTCTGCTCATCTCCTGATCTGTGGAGTTCTTTCAACCAGACGGACAAAATGTACAATCACAAATTGTTTAAAATCACCTGTTGTGATACGCTACGCCTTCTCTCAAACTCCGTAACATCTGACAATTCTAATTACAGGTCATGTTCAGATGAACTCACGATGAGCCAGTGAAAAGGCAAATGACAAGATATGATCAGCCCCTTTCTCGTTATTTTATTATCACATCACAGTTTTCTTTCATTGGTTGAGCTGACAAAGAAGTATTCATATACGAAAATTCACCTATACATGACCTTTAATAGGATTCTGTAAGATGGTATGGGACCATTGCATATTATAATTCCAACAAAAGCGATGTTCCTTTACTCTAATTTGTCTCTACGTGTAATGTTCGATAGTGTCTCATGTTCATTTACATCCGTATCTCTATTTACTACAAGCTGTTCCTTTACCTTAATGTGTGTCTACATGTTTTCTCTCATTGGTTGAGCTGACAAAGAAGTATTCATATACGAAAGTTCACCTGTGCATGACCTCTAATAGGATTATGTAAGATGGTATGGGACCATAGCATATTATAATTCCAACAAAAGCGATGTTCCTTTACTTTAATTTGTCTTTAAATGTAATGTTCGATAGCGCCTTATGGTCATTCACACCCATGTCCTTTATTATTACAAGCTGTTCCTTTACTAGTGTAATGTTGATAGTTTCTCGTGTTTATTTGCATCCATATCCTGTCGTACTACAAGCTGGTCCTTTACTTTAATTTCTGTCCAAGTGTGATGTTCGGTAGTTCGTCATGTTCATTTACATCCATATCATTTCTTTCTAAATATAGTGCCCATGTTGGACGCCTTTTAAAAAAACAAATATATCATTTGTAGAACTTTTATTGATCGTTAATTTGAATCTGACAATTTAATAATACATTATGACGGGATAAATATTCTGAACGAAATCAAATAACAAAATATATTTTATGAATTTTTTACTCCAATTATTAGCTCCAAATGAACATATTGTATGCATGATATATAGATAAATTTATTATTATATCAATTAAATCAGTGCTTTTTTTTATGTAACTAATTTAACATAAGACAAACAACAATAACTATCAAAACCAATTTTATATTGTTAGTTCGGAGATTTTTAGTTTGTTCGTCAATGACCCTAAACTTGATATGTCGAAGATATTCAGTTTTTCCGCCAATGACTCTAAATATTTAATGCAGCATAAACTGCTTCTACAGTTTAATAACATAATATGAGACAGGCACAACCTGCTTAAGGGCGAAGACTATTTGATGATAATGACAATTAAGAGGGAGGCATTTTGAGCACGTTTTCCATAGACGAAATCTTAAAAAAAGGGGTGTTTCTGGTCACGAATCTCAGAAAATTAAAAAAAAATCCAAATCAAGATTCACGGAAATTACGACAAAGACTGAAGATTGGAAATTAACATTTGAAATTCTTGAGAATTTAAAAAAATCAAAGTAAATCAATAAGAGACATAAATCAAGGGTCACGAGAATAAAAAATATACGACGGCAGAGGAAACCCGGACCACCCCAATCACAGATCATGAACAAAAATGGTGAAAGAGAGAGGAAAAAAATCCATGCCTGGCAGTGAAAAGGGGAGTTGGGGTCAGACGAAATTGCAATGTTTTTAACCTTGCCATGGAAAATGTGTTAAAAGGCTTACCTGACAAAATCCGAGATCAGTTGTCCAGACTTCATACACAAATGCACTTCAAATCAAATGAAATGTACACATTTTTTAATCACTTTCAAATTGCGAGATCGTGGAGATGATCGATAGGTTTCATGTATAAATAAAAACGATGCAGAGCTGTTCTTCAATGTTTGACACCAGCTCACAAAGTTTTCAGAGACAGGATAACCAAGAAGTGCATGCAATTTCATGTTTCCTCTCCGAAGCAGACGAAATGCAATACATATGTGCACACTAGAAAATAACATCATCCATGTACACTGTAAACGATCATTTCTGGTAGCCATGGTAGCACGCGATTTTGATTTTATAATTTTCTGTTAAGTTTATTTCAATTGAGAAGAATTGAAATGGCTACAGATTTGTGAATTTCTTATTGAAATAATTATTTTTTTGTTTTTAAATACCACTTTGTTCTATAATTTCATGCTTCCAGTGAACATATATTTGGCTATGAATATATTTTGTAGGAGTATGACTTATTACCAACATTCGCACATCCTACCGTTAAAAGGGCTCCGTCCTTTAGTATGCTTTATAATAAGGATTGCTGATGAGTCGTAGAATATATTCTGTAGTAATACAATTCGATGTTTATAATCAGATCCGTTTCTTTTCACAAATGTTCCGACGACAACACGAACACGATACCTTTTTAATAAAACTGAAATTCACCATCATGTTATATTCCATTTCATAACAATGTAAATACATATTTTTACAGATCTATTGTTATATTAGAATTGACACAGGTGACAGTAACTGAGAGCTACCACTTTCAGATCATGGAATAAAGACTAATCATTAAGGAAAGAAATTCTGGATATATTTATTGTAAGATATATTACGGAGGATGGGTTCCTGATTATGAATTGGGTGGTTAGTAGGCATTTTTATGTAATACAATTTTGAGAAGGTGATATTGATTGGGCTTCTGTTTGCGGATTAAGAATAGGTGTTAGGGAAGAGTTTGCACATAATGAGTTTGATACAATTGTGGATAATTTATATAAGAGGATTAGGAGGAGGTGGTGCTGGAGGCACACAATGCCAAACGGCTACAGGCTTCTCTGTCTCTATCTTTCTAATATCACTAAATGTAGCATCACGGCTCTCGGTTGGAAAAATAAATACATCATATTTACCATTAATATACTTTGTTAAAAAGAATTTATTCTAAATATCAAGTTGACAATAAATAAATGAATATTAAAAAATTAAATATTTACGCAATGAGATATACAAGGTGTATTTAAAATACAAAATGTCGGAACGAGCAATTTGGCAATTCGTCAAGTATATTTTTGAAGAGCTGAAAAATGAAGGTTCCAGTTATCGCGCAGAAAACTATGTTCATGCAGTATAAAACATGGGTATAAAACAGGCAAATATCATTGCTACTGTGAAATACCGCTATGGCAAGATTAGAACCTGCTACACGAAACGTCCTTAAGCTGGACAATATCAAACTGAAGTCGACCAACAATTTATCGTTCACAAGACCATATGTTCACGCCTTTGGCAGAGATTAAATCAAACTGGATCAGCTCAAGGGCGCTCTAGAAGTGGTAGGCCATGCATCGCTAATCCAACCCAAGATTGGTATATAGGGGTATTCCATCTACGTAATCGAACAGTCACTGCTACAATCACTGCTACTGGTATACCATGTAAATAGAGAATTTCCGACAGAGGGAGATATTTCAGCAAGATAATGGCCGACTCCATATAGCAAGGGTAACCGTGAATTTCTAGCTCAGAGCAACATTACTGTATTGCCATGACCCTCAAAATCTCCAGACTTGAACCTCATAGAACATCTTTGCGACGACTTGATAGAAGCTCCCCAACGCCAATCACCACCTAAGCGACTGGGTAAGCTCAGACAAGCGTTGTAACATGAATGACAAAGGATACCATAGATCAGAATACAAATAATATTCGATCTTTGTCAAGGGATGGAGAACAGTGTTAGCCGCACATGGTGGTCACAATATATACTTATGTTAATGTCACGAAATTTGACCCAATTTACCGTTTTTTACTTTGGTTTGTTGACTCTTTTTTCAGTATCCTGTTTGAGATTCGTTTGTTTAATGTTAGCTCAATATACCAAAACATTGCTGTTAAAAATAGATTTGGAGTACACATAATAACATTTTGAAATAAAGCATTATGCATTTCTGTTTATAGATACATGTTCTTGTTACTGACAATTCATAATTCATATTAACTGGTGGTGAAAATGTTATTTGTGTTGTTTTAGCATCTGGTGTTTTATTGAAAAATGGGAACTAAAGTTATTGCAGAAATGCTTCGTGACCACTACATTTGAAATCTATATTTTTCTTATATTGTTATGTATATGTAATAATGACATTATTTTGAAATAATGAACAGTGAGGTTGGTTGCGATCCCAGTAACTTAATTGCACCACCGTCTATCTATCAATGTAGGAAAACTACTGAAAACATGAAGCTTAGTGGAGTTTGTTATTACATGCATTTCCATTACCGACTTCCACTTCAGAATATACGTTAGACTGTTCCGACTAGAATCAAAATGATTCATTGAAGCCATAGTTTGAATAACCTTTTAACATAGGTAGCATTATGTTCGCTGACTTAGTCATTACTGTTTCTGTAATTCATCATATAATGTGAAATGGTCATTCGGGGAGGGAATCGGAACAGCCAAATTCTTGCGTATCTATAAGGCCGCAATTATTTACAAAATCACTCTAAATTCCCTATTAGAATCTAAATAATTCTCCAAAGTCATGTTTTATGCTCATTTTAACATGGTTAGGTATTATATTTGTCTAAATGTTATACCTCGCTATCGTTTCGTGCAAAATGTCGCCAAATATAATGCTTTCTCGTGTTAAAATGAGCATAAATCATGACATGGGAGAATTATTTCTTAAATTAATTCCATTAACACCTTATGTCTCTTCATAGTGTTCGTGTTTCCATTGTCATACACATTCACAAGGAAGGGGTCATACGCTCACACGGTTTTTGTAAACCCTTGCCATACGATCCCATGACAAGAGTCTCTTTCCAGAAAATGTTTGTAAACCCCTTGTCATACGGTCCCATGAAAATGATCTGCGTCCACAAAGTATTTGTAAAACCCTTGTCATACGGTCACGTGACAATAGTCTCTGTCCAGAAAGTGTTTGTAGACACCTTGTCATACGGTCCCATGACAATGGTCTGTGTCCACAAAGTATTTGGAAAACCCTTGTCATACGGTCCCATGGCAATGGTCTGTGCCCACAAAGTGTTTGCAAAACCCTTGTCACACAGGCCCATGGCAATGGACTGTGTCCACAAAGTGTTTGTAAAACCCTTGTCATACGGTCCCATGGCAAGAGTCTCTGTCCAGAAAGTGTTTGTAAACCCCTTGTCAGACGGTCCCATGACAGAGGTCTGTCCACAAAGTATTTGTTAAACCCTTGTCATACGGTCCCATGGCAAGTGTCTCTGTCCATCAAGTACAGCTCGCCATGAGCGGGATTCAAATTCATAACGTTAGTGGTAATAGGCACTGATTGCATATGTAGTTGTAAATCCAACTACCATACGATCATGACCACAATTAGATGTGTGTTGTATCTTCTTTCCATTTGGTGTCATGTCAGACAACCTTTCATTCGTCTTTTACCAGAAAGGGGTGTATCATTCTCCTAATACGATGTACTGAATTATGACCCTTCCATTGATCACGAACACAAATGTTTTGTGCTTACTGTAAACAGACCAAACTCTAACTTCGAGTTATCAAGTAATGTGACTTATCCGGGGTTTAGAGTCTCCAGATTACCCACAGTACTTAACATATTTATTTACGTCCCAATTCCATGCATAGAGATATTACGTGGTTTGAAGGTTGTAGATTAGCAGAGAAATTGTTCGTAATTTTGTGATCTGTTCCGGTTGGTTACATTGTACAACCATTTGTCGAATCCAAATTGGATCTCCCCATCCTCCCCCTTTTTTGTATCTCTGTCACACCCACACAGGGACAACGAAATATAGGGGGCAAAGTGAGGAGACGTAATTTTAATTAATTTGATTGTCCAGCAATTGTTTTAGTGCTGTATCTTCAATAGAAAAGGATATCTCTTGACCAAGAAATATTTATTGATCAGAGGTAATCTGAAGCCGTAGATCTTAAGACCAAATCGTCAAAAGAAAAAGTACAAAAGGACAAACACCGATCTACAAAACATACACATAAAACTAAAGATCGAGTAACACAAACCCCACTAAAACCTGGGGGTGAACCCAGGTGTTCCGGAAGGGTAGGTAGTTCCTGTTCCACTAGTGGTACCGTTGTGTTAATCTAGTTACAAACCTGAAAACCAATGTTCAAGTGAATTGTGCTTGGAAGGTTTGGGCTAATAACACTTGTATTACCCCGCCACTTCTTATTGAAATGGCTGTATCAAATCAGGTGTATCGATTTTTGCCTTTATTGGATTTTGGAACTGTACTGACAATGTGGTATATTTTATTTTTATTTTGATATTTTACAGAATTGGGATGTAATATACCTCGCATATGTCCCGTTACAATGAATGGACAGATACAATGCACCAGGTGTGAGCCATCTCAAGGTGACGATGACGGGCTTTGTTGTAAACCAAAAAGAGTGGTGTACAGATATAAAAGTTATGACAAGCCTAGCAGACCAAATAGAGATAACAGGCGTAACAGACCAAGTAGATATAACAAGCGTAACAGGCAAAGCAAATATCACAAATAGTGAAACAAATATGAGAGATATAACAAATAAACTGGATATATATCAATACACTTTGTTGTTACATTAAAGTGTTCAGTTTATTTGGATTTTGTTTTCTTTTACCGTTGTACATGACCTGATTTATTAAGCTTTACGGTCGCCACCATGACTTTGTTGATTGTTATGGAATATATGTGTCACAAATGACCACGGATATGTTCCACTTGTCGTAAACACTTCCCGGTCCTTTCCTCATTCATGACTTATCACTGGGTTTGCAACTAGATTGAAACGATTTGTGCAACTAGCGGAGAAGGAACTGATTACCCTTCCGGAGCATCTGAGTTCACCCCCGGCTTTTAGTGGGGTGCGGGTTACTCGATCTTTAGTTTTATATGTATGTTTTGTAGATCATTGCTTGTCCTTTTGTACTTTTTCTTTTGGCCATTGTGTTGTCTGTTCTTCTTCGATTTACGGATTCTGATTGCCCCTTTGGTATCTTCAAACTCTTCTTATTAGATATATATATTATTCAAATTTACAGTTCCTATGTAATGTAATTCGATATCATCCCTCAGGTATATGTGACCTTAGCCGAATTTGGCTATCCTATTTAGACCTTTCGGTTTGCTTGCTGCCAAAGCTTTAAATTATTTGGCTTTCTAATCTTTACATGTTGAGCATACCTGATCAAATTTATTTCAGAAAAGCGTCGTGCCCACTAATTTTGAGTGTTTGAATGATTGTTCTTTAACACCAATTCAGAATTTTTTCAGCTATTTCATGACGAGAACAAGTTGATTATGAATGATGTGAAGACGAGAGTCGCATTGTACTAGACCAACAGTTTAATGTGATTAGTATACTGCTAGCTACCTGAAACAACAGCCCGCGGATAGACATCGCCCCAGTCGGACATATTAGCCATATTCCGAGCGAACAAGTCATTGGTCTTTCTCCTTAGTGCTGCGTGCTTCGCGGAGAAGTAGCAAATACCAATATTAGAGTCTCTGATTGATATGTCTAACCGCGGACTGTTGTTTCAGTGAGAGAACCCTATAAAAAAGTGCAAAGTGGAACTCATTAACATTTCATTTAAAATTAACTTGTTCTCGCCATTACACATCTGAGTAAATGCTGAGTTTCTGTTAAGCGACAATCACTCGCTCACTCTACATATTCTTTACATAATAGACACTATTTCTATCCGCGGACTGAACTTGTTTTAGTGAGCAAGCACTATAAAAATCCAACTAAGCGTGTTGATCTAGTACAAAGCGGACCTCATCATCATCACATTGAAAATTAACTTGTTCTCGCGATGATATAGCTGGAAAATTGCTGGGTTGGAGTTAAACTACATATCACTCACTCACTTGACTGGGTTACGTGATTAGGTATCAGTTAAATTGTCGCGGTCAGTTTCATTGATGACGGAAACAAGAGCATCCCAAGAAAATCACTGATCTGCCGCAAGTCAATGACATAATCACAAGGAGTTGTTACATCGAATACACCTAGCTGTAGTTCTATAACATAAACCATTGTGTTCGTGCGTACTCGTCGTTGGTAGTTAATGGCCGATGACGTTCCAGTACTCTCCACTCATTACCCGCGGGTCCATTCAAGATATCTCTTTCCTTCAATGATTTTTTGTCGTAGTCAATATTTATTTGGAATTCCTTGCCCTATACGATTAACGGAATGTCATCAGTAAATAGCTTAAAGTTATATTTTTAGAATAAAATTATAAAGAAGCCCGTATAGTTTTATTCTGGATCTCGCATTGGACAAAAACGCAGAGAATAATTTGATACCCTCTCCTAACTGTTCATATGAATTCATTGAAAATACGAATCACTACAGGTCCGTTCTAGTCGTGATCGGATGGTAGTTGGATTTACAATTACCTATGCAATCAGTGTCTATCACCACTAAAGTGGGTTCGAACCCCGCTCATGAGAGGTGTACTTGATAAAACATTATGTGATACAATTTGTCAGTGACTTGTGGCAGGTCGGATACTCCGGTTTCCTCCATCAATTAAACTGATCGCCACGATGTAACTGAAATATTGTTGAAAGTGGCGTTAAACACCAATATCCAAATTCAGACCCGAATCACTACTTGTTGCAATGTCCTAGATATGATGCAGTCAGAGAGAGACATATTATGTCCATTCAAGTTTTTGTCATCGTGACAGCTGATATACTTCTTACGGATCGGAATTTTTTTTCTCTGAATCATAATTAAATAATGTTTGATTCAGTCCATCAATTTATTATGAATAATAAGCGATTTTCAAACTCAAGTAAGGAATTGTCAAATTTCTTCAATATATATCGTTTACACCAAATCATCCCCATCATACAACTCATCTGGCCAAAAGACTAGGACCAAAAGACGAAAAATAGAGCAACACATACCCTCAAATGAACTTCTATCAAGGAAAATAACTGAATTTTATATAATAACAACGAATGTGGAGTCTCCCACACACAGCAGTACTGTGGCATTAGACGAACACACCGTTTCTCCGTTAACATGTTTCACATTGTAAACAATGATAACACAGCGCTGTATACATAACATGGCCAAAAGAAAAAGAACAAAAGGACAAACAACAATCTAGAAAACACTACACAGAAAACCAAAGATCAAGCTACACGAATCCCACTAAAACCCGTGGGTAAATTCATGTGATCCGAAAGTGTAAGCAGTTCCTGGTCCTTAAAGTCGCACCTGTCGTGTTACTCTAGTTATAAACCCGGTAATAAGTCATGAATGTGGACAGGACCGGGAACTGTTTATGACCATGGGTTGAAGTGCTTGTCGTAATATGCCCCAATATCCATTTTAAATGATCTCAAAATGTCCCTGTAATTGGTCTAATTTCAAAACTTTATTAGGGGCTTCAACCCCCAGTTTAGCTCGCCAATTCTATTCATAGACTGTATTTTGGCAGTTGGATCCTGGAATCCTTCGTTGGTGCCCAGCTTAAAAGTTCTACAGCTCAGACCTTAAACTAGAGCCAATCGGAACCATAAAAGACATCTGAATTCTCAATTCAGATTCTACTCGTTCGGCTTGTGAATTTAGACACCAAAAATCTAATTTCCACCAGTTTGTCCTAACGTGCCCCCTCTGATGACCTTTTTCCTCTGTAATAGAGAATGAACAATGTTTTTTCTTTCGCGCAGTGATGTTAAGTGGTGTGATTTTAGTTCTTCCAAATTTTCATCTTCGTCATTGTTGGAATGTTTTAGATTACACCTTTGTTGATGCTTAGTGTTCGTGATGTCCTTAAAAGCTTGGTCTATAGATAGCACACATGATATTTTATGTGTATATTTCTGCTGTGTTTTCGTTGGACAGCAACTAGTGCTTCCGTTGCCATATTTACTGAGATGTTTCTGTTTTTACCGTTAAATTTATCTATTGCTTGCTTATTCAGCTGAGTTCGTTTGTTTTAAGTTGCAGACCCGACTTATATCTCATTTACTATATTTCTTGTGGTAGAATTCTTTGAAAACGATTTAACAAGATTGCAAAGTCTTACGTCTGTATGGTTTAAAGTAAGACGGCACAGAATAACAGCTTCTCAAATGGGAAATAAATGTAAAAGGCGGAAGGACCATGAAGCACTGGCAACTAGGCTAAAAACGACAAGAAGATGTATGACAGCTGCTATGCGCAGAGGTCACATTTGCGAACGAATAGCAGGGAAAGAATATGCCACAAAATTGCAAAACAAAGTAAACCTTTACCCCTGTGGTGTTGTTGTAAATTTGTGGTCACCATGGATTGCAACAACTCCAGACAGAAAGGTGTACATCCCCGAGCGAAATCCTCCATTCGGTCTTTTAGAAATCGAATGTCCAATTGTACAAATCATAAATGAAGTGAAATGCTTGAAAAAGGATGCTGATGGACAGATGAAATTGAAACGTAATGACAATTATTTCTATCAAATTATGACACAAATGGCTGTAACAGGTCTAAAATGGTACGACTTCTACGTTTGGTGGGAAACTAGAGACCACTTGGAAAGTATATTTTTTGATGATGAAGTAACAGGTTGTAATAGGAAATAACATTGATGTAAATCAACATGCGGGACTAGCAAACATTACCCTTAGACAAAAATTAAAGCAAAGGAACATGTTGTTATAGGAAATAACATTGATGTAAATGAACATGAGGGACTACCAAACATTACACGTTGAAACAATTAAAGCAAAGGAATACGTTGTAATAGGAAATAACTTTGATGTAAATGAACATGAGGGACTACCAGATATTACACCTAGACACAAATTAAAGCAAAGGAACAAGTTGTAATAGGAAATAACATTGATGTAAATGAACATGAGGGACTACCAAACATTACACTTAGACACAAATTAAAGCAAACGAACAGGTTGTAATAGGAAATAACATTGATGTAAATGAACATGAGGGACTACCAAACATTACACTTAGACACAAATTAAAGCAAAGGAATAGGTTGTAATAGGAAATAACAGTGATGTAGATGAACATGAGGGACTACCACACATTAGACTTTGACACAAATTAAAGCGAAGGAACAGGTTGTAATAGGAAATAACATTGATGTAAATGAACATGAGGGACTACCAAACATTACACTTAGACACAAATTAAAGCAAGGGAACAGGTTGTAATAGGAAATAACATTGATGTAAATGAACATGAGGGACTACCAAACATTACACTTAGACACAAATTAAAGCAAACGAACAGGTTGTAATAGGAAATAACATTGATATAAATGAACATGAGGGACTACCAAACATTACACTTAGACACAAATTAAAGCAAAGGAATAGGTTGTAATAGGAAATAACAGTGATGTAGATGAACATGAGGGACTACCACACATTACACTTAGACACAATATAAAACAAAGGAACAGGTTGTAATAGGAAATAACATTGATGTAAATGAACATGAGGGACTACCAAACATTACACTTAGACACAAATTAAAGCAAGGGAACAGGTTGTAATAGGAAATAACATTGATGTAAATGAACATGAGGGACTACCAAACATTACACTTAGACACAAATTAAAGCAAAATAACAGGTTGTAATAGGAAATAACATTGATGTAAATGAACATGAGGGACTACCAAACATTACACTTTGAAACAATTAAAGTAAAGGAACAGGTTGTAATAGGAAATAACTTTGATGTAAATGAACATGAGGGACTACCAAACATTACACCTAGACACAAATTAAAGCAAAGGAACAGGCTGTAATAGGAAATAACATTGATGTAAATGAACATGAGGGACTACCAAACATTACACTTAGACACAAATTAAAGCAAACGAACAGGTTGTAATAGGAAATAACATTGATGTAAATGAACATGAGGGACTACCAAACATTACACTTAGACCCAAATTAAAGCAAAGGAACAGGTTGTAATAGGAAATAACAGTGATGTAGATGAACATGAGGGACTACCACACATTACACTTTGACACAAATTAAAGCGAAGGAACAGGTTGTAATAGGAAATAACATTGATGTAAATGAACATGAGGGACTACCAAACATTACACTTAGACACAAATTAAAGCAAGGGAACAGGTTGTAATAGGAAATAACATTGATGTAAATGAACATGGGGGACTACCAAACATTACACCTAGACACAAATTAAAGCAAAGGAACAGGTTGTAATAGGAAATAACATTGATGTAAATGAACATGAGGGACTACCAAACATTACACTTATACACAAATTAAACCAAAGGAACAGGTTGTAATAGGAAATAACATTGATGTAAATGAACATGAGGGACTACCAAACATTACACTTAGACACAATATAAAACAAAGGAACAGGTTGTAATAGGAAATAACATTGATGTAAATGAACATGAGGGACTACTAAACATTACACTTAGACACAAATTAAACCAAAGGAACAGGTTGTAATAGGAAATAACATTGATGTAAATGAACATGAGGGACTACCAACCATTACACTTAGACACAAATTAAACCAAAGGAACAGGTTGTAATAGGAAAAAACATTGATGTAAATGAACATGAGGGACTACCAAACATTACACTTAAACACAAATTAAAGCAAAGGAACAGGTTGTTATAGGAAATAACATTGATGTAAATGAACATGAGGGACTACCAAACATTACACTTAGACACAAATTAAAGCAAGGGAACAGGTTGTAATAGGAAATAACATTGATGTAAATGAACATGGGGGACTACCAAACATTACACTTAGACACAAATTAAAGCAAAGGAACAGGTTGTAATAGGAAATAACATTGATGTAAATGAACATAAGAGACTACCAAACATTACACTTAGACACAATATAAAACAAAGGAATAGGTTGTAATAGGAAATAACATTGATGTAAATGAACATGAGGGACTACCAAACATTACACTTAGACACAAATTACACCAAAGGAACAGGTTGTAATAGGAAATAACATTGATGTAAATGAACATGAGGGACTACCAAACATTACACTTAGACACAAATTAAAGCAAGCGAACAGGTTGTAATATGAAATAACATTGATGTAAATGAACATGAGAGACTACCAAACATTACACTTAGACACAATATAAAACAAAGGAACAGGTTGTAATAGGAAATAACATTGATGTAAATGAACATGAGGGACTACCAAACATTACACTTAGACACAAATTAAAGCAAACGAACAGGTTGTAATATGAAATAACATTGATGTAAATGAACATGAGGGACTACCAAACATTACACTTAGACACAATATAAAACAAAGAAACAGGTTGTAATAGGAAATAACATTGATGTAAATGAACATGAGAGACTACCAAACATTACACTTAGACACAAATTAAAGCAAAGGAACAGGTTGTAATAGGAAATAACATTGATGTAAATGAACATGAGGGGCTACCAACCATTACACTTAGACACAAATTAAACCAAAGGAACAGGTTGTAATATGAAATAACTTTGATGTAAATGAACACGAGGGACTACCAAACATTACACTTAGAAACAGATTAAAGCAAAGGAGCAGGTTGTAATAGGAAATAACATTGATGTAAATGAACATGAGGGACTACCAAACATTACACTTAGACACAAATTAAAGCAAACAAACAGGTTGTAATAGGAAATAACATTGATGTAAATGAACATGAGGGACTACCAAACATTACACTTAGACACAAATTAAACCAAAGGAACAGGTTGTAATAGGAAATAACATTGATGTAAATGAACATGAGGGACTACCAAATATTACACTTAGACACAAATTAAAGCAAAGGAACAGGTTGTTATAGAAAATAACATTGATGTAAATGAACATGAGGGACTACCAAACATTACACTTAGACACAAATTAAAGCAAAGAAACAGGTTGTAATAGGAAATAACATTGATGTAAATGAACATGAGGAACTACCAAACATTACACTTAGACACAAATTAAAGCAAAGGAACTGGTTGTAATAGGAAATGACATTGATGTAAATGAACATGAGGGACTACCAGACATTACACTTAGACACAAATTAAAGCAAAGGAACAGGTTGTAATAGGAAATAACATTGATGTAAATGAACATGAGGGACTACCAAACATTACACTTAGACACAAATTAAAGCAAAGGAACAGGTTGTAATAGGAAATAACATTGATGTAAATGAACATGAGGGACTACCAAACATTACACGTAGACACAAATTCAAGCAAACAAACAGGCTGTAATAGGAAATAACATTGATGTAAATGAACATGAGGGACTACCAAACATTACACTTAGACACAAATTAAAGCAAAGGAACAGGTTGTAATAGGAAATAACATTGATGTAAATGAACATGAGGGACTACCAAAATATACACTTAGACACAAATTAGAGCAAAGGAACAGGTTGTAATAGGAAATAACAGTTATGTAGATGAACAGAATACACTATCAAATAGTACATTTAGAAACAAACTAAAACAAAGGACCAGGTTGTAGTAAGAAAGGATATGGATGTTAATGAACATGAGAGACTATCTAACAATACTCTAGTTTAGCTTAGTTTAAGCATACATTTATTTGCGAAATATAACAAATAGGGATACAATAACAATACACTAGTAAAGGAACAGCTGGGAGTAAGAAAGGATACGGATGTAAATGAACATACGAGACTATCTAACATTACACCTAGACACAAATTAAAGTAAAGGAACAACGTGTAGTAATAAAGAATATGCATGTAAATGAACATGAGAGACTATATAACGTTACACTAGTAAAGGAACAGCTTGTAGTAAGAAAGGATACGATGTAAATGCACTTAAGAGACTATCTAACATTACACCTAGACACAAATTAAAGTAAAGGACCAACTTTTAGTAATAAAGGAAATGCATGTAAATGAACATGAGAGACTATATAACATTACACTAGTAAAGGACCAGCTTGTAGTAAGACAGAATATGGATGTAAATGAACATGAGAGATTATCTAACGTAAGGAACAACTGATAGTAAAAAAGGATATGGATGTAAATCAACATAAGAGATTATTTAACATTACACTTAGACACAAATTAAGGTAAAGGAACAGGTTGTAGTAAGAAATGATACGGATGTACATAAACATGAGACACTATCCAACATTACACGAAGACACAAATTAAAGTAAAGTAACAGCTTGTAGCAATACAGGTTGTGGATGTAAATGAACACAAGGCGCTATCGAACATTACACTTAGACATAAATTGAAGTAAAGGAACAACTTGCAGTAATAAATGATATAGATGTAAATGAACACAAGGCGCTATCGAACATTACACTTAGACATAAATTGAAGTAAAGGAGCAGCTTGTAGTAAGAAAGTATATGGGTGTAGATGATCACAAGACACTATCGAACATTACACGTAGACATAAATTAAAGTAAAGTAACAGCTTGTAGCAATACAGGTTGTGGATGTAAATGAACACAAGGCGCTATCGAACATTACACTTAGACATACATTGAAGTAAAGGAACAACTTGCAGTAATAAATGATATAGATGTAAATGAACACAAGGCGCTATCGAACATTACACTTAGACATAAATTGAAGTAAAGGAGCAGCTTGTAGTAAGAAAGTATATGGGTGTAGATGATCACAAGACACTATCGAACATTACACGTAGACATAAATTGAAGTAAAGGAACAACTGGTAGTAAGAAATGATATGGGTGTAGATGATCACAAGACACTATCAAACGTTACACTAAGACACATATTCAAGCTAAGGAACAGTTTGTAGTAAGAACGGGCATGGATGTAAATGAAGATAAAGGACTATCGAACATTACACTACGCCACAAATTGAGGTAAAGGAACAGCTTGCAGTAAGAAAGTATATGGGTGTAAATGAAAACGAAAGACTATCGACCATTACACTTAGACACAAATTTAAGTAAACGAACAGCTTGTAGTAAGAAATTATATGGATGTAAATGAAGACAATGCACTACACTAAGACACACATTTAGGTAAGCGTACAACGATTTTGTTGCACTTGCAAATGTTTATGAATGTATCAATCTGATTAAAATTAGCAGTTATAATATGCTATGGTCCTATGCCATCCGACAGAATCTGATTGGAGGTCATAGCAAGGTGAACTTTAACATATGAATGCGTTAAGCAACATATTAAAACAGCGAGAAAGGGGTTGTTGAGATTTTTCCATTTGCTTTTTCATCGGCTCATCGTGAGTTCATCTGTTCATGGTCTCTAACTGGAATTGTCAGATGTTACGGGGACTTGGTGGGGGACGTAGCGTATCACAACATCTGATTTTGTGCAAATTGTGATTGTACATTTTGCCCGTCTGGTTGAATCAACTCTACAGGTCAGAGGATGGACAGGACAATCTGAAAACATATTGCATGGAATACAATAACATATCCCGGATGAACATGACATGATGATACATAATTACACATCGAATGTAGATAGAAATCCGAATAGGCAATGTAAAGTAAAACTTAGAACACGTGGGATAAAATAAAACATAAGGTGGACATGACAATATAAAGCATATGACACACCGGATGGGGAACGTGATCCGACTGCACAAGATAAAATAAAACCCAGGAACCATAGCATGGAAGGACACATCACAGGTGGAGATGACAATATAAAGCATGTGACAAATCGGATGGTAAAAAGCATTCCGAATTGAAAAAACAAAATAAAACATATTCCACACAGGATTAAAAAAACACATCCCGGATGGACCTGACAATAGAAAGCTGATGCCATATCCAATGAAGGAACGCAATCCAAAAGACAATGTAAAACATATGACACATAGGATAAAGGAACACATTCCAGTGGAAATGACATCATAAGGTATATGACACATCGGAAGGGAGAAAGCATTACGAATGGACCAGACAAAATAAAACATACGATAATAGAACACATTCTTGATAGAATGAAAATATAAAGCCTATGACACATCGGATGAAGCAAATAGTCAAACTGGAAAAGACACATAGGATAAAATAACACATACCGGGTGGGCATGGCAATATAAAGCATACGATACATCGGGTAGAGGAACGTAATCTGAATGGGGAAGACAAAAAATAAACTTTGGACACATAGGATAAAAGACAAAATTCCAAGTGGATATGATATCACTGGTTGACATGAAAATATAAATCCTATGACATATCGGATGGAGAATGGTATCCGAATGGCCAAAGACAAAATAGGAAAAAATAAAACATAGGGCACCTTGGATAAAAGAACACATCCCGAGTAGACATGATATCATAAAGCGTAAGGCACACCGGATTAAGAAAGCAATCCGAATGTAATTGCAAAATACAATATAGGGCATAACGGATGAAAGAACACATTACCGGTGGACATGACAATATAAGGCGTATGACACATGGAATGAAGAAATCAATCAGAATGAACAAGACAAGCAAAACAACTTAGGACACATATGATAAAAGAACACATTACAAGTGGACATGCGAATATAAATCATAATATAATATGAGACAGGTGCTACCTTTAGTGCCAGCGAAGCAAAATCCTCATTATCTAAAATTTAAATCATTATGATTATAGCACATACAATAATTAAAGTCTTGCAATGTCAAGACTCATGATAATAGCACATACAATTATGATAATAGGTGTTACCTAACTTGGGACGAAGTCCAATAATTTTTCTTAAACACTATTAACTCATATATATGAAACAGGCACGAAAGATATTTAGGCCATCAGTATATATTTTCAAATCATAAGACACATACGATGTATCATATGCTTTAAATTGTCATGTCCATCCAGGATGTGTCCATTTATCCTTTGTGTCTTGCGATTTGAATAATCTTGTCCACTCGGATTACTTTCTTCCTCCGATATGTCATATGTCTTATATTGTCATGTCTTTCCATGATGTGTTCTTTTATCCTACATGTCCAGTGTTTTATTATGTCATGTTCATTCGGATTGCGACCCCCATCCGATGTGTCATGTGCTTCATACTGTCATGTCCACCTTTGTGTTTTATATTGTCTTGTCTATTTCGATTGCTTTCTTTCATCCGTAATGGCATATGCATTATTGTTTCAAGTTATTTTATTTGTCTTGTCCATTCTGATTTCATTCAATGTGTCATAAGCTTTATATTGTCATGTTCACCTGGGATGTGGTCTTTTATCTTATGTGTCCTATTTTTTATTTTATCTTGTCAATTCGGAATGCGTCCAACAATCCGTTGTGCGATATGCTTTAGATGGTCATGTCCATCCAAGTAGTGTTCTGTAATCGTATGTGTCCTAGGCGTTATTTTGTCTTGTACAGTCGGAATGTATTCCCCCATCCGATTTATCATATGCTTTGTATTGTCATGTTCACTAGGAATGCGATCTGGTATCGTATGTGTCCTATGTTTTACTTCGTCTTGTCCTTTTGGGTTGCTCTCGTCCATCGGATGTGCCATATGCTTTACATTGCCATGTCCCCTAGAAATGTAATCTGTTATCCTATGTGTCCTATGTTTTACTTTGCATTGTCCTTTGGGATTGTTCTCTTCCATCGGATATGTCATATGCTTTATATTGTCATGTCCACCCGGGATATGTTTTTTATGTGTATCCTATGTGCTCTATGCTTTATTTTGTATTGTCTATTCGGGTTGCTTTTCCTCATCCGATGTGACATATGTTTTACATTGCTATGCCCATCGGTGATTTGTTGGGGTATTTTTTGCATGTGTCCTACGTTTTATTTTGACTTGTCCATTCGGATTGCGTTCCCTCATCCGATATGTCATATCCTTTATATCGTCATGTCCACATGTGATGTGTTCTTTTATCCTATGCGTCTTATGTTTCTCTTTGTCTTGTCCATTCTAAATCCATCTTTGATTTGTTCTTTTATCATATGTGTCTTATGTGTTATTTTGTCTTGTCCATTCAGATTGCTTTCTTCATCCCATGTTTTATATTCTTTATAGTGTCATGTATGGCCAAGATATGTTCTTTTTTCCATGTAATATGTTTTCAGTTTGTTCTGCTCATCTCCTGATCTGTGGAGTTCTTTCAACCAGACGGACAAAATGTACAATCACAAATTGTTTAAAATCACCTGTTGTGATACGCTACGCCTCCTCTCAAACTCCGTAACATCTGACAATTCTAATTACAGGTCATGTTCAGATGAACTCACGATGAGCCAGTGAAAAGGCAAATGACAAGATATGATCAGCCCCTTTCTCGTTATTTTATTATCACATCACAGTTTTCTTTCATTGGTTGAGCTGACAAAGAAGTATTCATATACGAAAATTCACCTATACATGACCTTTAATAGGATTCTGTAAGATGGTATGGGACCATTGCATATTATAATTCCAACAAAAGCGATGTTCCTTTACTCTAATTTGTCTCTACGTGTAATGTTCGATAGTGTCTCATGTTCATTTACATCCGTATCTTTATTTACTACAAGCTGTTCCTTTACCTTAATGTGTGTCTACATGTTTTCTCTCATTGGTTGAGCTGACAAAGAAGTATTCATATACGAAAGTTCACCTGTACATGACCTCTAATAGGATTATGTAAGATGGTATGGGACCATAGCATATTATAATTCCAACAAAAGCGATGTTCCTTTACTTTAATTTGTCTTTAAATGTAATGTTCGATAGCGCCTTATGGTCATTCACACCCATGTCCTTTATTATTACAAGCTGTTCCTTTACTAGTGTAATGTTGATAGTTTCTCGTGTTTATTTGCATCCATATCCTGTCGTACTACAAGCTGGTCCTTTACTTTAATTTCTGCCCAAGTGTGATGTTCGGTAGTTCGTCATGTTCATTTACATCCATATCATTTCTTTCTAAATAGAGTGCCCATGTTGGACGCCTTTTAAAAAAACAAATATATCATTTGTAGAACTTTTATTGATCGTTAATTTGAATCTGACAATTTAATAATACATTATGACGGGATAAATATTCTGAACGAAATCAAATAACAAAATATATTTTATGAATTTTTTACTCCAATTATTAGCTCCAAATGAACATATTGTATGCATGATATATAGATAAATTTATTATTATATCAATTAAATCAGTGCTTTTTTTTATGTAACTAATTTAACATAAGACAAACAACAATAACTATCAAAACCAATTTTATATTGTTAGTTCGGAGATTTTTAGTTTGTTCGTCAATGACCCTAAAATTGATATGTCGAAGATATTCAGTTTTTCCGCCAATGACTCTAAATATTTAATGCAGCATAAACTGCTTCTACAGTTTAATAACATAATATGAGACAGGCACAACCTGCTTAAGGGCGAAGACTATTTGATGATAATGACAATTAAGAGGGAGGCATTTTGAGCACGTTTTCCATAGACGAAATCTTAAAAAAAAGGGGTGTTTCTGGTCACGAATCTCAGAAAATTAAAAAAAAATCCAAATCAAGATTCACGGAAATTACGACAAAGACTGAAGATTGGAAATTAACATTTGAAATTCTTGAGAATTTAAAAAAATCAAAGTAAATCAATAAGAGACATAAATCAAGGGTCACGAGAATAAAAAATATACGACGGCAGAGGAAACCCGGACCACCCCAATCACAGATCATGAACAAAAATGGTGAAAGAGAGAGGAAAAAAATCCATGCCTGGCAGTGAAAAGGGGAGTTGGGGTCAGACGAAATTGCAATGTTTTTAACCTTGCCATGGAAAATGTGTTAAAAGGCTTACCTGACAAAATCCGAGATCAGTTGTCCAGACTTCATACACAAATGCACTTCAAATCAAATGAAATGTACACATTTTTTAATCACTTTCAAATTGCGAGATCGTGGAGATGATCGATAGGTTTCATGTATAAATAAAAACGATGCAGAGCTGTTCTTCAATGTTTGACACCAGCTCACAAAGTTTTCAGAGACAGGATAACCAAGAAGTGCATGCAATTTCATGTTTCCTCTCCGAAGCAGACGAAATGCAATACATATGTGCACACTAGAAAATAACATCATCCATGTACACTGTAAACGATCATTTCTGGTAGCCATGGTAGCACGCGATTTTGATTTTATAATTTTCTGTTAAGTTTATTTCAATTGAGAAGAATTGAAATGGCTACAGATTTGTGAATTTCTTATTGAAATAATTATTTTTTTGTTTTTAAATACCACTTTGTTCTATAATTTCATGCTTCCAGTGAACATATATTTGGCTATGAATATATTTTGTAGGAGTATGACTTATTACCAACATTCGCACATCCTACCGTTAAAAGGGCTCCGTCCTTTAGTATGCTTTATAATAAGGATTGCTGATGAGTCGTAGAATATATTCTGTAGTAATACAATTCGATGTTTATAATCAGATCCGTTTCTTTTCACAAATGTTCCGACGACAACACGAACACGATACCTTTTTAATAAAACTGAAATTCACCATCATGTTATATTCCATTTCATAACAATGTAAATACATATTTTTACAGATCTATTGTTATATTAGAATTGACACAGGTGACAGTAACTGAGAGATACCACTTTCAGATCATGGAATAAAGATTAATCATTAAGGAAAGAAATTCTGGATATATTTATTGTAAGATATATTACGGAGGATGGGTTCCTGATTATGAATTGGGTGGTTAGTAGGCATTTTTATGTAATACAATTTTGAGAAGGTGATATTGATTGGGCTTCTGTTTGCGGATTAAGAAGAGGTGTTAGGGAAGAGTTTGCACATAATGAGTTTGATACAATTGTGGATAATTTATACAAGAGGATTAGGAGGAGGTGGTGCTGGAGGCACACAATGCCAAACGGCTACAGGCTTCTCTGTCTCTATCTTTCTAATATCACTAAGTGTAGCATCACGGCTCTCGGTTGGAAAAATAAATACATCATATTTACCATTAATATACTTTGCTAAAAAGAATTTATTCTAAATATCAAGTTGACAATAAATAAATGAATATTAAAAAATTAAATATTTACGCAATGAGATATACAAGGTGTATTTAAAATACAAAATGTCGGAACGAGCAATTTGGCAATTCGTCAAGTATATTTTTGAAGAGCTGAAAAATGAAGGTTCCAGTTATCGCGCAGAAAACTATGTTCATGCAGTATAAAACATGGGTATAAAACAGGCAAATATCATTGCTACTGTGAAATACCGCTATGGCAAGATTAGAGCCTGCTACACGAAACGTCCTTAAGCTGGACAATATCAAACTGAAGTCGACCAACAATTTATCGTTCACAAGACCATATGTTCACGCCTTTGGCAGAGATTAAATCAAACTGGATCAGCTCAAGGGCGCTCTAGAAGTGGTAGGCCATGCATCGCTAATCCAACCCAAGATTGGTATATAGGGGTATTCCATCTACGTAATCGAACAGTCACTGCTACAATCACTGCTACTGGTATACCATGTAAATAGAGAATTTCCGACAGAGGGAGATATGTCAGCAAGATAATGGCCGACTCCATATAGCAAGGGTAACCGTGAATTTCTAGCTCAGAGCAACATTACTGTATTGCCATGACCCTCAAAATCTCCAGACTTGAACCTCATAGAACATCTTTGCGACGACTTGATAGAAGCTCCCCCAACACCAATCACCACCTAAGCGACTGGGTAAGCTCAGACAAGCGTTGTAACATGAATGACAAAGGATACCATAGATCAGAATACAAATAATATTCGATCTTTGTCAAGGGATGGAGAACAGTGTTAGCCGCACATGGTGGTCACAATATATACTTATGTTAATGTCACGAAATTTGACCCAATTTACCGTTTTTTACTTTGGTTTGTTGACTCTTTTTTCAGTATCCTGTTTGAGATTCGTTTGTTTAATGTTAGCTCAATATACCAAAACATTGCTGTTAAAAATAGATTTGGAGTACACATAATAACATTTTGAAATAAAGCATTATGCATTTCTGTTTATAGATACATGTTCTTGTTACTGACAATTCATAATTCATATTAACTGGTGGTGAAAATGTTATTTGTGTTGTTTTAGCATCTGGTGTTTTATTGAAAAATGGGAACTAAAGTTATTGCAGAAATGCTTCGTGACCACTACATTTGAAATCTATATTTTTCTTATATTGCTATGTATATGTAATAATGACATAATTTTGAAATAATGAACAGTGAGGTTGGTTGCGATCCCAGTAACTTAATTGCACCACCGTCTATCTATCAATGTAGGAAAACTACTGAAAACATGAAGCTTAGTGGAGTTTGTTATTACATGCATTTCCATTACCGACTTCCACTTCAGAATATACGTTAGACTGTTCCGACTAGAATCAAAATGATTCATTGAAAGCCATAGTTTGCATAACCTTTTAACATAGGTAGCATTATGTTCGCTGACTTAGTCATCATATAATGTGAAATGGTCATTCGGGGAGGGAATCGAACAGCCAAATTCTTGCGTATCTATTAGGCCGCAATTATTTACAAAATCACTCTAAATTCCCTATTAGAATCTAAATAATTCTCCAAAGTCATGTTTTATGCTCATTTTAACATGGTTAGGTATTATATTTGTCTAAATGTTATACCTCGCTATCGCTTCGTGCAAAATGTCGCCAAATATAATGCTTTCTCGTGTTAAAATGAGCATAAAACATGACATGGGAGAATTATTTCTTAAATTAATTCCATTAACACCTTATGTCTCTTCATAGTGTTCGTGTTTCCATTGTCATACACATTCACAAGGAAGGGGTCATACGCTCACACGGTTTTTGTAAACCCTTGCCATACGATCCCATGACAAGAGTCTCTTTCCAGAAAATGTTTGTAAACCCCTTGTCATACGGTCCCATGAAAATGATCTGCGTCCACAAAGTATTTGTAAAACCCTTGTCATACGGTCACGTGACAATAGTCTCTGTCCAGAAAGTGTTTGTAGACACCTTGTCATACGGTCCCATGACAATGGTCTGTGTCCACAAAGTATTTGGAAAACCCTTGTCATACGGTCCCATGACAATGGTCTGTGCCCACAAAGTGTTTGCAAAACCCTTGTCACACAGTCCCATGGCAATGGACTGTGTCCACAAAGTGTTTGTAAAACCCTTGTCATACGGTCCCATGGCAAGAGTCTCTGTCCAGAAAGTGTTTGTAAACCCTTTGTCAGACGGTCCCATGACAGAGGTCTGTCCACAAAGTATTTGTAAAACCCTTGTCATACGGTCCCATGGCAAGTGTCTCTGTCCATCAAGTACAGCTCGCCATGAGCGGGATTCAAATTCATAACGTTAGTGGTAATAGGCACTGATTGCATATGTAGTTGTAAATCCAACTACCATACGATCATGACCACAATTAGATGTTTGTTGTATCTTCTTTCCATTTGGTGTCATGTCAGACAACCTTTCATTCGTCTTTTACCAGAAAGGGGTGTATCATTCTCCTAATACGATGTACTGAATTATGACCCTTCCATTGATCACGAACACAAATGTTTTGTACTTACTGTAAACAGACCAAACTCTAACTTCGAGTTATCAAGTAATGTGACTTATCCGGGGTTTAGAGTCTCCAGATTACCCACAGTACTTAACATATTTATTTACGTCCCAATTCCATGCATAGAGATAGTACGAGGTTTGAAGGTTGTAGATTAGCAGAGAAATTGTTCGTAATTTTGTGATCTGTTCCGGTTGGTTACATTGTACAACCATTTGTCGAATTCAAATTGGATCTCCCCATCCTCCCCCTTTTTTGTATCTCTGTCACACCCACACAGGGACAACGAAATATAGGGGGCAAAGTGAGGAGACGTAATTTTAATTAATTTGATTGTCCAGCAATTGTTTTAGTGCTGTATCTTCAATAGAAAAGGATATCTCTTGACCAAGAAATATATAATGATCAGAGGTAATCTGAAGCCGTAGATCTTAAGACCAAATCGTCAAAAGAAAAAGTACAAAAGGACAAACACCGATCTACAAAACATACACATAAAACTAAAGATCGAGTAACACAAACCCCACTAAAACCTGGGGGTGAACCCAGGTGTTCCGGAAGGGTAGGAAGTTCCTGTTCCACTAGTGGTACCGTTGTGTTAATCTAGTTACAAACCTGAAAACCAATGTTCAAGTGAATTGTGCTTTGAAGGTTTGGGCTAATAACACTTGCATTACCCCGCCACTTCTTATTGAAATGGCTGTATCAAATCAGGTGTATCGATTTTTGCCTTTATTGGATTTTGGAACTGTACTGACAATGTGGTATATTTTATTTTTATTTTGATATTTTACAGAATTGGGATGTAATATACCTCGCATATGTCCCGTTACAATGAATGGACAGATACAATGCACCAGGTGTGAGCCATCTCAAGGTGACGATGACGGGCTTTGTTGTAAACCAAAAAGAGTGGTGTACAGATATAAAAGTTATGACAAGCCTAGCAGACCAAATAGAGATAACAGGCGTAACAGACCAAGTAGATATAACAAGCGTAACAGGCAAAGCAAATATCACAAATAGTGAAACAAATATGAGAGATATAACAAATAAACTGGATATATATCAATACACTTTGTTGTTACATGAAAGTGTTCAGTTTATTTGGATTTTGTTTTCTTTTACCGTTGTACATGACCTGATTTATTAAGCTTTTCGGTCGCCACCATGACTTTGTTGATTGTTATGGAATATATGTGTCACAAATGACCACGGATATGTTCCACTTGTCGTAAACACTTCCCGGTCCTTTCCTCATTCATGACTTATCACTGGGTTTGCAACTAGATTGAAACGATTTGTGCAACTAGCGGAGAAGGAACTGATTACCCTTCCGGAGCATCTGAGTTCACCCCCGGCTTTTAGTGGGGTGCGGGTTACTCGATCTTTAGTTTTATATGTATGTTTTGTAGATCATTGCTTGTCCTTTTGTACTTTTTCTTTTGGCCATTGTGTTGTCTGTTCTTCTTCGATTTACGGATTTTGATTGCCCCTTTGGTATCTTCAAACTCTTCTTATTAGATATATATATTATTCAAATTTACAGTTCCTATGTAATGTAATTCGATATCATCCCTCAGGTATATGTGACCTTAGCCGAATTTGGCTATCCTATTTAGACCTTTAGGTTTGCTTGCTGCCAAAGCTTTAAATTATTTGGCTTTCTAAACTTTACATGTTGAGCATACCTGATCAAATTTATTTCAGAAAAGCGTCGTGCCCACTAATTTTGAGTGTTTGAATGATTGTTGTTTAACACCAATTCAGAATTTTTTCAGCTATTTCATGGCGAGAACAAGTTGATTATGAATGATGTGAAGACGAGAGTCGCATTGTACTAGACCAACAGTTTAATGTGATTAGAATACTGCTAGCTACCTGAAACAACAGCCCGCGGATAGACATCGCCCCAGTCGGACATATTAGCCATATTCCGAGCGAACAAGTCATTGGTCTTTCTCCTTAGTGCTGCGTGCTTCGCGGAGAAGTAGCAAATACCAATATTAGAGTCTCTGATTGATATGTCTAACCGCGGACTGTTGTTTCAGTGAGAGAACCCTATAAAAAAGTGCAAAGTGGAACTCATTAACATTTCATTTAAAATTAACTTGTTCTCGCCATTACACATCTGAGTAAATGCTGAGTTTCTGTTAAACGACAATCACTCGCTCACTCTACATATTCTTTACATAATAGACACTATTTCTATCCGCGGACTGAACTTGTTTTAGTGAGCAAGCACTATAAAAATCCAACTAAGCGTGTTGATCTAGTACAAAGCGGACCTCATCATCATCACATTGAAAATTAACTTGTTCTCGCGATGATATAGCTGGAAAATTGCTGGGTTGGAGTTAAACTACATATCACTCACTCACTTGACTGGGTTACGTGATTAGGTATCAGTTAAATTGTCGCGGTCAGTTTCATTGATGACGGAGACAAGAGCATCCCAAGAAAATCACTGATCTGCCGCAAGTCAATGACATAATCACAAGGAGTTGTTACATCGAATACACCTAGCTGTAGTTCTATAACATAAACCATTGTGTTCGTGCGTACTCGTCGTTGGTAGTTAATGGCCGATGACGTTCCAGTACTCTCCACTCATTACCCGCGGGTCCATTCAAGATATCTCTTTCCTTCAATGATTTTTTGTCGTAGTCAATATTTATTTGGAATTCCTTGCCCGATACGATTAACGGAATGTCATCAGTAAATAGCTTAAAGTTATATTTTTAGAATAAAGTTATAAAGAAGCCCGTATAGTTTTATTCTGGATCTCGCATTGGACAAAAACGCAGAGAATAATTTGATACCCTCTCCTAACTGATCATATGGATTCATTGAAAATACGAATCACTACAGGGCCGTTCTAGTCGTGATCGGATGGTAGTTGGATTTACAATTACCTATGCAATCAGTGTCTATCACCACAAAAGTGGGTTCGAACCCCGCTCATGAGAGGTGTACTTGATAAAACATTATGTGATACAATTTGTCAGTGACTTGTGGCAGGTCGGATACTCCGGTTTCCTCCATCAATTAAACTGATCGCCACGATGTAACTGAAATATTGTTGAAAGTGGCGTTAAACACCAATATCCAAATTCAGACCCGAATCACTACTTGTTGCAATGTCCTAGATATGATGCAGTCAGAGAGAGGCATATTATGTCCATTCAAGTTTTTGTCATCGTGACAGCTGACATACTTCTTTCGGATCGGAATTTTTTTTCTCTGAATCATAATTAAATAATGTTTGATTCAGTCCATCAATTTATTATGAATAATAAGCGATTTTCAAACTCAAGTAAGGAATTGTCAAATCTCTTCAATATATATCGTTTACACCAAATCATCCCCATCATACAACTCATCTGGCCAAAAGACTAGGACCAAAAGACGAAAAATAGAGCAACGCATACCCTCAAATGAACTTCTATCAAGGAAAATAACTGAATTTTATATAATAACAACGAATGTGGAGTCTCCCACACACAGCAGTACTGTGGCATTAGACGAACACACCGTTTCTCCGTTAACATGTTTCACATTGTAAACAATGATAACACAGCGCTGTATACATAACTGGATAATGTGTATTGTTCGCCAAGATAAAAATCGTTTAAACATGCATATGTCATGATTTAATCGAAAAGGTTCTTCAACTGTGAACTACTATGAAACTAATGAAGAAGAGTTTGAAGATACCAAAGGGGTAATCTGAATCCGTAAATAAAAGAAGGACAGCCAACACAATGGCCAAAAGAAAAAGAACAAAAGGACAAACAACAATCTAGAAAACACTACACAGAAAACTAATGATCAAGCTACACGAACCCCACTAAAACCCGTGGGTAGATTCATGTGCTCCGAAAAGGTAAGTAGTTCCTGCTCCTTAAAGTGGCACCCGTCGTGTTACTCTAGTTATAAACCCGGTAATAAGTCATGAATGTGGACAGGACCGGGAACTGTTTATGACCATGGGTTGAAGTGCTTGTCGTAATATGCCCCAATATCCATTTTAAATGATCTCAAAATGTCCCTGTAATTGGTCTAATTTCAAAACTTTATTAGGGGCTTCAACCCCCAGTTTAGCTCGCCAATTCTATTCATAGACTGTATTTTGGCAGTTGGATCCTGGAATCCTTCGTTGGTGCCCAGCTTAAAAGTTCTACAGCTCAGACCTTAAACTAGAGCCAATCGGAACCATAAAAGACATCTGAATTCTCAATTCAGATTCTACTCGTTCGGCTTGTGAATTTAGACACCAAAAATCTAATTTCCACCAGTTTGTCCTAACGTGCCCCCTCTGATGACCTTTTTCCTCTGTAATAGAGAATGAACAATGTTCTTTCTTTCGCGCAGTGATGTTAAGTGGTGTGATTTTAGTTCTTCCAAATTTTCATCTTCGTCATTGTTGGAATGTTTTAGATTACACCTTTGTTGATGCTTAGTGTTCGTGATGTCCTTAAAAGCTTGGTCTATAGATAGCACGAATGATATTTTATGTGTATATTTCTGCTGTGTTTTCGTTGGACAGCAACTAGTGCTTCCGTTGCCATATTTACTGAGATGTTTCTGTTTTTACCGTTAAATTTATCTATTGCTTGCTTATTCAGCTGAGTTCGTTTGTTTTAAGTTGCAGACCCGACTTATATCTCATTTACTATATTTCTTGTGGTAGAATTCTTTGAAAACGATTTAACAAGATTGCAAAGTCTTACGTCTGTATGGTTTAAAGTAAGACGGCACAGAATAACAGCTTCTCAATGTAAAATGTAAAAGGCGGAAGGACCATGAAGCACTGGCAACTAGGCTAAAAACGACAAGAAGATGTATGACAGCTGCTATGCGCAGAGGTCACATTTGCGAACGAGTAGCAGGAAAAGAATATGCCACAAAATTGCAAAACAAAGTAAACCTTTACCCCTGTGGTGTTGTTGTAAATTTGTGGTCACCATGGATTGCAACAAGTCCAGACAGAAAGGTGTACATCCCCGAGCGAAATCCTCCATTCGGTCTTTTAGAAATCGAATGTCCAATTGTACAAAACATAAATGAAGTGAAATGCTTGAAAAAGGATGCTGATGGACAGATGAAATTGAAACGTAATGACAATTATTTCTATCAAATTATGACACAAATGGCTGTAACAGGCCTAAAATGGTACGACTTCTACGTTTGGTGGGAAACTAGAGACCACTTGGAAAGTATATGTTTTGATGATGAAGTATGGCAAGAAACAAAAAATACGGCAGATGACTTTTATTTGAGATATTTCATTTAAATATCTTGACTCTGTTGTTTTGACCATGGCTGAAAATTAAACCAAAAAGTGTTAGAATTAGATTTTAGAGCTGTCAAATTGTTGTTCTTCCCTCGACGGGATTTGAACCCACACCATTGATGCACTGCAGAACCATTCGCTTAGCCTTACGTCCAGCGTCCTAGACCACTCGACCACATCCACTCCCTATAAAAAGAAGCTTCAATAATCGTAGTGTTACCTTTTCTCGTAAGGCAAATCTAGGGATAGACGTAAGACATGTGCATAAGCGTGTATAGATGGTACATATATACTTAATATTATAATTTGACAGCAATCAAACTCAGCAATTTTTAATATATTGTATAGGATAATGAAGAATTCATTATACAGTCACAGGAAATAAAGTATATTATACAAACGTCTAGAAGCAAGTGACAACCATACAATATATCTGTCCCACTGGATCTCAAAGTTACTAAGGATACTAGGTTAATACTAAATATTATATACGTCTGAAAATTATATATATATATATATATATATATATATATATATATAAAGTCTAAGGGAATCTACCAACCAGAGAACTTAATGAGTAAAGGATCGTCGAGACATGACGATGCAGTACAAGCAAAATAAATTATAGAAGTCTAGAAGATTGTGCAACGATACCGATAAAGATGTTACAAACAATATATTGACAAAATTTTCGATCACACTGTCACCTGACTATTTAGTGAGTGGTAATTATATCATCCTATCTTTACAGTGAAATGAGGGAATTACAGATTTTTAATACGTCACACTTTGTCACCTGACTATTTAGGGGGTTGTAATTATACCATCTAATCTTTACAAATTCAGTCTAACTTTGATAGACACTGAGGAAGGTCATTTGTTGATCGAAAATTTTGTCAATATATTTTTTGTAGCATCTTTATCGGTATTGTTGCACAATCTTTTAGACTTCTATATATATATATTTGTAAATCATGTATTTTGTTTAACATTTTATCCATTATAAATGTGCAAATAATGTTTTCTGCTTGATACCCTGCTTTACGATCCTTTATGACAAAGAAACCATATTGATATATTGAAAGGTAGTACTGTTAAAACAGTGACATCCGATTTCTGTTGTTGTATTGTGATTCTAGTAGTAAATGTCAGATGATCATATATGTTGAAGCCATACATTATATCCGTTGAAATGAAGATATGGTTTTAATATAGTGGGCATAAAAGAGAATTGTAAAATTAATTTTCGTTCAGTTCAAACCGAACACCCCTTGATTATCTAAGTCAAAGAATCGTTTTCGATAACTTTATATGCGCCATGGCAGAAGTTCCTTGTGGTTTATGTGACACACATTGTGATGAGGACACTAAGTGTGTTCATTGCAGTGGTTGTGATAAATGTCATCATATGAAATGTGTGCCTATGACTTCTTCCCAGTTAGCCGTATGGTCTGATGCTAACTTAGACTTTTTGTGTAGAAATTGCCATTTCACAGAAAACCAGTATGACCCGAAGAAGTCACTACAGAGGTGAGGTTATCTTTATAAGCAAATTTTGTCATATGATTTACGCAAGACAATCCTGAACCTTGATAATATTTGTGACTCTTTAGAAACCGAGATCTGGTTCATAAGCAGTAACAAAATATAATTTATACGCAGTAAATGAGTAAAGTAAGATTTTAATGTTGAATGTGGTCTATATTCATAAGAATTTCAACAAAAATTGAATTATTTTTCAAGTTCTTCTGTTATGGATGTAATATATATAGCACTAACATCATTTTGACCAAATTTCATCATCTTAAATCAGGGTAATAACAAAATTACCGAACTCTGAACAATGTTACAAAGGGAAAGTCAAAACTCATAAGTATATAAACAGAAAAAAAAATCAGTCAACAACCGAAAAACTGTGAAAACCGTAATGACCCTGACTTGGTACAGGCATTTCTAAAGAAATGTTGGGTTGACTCAGATTTTAAAGCGCCAAACGAGTAAGAATAAAAAAGTACTATATGCCCCCTATTGCTCATTGGTGATTAAAGAAGTGACAACGTGTCTTATTATAGTTATGTAGGCTAATAATTTTGTGGTCCAACTTGCAACAGCATAAATCTAAAACACCCTTTAATAGGCCTTGTACACATTTTTAATATGTCGGCAATATGGGATTCGGCAAACTCATTACAATTTTTTTATGATTTTTCCAACTATTTTATATATATATATATATATATATATATATTTACAAGGAACTATACTTGAAGAACTCAGTAAAGTTAAGGAAAGGGGTATCAAATATTGGAGACATCAAAATTCATGGCAGAAGTCAAGATTTTTTCTGGGACGGTGTGCATCTTAATGATGAAGGACACTTTAAGTTTTTCTGTTCAATACGTATGTGTATCGGTAGATATCTGTAGGATAAAGAATATTACACTGTCGTAGATCTTATTATCAAATTTCAAATAAAGTTATTATGATGCTTTTTCTCAGCATGTGCTAATTAACAGTGCCTGCTTTTTATGTGCTTTGTTTTTATGTGCTTTTTCTTTGCTTGCTTATATGTTGCATGTATGTATGTATTTGTATGTGTAAGGTACTGACATGTATGTGTATGTGACTAATGTGCTGTTTTATTGTGTGTATGTATGTGTATGTGACTAATGTGCTGTTTTATTGTGTGTTGTATGTTATGTCATTGTCGGGAAAAAGTTCATTAGAGCTTGTGTTTGTATGTTAAATAACCCGACTTTAAATATTTATTTATTAATTTATTTATCATTATTTTTGCTATATTTAATTCCTCATTTTAAATTGAGTTCAGACCATTAATAGCAAAACAAAGGGATACATGTACATGCATGCAATGATTGGAAGTTTTATGATCCCCACCCTTTAATTGCGGATATGTAATTATATCTTCATTTATGACAGGTGTGAACTTGTGATGACCTCTAATCCCCTGACACGCCCTCCCGAGTCATTAATTCACCAAGCTTCACCATTAATCTTATTTAGAGTATATACCTATGTATTTGTACTCTTGTGGTGATAGCCTGGGTACGGGGAACCTCTGCCGAAATTTTTTCAAAAATTGGGGTTCCAAAAGGGGTTTTAATTGATATTTGGAGGTAAAAATGGGTAAAAGTGTTACACAAATTGAAGTTTTACATACATTTAAATTATTTTTCACATTATGTTGGGTTGATGATACCTAGACCAGCTGGATACTGGTAACCCCTGCCCAAATATTCTTACAAATATGCATGTACTTGTAAGTCTTTTCAAGTTAATCAGTGAATAACAAGAGGTTTTACGAACTTTTATACTGTTTAAAAGCATACATATTTTACAGATACAATTTAACACACTTACGAATAGAGCAGAACAATTTGAAATATCCATCATCATTAAGGTGCACACCGTCTCTATCAAAATATTTAGGCTTCTGCCACGAGCTTTGATGTCTCCAGTATTTGATACCACTCTCTTTCACTTTGTTCAGTTCTTTATTTATCTTCTTTTTTTTTCTATCATATGTTGTCTCCTTCATATTTCTTGGTGTTGGTCGTATTATGTTGAACCCCACTAAAAACCAATGGTCTGGCAGAAGGGACGTAAAGACCCAGAATTCTTTGCGCGTGGATTGATGACTCATAAGGTTTATGACCCTTTGGAGGACAAAATACAGGGGCGGTTCCAGAGACTCTTTTGACGGGGGAGAGGGGAAGGGGGGCTCAGCTATGAAGCAATATTTTCAATAATAGATGGAACCAGCTGTAGCCACAAAGCGGTTCTGGCGTGTAGGTCGGTAAACCTTGTTTACATTTCATTTAGCGTATAGTCGAGAAAAGGTACAGTTATTGACTTCCTAAAGTAGTCGTCCGCTGTTTGAACATTATCTCTCATTATTTGTCTCCTGCATATTCTAGGTTTTTCAACCTCTCAAAACACTGGCGGTTGAATTGTTCAAAATTTGCTCGGCATTCTTCTAGTGACTATTTTAATATTAGTTTAGACATATTTCATTAATTAATTCAATATAATATTACAATATTCAGCTATATACATGACTTAATAAGACGTAATTAATAGGATTGGCAATATTTTAATATTGTACTATTGTTTCTCTTATTACATGCTTTGATGCGGTAAAAAAATATATATAAAAAAATTATTTGACATCTTACTGAATAACAGATGGCAAAAAGGATTTTTTTTTCAATTTAAATACGTGGCTTTTGGCAAATGCTATGTTTAACAAGTATGCATAAGTTAGTACATATATACTCGTATATATATATATATACGTCTGAAAATTAAACTAAACAGTGTTAGAATTAGATTTTAGAGCGGTCAAATTTTTGTTCTTCCCTCGACGGGATTTGATCTCACACCATTGATACACTGCAGCACCATTCGCTTAGCCTTACGTCCAGCGCCCTAGACCATCCGACAACATCCACTCCCTATATAATGTTTGTTTGTAGAACAAAAACATTTTGATTTCAATAATGGCATGTACAAACGATAAGAGTACTTCAGCCGACCATAGTGTACCCACACAAGAAGTCATTGTTTCTATCACTGAGAGATCCAAGGGGCATAACAAATTGGAGCTAGTTTCTCCGCTATTGAATACAATCTCTCTGAACAATAGCGTTTTAGCTAAGGTTTGATTTATGGTGTTTAGCGCCATTTTCAACAATATTTCAGCTGTATTTATCATGGTTGTCAGTTTTATTGGTGGAGGAAACAGGAGTACCTGTAGAAGACCACCGACCTGTCGCAAGTCAATGACAAACTTTATCACATAATGTTGTATCGAGTACACCTCGCTATGAACGGGATTACAACTCACAGCGTTTTAGTTAAGATAAAGTGTTTAGGAAATGCTAGTTATACATTCATAGAGTCTTTGGCATTGTAATTAAAAAGTACCCAAGATGCAATGCAAATTGATGCGTTGATTGTGCTTCCCACCGGATATAAAAAGTCTAACATTGTCGAACAACAATACAAAATCTCAATCGTAGCTACTCGGCCATTCTCGCTACCCTACAAATAACCTCGTATGCATTAGGCGTATAAATCGCACTACTTTTCACATGTCAGTTACTTGAAAGCTTGATAAAGTTATAGTTTAAACAATTTTCTCTATTTCAATTATTTTCATGGATAAAAGTTAAAGTTTTAATTAGTTTGGCATGATTATATTTTACTTAGTATGTCTTCCATATTGGATTTTCGTGGACTATATTTTTGTGCGGCTTAACTTCGCTTAGCTTCCGGCAAACAATTTAAGAAGAATTTCTACTCTCTACGTAAGAGGTTATTTGTAGGGTAGCGAGAATGGCCGAGTAGTTACGATTGTACATAATCTATTAATTCGAAATGAGTTATCATCATCATCATGAATCTACTGTCAAGAAGATAAATGTTGTCACATCCGGAATCTCTGAACATATATCAGTTGCAGTTGGTTGTGGAAATGTTCTGATCATGGCGTTGGTCCCTACATGCCTATATATACAGGGGCCGTATTGGCTGTGATAGCATGGTTGTTGGAATACAGCTACCTATGTAATCAGTGCCTATCACCACTGATGTTGTCAGTTCGAATCTCGATCAGGGCAATGTGTACAACATTATGTGATAAAGTTTGTCAGTGACTTGCGACAGATCGGTGGTTTTCTCCGGGTTCACCGATTTCCACCACCAATAATACCTGACCGTCCGATAGAACTGAAATATTGTTGAAAGTGGCGTGAACACCACCAAACAAACATATACAAGGTGCTAGTGGACTCTTGACACACCTTATGTCTCTTCATAGTGTTCGTGGTTATATTGTCATACACATTCACAAGGAAGGGGTCATACGCTCACAAAGTGTTTAAACCCTTGCCATACGGTCCCATGACAAGAGTCTCTGTTCAGAAAGTGTTTGTAAACCCCTTGTCATACTGTCCAATGACAATGATCTGTGTCCTCAAAGTATTTACAAAACCCTTGTCATACGATCCCATGACAAGAGTCTCTGTCCAGAAAGTGTTTGTAAGCTCCTTGTCATACGGTCCCATGACAATGGTATGTGTCCACAAAGTATTTGTAAAACCCTTGTCATACGGTCCCATGCCAACGGTCTCTGTCCAGAAAGTGTTTGTAAACACCTTGTCATACGGTCCCATGACAATGGTCTGTGTCCAGAAAGTGTTTGTAAAACCCTTGTCATACGGTTCCATGCCAATGGTTTGTGTCCAGAAAGTGTCTGTAAAACCCTGTCATACGGTCCCATGACAATGGTCTGTGTCCAGAAAGTGTTTGTAAAACCCTTGTCATACCGTCACATGATAAGAGTCTCTGTCCAGAAAGTGTTTGTAAACCCCTTGTCATACGGTCCCATGACAATGATATGTGTCCACAAAGTGTTTGTAAAACCCTTGTCATACGGTCCCATGACAAGAGCCTCTGTCCAGAAAGTGTTTGTAAACCCCTTGTCATTGGTCTGTGTCCACAAAGAGTTTGTAAAACCCTTGTCATACGGTCCCATGACAAGAGTCTCTGTCCAGAAAGTGTTTGTAAACCCCTTGTCATAAGGTCCAATGACAATGGTCTGTGTCCACAAAGTATTTGTAAAACCATTGTCATGCGGTCCCATGGCAAGTGTCTCTGTCCACAGTGTTTGCAAAACCTTGACACACCTCGAGGCAATGAACCTGTCTAAAAACTACGTAGATATCAAACTTACTGAGCACGATTCATTTCTGGAATAACCTTCATCAGGTACGCTCGATATCGAAATATTGTAAAGCCAAATAATTTAAAAGTGTTTGGAAGCAATAAACCAAAGGGCCTAAACAGGATGCCAAAATCGACCAAGGTCACCCATGCATGAGGAAGGAGAACTTTAGATTTGAAAATAATCACATTTTTAGGAACAGTAAATTTCAATAATAAATATATCTAATAAACTATGTCAGTGCCGAAACACTGTGTCCGTGGACCAATTGCTATACACATTCCCAAGGCAGGGGTTCTGCAACTTCTGCGTCTACAAAGTGTCAATAAGGCCTTGTGATACAGCATAGGGGAAACGATTCTTAGTGAACATGTACTCCGTGCCACACATCTTACCGAGTTAATGGTTTTATATATAGATATTGTTTTTTTAATCTTTGTAACATTTGGTGATTACGAGTGTATGTACGTATGAACTACAACTCAAGTACAAATTAAGATATTGAAAAAAAATATAGATCAAATAAAAAAAAGTTACATCAAATGTAATGAGCATAAATAAAAAAATTACCGAGAATATTTTAAGGATTGATCGCAATTTTTGTTCGGTTCATAAAGAAATAACGGGTTACGCAAGGGTGTGTACAACCTGATTGAGGTTATTTCGAATGAACCGAACAAATAATTTCGATCAATCCTTATAAATTAATTAAAACTATTTTTGCTATTATATCGAAGAATATATATTTTTTTTCAAAATAAGGCAAATAATCGGAAATATAGTTAAGCAACCCCAAAGGTGCCTCATTTAAAGAAAATCGCCTGATGACAACGGCACGCGACACCTTGAGAACGACGTCTATTTTCAGATTCAGTACATATGAAAATAACCTCAACTTTTAAAACCAATCAAAACACGTATACAATGACATGTGACTCTAAAATTAATTTATATATATATATCTACTTGTAGCCTCAGTGATATATCACAGGTACAGCTCAACATGGAGAAAATAATAAGATGTGTTGTCTTGGTATTGGTTACTATGGTTTTTGGTGCTCATCTTGGTGGTAAGTTTTCTGTTTGAATTAACTTTATTGATTGATTGTTTAATTGTTGCTTCGATACAACATTATGTTGTACAGTTTGTCAGTGACATACGGCAGGTCGGTGATTTTCACAGGGTACTCCGGTTTTCACCACCAATAAAGCTGACTGTCACGATATTATAAGTTATTTACGTTCCTATCCGTAGATATGGAGATTTTAACGCGTTGAAGTAGCCAAGTACATCCTGAGGCGCAGCCGAAGGGTGTACAGGCTACTGAAGGGTGTTCAAATCTCCATATCTACGGATAGGAACCTAAATAACGAATTTATCCCCGGTTATTGTAAAAAATAAGACATTTTGGACCCCGGCGGACCACGTAAAAGTGACGTTTTCTTTGTTTTTGGAAAGAATAAGTAAATAATATGAAAGTTTCGAGTGCTTTTTACCCGATGTAGGGTACTACCTTTGGTAATCCTACAATTGATCAAATTAACGGCTTTATATTCAATATATAGCCACAATTAACTAAATTTGATATTGGAGCGTAAAGTCGCGAGCTTTGACGTCATATTATCCCCGTTTTGAACATCATAGCAACATTTGATTGGTTAAATGGCTAGTTACACCCGGTAATATGGCCTAGCAACACCCGGGAATATGTTTTTGTTCTATGCCCGGGTTTTAACCAATCAAAAGTTGCTATAATTTTTAAACCGGGGATAAAACTGAATATTGTTGAAAGTGGCGCTTAGCATCATAAACCAACCAAACCAACTAATTGTTGCTTAGCAAACAGTTCATGCATATTAACCCTTTGACTGCGATAGGGACATATATGTCCCTTGTTGGTAAACTGCGCTAGGGACATATTATATGTCCCTTGGGAAATAAATGTACTATTATTTTTATTTTCTTTAAGAATAAGTTACTCAAATACATTATAATTAGATTACACAATTTGAAGTCAGATACAGATATTGCACATATAAAACCAATTTAAGATAAAAAAAGAAAAAGTAAGTAATGTCACATTGCTGTTAAAATGACGTCACCCTGATGAAAGGGTCATAACGCCAGGAATAATACCGCACACGACGTTACGATTATACACGAAACGTCGCAGTCAAAGAGTTAAGGACAATCTCAAGAAAAATTCTTCGCTTTAAGCGCCAAATAGTTCATGTATGTTAAGGACAATCTCGAACACTGTTTCTTCGCCTCAAGGGCCAAATAGTTCATGCATATTTAGGACAATCTCGAACATCGTTTCTTCGCGACCAGTGGCAAAAAGTTCATGTCTATTCAGGACAAACTCGAAAACTGTTTCTTCGCCTCATGCGGCAAATAATTCATGTATATTTAGGACAATCTCGAATATTGTTTCGTCGCGTCCAGCGTCAAATAGTTCATGCATATTTAGGACAATATTGAACATAGTTTCTTCGCATCCAGTGGCAAATAGTTCATGCATATTATGAGACAGGTACAACTTGTTTGAAGGACGAAGTCCTATAATGTTTAGAGGGAGGCATGAGAAGGGAATGTATTTTTTTTTCAAATACTTTTTAAAGTTTGGTTTAAATTTACTATTTGGCTGGAGTTATCTCTCTTTGACTGTGTAACTGAAGACTGAAGGTATGTTTGTTTTAAAAAAAAAATAATCTTATAAAATATATAGATCTTTAAAAAGATCTTAAATATAGATCGAAACATACTTTACTATAATAAAAATAGGATTCAAATTCAGATGTCTGTTATCTTTCCTAATATTTAGAAACTAAGCAATATTTTTTGTGTTGGATTTTTCTGTTCTACATTTGTGTTAGATTTGGTCAGTTTAATTTTTTCTCCAGATGTGGATGATTTTTCCTATGGTTGTTTTCTCTTTTCATTGTTTTTTTTTCCTTTTGATATTTTGTTTTTATATATGTTATTCAGTTTTGAAAATGAATCTCCATTGTTTTCCTGCTGTATTGCAATGCTTGTCGAATGAAACTGGAAACCATTTTGCTCATTATAATTTTTTATAAGCAATTTGAAATGATTCAGGTGTAGAAGCTAATCCACATTTCGACTGAGAGAAGAATTTATATATTCTTCTTTAGTGAAACAGATATTGTTATGTCCATCTCTTCCCTGTAACCAAATATTTATATTGCTTTGCACAATTCTAATAGCAACTGAAATCTCAGTGTTTGTAGCCCATTGGTTACCATGAACCATTTTATTCCGATATTCATGCCTTGAAATATTGGAATGGTGACTAAGTTTTAACTGGTCTTCATAAAACTCAAAGTTGTTGTAAATTTCTGAGCAAGAAGCACTGGCCATCTCCTGGAACATCATAAATAAGAAAATCTTCACTTTCTATTTTAATTCTTCCAGAGTTTAGGGCATTTACATTATTTTGTGGGGGTTTAAATTGTTCATAGCCCATAGGCATAAGTGAACCCTGTACATGCTGTAAATTTGGTTGTTGTGGGGTTATATTTTGTGAATGGTTATTCTCTATCTTTATTTTCTTAGAGTTATTGGCATTTAAATTACTTGATGGTGGTTGAAATTGTTCATAGCCCATAGGCATAGGCATGGCAGGTGTACCTTGAAAATTTGATGGTTATGGGGTTATATTTTGAGGAGGAGAGCTCATCTTAATAATTTCAACATACATTTCCTTAGGGATAGTCAGAGGTTTTAGTCTCAGTGTCTAAATTGTTGGGTAGGACTGTTTACAGGCACAGGTTTTTCATGGGTAGGGTTCTTTTGATTTTTATTTTGAGTTTGTGCCATGGAACCCTTTAAAATATCAGCATAAGAATGCCTTTTGGTCACCAGTCTACTCATGATCAAAATATGAGATTTAGGTTGACAAAAAACTACTTACGAATTCAAAAAAATTGTCTGCGAAGAAATACTTCGGCGAGTTAGAAGATATTCGTCTGCTAACAAAGATATTCCATTCAAGACCCCCGTTTTTATTTACAGTGTAACTACGCCATTGTTTTTGCACTACAACCACACTAAAACCACACGAAAATACAGGAAATAACGATCAACTGGTCAAATGCAAATCCTCCAATGAAATTTCAATAATACGATAATCCGTACACATTATTATCTTTTATTTTGAATGAATTTTGTAGCCGATTTGTTATGGCTGTTCCGTTCATTTTACCTACTGTACGCCGCTCTTCCGTCGGGAGTTTCGTAGAAAGATTTTTTTTTATTATAATTTTATTTCAAGTTTATTTCGATTTTGCATAGAGTAAATAATTAAAGAATTGGGAATTTTTCATTGAAATATATTTCTTTTGCGTTTCTAAATATCAATTGATCTATTTTTTAAACTTCCGGTGAACAGATATTTGGCTATCAATACAGAAGGAAAAATCGGACAGCCTACAGTTATAAGGACTTTGTCCTTTATTAAGAACAACTCTATCATTGTTTCTTCGCCTCAAGCGGCAAATAATTCATATATATTTAGGACAATCTCGAACATTGTTTCTTCGCATCAAGCGCCAAATAGTTCATGCATATTAAGAACAATCTCGAACATTGTTTCTTAGCGTCAAGCGCCAAATAGTTCATGCATATTAAGAACAATCTCGAACATTGTTTCTTAGTGTCAAGCGCCAAATAGTTCATGCATATTAAGAACAATCTCGAACATTGTTTCTCAGCGTCAAGCGCCAAATAGTTCATGCATATTAAGAACAATCTCGAACATTGTTTCTCAGCGTCAAGCGCCAAATAATTCATGCATATTTAGGACGACAAGTATCAAATTGTATAATTTTACATTTTTCATACAATTTTAATACAGTTTTTTGTGGTAGTTTTTTTCAATGGCCATAAAATCTTCAGAGATAAATTCGATCGAACAATCGGATTTGAGTGTGGTTATGGTGTTTGACGCCACTTTCAACAATATTTCAGCTATATCGTGGCGGTCAATCAGATTTGAAAAGATATTTCTTATGGTTTTCACTATTAAAGAAAAAATAAGAGAGAAAATGCCTCAAATACATTGGTTCAAGCAAATTACAGTTTAGAGCAATTTATCGTGTCACAAAATTACAGCTTACAGCAATTTTCCGTGTCAAGAGAATTACAGTTTACAGCAATTTACCGTGTCAATCACAATACCGTTTATAGCAATTTACCGTGTCAATCAAACTACCGTTTACAGCAATTTACCGTGTCAATCAAATTACCGTTGACAGCAATTTATCGTGTCAAGCAAATTACCGTTTACGGCAATTTACTGTGTTAAGCAAATTACCGTTTACAGCAATTTACCGTGTCAAGCAAATTACCGTTAACAGCAATTTACTGTGTCAAGCAAATTACCGTTTAGAGCAATTTACTGTGTCAAGTAAATTAGCGTTTACAGCAATTTACTGTGTCAAGCAAATTACCGTTTACAGAAATTTACTGTGTTCAACAATATTTCAGCTATGTCGTGGCGTCAGTTTTATTGATGGAGAAAACCTCCGACCTGCCTCTCACAGACACAAACTTTATCACATAAAACTATCGAGTACACCTCGCCATGAACGGGATTCGAACTCACAACTTTAGTGGTGATAGGCACTGATTGCACAGGTAGTTGTAAATCCAACTACCGTACGATCACGAGCACGACGGCCTCCTGGGGCAATAAAACCAAGGGCCTAAATACGCATATCTTTAGAATCAAGTCGGAAAATGTTTGTGCAAGTGATAAATTAAAATATTGTTTTCTAGTAAACGGACTCTGTGTATGGCCATGTAGTAGACAACATAGAACTTATATCTTTGTTGGTAGTCTTTCAACCACCGCAGAGTTTAGTCTCCCTGGGAATCTGACTTTTATTGAGACGACTGATTCCGTACTGACACATGTACAATGCATCGAAAGATCAGGGCCGTTTTATAGCGTACGGTAAGATATATTTTGCAGCTTACTCGATAATAATAGTTATGTTTATGGTGCTTAACGCCACTTTCAACAATATTTCAGCTATATCGTGGCGGTCAGCTTTATTGGTGGAGAAAACTGGAATACCCGCAGTCGAAAACCACCGACCTGCCGCATGCAGTCACTGTCAAACTTCATCACATAATGTTGTATCGAGTACACCTCGCCTGAGCAGGATTCGAAATAACAACGTAAGTGGTGATGGGTATTGATTGTTTATGCAGCTGTAAATCCAACCACCATACTATCAACATCACGACGTCCCTAATCAGAAGCCGTAAATAGAAAAGGGACAGATAATACAATAGCCAAAAGAAAAGGGAGAAAATACAATAGCCAAAAGAAAAGGGAGATAATACAACAGCCAAAAGGAAAGGGAGAAAATACAATAGCCAAAAGAAAAGGGAGATAATACCATATCCAAAAGAAAAGGGAGATAATACAATAGCCAAAAGAAAAGGGACATATAATACAATAGCTAAAAGAAAAGAGACAAATAATACAATAGCCAAAAGAAAAGGGAGATAATACAATAGCCAAAAGAAAGGGGAGATAATACAATAGCCAAAAGAAAAGGGAGATATAATACAATAGCCAAAAGAAAAGGGACATATAATACAATAGCTAAAAGAAAAGAGACAAATAATACAATAGCCAAAAGAAAAGGGAGATCATACAATAGCCAAAAGAAAAGGGAGATAATACAATAGCCAAAAGAAAAGGGAGATAATGCAATATCCAAAAGAAAAGGGACAAACACACAAACGCCGCCACTGATGTGTGCTCTGACTTTCTTTTCATTATAGAATATGTTCTTACAAGAAACATCTTAAACATCTTTGTTGTAAATCTAACTACCATATGATCACGACCACGACAGCTCATGTTAAAATATTCAGTAGACAATGAGTAGTACAAAATGATGACGTCACACTAAATTGTGTTGTTAAAAAATTTTCAAATTCATCAATGACGTCGTCCATTTGCAAAGCAAATTCTCAAATCTTATTGGTACATTTTCCTATTAGAATGAAATTATTTATATACGATTTTACCATGGCAACGACAGTGTTGTATTTTTTTGTTGTTTTCAATTTATTGTACCTTTTCTCTTTTAGTATCAACAACGGAAGTCATGACTTATATAGATGTAACAAAGATGCGTTATACCATCCAGAAGATGACGTCATTGTCATATATGCAAATGAATACAGTAAGCGCACATTGTTTGTTTGTTTGATGGTATTTAACGCCGCTTTCAACATTATTTCAGTTATATCGTGGCGGTCAGTTTTATTGGTGGAGGAAACCGAAGGACAATAAACGATACAGAAAAGGCATTCAAAGCAACATAAGCAGTGGTCCACGAAAATATTACACACACAAAAAAATTCGACTGAAATGCAAAGTGAGATCAAGTGCTCCGAACGTTTCTGCTCCAGTATTGGAACCCGTTGTGCTACTCATGATACAAAATCTGCTGTTGTTATTTTGTTTGCACGACAGATAATATATTGTTGAAAGTAATATATATCTTTCTTAAGGCATGTTTTTGAAATGTGATCCATAACTTTCACCATCCTAACAAATATATCTCAATTTAACATGATTTATTTACGGAAACCATAGTAACAGCCATTTTAACCCTGACCTTAGTTTTGTATAATCAGCATACTTCGGTCTAATTTATAGTGATTTCAATCCTCTCCATGTGCGTTTGATTTCGTCTAATATTTTGAGATTACCCCTATAATAACACCTCTTGTGTGCTTTGCTTTTTGTAGGATATTTTGAAACGCCCCCAACAATATGTGATGTTTGTGATGGCAAAGATTATAACATTGTACTAACTGCCAGAGGTAAGATATACCTACAGGATATGATTTTGAAAAGAAAGTTTAATCATTGATGGTCAACAATTCCACCAATATCAACAAAACTATTAATCACCCCTCACCTTAAGTCACTGAACTCAAAAAAGACCATGCAATATGACTTTGGAATGCCAGGTCCTGGCTTGGGACATACAAACTGTGGCGGGATTAAGCATGTTAATGTGATCCAATCCTCCTCTTTTGATAACTGGATCTCCAAGATATATGCTCACATTCACCCTCTGAACACAAACAATACCATAACATATAACGTTATAAATCCAGGTCCTGGCTTGGGACAGGCACAACATGTGGCTTGGTTAAACTGGTAAATGGGATCCCAACATGGTATTGTCTAGTACACTCGATGGATAACAGGGGTGGTTATGATGTTTAACGCCAATTGCAACAATATTTCAGTTATATCAGTTTTATTGGTGGGGGAAACTGGAGTACCCAGAGAAATCCACAGACCTGTCGCAATTCACTGACAAACTTGATCACATAAAGTTGTATCAAATACAGCTCGCCATGAGCGGGATTCAAATTCATAACGTTAGTGGTAATAGGCACTGATTCCATATGTAGTTGTAAATCCAACTACCATACGATCATGACCACAATTAGATGTTTGTTGTATCTTCTTTCCTCTTTTCACAACTTTCCATTTGGTGTCATGTCAGACAACTTTTCATTCGTCTTTTACCAGAAAGGGGTGTGTCATTCTCCTAATACGATGTACTGAATTATGACCCTTCCATTGTCAGAGTTTATCATTATTTGATGTTAAACAATTCGATTTGATAAGCAACTAATACATAATCCACAGACTGCATACTCATTGTGACATCTATGTTTAACATCCATGTGTGCTTTAACTGAACAACCTAGAATCTAGAGTATTCCTAATGTAATTTGTGTATGTTTCTCGTCTTTAGATGAGGCAGTCAGTAGTAAGTATATATAGTTTGATCCAAGTCAAATTAGAGGGGAAGGTTGTGGTCATGGTGTGTAATTCCATTTTCAGCAATATTTTAGTAGCGGTCAGTTTTATATGGTGGAGGAAAACGGAGTGCTCAGAGAAAACCCCCAACTGCAAGTCACTGACAAACTTTATCATATACTTGTAGTTGATAAAGCTAAAATTTTACCCTGTAATAAAACTTTGAGTTTTGTTTAGAATAATAAGAGGAGTCATATCTATATCACCCAGTTTCACAAGAATGGTCCAAGCAGGCTGATAAAGCAAGTTTATTAACTGCTTCCAGAATGTTATTACATGCCTTTCCGTCAATGTCCGTAAGTTCACTTCGTGAATTTCCGGAAAACTGCTTACAGACAGGGTGGATTCAACTGTTTTATAAAATATTTGCACAGAAAATTATTAACTACCAATTTCTCTCTTATAATATTGAAAGTGCTAAAAGAAAACGTGCATTTATTGGATTTGTATATTGAAATAATAATGTTCTTGTTCTATAGCTATATACATGTATTTAATTCTAGCCAAAATGATTAAACATTTTCGTAGAAATCAGTCGAAGTATATGATAAACATATCATAACATGTCATTTTTCATATCATTACCCTTTATTAGCCCTCGTTCATGTAGCATCCCTTGAGCCTATCGGCTCAAGGGCTGATATCATGACCTCGGACTGATAAAGGATATGATATGAAAAATGCTATGCTATAATCTATATTTATCACATAATGTTGTATCGAGTACAACTCGCCATGAATAAATCAGATGTCAAATTAATACATTAATATAGCTATCGTGTTGATGTCATCCTATTTGGCGAAACATGTAGATACTCAATACTAGTACTGCGTCAATGTGACTTACCTTTCTGTCATATAGAGTCGCTACCTATGTGTTTGTATATAATCGTTCTGTATTTATTTATCTCTATGCATATTATATCACTTCATTTGAGCATGCTGATATATATTGTCAATTATTGTATTCGGGTGAAGACTTTATAAGTTAGAAAAAGCTACCTACACAAAAAGAATATATATGTAAAAAGTGGTTGCCATTTGAAACTGTCCGTTGTGTTTGAAATTTCAGTAGAGTGCTGCATAATGTTGGTTTTATAAATTAAATGTCTTTTTTGGGGGGTAAAATTGTATATGCATACCATATGTTTTCTTCTGTATGTGTATCTGCTTCTGCTTCTCTTTAAAATTAAACAAAGTACAATAAAACAAAAAACAAAAACAAACAAAAAAGTTAGGAAAAGCTCTGTTCGATCCCAATTTGTTATATTTAACCAAAAACATTATGCTTAAACAAACCATTGTATATCTCAGATATCTACCTATATATTACATGCCAGTCATTGGTTCACTACTATTGATAATAAGATTAAACCGTCATATTTTCTACTCATTGTATTTGGAATATTAAACACACTTGTTTTTATCTAAATAATATATTTTGTTTTTCAGATTGTCGTATACCGTCTGATGGTAAGGTTACGTCTTATGTATATTAATTTTCTCATGTAATGCCAGACTCTCATGAGAACCATTTGTATTGCCCTCGATTTTAAGTATGTTTTTGGGAAACACTCCATCCTTGGAGTTTCTTTTTTTTCTCTTTTTTTTTAATGAAATGTGTTAAACGTTAAATACACTACATACCCTCCATAATTAATAAACGCTGGAGAAAACCGAAGGAAAGGCCAAGCACGAATGGACAATCCAGAGACGCTGGCAGCATTGGACACGTAGACAGACAAAACAAAGCACAACACAACATACGAAGCTGGAAAGATGATCAACGCGTACCCCATTAAAACCTAAGGTGTACCTAAGTGCTCGCGAAGGTTACTTTTTGTCCGTCTGATGACATAGAATGATGCTCATTTGCGGTAAAACAGCTCATTCACTCACTCACTCACTCACTCACTCACTCATTTAAAATTATATCATTTTTTTATTCATTTCAGATGAAATTCCGGGTGAGTATTATTATATTGATGAAGCTTTATTACAGTCGAACGTGTATTAAGAGGTCACCTTTAGGACAAAGGAAAACGTCGTCTTGTAAAACATGTGACATCTTAAAAGAGGTTCAATTCATATCAAATATTATATGGCAGGATAGGACAAGTGTGACCTTTTAATACAGGTGACTGCTTAATACAGGTGACTGCTTAATACAGGTGACTGCTTAATATAGGTGACCGCATGGAAAAGTTTGATGGTAATCACAAACAACTAATACATAGAACGAACAGTGATATTTAAACATAATTGATAGTCTAATTTTGTGGTGTTGGTTAGAACACGAATCGTGTTTCAAAGTAACCGGATATTGATGTGAGAGGGGTTTAATCATGGATCACGAACACAAATGTTTTGTACTTACTGCAAACAGACCAAACTGTAACTTCGAGTTATCAAGTAATGTGACTTATCCGGAGTTTAGAGTCTCCAGATTACCCACAGTACGTAACATATCTATTTACGTCCCAATTCCATGCATAGAGATAGTACGTGGTTTTAAGGTTGTAGATTAGCAGAGAAATTGTTCGCAATTTTGTGATCTGTTCCGGTTGGTTACATTGTACAACCATTTGTCGAATCAAAATTGGATCTCCCCACCCTCCCCCTTTTTTGTATCTCTATCACACCCACTCAGGGACAACGAAATATAGGGGGCAAAGTGAGGAGACGTAATTTTAATTAATTTGATTGTCCAGCAATTGTTTTAGTGCTGCATCTTCAATAGAAAAGGATATCTCTTGACCAAGAAATATTTAATGATAAGAGGTAATCTGAAAACGTAGAACTTAAGACCAAATCGTCAAAAAAAAAGTACAAAAGGACAAACAACGATCTACAAAGCCTACACATAAAACTAAAGACCGAGCAACACAAACCCCACAAAAAACTGGGGGTGAACCCAGGTGTTCCGGAAGGGTAGGAATTTCTTTTTCCACTAGTGGTGCCGTTGAGTTAATCTAGTTACAAACCTGAAACCAATGTTCAAGTGAATAGTGCCTTGAAGGTTTGGGCTAATAACACTTGTATAACCCCGCCACTTCTTATTGGAATGGCTGTATCAAGTCAGGTGTATCGATTTTTGCCTTTATTGGATTTTGAAACTGTACTGACAATGTGGTATATTTTATTTTTATTTTGATATTTTACAGAATTGGGATGTAATATACCTCGCATATGTCCCGTTACAATGAATGGACAAATACAATGCACCAGATGTGAGCCATCTCAAGGTGACGATGACGGGCTTTGTTGTAAACCAAAAAGAGTGGTGTACAGATATAAAAATAATGACAAACCTAGCAGACCAAATAGAGATTACAGACGTAACAGACCAAGTAGATATAACAAGCGTAACAGGCAAAGCAAATATCACGAATAGTGAAACAAATATGAGAGATATAACAAATATACTGGATATATATAAATACACTTTGTTGTTACATTAAAGTGTTCAGTTTATTTGGATTTTGTTTTCTTTTACTGTTGTACATAAGGGTAATAACAAAATTACCGAACTCCGAACAATCTTACAAAGGGAAAGTTAAAACTCATAAGTATATAAACAGACAAAATCAACCAACAACCGGAAAACTTTGAAAACCGTAATGACCTTGACTTGGTACAGGCATTTCTAAAGAAATGGTGGGTTGAATCAGATTTTAAAGCGCCAAACCGCCCTCTTTCATTACGGCTCAAAGTTTCCGTCTGTCACTACAACAGTATTTATAACAATACTTGATCAAAACAGGTAAAAGAGTTGTCAAAAGCAGACATGACATGACATGATTTATTAAGTTTTACGGTCGCCACCATGACTTTGTTGATTGTTATGGAATATATATGTTACAAATGACCACGGATATGTTCCACTTGTCGTAAACACTTCCCGGTCCTTTCCTCATTCATGACTTATCACTGGGTTTGCAATTAGATTAAAACGATGGGTGCAACTAGCGGAGCAGGAACTCAATACCCTTCCGGAGCACCTGAGTTCACCCCCGGCTTTTAGTGGGGTTCGGGTTACTCGATCTTTAGTTTTATGTGTATGCTTTGTAGATTGTTGCTTGTCCTTTTGTACTTTTTCTCTTGGCCATTGTGTTGTCTGTTATTCTTCGATTTACGGATTCTGATTGCCCCTTTGATATCTTCAAACTCTTCTTATTAGATATATATATTATTCAAATTTACAGTTCCTATGTAATGTAATTCGATATCATCCTTCAGGTATATGTGACCTTAGTCGAATTTGGCTATCCTATTTAGACCTTTCGGTTTACTTGCTGCCAAAGCTTTAAATTATTTGGCTTTCTAATCTTTAGATTTTGAGCATACCTGATGACAATTATTCCAGAAAAGCGTCGTGCCCACTAATGTTGAGTGTTTGAATGATTGTTGTTTAACACCAATTCAGAATTTGTTCAGATATTTCATGGCGAGAACAAGTTAATTATCAATGGTGTGAAGATGAGAGTCGCATTGTACTAGAACAACAGTGTAATGTGATTAGGATAGTGCTAGCTACCTGAAACAACAGTCCGCGAATAGACATCGCCCCACTCGGACATATTAGCCATATTCCGAGCGAACCAGTCATTGCTCTTTATCCTTAGTGCTGCATGCTTCGCAGAGAAGTAGCAAATACCAATATTAGAGTCTCTGATTGATATGTCTAACAGCGGACTGTTGTTTTAGTGTTAGAACCCTATCAAAAAAGTATAAAGTAGAACTCATTATCATTTCATTTAAAATTAACTTGTTCTCGCCATGACATAGCTGAACAATTCTGAGCTTGCGTTAAGCGACAATCACTCGCTCACTCTACATATTCTTTACATAATAGACACTATTTCTATCCGCGGACTGAACTTGTTTTAGTGAGCGAGCAATATAAAAATCCAACTAAGCATGTTGATCTAGCACAAAGCGGAACTCAGCATCATCTCATTGAAAATTAACTTGTTCTCGCGATGATATAGTTGACAAATTTCTGGGTTGGAGTTAAATTACATATCACTCACTCACTGACTGGGTTACGTGATTAGGTATCAGTTAAATTGTCCGTTTCATTGATGGCGGAAACTAGAGCATCCCAAGAAAATCATTGATCTGCCGCAAGTCACTGGCAAAATCACAAGGAGTTGTTACATCGAATACACCTAGCTGTAGTTCTATAGCATAAAACATTGTGTTCGTGCTTACTCGTCGTTGGTAGTGAATGGCTGATGATGTTCCAGTACTCTCCACTCATTACCCGCGGGTCCATTCAATGTATCTCTTTCCTTCAATGATTTTGTGTCATAGTCAAAACTTATTTGGAATTCCTTGCCCGATACGATTAACGGAATGTCATCAGTAAATAGCTTAAAATTATATTTTTTGAATAAAATTATAAAGAAGCCCTTATATTTTTTTCTGGGTCTCGCATTGGACAAAAACGCAGAGAATAATTTGATACCCTCTCCTAACTGTTCATATGGATTCATTGAAAATACGAATCACTACTGGGCCGTTCTGGTCGTGATCTTATGGTAGTTAGATTTACAATTACCTATGCAGTCAGTTTCTATCACCACTAATGTGAGTTTGAACCCGGCCCATGAGAGGTGTACTTGAAAAAAACATTATGTGATAACATTTGTCAGTGACTTGCGGAGGGTCGGATACTCCGGTTTCCTCCATCAATTAAACTGATCGCCCCGATATAACTGAAATATTGTTAAAAGTGGCGTTAAACACCAAAATCAAAATCCAGACTCGAATCACTACTTATTGCAATGTCCTAGATATGATGCACTAAGAGAGAGACATATTATGTCCTTTCAAGTTTCTGTCATCGTGACAGCTGATATACTTCTTACGGATCGGATTTTTTTTTCTCTGAATCATAATTAAGTAATGTTTGATTCAGTCCATCAATTTATTATGAATAATAAGCGATTTTCAAACTCAAGTAAGGAATTGTCAAATCTCTTCAATATATATCGTTTACACCAAATCATCCCCATCACACAACTCTTCTGGCCAAAAGACTAGGACAAAAAGACGAAAAATAGAGCAACACATACCCTCAAATGAACTTCTATCAAGGAAAATAACTGAATTTTATATAATAACAACGAAGGTGGAGTCTCCCACACACAGCAGTACTGTGGCATTAAACGAACACACCGTTTCTCCGTTAACAATGATAATACAGCGCTAAATACATAACTGGATAATGTGTATTGTGCGGCCAAGATAAAAATCGCTAAAACATACATATGTCATGGTTTAATCGAAAAGGTTCTTCAACTGTCAGTAGTGGTGGACCTACTATGAAACTAATGAAGAAGAGTTTGAAGATACCAAAGGGGTAATCTGAATCCGTAAATCAAAGGACAGACAACACAATGACCAAACGAAAAAGGACAAAAGGACAAACAACAATCTAGGAAACACTGCACAGAAAACTAAAGATCGAGCTACACGAACCCCACTAAAATCCGTGGGTAAATTCATGTGCTCCGAAAGGGTAAGCAGCTCCTGCTCATTAAAGTGGCACCCGTCGTGTTACTCTAGTTACAAACCCGGTAATATGTCATGAATGTGGAAAGGACCGGGAACTGTTTATGACCATGGGTTGAAGTGCCTGTCGTAATATGCTCTAATATCCATATTAAATGGTCTCAAAATGTCCCTGTAATTGGTCTAATTTCAAAACTTTATTAGGGGCTTCAACCCCAAGCTGTATGTGCTCTTTTAGCTCGCCAATTCTATTCATAGCCTGTGTTTTTGCAGTTGGATCCTGGAATCCTTCGTTGGTGCCAACCTAAAAGTTCTACAGCTCAGACCTTAAACTAGAGCCAATCGGAACCATAAAAGACATCTGATTCCTCAATTCAGACTCTACTCGTTCGGCTTGTGAATACAGACAGACACCAAAAATCAAATTTCCAACAGAGAAAATTGCGCGAAAAAAAAGCAATGTTTATTCTCTATTAGAGAGTAAAAAGGTCATCAGAGGGGCATCGTTAGGAATGCCCCTCTGCTGACCTTTTTACTCTCTAATAGAGAATGAACAATACTTTTTTTTTCGCGCAATTTTCATCTTCTTCGTTGTTGGAATGTTTTAGATTATATCTTTGTTTGTTCTTAGTGTTGGTGATGTCCTTAAAAGCTTGGTTCTTAGTTAGCACGAATGATATTTTATGTGTATATTTCTGCTGTATTTTCGTTGGACAGCAACTAGTGCTTCAGTTGCCATATTTACTGAGATGTTTCTATTTTTACCGTTAATTTTATCCATAGTTTGCTTATTCAGCTGAGTTGGTTTTTTTAAGCTGCAGACCCGACTGATATCTCATTTACTATATTTTATAGTGGTATAATTCTTTGAAAACAATTTAACATAAGCATTGATGTAGATCATGTTGAGCATAACGCCTTTGCAACGGTTTACCAGAGTCCATTTTCATCGTGACGTCTTCGGTCCTCAACAGGGCCATTTATAGAGTTTATGATACACTAGAAAATAAACGTTAGAAAATACAGAAGGGGCAATGAACAATGTAGAGAAACTGGCAATACAAGTCTCACAAAACGAGGAGAAGCAAAACAAAAACTCAACACCACTATGCGTAACTACTATGTTCTTCTACAACATTGTTTCCATCAATATTTATTATGCAGAATCTGATTGGTTTTTGGGCCTTTTTGGGACAATACTGCTCTAATGAAATATATAATTGATAAGAGATCAATCAAAATTAACTGTGGTCTTTGCTGTGATTCATTTCACTATTCTATGATGCTGAATGCATGTATTTAATGTTTCCCGAAGAAGAGTTTGAAGATACCAAAGGAATAATCAGAATCCGTAAATCGAAAAAGGACAGACAACACGATGGCCAAAAGAAAAAGGACAAAAGGACACACAATTATTTAGAAAACATACACATAACACTAAAGATCGAGTTACACGAATCCCACTAAGAACCGGGGATGAACTCAGGTGCTCCAGAAGGGTAAGCAGTTCCTGCTCCACTAGTGACACCCGTCGTCTTAATCTAGTTACAAACCCGTAAGATTCATTAACGTGTCAGACCGGGTGACTCGGGAATCAGAATAATATTTGATCCGATCTGAGCGACATATCAGTGTATCTGCGAAACATTGTTTCGTCGAGATAGCTCTAAAGGTCAATCTACAGTACTATGCCAAGGTGAAGTTAATTTCAAGATTGCTGCCAATTTCAAATGAACTACACCTGAGATCTAGTACACATCTGACATAATAAACATCGTTGTTTCAAGAAAGTAATATGTTTATTGACGATTTGTCGTAACTAAAAAAAAACTAAAAACAGTTTAGTCCAGATAAACCTGTTGGTCTACTACAAAGCAAGTCTGATCATTATAGATTATGATTACCTCTTTGGTATCTTCAAACTCTTCTCATCACAAACCGCATTGGTGGTGTGATAGTTGGAGTGCCTGTCTCCAGTGTGATAGATCGTGGGCTCTATATCCGGTCGAGTCAAACCAAAGGCTATAAAATTGGTATTTGCTGTAACCAATAATAGATTACCAGATACATATCAGGTTAATAACTGCCACATAACACCTCTACGCAATAAAAACAACCTTTAACCAGCATAGGGTTGTCTCCCCTTGAACCAACCATCAAGGATTGATGGCACTTCTTTGGACATATCCGCATACATGTTTGTACCTACACATTATACAATTGCTAGCTACAACCCTGAAGCGTTTCCGATGCCCTCCCCCTACCTTCCGAGAATGAAATGTTAACATCCATATTAATATAATTTATTATTTATTTTGATAAAAATAAAATTTTGTTGGTGATGATATGGCCCATGAAGTAGGTCCAATCGCCATGAATTCTTGCATTGACTGAAGACCCAATAATTATAACAACATCTCCTTTCTTTAAGAAAACTGCAGCATGCATGGATCCAGTTGTTGCACCGGAAGTAGAATTGGTAGCATGCCCTCTCGATATTGTTCCACTATTAATGAGCATAGTAAGAGTTAAATTACTGCTATATCTTTTCAAAAATGACACTGTGAAGAAGTACAAGCCATCATATGGTGCCGTAAAGTGTCCGGTGTGAGGGTTGTACGCTTTGCCAATATTAGTTATCATGTGATCGAATACCACCGTGTGTCCAATATTTGATACTAAATCGTCTGACATCATAGCATGGAATGCAATTGCCCGTTTCCTTATATGATCAGCCACGCCAGTAAGAGAACATACCAATACAGTAAAATATTTTTTTCTAATTTGGACCCAGATTGATCTGATGTACTCTGTGATTCGAACTTCTAATTCAGTTAATATGATTGAAATGTTCGTAAATTCAACCTGTTTATATTCCGAGCCAATGATTTAAGGAACTGCTTACTCTTCGCGTGCACCTGAGTTCACCCCTCCCCCGTTTTTGGTGGGGTCCGTGTTGCTATTTTTTTAGTTTTTGTGTTGTCCTATTCTGTGTCCTCAAGTTCTATGTTCCGTGTTGTGATGTACGTTACGATTTCCGCATAGAAATTAAATGATGTTTAGTTAGTCTTTACCTTCAGTTGTTTGTAGGAGGGCACATGTCTTATTTACGTTATTTGTATTTGTTTGTAGGAGGCACATGTCTTATTTACGTTATTTGTGTTTGTTTGTAGGAGGGCACATGTCTTATTTACGTTATTTGTGTTTGTTTGCGCATAGTGGGGTTCAACATATATTGTGTTGTAACTTGTTTTGTTTTTCTTTGTCTTGTGTACCCTGTGTTGCCAGTTTCTCTGAATTGTTCTTTTTTCATTGCCTTTTCGATATTCTGTAACATTTATTTAACATGCAAATTGTCGATTGATAACGAGGCTTTCCAGCAGCAACTGCCTCTGGAGTATATCTCTCAATTGATCCGATATTCCAGTACTTGTGGTTCCTATCATGATTTCCTTGATAAAGCATTACTCCTAACAAGAAAACCGCATCTGTGGTGTAATTGTAAGCGTGCTCGCGTCGAACGTTTGAGATCCGCTCGGCTCACACCAAAGACTTTCAAATTGGTATGTGTTGCTTCTCCGCTAATTATGCATCGCTAAGAAGAAAGAGCAACAAAGACTGTTTGGCTTAGAATCATAATAATGTGTCCGTGTGGAGTGACAAATCAACCTTTGGACTGTTTTTTCAGTGAATTAGTTCTATTAACATCCAACTAAGTGTGTTAGTCTTGTACAAAGCAGACATCAAGAAGATTTTGAAGATACCAGAGGGGTAATCAGAACCCGTAAATCGAAGAACGAAAGACAGTTCAATGGATAAGAGGAACAGGACAAAAGGACAAAAGGATAAACAACGATAAAGAAAAAAACACTACATAGAAAACTAAAAATCGGGCAACACGAACCCCACTACAAACCGGTGATAATATCAGGTACTCCGGAAAGGTAAGCAGTTCCTGCTCCACTTGTGACACACATCGTGTTACTCTAGTTACAAAGACAAGCCAAGACAATGACATCATGAATAAGTAAAGGACCGGAAAGTGTATACGACAAGTGGAACATGTCCGTGGTTATTTGTGACACAGATATTCCGTAACGGTTAAACATAACCAAGTCATGGTTTGGTTTGATGGTGCTTAACCCCACGTTCAACAATATTTAAGTTATATCAGCTATTTCATGGTTGTCCGTTTTATTGGTGGAAGAAACCACAGTACCCGAAGAAAACCATCGACCTGTCGCATATCACATAATGTTGTATCGAGTACACTTCGCCTGGGTGGTATTCGATCTCACAACGTTAGTGGTGATAGACACTGATTACACATGTAGCTTAAATCAAACTACCAAGCGATCACGGCCACGACGACCCCCAAGTCATGGTGGCGACCTTAAAACTCGAAGTAATTACTTCAACGTAACCATTAGGAATCTTTGGTTCAGTATCTTCTTTGTTTGCAGCAACCCGCTATCAAGGAAATCCTGATCGGAACAGTTTCTTCACACTTCTAATTTCAAATAGCGATCTTACTTTCTTGTTGTTTCTTCAGAATATCTATATCGTTTTGTCTTAGATCTCCATTCTTCTTAACGTCCACCAGTTCATCCAGAATTTGACTATGTGTCTTATCAAATGCATGGAATTGGTCTTTGAGCTTGTCAACTTTCGACCAAAATGAAGCTAGGTAGTCTTAAATGAAGCCGAGAACACCATTGTCTTTTCCATTTAGCATCCGTTCCTGTCTTTTAGCCGACAGTACAAATCCGCAGAGATATAAAAATATTATATATATGTCCCACTGGATCTCAAAGTTATATATATATAAATATATATTATATATAGAAGTCTAGAAGATTGTGCAACGATACCGATAAAGATGTTACACAAAATATATTGACAACATTTTCGATCAACAAATGACCTTCCTCAGTGTCTATCAAGGTTAGACTGAGTTTGCAAAGATTAGAGGGTATAATTACAACTCACTAAATAGTCAGGTGACAAAGTGTGACGTATTAAAAATCCCATCCTATCTTTACAGTGAAATGAGGGAGCTAAAGATTTTTAATACGTCACACTTTGTCACCTGACTATTTAGTGAGTTGTAATTATACCATCTAATCTTTACAAACTCATTACCAAAAAGAAAAATAGGACAAACAGGAAAGGCAACGGTCGACAAACCACTATATAAAAAACGAAATATTTAGCAAATCTAACATGAAGACGCTTCCGAATCCTAGTCTATGCATTTTCTACAAGAACTTCACACGATTATTGGATAAAATACAGGGCCGTCGTGGTTGTGATCGTATCGTAGTTGGATTTATAAGTACCTATGCAACCAGTGCCTATCACCACTAAAGTTGTGAGTTAGAATCCCACTCATTGCGAGGTGTACTCGATACGACAATATGTGATAAAGTTTGTCAGTGACTTACGACAGGTCAGTGGTTTTCTCCGTTTACTCCACCAATAAAACTGAATATCACGATATAACTGAAATATTGTTGAAAGTGGCGTTAAACACCATAACCCTAAACCTTGAATAAAATAATGTTCACACCAATTCATCCTGCACCAAATATATTTGTGAATAACAAAACGTACAAACATGATAAATTAAAAAAAATGTTGACCTTTATAATTTAATAAGTTATAATTATCTGAAACGAGAGTATATAAAGTTGACAATTACACATTATATCTTGAACACTTAAAAGGCCATTATTTACTTATTATCTATTTATCTAGACAAGTACTGTAACGTTGAGGGGCTGCATTGATTTGGTGGTTTAAAATTGATGTGAATTATTCATTATTTACATAGGTTATGAATGGAAATGTATTCAAAATTGTTTTATGCAAAATATTGTATAAGTAATATTTTCACAATTATCTCCGATATGGAGATCAATTTTGAAAAAAAAAAAAAAAAAAAAAAAAAAAAAAAAAAAAACACACTGTCGAAACAATCCCAAAATCCTATAGAAAAATCTTAGAAACAGAGGCAAAATCGATACTCCTAACACACATACACGAACGCCCACATTCTTGACTTGGTACCGACACTTCAATGAAAAGAAAATTGCAGGGTTAAATAACTTTATGGGCCCAAATTCTCCTCGCAGTGAAATGATGCAGTCATGAATATATGCTAAAGATCCTTGACATACCTCTTATATACATGGGAACATTTATATTACATCATGTTAAGTTCACAGCAATTTATCACGACATGCGCTAATTCAATTTTAGAACAATCATTTTATGGGATTATTTTTTTTTTTACACTTGTTAAGATTCACTGCAATATAAATAAGGATTTGTGCAGATTCAATTTTAAAACACTCATTTGTAGAATTACAGTGATGATGCTGAGGTGTATGTTACTAGTCTTCGTACCTTGTATATTTTTCGTACCTTGTGTACTAGCAGGTATAGTACATTATTTTAGAAAACTACTCACATCAGTTTAATCTTAATGAAAATTATTTTTATTTTCAAGTAATGTTTAACAACAGCATCGGTGATGCACTAGTTAGCGTGCTCGCCTCCAGTGTGGCAGATCGTAGGATCGAGTCCCGGTTTGGTCAAACCACAGAATAAAATTGGTACACAAATGTATTTGTTGCTTTTCCGCTAAATACGAAACATTAAGGAGTTAAAACAAAGAAAGACTGGTTGCTTCGGGGTCAGTATATAGTGTAGAATCGAGTGATATGTCGACCTGCGGACTTGTCGCAGTCAACTAGCACTATACAAATCAAACTAAGCGTGTTGATCTAGTACAAAGCGGATATAATCTTATCGAAAAGTACATTTTTCTCCCCATGATATGGCTGAAAAATTGACCATTTGGATTTAAATACTCGCTCATTCTATTTATATCCCAGAAATGAATTTTTTTTCCGCAGTAATAACTTTTTACCGTGAATTCATTGTTGTTCATGGAATACCAATGTTCGTGGCTTTCAACCCACCATTTCTTTAGAAATGCCTATACCAAGTCAGGGTCATAACGTTTTCACAGTTTTCCGGTTGTTGACTGATTTTGTCTGTTTATATACTTATGAGTTTTGACTTTCCATTTGTAAGATTGCTCGGAGTTCGGTAATTTTGTTATTACCCTTATTTCGTACGCGTGGCATAGTCCGTTTCTTCTATAAATCTCCAGAAAAAAATACTTAAAAATCCAGTTTTCAAACCAACAGTTTTTTTGCTAGATATGTATTAATATATGATATATACGAACTCCGACAATTAATTTCAAATTTTTGTCTATTATTTAAAAAGTTATCCATTAGGTCTCTATGTTAATTATTTTTTCTGAAGTGTAAAAATCTGCATGGAGTGAGTACAAATAGTGTAAGAGCCACGCATCAAAACAAAGTAACAGACATGTGATTTCAATGTATATTTCATTGTACCATGTGACATAGGCATTTAAATATCAAAATGCCACTCATTAACTGACCATTAATGGGATAGTCAATTGTTATTGATGTCCTTTAACATTTAATGTCCTATGTCACATGGTACAGTCTGCTATTTGTACCCATTCCATCTAGAATTTTACAACATCAACTATACCATGTCGAGAACAAGTAAATTTGCAATGAGATGATGAGTCCCATTTTGCACTAGACTAACACGCTTGGTTGGAGTTTTATATTGCTAACTCACTGAAACAACAGCCCGCGGATAGACATGGAGGAACACTCGGACACATTATTCTGATTTCGAGCCAACCAGTTGTTGTCGTCTCTCCTTAATGCTGCGTACTTCGCGGAGAAGCAACACATACTAATTGTACAGATTGTTCGGAGTTCGGTAATTTTGTTATTACCTTTATATACTAATTGTACAGTCGTTGGGTTGACCAGATCGGGGTTCGAACCGACGATCTACCACAATCGAGGCTCGAATCGACGATCTACCACAATCGAGGCGAGTACACTAACAATTACACCACCGATGCGATCGTAATTATTAAATAAAACCATATAATAAATAGTATGATAAAATCCGAGGATTCACTATCACTCTCACCCCTGTGTACACCAATAACATCATATCCCCTGTGGTGATATACCCCATCCTCCCCCGCTCCCCCATTCTCTTGAAGCTGTTATCACATTTCTTCTAGGAAAGGTCACTAAATTTGATATCTACGTTTTTTCATTTCTGAAATTTACAGTTCTTAAATAATGTAATTATTAATAAAACTAAGGTTCTCCTCCCTCAGACATAGGTGACCTGAGCCGATTTTAGCTATCCTGTTTAGGCACTTTGGATTTATTGTTCACAAAACTTTAAATTATTTGGCTTTCCAATCTTTCGGTTTTGAGCGTACCCGATGAAGGTTATTCCAGAAACGCGTAGTGCGCACTAAGTTGGATATCTACGTTTTTATTACAGTATTAGAAGATGCTACAATTCATGATGTCTTGATGGTGTACAACAAACTTGCACATCCCAGAATAAACGTCACGTCTACAGTCATCGTTCAACATAGTCTGACACTTAATAGAATTGTTGAATTTGTAAGTAAGCACAGATAAAAAAAAATAGCAATCTCAAGTTAAAAAATAACAATCTCAGATTAAAAAATATCATTCTCAAGGTAAAAAATAACAATCTCAAGTTAAAAAATAACAATCTCAAGATAAAGAATAACAATCTCAAGTTAATTCTTGAATAATAAAATAAAAAATACAAAAATAACCACAGTCGGAACAGTTCCAAATTCCAACCGAAAAATCGTGGAAAGAGACAAAATCAATGCCATATACAAGATCGCTGACTTTCCGGGTTTGGTACAGGTACTTCCATAAAAAGTGGCGGAGTTAAGCTAGTTTTATGGACCCAAATCTTAGATTAATTTGATCGCTGCTTCACGTCAGTTATACTAATGACAGGGACACCATTTTTATTGACACAAAAGGGAGGGGGGAGATATAATATATAATCGGAAAAGGCTGCCCATTACCGCATAACCAATGACCCGTAGCATACATTCATGATACCAGTTAACTTTCACGTGCAATTCCGGGGTTAGAAATAGAAACTAGTTTCGCTGCTTCGAGGTACCCCTAAAAGCATCGTTCTTTTGAATAAAGATATAAATAAAAATACACAACTCTCTCATTGCGCTTGGTATATAAATTAAATATGTATCGTAAGCCCTCTCTTCTACAAGGGGTCGTCGTAGCCATGATCGTATGGTAGTTGGATTAACAACTACCTATGCAATCAGTATCTATCACCACTGAAGTTGTGAGTTCAAATCTCGCCCAGGGGAGGTGTATTCGATACAACATTATGTGATAAAGTTTGTCAGTTGCTTGCGGCAGGTCGATGGTTTTTTCCGGGCACACCGGTTTCCTCCACCAATAAAACTGACCACCACGATATAACTGAAATATTACCGAAAGTGACGTTAAGCACCATAAACCAACCATATATATTATACAGGATGGTAAAAGACTTCTTATTGATGTTTGGCAACACTTAATGTGGAATGATCCAAGGTTGAGATGGGAGGGCGAACCTCACAGTCTGAGGCTACCAACGTCTGTAATATGGACACCTGACATTGTCCTGTACAACAAGTAGGTAAAATAAAATGCTTAATAGATCACAACATAACATTTATTATGTCTATGACGTAACTATGATAATGAAGGTCTTATATTGTAAACAATATAGTCAAACCTGTATTAAGTGTTCATATTTGGACCAAAGAAAAAGTGGTCTTTTGAGACATGTGACTTCTTAAAACAGGTTCATGTCATATGAAATGTCCTATGTCAGGACAAGAAAAATGTGACATTTTTAATACAGGAGACTGCTTAATAGAGGTGACCGCATGGGCATACAGGTTAGACTGTAATTTTATTTTGGAAATGTAAAGAGATAATTTTTTCATCAGTAATAAGGTAAATAAATATAAATAGTGTACAATAATGAAAAAAACCCAACCTTTTGATAAATTATGGAAGATGTTTGTATGCATCAATGATCTTCCTAGGGCCCGGGTGGCTCAATGAGATAGGTAGTTGGATTGTCTAACAACTCATACAAGCCTATCACCAATACAGCGTGGGTTCGCGCCGGCTTTGTAAATTACAAAAAAGGGAGCACTCGACTCTCAGCCGCAAGTGATAAAGCTTACCAGTTGCTTGCCCATGGTCGGTGGTTCTCTCCGGCTTCTTCCATCACTAAAACTGGTCGCCATGATATAGTTGAAATATTGATGAAAGTGGCGTTAAACACCAAAAATCAAAAAAAAATCAATGGTCTTCCAGCACATGGAAGATGACAGTGATGCCTCTGTACTAGACCAACATTCGGGGATTTATTTCCTTAGTATTAGCTCAGTGAAACTTATGTAGACATACATTGTATAGTATATTGCTCCATTAATATTCTCTGAAAGCAAAGATAGCTCTTTTCCATTACTCCTTATAGATGCCTTCTTAAGTGATAAGGAGCATGATCTTTCGAAATCAACCCTAGCATGCATACACGTGTATCATCGACCTTCATCACGTTGGAAGCAATAAGTAAGATGAATTACATGGTGCAATTACATTCGCTATCGCAAAGTAATCAAGATAGGTCTGGAAACTAAACAAATGGATTGCGAGAGGTTGGTGGTTTTCTCCGGGTCCTCCGGTTTCCTCCACCAATAAAGCTGACCGCCACGATATAACTGAGATGTTGTTGAAAATGGCGTTAAACACCATCAAACAAACAAACAAACATAAACAAAATGGCTGAATAATCAATATTGAACGATATTTATATTATATAATATTGACTAATATTAACACACATTTTGTTTCATCATTTTTAGTCCAAATTCGGAAACTGCATTCGAACCAAATGGTGTGATCAACAACGACGGATTTGTATACTTGGTGACTGTAAATCGCTTTGAAACGAACAACTGTAAGACCAAACAAGATGGTGGAACTGAGTGTTCTTTCAAATTCGGTTCATGGACTTACCCCGGTGATTTAATAGACTTAAAGCTGATGAACGAGGAGGTGGATTTATCAAATTACCAGGAAGACGCTGCATACAAACTTGTAAATACCACAGCACAAAGAAATGATGTTATCTATCCTTGTTGTCCGGAGTCTTACCCTGATGTGACATACACAGTTACCGTGCAACCTGTACAACCAGAACTGGCTTGGCTATACAGAGTTTGGAACAGAATGACAAACTAGTACATTGTAATATACACACACGAACGGACGAACGCACATGTACATGTATATGTACTCAAATTAGTGTTTTTTTCTTATTTGCATAACAGAGTGCGTACACCTTTTGTGGTCCCTAGGCTAATGAAATTGTGGGCCCCCTCAGACGGAGCCACCCTCTAACTCATCCGCCTTGATTATTTTTTACTAGTGATATATTTTAGCGACATTTACATAGCTTGAAGTAAACTTATTGCAAATTCTTTAAATACACTAGAATGGCCAAGCTGGTGGACCCGAAGCTTGATTGGGCGTTAGGCTGCAGCATATACTAGCCTATTGGATAACCCGGCTCTTGTTATATATCTAGTAGATTTATAAAGCATAAAGTAACGACAACTGATCAAAATAATATTTCGATACTTCTTTTTCAATTGTATAGTTTACGGACAGACATGAATTCGTGTTTGACATTTTGGAGGTATATTAACTTGTTCATATTGGTCGAGCCCGTCGTCGTCGTGATCGTATGCTAGTTGAATTTACAACTACCTATGCAATCAGTGCCTTTCACCTCTAACATTGTGAGTTCGAATCCCTCTCATGGCGAGGTGTACTCAATATAATATTATGTGATAAAATTTGTCAGTGACTTTCGGCAGGTCGGTGGTTTTTTCCGGTTTCCCCCACCAATAAAACTGACCGCCACGATATAGCTGAAATATCGTTGAAAGAGTCTTTAACCCTAACTCTAATACTAACGTGTAGTTGTATATCTAGTAGAGATACAAATAATAAAACAATGGCATCTGACCAAAACAACAAATCAATCAAAAAGATTTGATGGCTAATGTCCGCAATTTTTCACTTTTTCACTTGCACTTCTTACTTTCTTCCAGTGTCAAATTTTTAAATATCTATTGTTTGTGTTTTGTTTTGCTGTAATTAATTCATGTGTATAATTTGTAAGGAGAGGACTTCATATAAGTTGGTATAACTTGCTGTCCAATCCTATTGTTTATGTACAATAAAATATTATTATACTAAAAACAACTTTGCAATGATTCTTTTTCAAGAGGAACGAAACAGATTGACAAGGTTAGCTGAATATCTGATTCTCCAAGTTTCTTTATGACAATAAATGTCATACATACACACTATGCACACTGTCCAAATGGCATGCCAACGCGCCAATGAAAATGACCCTCATAACTGAAATACAATGTATGGCGGGAAAAATGTAGCGTCCTGTGTGCTTATACATCATCCTAAAAGATAATTTTACTTACGTATTTACCACTACCTATGCAAATCAGTGCCTATCACCACTTAAATTGTAAGTTGAAATCCCGCACATGGCGAGGTGCACTAAAACTGGTCGCAATGATATAAATGAAATATTGCTGAAAGTAGCGCTAAAACACCAAATATCAAATATCAAATCAGATTGACCTTAGTTTTAATCAATTACATTCTTTATGAATAGTAGTGTTTCAGTATAAATACATGTATATCTAGACAAAACCATATCAGTGCTGAAGCTGAATACTGAGCGGATGATACAATCGTGGACTAATAGTCCACACAACACAACACGCCTAGGTTCATGAATCCGTTGACATTATGTAAAAAAAACTAGTAAAGAGATCTAACCCTTCTTTTGCTTTGACACTTTTAAGGAACCGAGGGGATGATAATAATATTTAGCTAGCGCAACCGGTCATGGTTTGACTTATTAAATATCCCAAATTGTTCATTCGTGTGTAATACATACACTATGCTGATTAAGATTTAATGATTTGTGGGGCTTAGCGCCACTTTCAGCAATATATCAGCTATATCATGGCGACCAGTTTTAGTGGTGGAAGAAGCCGGAATACCCGGAGAGAACCACCGACGATGGGCAAGGAACTGGTAAGCTTTATCACTTGCGACTGTGAGTCAAGTGTACCCTTTTTGAAATGTTCAAAGCCGGGAGCAAACCCACGCCGTTTTGGTGATAGGCTTGTACGAGTTGTTAGATAATCCAACTACCTAACTCATTGAGCCACCCGGGACCTTGCTGATTAAGTGATATACATATATCTAAAATTGTGTAGAAAAACCCGTATATTACATAACAAACTCAGTTATATGTGAAGGTTGGCACTTTACCCACATATGGAAATCACTTACATGACTGTATCATTTCACTAAACGGGGAGATTTGGGCACGTCGATTTATATTGAAGTGTCTGTAAAAAGCCAGAAGAGTGAGCTCAATGAATATGTTTGTTAAGAGTATTGACTCTGTCTCTGTTGCTACCATTTTTGGATTGGGTTTTGAAACTGTACAGTGTGGTATTTTATTTTGTATTTCATTTGATTGCATACCGGAACAGATAATAACGATGATGAAAAATACCGACATTTATGGGCGATTTAGTAAGATAATATTGTGAAATCCATTTTAAAGTTTAAATTTGTTATCACTCGATTTCCAAACCCTAATTCGTTCATCATTATGAGTTTTGACTTTCCCTTTGTAAGGCTGTTCGGAGTTCGGTAGTTTTGTTATTACCCTTATTAGGAATGTACATCCGCTTCAACACATTTATCATTCAAGTCTACACGACTATAGTTTTTTTTTCGGTATGGATAGGTATGGTTGGAAGCTTTTACCCTGCAACGTAATAAAACAACGTACCCCCATTTGTAAAAAAAATCTTCGAGTACATATAGATTCATCCCATGTTTTTGGTGGGTCCATGTTGCTCCTCTTTTTGCTATCTGTTGTGTGTTTGGTTTTGTTGGTATTTATTCTGTGTCTTGTTCTCAGTTTTGCTTGTCTCTGGATTGTCAATTCTTCGTTGTACCTTAGATTTTCTCTAATGTTTATGTAGTTCAATACAATTTGCTGCAGGTTGTTGCATACTTTGAAGGAAAGTGGCATTCCTCAAACACGAGGTATTGATTCTGCGTCCGGTCTAAGAAAGAGTTGTATATCTGAAGCGTTTCGGAGACCCACCGAGCGCACAAAGGATATGTCCATCCCAAAAGAAAGACTATGATTTATATCTATGCTAATGGGTTCAGGGGGTGGTGGCGGGGTTGGCGGACGTAGGGCTTTCCAATACCTACTATGCAACGTTCCAAATTATGTAAGTAGAATAGCGACACGATACTTGCAATGATACTTGATACTTGATATACAAATGAAATAAACAAAGACGCTAAGCTTTGTCACGAACATATGATTGATAATTTGTCATGGTCAAATTAGTAGCATTTGAGCAATATTCAGCAACTCTGTGATTGTTATTTAATGCAAAACGAGCAATTTGTCTGTAATATCATACCGAGAACAAGTTAATGCAACGAGATGATGATACTGTTCGGTTTGTATTGGATCAACACACCTAGTTGGATTTCGACAGAGAGACAAGTCGCTTTAGTCGGACACATTATCCTGATTACGAGTCAATCAGCCTTTATTCCTGAATGGTGTGTGCTTAGCAGAGAAGCAGCACATATAATTTCCACATTCGTTTGAGGCGAGCACACATCCATTAGACCGATTTGGCCTCGTGACGTAATCAAGTTAACAAACAATAAATGACACCAGTTAAAAGGGACTGAATTAAAGTATTTCAGAGCATGTATGCCAAGGGCCCCCACAAGACAGCAAAATCGCTTAGATATTATGTGTCTGCGAACCTAAGTTTTGATAATTATTACATTATTTGGGAGCTGTAAAAATAAATAATAAATATATCTCGTAATGATACTCTTATAGACTAATAGTCCACATACAGATATTTAACTTAGTGTGTACTACACGTTTCTATGATAAGAAAGAACAGTTTTAAGATGCCAAATGTGTAATCAGTAGCCATTTGTTTATTTGTTCCAAAATTGCTCAATTATTTAGTTTTTCTATTTGTTTTACTTTGAGCATATGTGATGAAGATTACACGACGGGTGGTACATGTGGAACAGGAACTACTTACCCTTCCAGAGCAAACAAGCTTACCCCCGATTTTAAGCGGGGTTGGTGTTGCTCTTCAGTTTTATGTGTTGTGTTTAGTGGATTATTGTTAGTGGTTTTGTCCTCTTTCTTTTGGTCATTGCATTGTCTCTCTGTCTTCTACTCACAGATATTGATTACCTCTTTGGTGTCTTCAAACTTTTCATACATGTCAAATTTGTTGATGGAATTTCCTTTGTTTTATTAATATTTCACATGGGATTGGACATAGTCGTTAAAAGGATTTAATGGATTAGCCATTAGTTTGGTTCAATATATATATAATATCAATATTCAAAATTTTGAATCATAAATAAAGTAGATATCGTTATGGCTTGACAACGTAAACAGGCTTACCAAAGGTGGATCCAGGAATGGCCTATGTATGGATGTTTAGATTACCACAAGGTAATAATGAAATAATTGAAAATGTTTGCCTTGAGACAGGATTTTAACGACAACGCCCTGCTATATCAACTGCATGTGGCTTTTAACGTACATAAATCGTCGCATTCTAGAAACTCCAGGAACTAATCTACTTCCAGTCAATGGCGAAATGTGTAATGGAGTTATCTAAAACCACGAGCACATTCACCTTTCGAAGAGGTTGAAGAGCGGACGTAGAAGAAAATAAAAAATGTACGACGTAAGTATATGTTCCGAGTTTCCCTCGGGAAGGCTGGTATACAACAATAAAAGGGCCAAGCATAAACAGGAAAAATAAACTGAAAACAAGGTTGACCTTTTAAGATTGATGATATAATTATGCTAAATGAACGTTTGTCAAATTGGTAATAATGAATTATTTCCTGTGAACTTAAATTGCCACACTATTTCTCATTATCTATTTATCAAAGCTAAGTAAGCATACTATCATCCAGAGAGGATGCAATGGCATCGCTATATAAATATGTAAAGCCGTATTATTATTATTATTATTTCTTTTAATTATTATTAGAATATTAATTATGAAATATATTTAGAACTGTTGATAAAACAATGATTAAGGAAGATATTCACAATTGTCTCACTGATGATATTAAAACATGTTGTATATACCCTTACAATACCCCATATGTTGTATTCATGGGAATATTTCTCACCAGGTATCAATTTACTGCAATTTATTTCTAACTGCGCAGCTTCAGTTTTAAAACATTAATTTGTAAATCTGCTGTGATGATGCTGAGGTGTCTGTTGTTACTTTTCGTATCTTGCGTACTTGCAGATATAGTACATTATTTTAGAAAATTACTCATACCAATACGATTGTATTTTATCATTTTAAGCAATGTCATTTTGTGCATAAGCATATACATTTTCTTCGCAATAAGCACAATAATATAGTTATTTTTAATATCCTTAGCCTGTTTCACCAAATAATAAAATGTTCGTAATATGTTTATCACCATGGCTGTTCTGGATGAGAATACCCCAATCGGCAAACCTCGAGTGCTATCGTAATACCGACGAGGTTTGATGAAGGTACGGAATCAGCCGAAGTTGCGACGAGTGGAGAACACCCGGTAGTTTTCTTTCAACCTCATTAACGACGGAAATTAATAGCATAACAAATATTTTTGACGCTTTGGTCATATAATAAACATACTCTATTTCTGCTACCAGTGTATTGCAACATTTCTCCACTCTCGCTAAAGCTCGAACTTTATAAAATGTCATTGTCTCGAGTGGAGAAATATCGTAATCCAGTGGTAGCAGCAGAATCTATATTTCTGAGTTAGGGCGTTACTGTTATGGTGTTTAACGCAGCTTTCAACAATATTTTGGGGCCGTCGTGGCCGTGATCGGATGGTAGTTGGATTGACAATTACCTATTCAATTTGTGCCTATCACCACTGATGTTGTGGGTTCGACTCCCGCCCAGGGCAAGGTGTACAACATTATGCGATAAAAATTGGCAGTGACTTGCGGTAGGTCGGTGGTTTTCTCCGGTTTCCTCCACCAATAAAACTGACCGCCACGATATAACTGAAATATTGTTGTGTGAAAGTGGCGTTAAGCACAATAAAACCAACCAACCAAGTTATATCGTGGCTGTCAGTTTTATTGGTGGAGGAAACCGGAGTAGCCGTGGAAAACCACCGAACTGCCACAAGACACTGACAAACTTGATCATATAATGTTGTATCCAGTACTCCTCGCCATCAGCGAGATTGGAACTCACAACGTTCGTGGTGATAGACACTGATTATATAGGCATTTATAAATCCATACGACCACGACGGCTCTCTCTCTACTTATGTGACTTGTATCATAGTGATGTATTGATATGATGCATAACGTCATAGTGATGTACATTTGTAGGGAAGGGAAAGGTCAAAGTCTTAGAAGATGCGCCATTAAAAGTGTCTTGAAGAGATATAACAAGTTTGCCTATCCCGGGACTAAAGAAAACCCGACAGTCACCGTCAAACATGGACTAACATTGATGAGAATTGTTGAATTTGTAAGTAATGTCAAAATTAATATCATTGGCGAAAAGTTTGAAGATATCAAATGGGTAATCGGAAGCGTAATTCGAAGGACAGTCAATGCAATGACTGAAAGTAAAAGAACAAACATTGATCTACAAAACACTAACCATAAAACTAAAGATCGAGTAACACGTACCACACGAAAAATCAGGGATGGGCTTAAGTACCCCGGAAGGGTAAGCAGTTCCTGCTCCACATTTGGCACCCATCGTGTTACTCTTGCTACAAACCCGATGATAATTCATGAATAAGGACCGAGTTATTATTACGATTATTAAAGATGCGTTTTATGTTCTAAGACCATGGTATTCTTCACATATGAGACATAGAAATCTCTTTTGTCGTAACTAGGCGTATTATAGGTGGTGAATAGAAATCTCTTTTGTCGTAACTAGGCGTATTATAGGAGGTGAATAGAAATCTCTTTTCTCGTTACTAGGCGTATTATAGGAGGTGAATAGAAATCTCTTTTGTCGTAACTAGGCGTATTATAGGAGGTGAATAGAAATCTCTTTTGTCGTAACTAGGCGTATTATAGGAGGTGAATACAAATCTCTTTTGTCGTAACTAGGCGTATTATAAGAGGTGAATATAAATCTCTTTTGTCGTAACTAGGCGTATTATAGGAGGTGAATATAAATCTCTTTTCTCGTAATTAGGCGTATTATATGAGGTGAATAGAAATATCTTTTGTCGTAACTAGGCGTATTATAGGAGGTGAATAGAAATCTCTTTTGTCGTAACTAGGCGTATTATAGGAGGTGAATATAAATCTCTTTTGTCGTAAATAGGCGTATTATAGGAGGTGAATAGAAATCTCTTTTGTCGTAACTAGGCGTATTATAGGAGGTGAATAGAAATCTCTTTTCTCGTAACTAGGCGTATTATAGGAGGTGAATAGAAATCTCTTTTGTCGTAGCTAGGCGTATTATAGGAGGTGAATAGAAATCTCTTTTGTCGTATCTAGGCGTATTATAGGAGGTGAATAGAAATCTCTTTTGTCGTAACTAGGCGTATTATAGGAGGTGAATAGAAATCTCTTTTGTCGTAACTAGGCGTATTATAGGAGGTGAATAGAAATCTCTTTTGTCGTAACTAGGCGTATTATAGGAGGTGAATATAAATCTCTTTTTGTCGTAACTAGGCGTATTATAGGAGGTGAATAGAAATCTCTTTTGTCGTAACTAGGCGTATTATAGGAGGTGAATAGAAATCTCTTTTTGTCGTAACTAGGCGTATTATAGGAGGTGAATAGAAATCTCTTTTGTCGTAACTAGGCGTATTATAGGAGGTGAATAGATATCTCTTTTGTCGTAACTAGGCGTATTATAGGAGGTGAATAGAAATCTCTTTGGTCGTAACTAGGCTTATTAAATATATAATAAGAGATTTAAAATGTCATTATTAATATTTTTATAGCTGCTGTTGAACCTCACGTTAGGCTTGAGGAGGTCTTCAACTATACCTTTGGAAAAAATATAATTACATATAATAAATCATGTAGGTAAAACGAGTGGGACTGGTAACACCCTTTGAATGGATTAATTTTGTTGCCATACATACAAATTTGAGATATTTACGGTTGGAAACTTTGTCTCGCAACGGGCCATCAGCGATCACCCTAAATTAGCATTTGCTTCAAGTAGTCTTAATTGAAATGAGCGTCCATTCTCCAGAGCTACTCGCGTGGTCTCTATATTTATAGTTCCGAACAATACGCGGCCACTCTGTCGTTTTTCATATTTAATTTACATGATGAATGTCTTTCTTTTACTTCGGAATAAAACGTATGAACATTCCCTTACCTCTGTTATACAGGATACTAGAACGCTTGTAATGGATGTTTGGCAAGAATTGGAATGGACTGACCCAAGATTGACCTGGGACGACGAACTACAAAATCTGAGGCTACCGATGTCTAAAATATGGACACCTGACATTGTACTTTACAACAGGTAGGTCAAATACGTATTATTTTAATGAGCTTAACTTATCCAGATTGTATGTCTATGACGTCATCAACCATGGTTACGAAGTTTCAATATTAATTTTGTACACAATAATTATATGTTCAAAATTTAATGACAGCGTTTTCTGCATTAGTAGCAATGTAAACAAACAAACAAACAAAGCCAAAAAAGCATATAATAAACAACAAATCATTAATTTGTCAACGTTTTGACCAGATGCTAATGATAATGGCGATGCCGCCTTTGAACTAGATCAATATGAATAATTATATTTCTATAACGTTAGCTCTCTAGGAGCTCGATGCATCGGTGGTCGAAAGCAGGATCTTCTGAACAATTTCAACATCATTGTTAGATCACGTAGGAAATAGTCACTTGTATAAGGTGAATTGTATTGTACAATTACAGTCGGTTCCGTAAGCAACCATATTACTGATTATTAATCGCTTAACGTTTTAACATCACACTAATATTGATTAGTGTTTAGCGTCACTTACATGATTGATGATCAACCTCATATTTAACATGAGGTATTTATTGCCAATTTTAAACATGATTGATTGGTTGGTTTTAACGCCACTTTAAGCATGATTGTTTGATTGGAAATTAAAGTCATTTCAAACGTGATGGATTGGCTATTTAACGTCAAGTGAACATTATTAAGATTTAAATGATGACCAGGAATAATTTGCTAACACTGTTTCATGTAGGTAAATAAAGTCGTTTGAGACGTGTCTATTGACGGGTGTTTTAATAGCCACAAATATAAACGGTAGAAAATTGGAAGGGTAGGAGAGCTTTTTTTTCTGATAACAGACCTCAAAACAAAATGTCAGCATAAGAAATAAAATACATACATGATACTAACTAATGTTTAGAAAATTCTCATTCCAGTCCTCATTCAAAAAATGATTTCGGACCAAATGCTGTAGTCAGCAAAGATGGCAGTGTCTTCCTTGCTCCAGCGAATCGCATAGAGACGAACAATTGTAAGCCATCACAACATGGCGGAACTGAGTGCACTTTTAAGTTCGGCTCATGGACTTATTCCGGAGATTCAATAGATTTGCAGCTTAGAATGGAGGAGGTGAATTTATCAGAGTATAAGGAGCACGTTGTGTACAACCTAGTTAATGCTACTGCAGAAATAAACGAGCTTTTTTATTCTTGCTGTCCGGAATCCTATCCGGACGTTACCTACAAAATTAACCTCCAGCCAGTACAACCGGAAGTGTCGTGGATGTACACCATGTGGAACAGAATGTACAACTAATACCTTTGTTTATAATACTGATAAGGCGAAACCTTTCTAAGCAGAAACACCTTAGGATCAACTTTTGTGTTCGGTTTAGATAGGTTAAATTGACAAAGATATCCTTCATTAGAATAATTTGCTATGATACTGATAAGGCGAAACATGTCTATGCAGAAACATATTGGGACCAACTGTTTGTTCGTAATAGACAGGTTTTCAGTTTAGATATGCTAACCTAAGAAATATTTTGAGCATTGAGACTTTCATTAAAGTTCCGTGAACCACTTTAGGACCAACATTTGTGTTCGGATTAGATAGGTTAAATTGACAAATATTTCCTACATTGGGACTTTGTTTAAAGTTCGGTTTATACAGGATTACGTTTTATTTATTGTTCGGTTTAGGCAGGTTTCAATGTACTTTGCGATAACACTGAAAAAAGTATTGAAAGAAATATCTGAATATAATTTATGCATGCTAATATTTTCAAAATTATTTTTATGCTATACTTTATCTGTCATTTTCAAAGCAATGCATCAAACATTAAAGCTGAGTATTGTATCAACCAAATGTATTATCACAATTACAGGGTCGAAAGGTACATATATATTTTTTAAATTTAAAATAAATTGATAGCATTTTCTTTTAACCTGTGGGTTTCTTATTTTTCGGTTTAACTGACATTATGGTTTCAAATTTGAATTTAAATTGTCCTCAGTGTAATTTTGATAGGAAAATGTGCTTTTAAAATCTCCAAAATCTGAACATCTTGTATATTTTTTGTTGTTTTTTTTGTTTGTATATTCATTTATTTTATTATTTCATTCTTAATGTTTTGCTTTTAATTTTTGTTTGTTTGATTTTGTTTGTTTTGTTTCGTGGTTTTTGCTTCGTCAATTATTCTTGCAGGAACTATCGTATTGTTTTAAGTTTCAATCTCAACAGACACATATTAAAAATGCTTGTAAAGGCTTGAATTATTTGATATTATAAGAACAATCCCTGTTAAGTTGCTATTTTAGTAGTTTATATTATTTTATAATTTGATTTGATATATTGTGTTTAACGTCATTTTCAGCAATATTTCAGCTATATCATGGCGACCAGTATTAGTGGTGGAGGAAGCCGGAGTACCCGGACAGAATCACCGACCATGGGCAAGTAACTGGTAAACTTTTATCACTTGCGGCTGCTAGTCGAGTGTACCCTTTTTGTAAATTAGGTGCGAACCCACGCCGTATTGGTGATAGGATGTTATGAGTTGTTATGTAATTCAACTCTAACTTGCTGATGAAGTGATATACATTATATCTAAAATCGTGTAGAAAAACCCGTGTATTACATAACAAGCTCAGTTATGTGTGAAGGGAGACACTTTACCCACATATATGGACAAGACTTACATGACTGCATCATTTCATTACGATGGGAGGTTTGGGTCTCGCCAATTTATATTGAAGTGTCTGTAACAAGCCAGGAGAGTGGGCGACAACGTATAGCTGCGCTAGATGTATCGATTACATATCTGCTTCGATCATTTTTGGATTGGATTTTAAAACTGTACAGGGTGGTATATTTTCTGTCTTTTATTTGATTGCATACCGGAACAGACAATTAGGAGGTTGAAATATGCCGACGTTTGTGAGTTATTTAGTCAGATAAATATTGTGAAAATCTATTTTGCACTTTTTATCAATTTGTTATCACATTCGATTTTCAAACCCCTTATATGTTCACCGTTTTAGGAATGCACACCCCTTTTTAACTAATATTTCTTATCATTCATTTCTACTCAAATACAGCATGTCGGTATGGGTAGCGAACTTAAAACATTCAATATGTACTATATAATTGCACAAATTTAACGTTCCAAATTGCTCAGCGGTGTATATATGTAGAAGATTAACATTCAACAATATTTCAGTTATATCGTGACTGTCAGTGTTATTGATGGAGGAAACTTGAGTACCCAAAGAAAAACAACGACCTGCCGCAAGTCATTGACAAACTTTATCACATAATGTTGTATCGAGTACACCTCGGTATGAGCGGAATGATTCGAACTCACAACCTTAGTGGTGATAGGTATTGATTGCACAGGCAGTTGTAAATCTAACTACCATGCGATCACGACCACAACGATACTGGCATCGATACTTGAGATACAAATGAAATTATTAAAAAAGACACTATTCAAAAATTCCTTCACTCATGCACATTATTTTTATTCCGAGTCCATCTGTCTTCATTCCGAAATACCGTGTGCTTATCATAGAAGCAGCAAAATATCGAGGGGTTAGAGCCAACAAGTCGTATCTGAAAATTTTGCTAATTTCATTTGTTTGCACTACAATGTTGATAAGTTAGCATCTAGTTATGTCTGTAAAGTTCAGGGCAAAAGGATAATGCATTAATTTTAAAATGACCAGAACCCAAAAGTATTATCATATTATATACGTCTTCTTGAAACGCCAAACAACAGTAATATTGGATAATCTATAATTGCATGCCAGGTATATTTTTTTTTAATTACAAGATACATTGCTGTAAAAATGTATGTGAAGATGATATACTTTGCATTTATGATATCATATTTTGTTATTTAGAAAATAGTGCCAAAACAGCTTATTTAAAGATAAGTTTGTTGGCACTGCAGAAAAGCAATATAATTATCCAGTAAGTTTAGCCATCTTATCTCAATATCAGATAACGCGTTGCAGATGTTATTTATAAACAGTATTCTGTAGAGGCAGGAGAGAGTAAATAAAGTTGATGCATTCTAGAGCTGGTGTTACATTTAGGTGTGAAACCTATGATTAATTTCTTTAACATTTGTGTTTTTTCGAGCCTGCCTGGCTATTTTATCTTAAGTTTAACCTTTCTAAGACCATATATTTTCTGAAGCGTACATGATTCCTCTACGTTCTGTGAAAATATCAGGGGATGTTTAGTCTTGCAGTGAAATGCCAGGCTATGGTAAACACCTACTCTAAAAATAGCTCGGTCATCCCCGGGAAATTCAATATTTATAGGTCATGCATCAAATCCTCCATAGTGGTAATAAAATATAACTAAATGCATCAAATTTGGGCTCAAAATAATCCTTATATATTTAACTTCAATTATCAATTTTAATTATTCCATTCCATTCAGTATTTGTCACAATACAACACAGCGAAAGGAACTATTTTCTTTAAAAGGGATTACTTTTGCATATGTTCTAAGCTCTGATTGGTGAATTATTGGTTTGACACCACAAAAAGTGTATTAACAGGAAGAAATGTAGTATCTGCAATGAAAAGTTGAGACAACAATGGATTAAAAGGCAAGAATTAGATATTCACTTGCTATACGTTGATACTATGCATCAATTTACTATGTATTCACTTAATTTAATATATGTATTAAGTCTTCATACATTTTCTTAGACGGATTGTACATGTTTGTGTTAAAAATCTTGAATCATTATTATCTCAAGTATGACGCTTGTACATACCATTGGCTAAAATTATTTACATTTCATTCAAAATGCAAGGCCTTTTAATTGTTATTTATTTCCATATTTTCAGTAGTGGCTGGTTATGGTGAATGTGATGAAAACATCTACAGTACTAATTAATTACAGTTTTCTATTGGTAAGTATCAGTTTTTATTTGATCACAAGAACTCTATTTTACCAGATGGAAAAGATTATCACTTTTTAATGATCAAATTTTTTGATAAGAAGATTTCCTCCTAAACCCCTCAATTGAATTAGATGTTAATACAAATGTAGTATACAACCTGAAAATATGCATGACGGACGATGGTTGCGGTCCAATATCTGAAAGGGGAGGCTATACAACTTAGGTGTCAAAGTTTGTTGTCAGGGGTATAATTTGTAGTGAGTTTACTTGTTTGGCAATAGAATATGAGAGGTAATCCTATATTTGGCCAATTCTTTTAGCTAATCAAAATAACAAGCTTCATATTCATTTGTTTCAGGTAATAAAATGTCGGAATCGGTCTTCAGACGAGTAATGGACGACAACTGCAGCTATGGTACGTGATACCCAAGAGAATGGATCTAATGCAGTCGAAGTGGATACAGAAGATGGTTCCTCATTAACAAACAGGCAACAAGTAGATAGTAATGATACACAAGGTATCAATGCCACACCTACGACTGATGAACCAGGTACCATTGACACACCTATGGTTGATGAACCAGGTATCAATGACACACCTACCACTGATGAACCAGGTATCAATGACACACCTACCACTGGTGAACCAGGTACGAATGACACACCTACCACTGATCAACCAGGTAACAATGACACACCTACGGTTGATGAACCAGGTACCAATGACACACCAATGGTTTGTGATCCAGGTACCAATGACACACCTACCACTGTTGAACCAGGTATCAATGACACACCTACCACTTATGAACCAGGTAAAATGACACACCTACCACTGATGAAGCAGGTACCAATGACACACCTACCACTGATGAAGCAGTTACCAAATTCACACCTATCGCTGATGAACCACGTACCAATAACACACCTATGGTTGATGAACCAGGTACCAATGACACACATACCACTGATGAACCAGGTACCAATGACGCATCTACGGCTGATAACCAGCTACCAAAGACTCACCTACGGCTGATGAACCAGTTGCCAATGACACACCTATGGCTCATAAACCGATTACCAATGACACACTTATGGTTGATATGATTGAAACCCCGGGTAATAAGAATTCACAAGACCAAATATTAATTCAGGACAATTCAGCTGTTCGTACCTATAAAGAAAATATTTCATCAACTGATTCCAATGGGTCGCCAAATGCCTTAAAGGTTACTCCAAGACAGAAAAAGAAGATGTGAACTATTTCATCCAGTCAGCATTACCACACATTCATTCCCTGCTCACGGTTCAGGAATTACGAAGAACATTATGTGATCACATAGTTGAAAAAGCAGAAAATTATGTTGGGTTTTTGCAGCACAAGAATTGTCAGAGTCGTTCAAAGAGGACATTACTTGGATTGATTTGCCGAACCACAAGAACTGACAAGGAAATATACATCGAGACAGCAGATATCAGCAACCAAAAAGGAAAACCTTGTCAGCTTATGCAGAAGTGGTAGCATCCCATCTGAATACCACGATTATTACAAATCATTGCCCTCAAGCAGCAATGTAGATGACAACTAGCTGATACCGATACTGAAGAGGATCAAGCAGATTTTGATCAAGAATGAGACTATGAATATAACAGTGGTGACATTAAATGACTCGTTTAATTAGATTGCATGATTAGTTTAGGGGTTCTTTTATACATTGCATTAGAACTGTAGACATTATATTCCCGCATTAGATATAGTGCATACAAATTTGACTGTTATACAATATATATTTTGTACTTTGATTTTATAAAAATTTCCTTTTGAGATTTACAGACAGTATTGAATTATTTCAATAAGATTTAACATAATTTTATCATTAATGGTATTTTGAAACTCTTAAGATTTCAAAGTGTTCAAAATCATGTTACTACTCTTTAATTCAATTTTCAAAAGAGTTGCTGAAATGTTTTTTTAAACTATTTTATGATATATTCATTCATACACAGGGCGTAGCTCCCCATACGCAAACACGCAATTGCGTGCACATAAAAAAATCAGCTAAAAACGAAATATGCATTTTTTTATGAAATCAAACTTTAAAAGTAAGATGACGTTCCATTTTTCGGTTATTATTTCATCAAATTGTAGCTTGCTATCTTCCGGGACTGGGTTGAACAAATCTCAATTAAATGAATTATATGAATAATATCTACATTTATTTACAATATTACGATTTATTATGTAGAATAAATTCGCTTATCTTAGGAATGCGAGAGTTATCCCGCCTTAGCCGAATATTACATATTTGATATGTCGTGTCACAGAAATGTTGATGTCAAGCTGCGTTTGGGAGAACAGTCGAAAAATGTTGGCTCAAACAAAATATTGTTCATAAATATATATATACGTCTGAAAATTAAACCAAACAGTGTTAGAATTAGATTTTAGAGCTGTCAAATTTTGTTCTTCCCTCGACAGGATTTGTACCCACACCATTGATACACTGCAGCACCATTCGCTTAGCCTTACGTCCAGCGCCCTAGACCACTCGACCACATCCACTCCCTCTCAATTTCTTGTGCTTACCTGTCTCTCCTTATTTTTATTCCATAATAAATACAATGCGCTCGCATTGAACTCTATAATATATAATTGAACTCTATAATATTAAACATAAACTCTAGAAATGTCAATAGAGAGAACCGTGTATACTTGATCGCTCAATGAAATGTGCTTTTCGTTGTAGACTAGGAATTCCAACCATCGTTTCAACTAGATTAAAAATTCCAGCCAAGCTTTTTGTCCAACATTTTGTCCTATCATATGTATTTATGTTCTTAGTTGCGTGCTGTGATGTCATTACGATTTCCGCATGAAAACGATGTTCGGTTCATTTTTACCCCCAGTTGTTTGGTAGGTATGATGTCTTATTAAGTCTCCCAAATAATGTTTGGGAGACTTATTGCCTTTGCTCCGTTTCTTATTATTATTTGTATTTTTATTATTATTATTCTTATTTCAAAGCCATATTTTTGGGGGTTCAAAGGGGGTGGGGGTTACTATAGAATCCTATGGGAAACTTGAAATTTCGTACATTAATGTTGATAACTTCTAACTGGATAATGATAGAGATATAAAATTTGACATAGTGATAGGTCACCATTGGAGAAGCAATTCTGCTTTTTCAAAATATTCAAGATTTCTGTCATTTTCAAAATGGCTGCCAAAACACAGCATAAAAATTGGGCGACAAAAATTCAACATTGTCCGATATCATCAAAATTTGATATGTGGGTAGATAATGATGTCCCGAATTGATTCCCGACATTGAAAAATTTCTACCGATCGCCATCTTCAAAAAGGCGGCCACAATACCGCAAAGATTCAACATTGTACGATATCATCTAAGTTTGACATGTGGATAGATTATGATGTCCCGAATTTATTCCTGACAATGAAAATTTCCAACGATCACCATTTTCAAAATGGCCGCCACACTACCGAACAAATTCAACATTGTCCGATTTCAACGACATTTATATTGTGGGTAGATTATGATGTCCCGAATAAATTCTCGATATCGAAGCATTTCTAGCGGTCGCCATTTTCAAAATGGCCACCACAATACTGCACAAATTTAATATTGTCCGATTTCAACGACATTTCATATGTGGGTAGATTATGATGTCCCGAATTAATTCCCGACATTGACAAATTTCTAGCGGTCACCATTTTCAAAATGCCGGCACAATACCACATAAATTCAACATTGTCCGATTTCATCGACATTTCATATGTGGATAAATTATGATATCCCGAATAGATTGTCGATATCGAAAAATTTCTAGTGGTCGCCATTTTCAAAATGGCCCCCACAATACCGCAAAAAATCAACATTGTCCGTTATCATCTAAATTTGATTGTGGGTAGATTATGATGTCCCGAATTTATTCCTGACAATGAAAATTTCTAGCGGTCACCATTTTCAAAATGGCCGCCACACTACCGAACAAATTCAACATTGTCCGATTTCAACGACATTTATTATTTGGGTGGATTATGATGTCCCGAATAAATTCCCGATATCGGAAAATTTCTATCGGTCGCCATTTTCAAAATGGCCACCACAATACTGCACAAATTCAATATTGTCCGATTTCAACGACATTTCATATGTGGGTAGATTATGATGTCCCGACATTGACCAATTTCTAGCGATCGCCATTTTCAAAATGGCCGCCACAATACCGCACAAATTTAACATTGTCCGATTTCATCGACATTTCATATGTGGGTAGATTGTGATGTCCCGAATTTAATCCCGACATTGAAACATTTCTAGCGGTCACCATTTTTAAAATGGCCGCAAAATTCAAACATTGTCCGATATCATCAAAATTTGATATGTGGGTAGATAATGATGTCCCAAATTGATTCCCAGACATTGAAAAATTTCTACCGATCGCCATTTTCAAAATGGCCCTCCCAATACCGCAAACATTCAACATAGTTCGATTTGAAAGGTAGCTTTTGATTTATTTTTTAAACCTGTTGCCAATGGTCGGTTTGGGAGACTTGAGACTTCATAATCGTTAGATTATAATCATATCTTGTTTGTTATTTGTGTTTGTTTTCATAGTGCTAGCTAGCTCACTGAAAGAACAGTCCACACTGATTAACATATATTGATACATTCGGACACACCCGGACTAGGGGCAAACAATATTTAATCTTTCTCCTTAAACCACCGATGCCGAGTTGAGAAGCAGCAACTACCAATATTAGTCTTACATATAGTTATATATATATATATATTATATATAATCTTTTGCGCTGCAACCATTACACCATTCACTTTTCTACATGACATGCAAATATAATTAATAAAATTGTATTTCTATCTCAGTATTAACCCGTTATTTTGTTTTTAAATATTTTCCCGCTTTAAGTAAAGATAATTGTATAGCCGTGCAGTTTAATTTCCTGTTCAGATAAAATTTCATAATTCTCTTTTATTAAAATCCTTTTGGAAAAAGTTGACAACTGAAAACTTCGTAGTAATAATACATAAAACAAGATAACATATGATAAGCTAGATTATATAATCTACTTATTTATTCACTTATCTCATTGCAACACATTGTGTGTGCCAATGTTTAGCGGAAAAATACTTTTATTTTTGTCTTCTAGTTTTTTACTAACTATTTGGGGGGAAATCTATATTAACCTGGACGTACCATGCATTTCGTATTGCAGTTGTTTGTGATATCTACATCTATCAGTTTAAATACATATTAATAAACCAATCAAATTAACATTAGATGTTTCTTGTGTCCTTTTCCCTTTGACGATGCACCAGTGGTTCGCCAAGGAAAAAACGGTGATAAGTTACCACAAACATCTGTCTATCGCCGACGAAAAAAAAATACATCTGACATCTAATTTTAATTAGATTGAGAATAATTAATATGCTCTGATCAATTTATTATATTTTAGTCATGTTTAATAAGAAAATTTTCAATAATTACATTTTCAAGGGCAAAAAGACGTCAGGAAAATGCATCATTTGTGAAAAACAATTCCCCAAATCACAATTCCTTTAAAACTTATGTTTCAGGTGAAGTAATAAAACAAATTGAGTCGAGCAATGAAACCCAAAAAGCAAATGTGAGCTTTGTGTTAAATCAAGCCAATAAGATCAAATGCACGTACACTCGAAATATCGAGTGATCAATATAGTTAAAATAAGGACATTATACTGTATGCTGTTATCTCGTATTTTATCGAACAATGTTTACATTCAATCGTATTAACATGGTCATAAAAGTGTACCAGTTCAAAGGTATACATGTACATCTAATCACATGACATCTGAAGCTCGTGATCACAACAATACGGTCAGTTGCTGATAGCGGGAGCTATTAATAACCATCCTAACTAGTATATATCATACTGTAAAACGTATTATTGGTCTTGTATGTGTTCAGTGACTTGAGGTGAGAGGTGAACATCCTAACAACAGAAGTAAGTATATATCATATTGTGAAACGTATTATTGGTCTTTTATGTGTTCAGTGATTCGAGGTGAGAGGTGAACATCCAAAAAACAGAAGTAAGTATATATCATATTGTAAAACGTATTATTGGTCTTTTATGTGTTCAGTGAATTGAGGTGATGTGCGATGCTAAAGTAACACGGGTGCTTGCAAAGGTGACATATACAGTATATAATTAACGTTAGCGAATATCGAAGAGACTTTAAAAAGGAGAATCTAGAGAAACTGGCAACATAGAGTACACAAGATGAAGAAAAACAAAGCCAAAACACAACACAATATGTGTTGGACAACACTATGCGTAAACAAATACAAATAACGTAAATAGTACATACACCCGCATACAAACAACTGGAGGTAAATACGCACTGAACATCAGTTGTATGCGGATATCGTAGCAAACATCACAACACGGAACTCAGAACGTAAAGACACATAATAGGACAACACAAAAAACTAAAAATCGGACGCCACCAAAAACCGGGGGTGAACTCAGGTGCTCTAGAAAGGTAAGCAGGTCCTGCCTTTTATAAGACACTCGCAGTGTTACTCATATAAAGTTTTATTTCTAACACTCTGTTTTTTGTAAGTGATATGTGTTTTAAAAGTACTGTAGTTGGCCAATGAAGCATATGTTTTTTGCAGTGGATTCCTGTTGTTCATATTTCAAGTTCTGGTCTTTGTTTTCACAACGTAATTCTAAATCTCTAAATCTCTAAATCCAGCACACAAGCCCAGACACATACAATCCACATATTTGCTCACTAATGACAGCTACGGTGATATGCAAATGTATCAAACATGAAAAGGAAAGCACATGCACAAACAGACAAGCACAATACTATAATAGTCGAACCCAAACTTTCTATTTCAGACTGTTCTGAAGATCAAGAAGTGATAGAATGAAGAGAAAGACCCCACATGTACATGGTGAGTGAAAATATTGTAATTGAAATATTTTGTGTAATTGCTGGTATAATTGTCAGTAAGTTGTCGCTGTATTTTATCTTTTTTCAGGGCTAGCAATTACATCTATTATTTACCTTTGTATGTAATGAAGTGAAATCAAATGTACAATTACATGGCAGATAAAACAATTAAAGACATGATTTTATTTGAAAAACTGTAGATTTTTTCACGTACAAACGGACTGTATGTATATTCCAGATTGCTTTCCTGATCCTGTTTCGTCTTTCATCCGATAATATTATTGCTTGTAAAGAGGGGGTGGGGGGCTTATATCTTATTGTGATTTTTGTATATGCTTGCGAAAAGTGATGTCCAAAATGTTGTCATATCAAGTATCTTTGCGTTCAGCATTCCATGTTGTCATGTCTGCTACGATTTCCGCTATAAAACGACGTTCGGTTCGGCTAGACCTTCAGTTGTTTGTAGGAGAGCTCATGTCTTATTTACGTTATCTGTGTTTGTTTGCGCATAGTGGTGTCCACCACATATTGTGTTTTGTTTTTATTCGTCCTTTGTAACCTATGTTGACAGTTTTTACCCCCAGTTGTTTGTAGATAAGGGTAATAACAAAATTACCGAACTCCGAGCAATATTACAAAGGGAACGTCAACAATCATAATTATATAAACAGACAAAATCAGTCAACAACCGGAAAACTGTGAAAACGTAATGACCCTGACTTGGTACAAACATTTCTAAAGAAATGGTAGGTTGAATCAGATTTTAAGGCGCCGAGCGCCGGTATTTTTATGTATATTGCGTTGTGTTTTTTTGTTTTTTTTCTTCGTCTTTGTTGCCAGTTTCTCTGGACTGTCCTTTTGTGATTGCCTCTTCGGTATTCTCTAACGTTTATATAATTTTTGCCTAAATTATCAACCAAAATAATGAGTTTATCGCTATAGCTCTAACATGATGTGATAAATACCGACTGGAGTTCAACAATCGATTAGCAGCACAGCAAGATTTCCGACATAACATATGCATATCTAAAGGTCGAGTTCTTCTGGTCCATTCATGACACCCTTCGTGTGTAAGAACGAAATATATATTAAACCATGACATAATTATGTCAATATACATTGATAAAGTGGATCAATTATACCGTAAATCCTTGTTATTTTGAACTTTGGAAAGTAATGTACTTTTGTAAGTCGATTTAAAAGAATTTCTCTGTACCAGCCCAGAATAGTGAGAGATCATATGCATGTGTGTTAAAGGTATCAATTTTGTCTCAGTTTCGACGAGTTTTGCTTGAAACGTTCGAGTTCGGAATAACCAACTATATGTCATTAATATGTTATTTCATATGGGCATATTTTTTCTTGCACTATTTTTGTGTGTCTGTTACATTTCGATTATTGAACACATTTTTTTTGGATGTTCACATACATCTTTTCGATGAGGAATATCCTACATTAGAATAAAGGTTCTAGATAGGATCCTTTACATACTTCGTGTGTGTCGCTAATCATTAAATCTTAATAATTATGTCAGACAACGCATCTATGTGAAGTCGGAACGGTGATGTCAGTGAATCATATTGATAATACATGTACATTGTACAAGCAATATGACTTTCAGAAACTGAGGAACATAATCAAAACACGAAGCAGCAAACTTTGATGGGTACGTATGGGTAAATGTGTTTATGCTAAGCTCTAGTCTAGTATGCTGCGGGGTGTTTTCTTCAAATTTCAATTTCTCTCTGTTGCTACTATGTCATGTGTCTTCTTAGTAGAACCATTCTATCTACTACTTACAGAATGCCATGGACGGCTTCGAAATATAAATAATTTTATTTGAGTCGCTGATGATGTAATTTAATGAATCTGCTTGCATTAAAATGTTCTATTTACCATTTCAGAACCAGATGATGATAGCCGTAAGTGAAATTACATTTACTTCTACTGTTTAAGTTTAATGGGACAAAGCTAAATTACCATTAGGAAGAAAATAATAAAACAAAAACACACACCTTTTATTATTTATAATATTCTTGATATATAGCTTGTTCATCAATTTGGCTTGAATATATAGAGGAGCTATTTTTTTAGTGTCTTAACAAATAGAAATACCTTTTAATTCTCTGTGAAAATTATGGTTTTCGAATTTCAATCCGATAATTTCATAAATAGCTAGTGCAACATTTGGTTTGAATTTGTCGAAAGTTACTAGGTCGTAATACTGTATCGGTGGTGTAATCGTTAGCGCGCTCCCCTCGAGTACGATAGATCGTGGGTTCGAGCCCCGATTGGGTCAAAGCAAAAACTATTTAATTGGTATGTATTACTTCTCCACTAAGCAAGCAGCGCTAAGGAGAAAGAGCAAAGGCTAGTTGGCACGGATTCAGGATAAATAGGTTGAGTGTAGCGAAATGTCTGTTCGCGGACTGGTGTTTCCAGGTCCAGCCTTAAGTCAATTGGACCCCGCACTGGAGTCATCTATTCTCGGCTGCTCTTACAAATTAACTTGTTCTCGCCATGATATAGCGCTCACTCACTCACTAGGCCATAAGATAAACTTTATGTATGCTATGTTCGCTCTAGCAAAGCATAAGCTATGTACGAGTTCGTTGGATCTCGATTCAATATGTCCTAATACGAACTCCGACAAATATGACCATATTTAAGTTTATAGTTTTGGTTCAAGCACGAAACAAAAGTGAAAAGATGCTGCACAGAACATGAAGTCATCAGTATGTTGGAGTTCTTTATCGGTAACATGTTTGTCGAGTTCGACGAGCACATTATCTTAACAAGTTTTCGGCATACCCATTGCAACAAACTGTACCCCTTGTATGGCCTATCTTTCCCTTATCACTTATGAGGCAATGTTTACACAATGATGATGTTTCCTCAACTAATAATTCCACGCTTGTTAACTGGATTCCATTGATATATTCCTCAAAGAACTTCAGATAACAGAAATAGCTTCCAGATGCTGAGTTTTTTTTTCTTCAAATTTTAACGTCTATCTGTTGCTACGACGTCATGTGTTTCCTTAATAGAACCACTTACTACTTAGAGAATACCATGAATGACCTCGAAAAAAATCTTAATATTTGAGCTATGGAAAATATAATATACTGAATGACCGTGCTTTAACCTGCTCTATTTAACATTTCAGAACCACGTGCTTCTGACAGTAAGTTAACTTACATTTAGTTTGTGATTAAGGGGACAAATAGTAAATTACCAATTAGGGAGAAAAGTACAAAATATTACAATACTGAAAGATAACAGAATACCAGTAAGCAGGAAAACATATTACAACAATGGCAACATGCAGCTCCTGCATCCCTGGTGTTTAGTGGGGTTCATGTTACTCGATCTTTAGTTTTATGTGTATTTTCGGTAGAGCGTTGTTTGTCCTTTTGTGCTGTATCTTTTGGCCATTGTGTTGTCTGTCCTTCTTCGATTTGCGGATTCTGATTATTCCTCTGGTGTCTTGATATATAACGTGTCCATCAATTATTGTTGAATCTGTAGAGAACCTACGTTTTTACTGCACTAACCTCATAAACAAATCACTTATTTACACATCTTAGTGTGTTCGCCTCGAATGTTGTAGATACTTTTCTTGCGCCCCTGTCGGGTCAAACTTAAATCGATCAATTTGATATTTTCTGCTTTAACACTAAGCATGCAATATTAAGACGTCAGAAAAAAATTGGATAGCTTGGAATGTGGATAATGTGTCATAGTGGAGCGACATGTCCACCTGCTAATAGTTGTTTTAGTGTACTAATGTATTAGCGGTATGGAAATCCAACTAAATGTGTTGGTCTACTACTATATGTTCTTGATATATAACTTTTGCATCAATTTGGCTTGAATGCATTGACGAACTATTTTTGTAGTGTCCTAACAAATAATAAATGGCATAACTTTTTGATACTATACATGGTGTAAAAGTAGATCTTTATACATCTAGACAGGTCGAGCATCTTTGCCCCTACCTTTTAAGACTGCGTCAGTTCCAGTGATGTATCATGTTACCAACACTAGATGTGATTCGCTGCCTATTGATGCAGAATATTAAAGCCCTGCGTTAGACCATTTCGAGTTCATTGATTCCCCTTGATAGGCGAATGTATGTAACGATGACAAGAATCAAAAATTATACCCATTCAGATTAACAAAGTATATTATGTATTTTGAATTTACAGTAATATTTCGTTATCTGGAAGTCGTTTCCATGGATACATGGATTTACATTAGCTGTGTAAATAAAGTAGTTTTAGGTTATGGGTATATTTTACTCAAATACTTAGTAGGAGCATCCGTGGTCATGATCGCATACTATTTAGATTTACAAGTACCCATCCAATCAGTGCCTATCATAACGTAAGTTGTGATTTGGAACCACGTTCATGACGAGATGTACTCGATACAACTGTATGTGATAAAGTCTGTCAGTGACTTGCGACAGGTTGGTGATTTCCTCAGAGTACTCCGGTTTCCTCCACCAATAAAACTGACCGCCATGATAGAACAGCAATATTGTTGAAAGTGGCGTTAGACACCATAACCCCAAAATAATAAAATATTAAAGGGTGGGACAAAAATAGTGGTGAAGATTTATTGATATATCTGTATGACATACATAACATAAAATAAGTACTTTGTGCTATTTTATATTTTATTTCTGTTGTTAAATGGGCAATATGGAAATAAGAAAGGATATCAAGTACAATGATAATAATTATGACACAATACAAACGAAGCAAACATTGATATGAGAACTAAAACCGTAATACTGCATTAATTACAAAATCTATCTTTCTAAATAATAATAGAGAAAATTTATTATTTAAGTTTCTACAAACCAATATTTCAATTATTTTTGCTATTCTTTGTTGTGTTCACAAATGTAACCAGTGATCTCTTTATTTTATTAGCTCACTTTTTTGTAAAGATAAATACTGAACTAAACAATATATATATATATTGCTTGACTTGATATATACATTGTGTACATATATATAGGGTGAGAGTTATGATGTTTAACATCATTTTGTTTACAATATTTCATTTGGAATATAGACTCAAATGTTGTAGTCTTAAGCTATTGGTTCCTCGGTTTACTCGAATGAATACTAGCTTAACTCGAACAATGCATTTTGGTCCGCCCGAATACAACACAACCAGCTGGATTCACTTATCTTTAATATTTCTTTCCAGGGTCTAGTTGGTTTTGGAGTATAATTTATTCAGTGATAACACATCCATTCAGAGTGATAGGAAATTTACTAGGTTTGTGTAAGTACTGATTTGGACTATTTTACATCCTGATTGGATGATATTAGTGTTGTGATGTCCGCTATGATTTCAGCATAAAACGATGTTCGGTTCGTCTTTACCTCTAGTTGTGTTGTGGTTTTGGTTTGTTTTTCTTCGTCTTGTGAACCGTATGTTTCTATGGACTGTCCATTTTTGATTGCCCTTTCGGTAATCTGTAACATTTGTTTAATGGAGACTGACCAGAAAGATAATTAGTCCCAAGGAATAATACTGCATATGACCTTTCTTAGGTGCACTCGCGTGACAAATGACCTTGTTTTTTATTCATAGCTTATGTCGCTTATACTAAATGAATTTTTATATTTAGTTCCAAATTAAAAAAAGAAAGAACATCAAATATTATATGGTCATATGAAATATATCTTTCAATACAGAACATTACAGCTAGAGTTATTTATACATTATCTTTAGAATCATCATTCAAACTAAAGTTATACTAGGCATTGTATATTAATTAGGTGTGTATTCGACATGGTTGAAATCAGGTTGGTTATTTTTAATTCTTCAAATTATCAATAGTTTTAACAAAAAGAACACTGAATATCCTGCTAGACCGGAATTCAACAAACAAAAAGCAACTCAGCGATAACTCCTACAAAACAGACTATAATATAGATGATTTTAGGAGTCAGTAAAATGTTTGGTTCGTTGTAGTTCGACATAGCCAGGCTTGGCTGTATGTCCTTAATATTTCCTTACAGAGTGCAGATGACTTTTATGCCAGTTGTCATCACTGAACATGCTTATTTGTGATTTGACAATCATGCTTAAACAATTAAGCAGATTCATGAACCACCACTTTGCTTAGTAGTTCAATTCAGAAGTTTATTCTTGAGGGTGAATTGTCTACCCTGATTTATGGCCATATGTCTGATGTATATTTATATATATGTGTGCATTGATAGATCGATTGTAATTAATAACATCAGCTAATGTATTTCAGAAGACGCGATACAAAATTATAGCAATTGCAAATGAAAAAGTAATAGTTCAGTTTTGAACAGAAACACATCCCAACAAATGCACAAGAAAACACGAACAATAAATATCAAGGCATACACATGGAACAGTTTAGATCGATAAGATTTCTACCTAATGCCCTGTGTTTCATTTGTATTTAACATCTCTCGTAATACGGGAAGTATTTCCACAAAAGTAACACTCTACTACTTATTGAAAATCATAACCGGTATATACAAAGAGAGCATTTTAATATGGAATAGTAATTTAAACACCTGTGGAGGGATCTAGTGTATGCATTATGATAGGTAAAACCTTTACATTCTGTGTTTTGCTTTATTAACTTCTATCGTCTTCATACGCCATGTGTTTCCTCAATAATAAGACTTAGAGAATGACGTGAACGACATTGACCAATGAATTGATATCATTGAGTCGTAGAGGCTGTGATATATTGAGATGTTGTATTTAATATTCCAGCACGGAGATGGACTTCCGGTAAGTAGACTTACAGTTACCTCTTCAATCTTAATTTAATGGCACAAGGTTAAAAAATTAATTAGAGGTGGGAAATATGATACCAGATACAGCTTAAAGACAAAGAGGAATAGAGAGTACATGAATTGATGCTTCTGATATATCAATAACACATGGTTCATTCATGACACCGGTTGTGTATAAGGACGTTATTTGTGTGTAACCATGATAACAATTATATACGGATACATGTACAAATCTGAACACGCTTCTTTGCAGTTTCACAATCATGATTACAACATTTAAACAAGTTCATGAGCCAACAGTTTAGTTCATTGTTCAATTCAAATAACTCTGATTAGTAAATTTATAGCTTTAATATTTAACTTAGAGAATATACCTGGTGTCTAGGAAAGTGTGTATTGCAACAAATAAGATATATCACCGGATATATGTGTTAACAGGAATATCAAAGTCATATATAAATTATGAATACTTATTTATCTCGTAACAGTAAAAAGTTCATCTACACAGTATTGGTGTAAAGATGTTATAATTATAATTTATGGGGATCAGTTTTGTCAGCAATTTCTTTAGTCAATAATGTACACTGATATATTGTGGAGTTTAAACTATGCCACCAACAAAATATCTTTCAGAAGCTTAGACACAATATTATAGAAATTGCAAATGAAAACGTGATATTTCAGTATTGGACAGAAGCACATCCCACAAATGCACACGAAAACACGAACAATATGTTTTTCATCGTCCATATGGAGAGGTTTGCATAGCATACATCCTGAATTAACACAATGTGATTCTTTGTGTTATTATTATATTTAATGTTTATGTTGTTTCTATCTCACGCAACATCTAGTGTATGACGTCAACCATCATCTTATAAATTGACATAGTTGAATCATGAAAGATGTTATATACTGAATCTTCTTGCGCTAATAATTTATTTCTAACATTACAGAGGATCATTCACCCGGTAATGTTCAAGATACGATTGAGTATCGCGGTATGTATGCTTAAATTTACTTCTTTTTAAATATGAATACAATGGCACAGAGATAACATGTCTATTAGAGGAGGAAATATGACACCAGAAAAATCTTAACATGAAACAAAAATTACAAAACATGGAAATTCAAAACTGTGCTGAAGAATAATAAAGAGGGGATCAGGTGCCTTTAAAGGGTCAGTACCTTCTACCCTTTACATGATATCCGTCGTATATGCATGTAATATATAGTACCTACTTGTTTCTATTAATTCATGTATTGAACACAAGCACATCCCAAAAATGCACAACAGAACACGAACAATGAATATAGAGGAATACACATAGAACATTTTAGACTGACCATACTCCTATCTAGCGCTCTGTGTTTTTTTTTATTTTACGTTTCTCGTCCTACGGGAAGTATGTCCGCAATAGTAACACTCCACAATGAAGTGAAAATCAATACCAGTATGTACAAAGACAGCATTTTAATATGAAATATTAATTCAGACACCTGTGTAGGGATATACATGTAGGAATTATGATAGGTAAAAACCCTAACACTCGGTGTTATGGCTTTATTGCCGTCTATCTTGTTCCTACGACATGTGTTTACTCAATACTTAAACCTAGAGTATAACATGAACGACATTGACCAATAAATTGATATAGTTAAGTCGTAAACACTATGCGGAATTCCAAAGGACAAATACCCCTACGATGGGGTGTTAGAGGGAAGCAAACTAAGAAGTGGTAAAGCAATGCCCCTTGCATCAACCAATCAGAAGACATCATTCATATATAAGGTGGATTTACATCAATAATTAAATACAACAAAACAGTAACAGGATCATTTACACAACAATGGCGTAAATATGGTCAACCTTTGCTTTTCACGAGGGAGAATTTGTTCCACGAATACTGTATACATCAATTAGGGGAAGAGAACATCTGGGAATCAAATTGACATCTGCAGCAATAAGTCTTGTAAAAATCGATGATGATGTTTGCTATGTTATGTGTGACTTTGTTATTTGATAAAATGCAACATTCAAGTATTGAACAGATATACATCTCAAATATACACTAGAACAATACAGCTTGATGGACTATATAAAGAAGTGTTTTATTGTTCAATTCCCTTGCTAACACTCTGTCTGGTTATTTATTAATGTTGATATTGCTTGAACGCCATTAGTGTCCTGAATAGTAACAATTAGAGTATGAAAACAGCAATAAACGGAAACTATCAATACATTGATTCATTGATAGATTGTGATTTTACGTCCATCTAGCAATGTTTCAGAAATATACAGGACGTGAACATGTTCAATAATAAAAATAAGAATATAAATTGATATATTAATGTCGTGAAAGATGTAATATACTAAATGTTATAATGCTAAGCTTTATTATTTAAAATTTCAGAAGCGGCATCAACCTCCGGTAAGTAGCCCTGAATTTAACTCTAAAATCTGAATTTAATGGTGCAAAGGTAAAATAACAATAAAAAAGAAAATAGGGTAAAAGCACACATGTATACAGTAATGGTGAAACTACTGTATACTTTTGAGATCGTGAATATTAACAAATCAAAATGATAGCACCAGCAATATGTCTTTTAAAGGTCAAGGCACAAAATGAAGATGATACAATTTTGATTCAGTGTGGTTTCGGTATTTAAGATCAAGGCAATACTTAAGTATTGACCATCTATGCATCCAAACAATACAAGGAATCAAGAAAATAATAGTTGATGCATCCATATATATATATATATATATATATATATATCTATATATATATATATATATATATATATATATATATATATATATATACAAACATCTAAGAAGATGACAGCTTTGTCAATAGTTATATTGTAGTTTGTATAGTTTGTATAGTTAAATCCCTTAAATAACACCCTATTTATCTGTTGTTTCTTTTACTTCTATGCCTTCTGTACCACAACAGTGACACGTAGGTTATGAAGCGCATGGCCATGAACTGTGAATTGATATATTTGATTTACGAAAGCTGTAATGTATTGAATGTTCTTGCAGTACAATTTTATATTTAACATTTCAGAGCCATTAGAGGTTGATCTCGGTAAGTAAACCTGCATATCTTTGTTCAATCTGACTGTAAAATAGGAAAACATATTAAAAATTAAATGATGAAATGCAGATAGGTAAAAGAACACCAGTTGCTTCTTAAAATAAAACAAAGATAACAAAATATTGGGCCTCACAATCTCAGAAAAAGCAGATTAAAGAGTACGTAAGTTGACAATTCTAACGAGTCATTATCCTCTGGTTCATATATGACACCTGTCGCAGATAAGGGTGGACATATGTATGTAACCATGAAAATAGTTATTTAAGTAGACATTTTCAAATGGTGTATATTATACAGAGAAATCTCCTTATCTAGAACTTGGATAATTCGTTCTAAAAAATGCACAAGAAAACACGAACAATAAAGCGGTGTGTTTTTTCGTTTGTATTTTGCGTCTCTCGTCCTACGGGAAGTATTTCTGCAATAATATAACTTCACTACTGAGTGAAAATATTATAGTACAAATCATTACCGCTATGTTCAAAGACAACATTTTAATATGAAATATTAACTAAAACATCTATGGAGAGATCTACATGTATACATTAGGAGAGGTATAAACGCTAACCGTGTCTGTTTTTGTTTTTTAACGTCTATTTGGGTTTTACGACTCTAAGACAAGTTCTTCCCAAATAATAAGACTATGAGTATGACGTGAACGACATTGACCAATCAATTGATATACTTGAGTCGTAGAAGCTTTAATATATTGAATGTTCTTGTTCTGAGATGTTATATTTAATCTTCCAGATGGGTCTTTACCTCCTAGTAAGTATGCTTACATTTACTTCTTCAATCTTAATTTAATGAATAAAGTTGAAATATCAATTAGAAGGGGAAATGTGATACCAGACACAACTTAAAATGAAAGAAAGATCACACATTGATGTTCATCACAAACTCAGACAAAGAACAATAGAGAGTACTTGAAGTGATACATATAACAGGTCTGTAAACCATGCTTCATACATAACACCCTTCGTGTATAAGGACGCTATAAGTATGTAACGATGATATCAATCATAGACGTAGTTATTTAGCAATTGTGTAAATTGTACAGAAAAACCTCGTTATGTTAATCTCGGGCAAGTCCTTTCCATGGTTACATCGATTTAAGATACAGATCGAGATGTAACAGGCATAACAATACCGAAGGCGCAAGAAAAAATATATCATCCAGAGAAACTGGCAACATATGGTACACAAAAGAAAACAACAACACGAACACATATGTGCTGGACACAACTATATGCACAGAAACATAAATACCGCAAATAAGCCCTCTTACTAACAACTGTAGAAAAAGACGAACGGAACATCATTTTTATGCTGAAATCGTCACAGACATCACAACAAGGAACACATAATATATTAATAAGGTAACTCAGATTACTCGAAGTGAAATGTTTGGTTCGTTGTAGTTCGACATTGCCAGGTTTGACTTTATGTTTTTAATATTTCATCACAGAGTGTCGATCTTCTCTGTGTCTGTCACAACCTCTGAACACGTTTCGTTGTGATTTCACATTGATGATTACAAAATTTAAATAAGTTCATGAACCAACAGGTCATTGTTCAATTTAAGCAATTTAGTAATTTTCTAGTTTCAGTATTTAAATTTGCAAACTTAAGTTACCAAATTGCAACCAAAGTGTGTATTCCAAAAATTAAGATAGTTCACCAGTTCTACATGGTAGCACAAATATCAAAACAGTACACAGATTATGAATAATTAATTATCTCTCAACAGTAAAAAAGTTCATGTACACAGTAGTGGTGTAAAGATTGTATAATTCTATTTTAGGGGGTCGGTCTGTCGAGTAAGTTCTTTGTATTCAACATTGCATACGGGATATTGTGGAGTTTAATTTATATCATCATCAAAATGTCTTACAGACACCGAGACACAAATTATTTAAATTGCAAATAAAAAAGTAATATTTCTGAATTGAACAGAAGCACAGCTCAACAATTGCACAAGAAAATACGAACAATACATATCAAAGGATATGCATAGGAAAATTGAGACTGATAATATTCCTACCTAACGCTCTGCGTTTTATTTGTATTTAACGTCTCTTGTCCTACGGGAAGTATTTCTGCAATAGTGGCATTCCACAATTTAGTGAAAATCATTACCGGTATGTACAAAGACAACATTTTAACATCAAATATTGATTTAAGCACATCTGTAGGGATCTACATGTATATATTAGGATAGGTCAAAACCATAACCCTCTGTGTTTATATATTTATTAACGTCTATCTTGTTCCTACGATATGCTGCCTCAATAATAAGACGCATAGTATTACGTGAACCACATTGACCAATAAATAATTGACTCGTAGAAACTGTAATATATTGAATGCTATATTTAATATTCCAGCGCGGAGACGGACTTCCGGTAAGTAGACTTACATTTACGTCTTCAATCTTAATGTAATCGCACACAGTTAAACTATCAATTAGAGGTGGGAAATATGATACCAGATAAAACGTAAGGACAAAGAGGAATATACAGTACATGAATTGATACTTCTAATAGATCAATAACACATGGTTCATACATGACACCGATAGTGTATAAGGACGTTTTATGTGTGTAACCATGATAACAATTATATACGTATACATTTACAAATCTGAACACGTTTCTTTACGGTTTCACACTCATGATTACAACATTTAAACAAGATCATGAGCGAACAGTTTAGTTCATTGTTCAATTCAAATAACTCTGATTAGTAAATTTAGAGCTTTAATATTGAACTTAGAGAATATATCTGGTGTCTAGGAAAGTGTGTATTGCAACAAATAAGATATATCACCAGTTATATGTGGTAGCAACAATATCAAAGCCATATATAGATTATGAATAATTATTTATCTCGTAACAGTCAAAAGTTCATCTACACAGTATTGGTGTAAAGATTGTATAATTATAATTTATGGGGATATGTTTTGTCAGCAATTTCTTTCTAATCAATAATGTACACTGATATATTGTGGAGTTTAAATTATGACATCAACAACATATCTTTCAGAAGCTTAGACACAATGTTATAAAATTGCAAATGAAAACGTAATATTTCAGTATTGAACAGAAGCATATCCCACAAATGCACACGAAAACACGAACAATATTTTTTTCATCATCCATATGGAGAGGTTTACATAGTATTATACACCCTGAATTAACACGATGTGATTCTTTTTATTAATGTTTATGTTGTTTCTATGTCACGTAACATCTAGAGTACGACGTCAACCATCATCTTATAAATTGATATAATTGAATCATGAAAGATGTTATATACTGAATCTTCTTGCACTAATATTTTATATCTAACATTACAGAATATCATTCACCCGATAATGTTCAAGATACGATTGAGTATCGCGGTATGTATGCTTAAATTTACTTCTTAAATCTGAATACAATGGCACAGAGATAACATGTCTATTAGAGGAGGAATTATGACACCAGAAAAATCTTAACATGAAACAAAAATTACAAAACATGGGAATTCAAAACTGTGTTAAAGAATAATAAAGAGGGGATCAGGTGCGTTTTAAGGGTCAGTACCTTCTGCCCCTTACATGATATCCGTCGTATATGCATGTAACATATAGTACCCACTTGTTTCTATTAATTCATGTATTGGACACAAGCACATCCCAAAAATGCACAACAGAACACGAACAATAAATACAGAGGAATACACATAGAAAATTTTAGACTGACCATATTCCTATCAAGCGCTCTGTGTTTCTTTTTTTAATTTCACGTCTCTCGTCCTACGGAAAGTATTTCTGCAATAGTGGCATTTCACAACTAAGTGAAAATCATTACCGGTATGTACAAAGCCAACATTTTAACATCAAATATTAATTTAAACACATATGTAGTGATCTACATGTATATATTAGGATAGGTCGAAACCATAATCCTCTGTGTTTATATATTTATTAACGACTATCTTGTTCCTACGATATGCCTCCTCAATAATAAGACTTATAGTATAACGTGAACGACATTGACCAATAAATAGAAACTGTAATATATTGAATGTTATATTTAATATTCCAGCACGGAGACGGAATTTTGGTAAGAAGACTTACATTTACATCTTCAATCTTAATAGAATCGCACAAAGTTGAAATAACAATTAGAGGTGGGAAATATGATACCAGATAAAACGTAAGGAAAAAGAGGAATAGACAGTACATAAATTGATACTTCTAATAGATCAATAACCCATGGTTCATACGTGACATCTATAGTGTATAAGGACGTTTTATGTGTGTAACCATGACAACAATTATATACGTATACATTTACAAATCTGAACACGTTTCTTTAAGGTTTCACAATCATGATTACAACATTTAAACATGATCATGAGCCAACAGTTTTGTTCATTGTTCAATTCAAGTAACTCTGATTAGTAAATATATAGCTTTAATATTTAACTTAGAGAATATACCTGGTGTCTAGGAAAGTGTATATTGTAACAAATAAGATATATCACCAGTTATATGTGGTAACAACAATATCAAAACCATATATAGATTATAAATAATTATTCATCTCGTAACAGTAAAAAGTTCATCTACACAGTATTGATGTACAGATTGTATAATTATAATTTATGGGGATCAGTTTTGTCAGCAATTTCTTTATAGTCAATAATGTACACTGATATATTGTGGAGTTTAAATTATGACACCAGCAAAATATCTTTCAGTAGGAGGGTCAGACTTTTTTTGAAAATGTGTTAAAATATCTTAAAGTACACACCAATGATCAGATCTCCTGAAGATATTTACAGTGGTGTTTAGTTTTTTAAAATCTGTTAAGCGGTTCAAAAGTTATGACAATTTGAAGTTCGGAAAATGACCACTTATATTTTATAATGGTGGCCATTTTGAATTTTATCTGTCTTTACCAAGAAATAGAATATCTGAAATTATTTGAAAACAATAATGAAATCTAATGAAACTGTACTTGATAAATGTAGTTTAGACATTGTTCTAAAAGAAATTGCATAGTTGTAGTCTTTGTTTCATCAGCAACATGTGTTTCCAAACACATATTTAAAATTATTTTTTACTATGCATTTCAATGGGAAAATTGAAAACGGCACCAAAATTGGATAAATTTTACCCATAAAATTGAACGTATAAATAAAAATTTTGAATTTTCTCATCAAACTGTATGAGATTATTAAAACCTAGCCTACTATCCACTACAGAAGAGTTTTACTTTCAGTCTAACTGGTCAGCAACATGTGTTTTAGGGAATAAATAGTTTCAAATTAGCGGTGCCATTTCCAAAGTTTCCATTCAATTTTGGTCGCTTCTGTCCAGTTTAAATATAAAAAAATTATAACATATGAAGAATTTTCTCCAAACATGTGCATTATTTATTTATTTCAACATGTCACCTTTTAAATAATTCACTTTAAATAATAGTGTTCTAGTGCATTGTCACTGTAGCTGTCTTCAAATGTAAGACAGAATTACAGAATTTGCCATTGTGTAAATAAAATTGAAAAGTGTCTGACCTCCCTACTTTCAGAAGCCGTGACACAATATTATAGAAATTGCAAATGAAAACGTGATATTTCAGTATTGAACAGAAGCACATCCCACAAATGCACACGAAAACACGAACAATATTTTGTTCATCATCCATATGGAGAGGTTTACATAGTATACATCCTGAATTAACACAATGTGATTCTTTGTGTTAATATTTTTATTAATGTTTATGTTGTTTCTATGTCACGTAACATATAGTGTATGACGTCAACCATCATCTTATAAATTGACATAGTTGAATCATGAAAGATGTTATATACTGAATCTTCTTGCACTAATATTTTATATATAACATTACAGATGATGATTCAACCGATGATATTCAAGATACGATTGAGTATCGCGGTATGTATGCTTAAATTTACTTCTTAAATCTGAATGCAATGGCATAGAGATAACATGTCTATTAGAGGAGGAATTATGACACCAGACAAATCTTAACATGAAAGAAAAATGACAAAACATGGGAATTCAAAACTGTGTTAACGAAAAATAAAGGGGGGATCAGGTGCCTTTAAAGCGTCAGTACCTTCTACCCCTAACATGATATCCGTCGTATATGCATGTAATATATAGTACCTACTTGTTTCTATTAATTCATGTATTGACCACAAGCACATCCCAAAAATGCACAACAGAACAGGAACAATAAATATAGAGGAATACACATAGAACATTTTAGACTGACCATACTCCTATCTAGCTCTCTGTGTTTCCTTTTTTATTTTACGTTTCTCGTCCTACGGGAAGTATGTCCGCAATAGTAACACTCCACAACGAAGTGAAAATCATTACCGGTATGTACAAAGACAGCATTTTAACATGAAATATTAATTCAGACACCTGTGTAGGGATCTACACGTAGGAATTATGAAAGGTAATAACCCTAACACTCGGGGTTGTTGCTTTATTACCGTCTATCTTGTTCTTACGACATGTGTTTCCTCATTACTAAAACCTAGAATATAACATGAACGGCATTGACCAATAAATTGATATAACTGAGACGCAGACGATATGCGGAATTCCAAAGGACAAATACCCCTGCGATGGGGTGTTAGAAGGAAAACAACTAAGAAGTGGTAAAGCAATGCCCCTTGTATCAACCACTCAGAAGACATCATTCAAATATAAGATGGATTTACATCAATAATTAAATACAAGAAACCAGTAACAGGATGACATACACAACAATGGCGTAAATATGGTACACTTTTGCTTTTCACGAAGGAGAATTTGTTCCACGAATACTTTGTACATCAATCAGGGGAAAGAGAACATCTGGCAATCAAATTGACAACTCCAGCAATATGTCTTGTAAAAATCGATGATGATTTTTGTTATGTTATGTGTAACTTCGTTATTTGATAAAATGCAACTTTTAAGTATTGAACAGATATACATCTCAAATATACACTACAACAATACAGTTTGATGGGAATATATAAAGAAGCTTTGAATGTTCAATTCCCTTGCTAACACTCTCTCTGCTTATTTATTAATGTTAATATTTTTTCAACGCCATTTGTGTCCTGAATGGTAACAATTAGAGTATGAAGAGCATCAATAACCGGATCCTATCAATAGATTGATTCATTGATACATTGTTGTTTTACGTCCATCTAGCAATGCTTCAGAAATATTCAGGACGTGAATATGTTCAATAATAAATATAAGACTATACATTGATATATTTATGTCGTGAAAGATGTAATATACGAAATGTTATAATGCTAAGCTTTATTATTTAAAATTTCAGAAGCGGCATCAACCTTCGGTAAGTAGCCCTGAATTTAACTCTAAAATCTGCATTTAATGGCACAAAGGTAAAATAACAATAAAAAAGAAAAGAGGGTAGAATCACACATGTATACAGTAATGGTGAAACTACGGTATACTTTTGAGATCGGGAATATTAACAAATCAAAATGATAGCTCCAACAATATGTCTTTAAAAGGTCAAGGCACAAAATGAAGGTGAGGAAATTTTGATTCAGTGTGATTTCGGTATTTAAGATCAAGGCAATATTTAATTATTGAACATCTATACATCCAAATAATACAAGGAAACAAGAACAATAATAGTTGATGCATCCATATATATATATATATATATACAAACATCTAAATAGATGACAGCTTTCTCAGTAGTTATATAGTAGTTTGTATAGTTAAATTCCTTAAATTTTGGTTTTTTTTCTCCAAAAGACGGTTGTTTTATTTTTGTGTGTGAAATTTTTGCCATTTTTGTTTCTAGTGTGTTTAATGTTGGCCACTTTTGGTTCCCATGTGTTTAATGTTTTTGTAAGTTAATTCAGAACGTAAATGGAAGCGTTCTCATTTCAACCAGCTGTTACTTACCGGATATATTGATGTCGTACTAAAAACCAAATCGATTATGGATAAATTGTGATATATATTAAAGCTAGGAATTTATATATTTAAACAGCATAAAGTAAAATGCATTTAATATAAAAACAACAAAATAATAATTTTGCACTGGGATTAATCATCGCTTTTACAGGTAAACAGTCTTATAGCGGTCAGTACATGTATTTGTTTACACAACAATTATACATAATAAATAAAACCGATAAGACACTAATTACGTGTTTATTGATTTTTCTTTTTCCTATAGGTAATTGTCATTTTAATGATATTTGACATTTTGTTGATTGAATAAATGTTATTGGTATTGCATGGTTTTAATCAATGTGCTTTATTTACCTGTAATTTCTCTCCTGTCATCCAAGCAAACGATTTCACATCGTGAACACTTTTAAGTTTGACTTGTGTGTGTATATATACATGTATAGCGTAATTGACATAAGTTTTACTTTGGAAAGAAGTAAGACAAAAAGGTACAGACTAGGGAATACAAATATAAAAAGATATTAAGGCAGTGTTCAATTTTGGCGGTTAATTTTTGGAGTGTGACAAATTTTGGTGTGTTCAATTTTGGCACTTCGTATTTAGGGGCCAAAATAGGCCAAAATAAAACCATGGCCAAAATTTCCCGATTTACGGTATTTGATTTGCGAAAGCTGTAATCTATTTAATGTTCTTGCAGTAAAAGTCTATATTTAACATTTCAGAGCCATTAGAGGTTGATCTCGGTAAGTAAACCTACATATCTTTGTTCAATCTGACTGTAAAATAGGAAAACATATTAATTAAATGATGAAATGCAGATAGATAAAAGAACACCAGTTGCTTCTTAAAACAAAACAAAGATAACAAAATATTGGGCCCCACAAACTCAGAAAAAGCAGAATAAAGAGAACGTAAGTTGACAATTCTAACGAGTCATTACCCTCTGGTTCATATATGACACCCGTCAAAGATAAGGGTGGAAATATATATGTAACCATGAAAATAGTTATTTAAGTAGACATTTTCAAATGGTGTATATTATACAGAAAAATCTCCTTATCTAGAACTTGGATAATTCGTTCTAAACAAATGCACAAGAAAACACGAACAATAAAGCTGTGTGTTTTTTCGTTTGTATTTTGTGTCTCTCGTCCTACGAGAAGTATTTCTGCAATAATACAACTTCACTACTGAGAGAAAATAATATAGTTCAAATCATTACCGCTGTGTACAAAGACAACATTTTAATATAACATGTTGACTTAAACACCTGTGGAAAGATCTAAATGTATAAATTAGGAGAGATATCAACGCTAACCGTGTTTGTTTTTGTTTTTAACGTCTATTTGGCTTCTACGACTCTACGACACGTGCTTCCCAAATAATAAGACTTGGAGTATGACGTGAACGACATTGACCAATCAATTGATATACTTGAGTCGTCGAAGCTTTAATATATTGAATGTTCTTGTTCTGAGATGTTATATTTAATCTTCCAGATGGGTCTTTGCCTCTTAGTAAGTATACTTACATTTACTTCTTCAATCTTAATTTAATGAATAAAGTTAAAATATCAATTAGAAGGGGAAATGTGATACCAGAAAAAACTTCAAATGAAAGAAAGATCACACATCGATGTTCATCACAAACTCAGACAAAGAACAATAGAGAGTACTTGAAGTGATACATATAACAGATCTGTAAACCATGCTTCATACATAACACATGTCGTGTATAAGGACGTTATAAGTATGTAACGATGGTATCAATTATAGACGTAGACATTTACCAATGGTGTAAATTGTACAGAAAAACCTCGTTTTGTTAATCTCGGATAAGTCGTTTCCATGGTTACATCGATTTAAGATACAGATCGAGATGCAAAAGGCCTAACAATACCGAAGGGGCAAGACAAAATGTACCATCCAGAGAGACTGGCAACATATGGTACACAAAAGAAAAAACAACACGAACACATATGTGCTGGACACAACTATATGCACACAAACACAAATACAGCAAATAAGCCCTCTTACTAACAACTGGAGGAAAAGACGAACGGAACATCGTTTTTATGCTGAAATCGTAAGAGACTTCACAACACGGAGCACGGAATATATTAATAAGGTAACTCAGATTACTTGAAGTGAAATGTTTGGTTCGTTGTAGTTCGACATGGCCAGGTTTGACTTTATCTTTTTAATATTTCATCATAGAGTGTCAATGTTCTCTGTGTCTGTCACAACCTCTGAACACATTTCTTTGTGATTTCACCATTCAAGTAACTCTGATTAGTAAATGTATACCTTAATATTTAACTTAGAGAATATACCTGATGTCCAGGAATGTGTGTATTATAGCAAATAAGATATATCACCAGTTATATGTGGTAACAACAATATCAAAACCATATATAGATTTTGAATAATTATTTATCTCGTAACAGTAAAAAGTTCATCTACACAGTATTTGTGTAAAGATTGTATAATTATAATTTATGGGGATCAGTTTTGTCAACAATTTCTTTATAATCAATAATATACACTGCTGTATTGTGGATTTTAGATTATGACATCAGCAAAATATCTTTCAGAAGCCGAGACACAATATTATAGAAATTGCAAATGAAAACGTAATATTTCAGTATTGAACAGAAGCACATCCCACAAATGCACACGAAAACACGAACAATATTGTTTTCATCATCCATATGGAGAGGTTTGCATAGTATACATCCTGAATTAACACAATGTGATTCTTTGTGTTGATAGTTTTAGTAATGTTTATGTTGTTTCTATGTCACGTAACATATAGTGTATGACGTCAACCATCATCTTATAAATTGACATAGTTGAATCATGAAAGATGTTATATACTGAATCTTCTTGCACTAATATTTTATATTTAACATTACAGATGATGATTCAGCCGATGATATTCAAGATACGATTGAGTATCGCGGTATGTATGCTTAAATTTACTTCTTAAATCTGAATACAATGGCATAGAGATAACATGTCTATTAGAGGAGGAATTATGACACCAGACAAATCTTAACATGAAACAAAAATTACAAAACATGGGAATTCAAAACTGTGTTAAAGAATAATAAAAGGGGGATCAGGTGCCTTTAAAGCGTCAGTACCTTCTACCCCTAACATGATATCCGTCGTATATGCATGTAATATATACTACCTACTTGTTTCTATTAATTCATGTATTGAGCACAAACACATCCCACAAATGCACAACAGAACAGGAACAATAAATATAGATGTATACACATAGAACATTTTAGACTGACCATATTCCTATCTAGCGCTCTGTGTTTCCTTTTTTATTTTACGTTTCTCGCCCTACGGGAAGTATGTCCGCAATAGTAACACTCCACAACGAAGTGAAAATCATTATCGGTATGTACAAAGACAGCATTTTAACATGAAATATTAATTCAGACACCTGTGTAGGGATCTACACGTAGGAATTATGATAGGTAATAACCCTAACACTCGGTGTTGTTGCTTTATTACCGTCTATCTTGTTCTTACGACATGTGTTTCCTCATTACTAAAACCTTGAATATAACATGAACGGCATTGACCAATAAATTGATATAACTGAGACGCAGACGATATGCGGAATTCCAAAGGACAAATACCCCTGCGATGGGGTGTTAGAAGGAAAACAACTAAGAAGTGGTAAAGCAAAGCCCCTTGTATCAACCACTCAGAAGACATCATTCAAATATAAGATGGATTTACATCAATAATTAAATACAAGAAACCAGTAACAGGATGACATACACAACAATGGCGTAAATATGGTACACTTTTGCTTTTCACGAGGGAGAATTTGTTCCACGAATACTTTGTACATCAATCAGGGGAAAGAGAACATCTGGCAATCAAATTGACAACTCCAGCAATATGTCTTGTAAAAATCGATGATGATTTTTGTTATGTTATGTGTGACTTCGTTATTTGATAAAATGCAACATTTAAGTATTGAACAGATATACATCTCAAATATACACTACAACAATACAGTTTGATGGGAATATATAAAGAAGCTTTGAATGTTCAATTCCCCTGCTAACACTCTCTCTGCTTATTTATTAATGTTAATATTTGTTCAACGCCATTTGTGTCCTGAATGGTAACAATTAGAGTATGAAGAGCATCAATAACCGGATCCTATCAATAGATTGATTCATTGATAAATTATTGTTTTACGTCCATCTAGCAATGCTTCAGAAATATTCAGGACGTGAATATGTTCAATAATAAATATAAGACTATACATTGATATATTTATGTCGTGAAAGATGTAATATACTAAATGTTATAATGCTAAGCTTTATTATTTAAAATTTCAGAAGCGGCATCAACCTCCGGTAAGTAGCCCTGAATTTAACTCTAAAATCTGCATTTAATGGCACAAAGGTAAAATAACAATAAAAAAGAAAAGAGGGTAAAATCACACATGTATACAGTAATGGTGAAACTACGGTATACTTTTGAGATCGGGAATATTAACAAATCAAAATGATAGCTCCAACAATATGTCTTTAAAAGGTCTAGGCACAAAATGAAGGTGAGGAAATTTTGATTCAGTGTGATTTCGGTATTTAAGATCAATGCAATATATAATTATTGAACATCTATACATCCAAATAATACAAGGAAACAAGAACAATAATAGTTGATGCATCCATATATATATATATATATATATATATATATATATATATATATATATACAAACATCTAAACAGATGACAGCTTTATCAGTAGTTATATAGTAGTTTGTATAGTTAAATTCCTTAAATTTTGGCTTTTTTTCTCCAAAAGACGGTTGTTTTATTTTTGTGTGTGAAATTTTTGCCATTTTTGTTTCTAGTGTGTTTAATGTTGGCCACTTTCGGTTCCCATGTGTTTATTTTTTTTGCAAGTTAATTCAGAACGTAAATGGAAGCGTTCTCATTTCAACCAGCTGTTACTTACCGGATATATTGATGTCGTACTAAAAACCAAATCGATTATGGATAAATTGTGATATATATTAAAGCTAGGAATTTATATATTTAAACAGCATAAAGTAAAATGCATTTAATATAAAAACAACAAAATAATAAGTTTGCACTGGGATTAATCATCGCTTTTACAGGTAAACAGTCTTATAGCGGTCAGTACATGTATTTGTTTACACAACAATTATACATAATAAATAAAACCGATAAGACACTAATTACGTGTTTATTGATTTTTCTTTTTCCTATAGGTAATTGTCATTTTAATGATATTTGACATTTTGTTGATTGAATAAATGTTATTGGTATTGCATGGTTTTAATCAATGTGCTTGATTTACCTGTAATTTCTCTCCTGTCATCCAAGCAAACGATTTCACATCGTGAACACTTTTAAGTTTGACTTGTGTGGGTATATATACATGTATAACGTAATTGACATAAGTTTTACTTTGGAAAGAAGACAAAAAGGTACAGACTAGGGAATACAAATATAAAAAGATATTAAGGCAGTGTTCAATTTTGGCGGTTAATTTTTGGAGTGTGACAAATTTTGGTGTGTTCAATTTTGGCACTTCGTATTTAGGGGCCAAAATAGGCCAAAATTTCCCGATTTACGGTATTTGATTTGCGAAAGCTGTAATCTATTTAATGTTCTTGCAGTAAAAGTCTATATTTAACATTTCAGAGCCATTAGAGGTTGATCTCGGTAAGTAAACCTACATATCTTTGTTCAATCTGACTGTAAAATAGGAAAACATATTAATTAAATGATGAAATGCAGATAGATAAAAGAACACCAGTTGCTTCTTAAAACAAAACAAAGATAACAAAATATTGGGCCCCACAAACTCAGAAAAAGCAGAATAAAGAGAACGTAAGTTGACAATTCTAACGAGTCATTACCCTCTGGTTCATATATGACACCCGTCAAAGATAAGGGTGGAAATATATATGTAACCATGAAAATAGTTATTTAAGTAGACATTTTCAATTGGTGTATATTATACAGAAAAATCTCCTTATCTAGAACTTGGATAATTCGTTCTAAACAAATGCACAAGAAAACACGAACAATAAAGCTGTGTGTTTTTTCGTTTGTATTTTGCGTCTCTCGTCCTACGAGAAGTATTTCTGCAATAATACAACTTCACTACTGAGAGAAAATAATATAGTTCAAATCATTACCGCTGTGTACAAAGACAACATTTTAATATAAAATGTTGACTTAAACACCTGTGGAAAGATCTAAATGTATAAATTAGGAGAGATATCAACGCTAACCGTGTCTGTTTTTGTTTTTTAACATCTATTTGGCTTCTACGACTCTACGACACGTGCTTCCCAAATAATAAGACTTGGAGTATGACGTGAACGACATTGACCAATCAATTGATATACTTGAGTCGTCGAAGCTTTAATATATTGAATGTTCTTGTTCTGAGATGTTATATTTAATCTTCCAGATGGGTCTTTGCCTCTTAGTAAGTATACTTACATTTACTTCTTCAATCTTAATTTAATGAATAAAGTTAAAATATCAATTAGAAGGGGAAATGTGATACCAGAAAAAACTTCAAATGAAAGAAAGATCACACATTGATGTTCATCACAAACTCAGACAAAGAACAATAGAGAGTACTTGAAGTGATACATATAACAGGTCTGTAAACCATGCTTCATACATAATACATGTCGTGTATAAGGACGTTATAAGTATGCAACGATGGTATCAATTATAGACGTAGACATTTACCAATGGTGTAAATCGTACAGAAAAACCTCGTTTTGTTAATCTCGGACAAGTCGTTTCCATGGTTACATCGATTTAAGATACAGATCGAGATGCAACAGGCCTAACAATACCGAAGGGGCAAGACAACATGTACCATCCAGAGAAACTGGCAACATATGGTACACAAAAGAAAAAACAACACGAACACATATGTGCTGGACACAACTATATGCACACAAACACAAATACCGCAAATAAGCCCTCTTACTAAGAACTGGAGGAAAAGACGAACGGAACATCGTTTTTATGCTGAAATCGTAAGAGACTTCACAACACGGAACACATAATATATTAATAAGGTAACTCAGATTACTTGAAGTGAAATGTTTGGTTCGTTGTAGTTCGACATGGCCAGGTTTGACTTTATCTTTTTAATATTTCATCATAGAGTGTCAATGTTCTCTGTGTCTGTCACAACCTCTGAACACATTTCTTTGTGATTTCACAATTCAAGTACCTCTGATTAGTAAATTTATACCTTAATATTTAACTTAGAGAATATACCTGATGTCCAGGAATGTGTGTATTATAGCAAATAAGATATATCACCAGTTATATGTGGTAACAACAATATCAAAACCATATATAGATTTTGAATAATTATTTATCTCGTAACAGTAAAAAGTTCATCTACACAGTATTGGTGTAAAGATTGTATAATTATAATTTATGGGGATCAGTTTTGTCAACAATTTCTTTATAATCAATAATATACACTGCTGTATTGTGGATTTTAGATTATGACATCAGCAAAATATCTTTCAGAAGCCGAGACACAATATTATAGAAATTGCAAATGAAAACGTAATATTTCAGTATTGAACAGAAGCACATCCCACAAATGCACATGAAAACACGAACAATATTGTTTTCATCATCCATATGGAGAGGTTTGCATAGTATACATCCTGAATTAACACAATGTGATTCTTTGTGTTTCTTATTTTTATTAAAGTTTATGTTGTTTCTATGTCACGTAACATTTAGATTATGACGTCAACCACCATCTTATAAATTGGAATAGTTGAATCATGAAAGATGTTATATAGTGAATCTTCTTGCACTAATATTTTATATCTAACATTACAGAAGATCATTCACCCGGTAATGTTCAAGATACGATTGAGTATCACGGTAAGAATGCTTATGTTTACTTCTTAAATCTGAATACAATGGCACAGAGAAAACATGTCTATTAGAGGAGGAATTATGACACCAGAAAAATCTTAACATGAAACAAAAATTACAAAGCATGGGAATTCAAAACTGTGTTAATGAATAATAAAGGGGAGAGCAGGTGCCTTTAAAGGGTCAGTACCTTCTGGCCCTTGCATGCTATCCGTCGTATATGCATGTAATATAAGGTACCTACTTGTTTCTATTAATTCATTTATTGAACACAAGCACATCCAAAAATGCACAACAGAACACGAACAATAAATATAGAGGAATACACATAGACAATCTTAGACTGACCATATTCCTATCTAGCGCTTTGCGTTTCTTTTTTGTATTTTACCTTTCTCGTCCTACGGGAAAATATGTCCGCAATAGTAACACACCACAACTAAGTGAAAATCATTACCAGTATGTACAATGACAGCATTTTAATATGAAATATTAATTCAAACACCTGTGGAGAGATATACATGTAAAAATTAGAATAGGTAAAAACCCTAACCCTGCCTGTTTTTGTTTTTATTAACGTCTATCCTGGTCATACGACATGCATTTCCTCAATAATAGTAGGACGTGAACGCCATTGTCCAATAAATTGATATAATTGAGACGTAGACACTATGCGGAATTCCAAAGGACAAATGTACCGCGATGGAGTGTTGGAGGGAAAACAAATAAGGAGTGATAAAACAATACCCCTTTTATCACCCAATCAGAAAACATGGTACAGTTTGGCTTTTCATGGGGGATAATTTTTTCCACGAATACTGTATACATCAATTAGGGGAAAGAGAAGATATGGCAATCAAACTGACAACTCAGGCAATATGTCTTTCAACAATCGATTATGATTTGTTTATGCTAGGTGTGATTTCGTTACTTGATGAAATGCAACATTTAAGTATTGAACAGATATACATCACAAATATACACTAGAACAATTCAGTTTGATGGGACTATATAAAGAAGTTTTGATAGTTCAATTCCCTTGCTAACACTATGTCTGGTTATTTCTTAGCGTTGATATTGCTTCAACGCCACTTGTGTCCTGAATAGTAACAATTAGATTATGAAGAACATCCATAGCCAGAACCTATCGACAGATTGATTCATTGATTTTTGTTGCTTTACGTCCATCCAGCAATGATGTAATTTAATGAATCTGCTTGCATTAAAATGTTCTGTTTACCATTTCAGAACCAGATGATGATAGCCGTAAGTAAAATTACATTTACTTCTACGTTTGAGTTTAATGGGACAAAGCTAAATTACCATTAGGAAGAAAATAATAAAACAAAAACACACACCTTTTATTCTTTATGCTATTCTTGATATATAGCTTGTGCATCAATTTGGCTTGAATATTTCGAGGAGCTATTTTTTTAGTGTGTTAACAAATAGAAATACCTTTTAATTCTCTGTGAAAATTATGGTTTTCGAATTTCAATCCGATAATTTCATAAATATCTAGTGCAACATTTGGTTTGAATTTGTCGAAAGTTACTAGATCATAATACTGTATCGGTGGTGTAATCGTTAGCACGCTCCCCTCGAGTACGATAGATCGTGGGTTCGAGCACCGATTGGGTCAAAGCAAAGACTATTTAATTCGAATGTGTTGCTTCTCCACTAAGCACGCAGCGATAAGAAGAAAGAGCAAAGACTAGTCGGCACGGAATCAAATGTTCTTTGGGGGAGAATATCAATGTCTACCCGCGGACTGTTGTGTCTTCAGCATTAAGCCCCACGCTGGAGTTATCTATTCTCAGCAGTTGATAAAAGATCAAGCTACGCGTATTGGTCTATTACATAATTATAATTACATGGAAAATTAACTTGTTCGGGCCGTGATATAACTGACAAATTGCTGAGTTTGCGCTAATCAACAATCACTCACTCACTAGGTCATAAGCTCAATTTTATGTATACGATGTTTGCTCTCCGGATTTCAACAAACTATAAGCTATGTGCAGGTTCGTTTGAACTCTATGACTAGTATATGACTAGGTATAAGACTATGTCCTTCTTTAGTAATCGTAAGCAATATTACAGGTTTATAGTTTTTGTGCAAGCACGAAGCAAAAGCTAAAAGTGCTGCACAGAAAATGAAGTCATCAGTATGTTACAGTTCTTTAGCGATAGCATTATTTTAGCAAATCTTTGGCATTTGTATGGCAACAAACTGTACCCCTTTTATGGCCGATCTTTTCCCTTAACTCTTAGGAGGCAATGTTTACACATATGATGATGATGTTTCATCTACTAATAATCCACTCTTGCTAAGAGGGTTCCATTGATATCAAGCTCTATGACAAAGGTGACAACAGACTCCGTGCATGTTCCGTGATTTTCTCAATGGTGGATTAAGCCTGTTGTGTTTATTAATAGCTACATTTTCGTTTGCTACTTTATACATCATGACAAGTCGAGCATCTTTGCCCCTACCTTTAAGACTGCGCCAGTTCCAGTGCTGTATAATGTTACTAACACTAGATATGCTTCGTTGCCTATTGGTGAAGAACATTAAAGCCCTGCGTTAGACCATTTCGAGTTCATTGATTTCGCCTTTATTGTGGGATCACATGCAGAACAGGCACTAAAGTCATGATGTAACGAGAGATTTATAAGATTCATGACAAAGATATGTGTCTTGTTCTAATGATTCGAGTGGATGACCATGAAGGGTGTTGTTAAATGTGATCGAAATTTTTAATTTCGAGTAACGGACAGACGTCATATCCGGCTAAAAAGCCATTTTCAATTTTGCTTCCCATATTGCAATTTAGTTGAGATCTGGCTACAAAGCATCGATAGAAAATTCTATAACCATGTAAGCAATGGTTTCGTCTGCAAATAGTAGTATGTTGGAGTTAAGACACATAAATAGACTACATATATAAACGTCTAAAATGGTTTGTAAAACAACTCCAAGTACACACAACCAACTGATAAAGAATTAAACACCTTGTTGAATGACAAAACTTTCGTCCCACTGAGGAACTTGATGAATGTCTAACTAAATAAAATGATGAACCAATATGGCGACTTTACAATTTCTAAAAACGTTTTTGACGGTCAATGTGCGGGACAAAAGAACCAGATGTTACTCATACTTGCGCATAGTGGTGTCCAACACATATTGTGTTGTGGTTTTGGTTTGTTTTTCTTCGTCTTGTGAACCCTATGTTTCTTTGGACTGTCCATTTTTGATTGCCCCTTCGGTAATCTGTAGCATTGTTTAATGGAGACTGACCATAAAGATAATTATTCCCAAGAAATAATACTGCATATGACCTTTCTTAGGTGCACTCGCGTGGCAAATGACCTTGGTTTTTATTCATAGATTATGTCGCTTATGCTAAATGACTTTTTATATTTAGTTCCAAATTAAAAAAAAAAACACCAAATATTATTTGGTCATATGAAATATATATTTCAATACGGAACATAATAGCTAGAATTATTTATACATTATCTTTAGAATCATCATTCAAACTAAAGTAGTAATAGGCATTGTATATTAATTAGGTGTTTATTAACTAACTAACTGTATTCTCTAAACCAATGTTACAAAGGTTACAGAGTGAGAGTGTTCAAAGTAAATACATATCATTACATCAATTATCAAGATTATGGGCGTACATTGAATTCCAATTATGGAAAAAAAATTTTTAAACGTTACACACAAATGATACAAATACTAACAGAGGTGTGATTGAGGGATTTTTTTCAAGGAGAACTAATTTTCTTATTTATTATATCAATAAGCTTACATAATTTGCGAACAATTTCAGGTTTCTGTTTGTTAAATAATGATGATAGTTTTAATGTGTTTGGTCTGTTAAAAAAGTATTTTGGAATTAGATTTTTTCAATCAGTTACACAATGTGGACACTGTAATACATAGTGAAATTCGTCACCAATCTCGCGAGATTGACATAGCTGACACAGTCTATTGTGTCTTTCTACATTTGTCCAGCGCCCTACTTTAATCGGTAATCCATGATTAGATGTTCTAAATCTACAAAAAGTAAATCTATTTTTGTCATTTAAGACGTCTAAATATTTTTCAAATCTAAAATCCGACTTGAATAATCTATAGCTCAATGTTTTTGCAAAGTAGAATGCCAATTTTGTTTGAATTGGTCGGTTAATCTCAGTTTAATGCTTTCAATTAGCCAATTATGGCTTATAAAATTTTGAGTATGCCAAACGTTTGAATAACCACAGTCATCAAGTATTGATTTAACAAAATTAATCCATGAAAAAGTATTATTTCCATGAGTTTTCAAATACAATAATCTATAGATCAGAGATGATAGTTTTGATTGCTTTCGACATGGTTATTCGACATGGTTAAAAGCGGGTTGGTTATTTTTAATTCTTCTAATTATCAATAGTTTTAACAAAAAGAACACTGAATATCCTGCTAGATAGGAATTCAACAAACAACAAGCATCTCAGCGATAACTCCTACAAAACAGACCATAATTTATAAATATAGATGGTTTTAGGGGTCAGTGAAATGTTTGGTTCGTTGTAGTTCGACATAGCCAGGCTTGACTGTATGTCCTTAATATTTCTTTACAGAGTGTAGATGACTTTTATGCCAGTTCCCATCACTGAACATTTTTATTTGTGATTTGACAATCATGCTTAAAAATTTAAGCAGGTTCATAAACCACCACTTTGTTCAGTAGTTCATTTCAGAAGTGTATTATTGATGGTGAATTGTCTACCCCGATTTATGGCCATATGCCTGATGTATATTTATATATATGTGTGTATTGATAGATCGATTGTAGTTAATAACATCAGCTAATGCATTTCAGAAGCCGCAACACAAAATTATAGCAATTGCAAATGAAAAAGTAATAGTTCAGTTTTGAACAGAAACACATCCTAACAAATGCACAAGAAAACACGAACAATAAATATCAAGGAATATACATGGAACAGTTTAGATCGATAACATTTCTACCTAAAGCCCTGTGTTTCATTTGTATTTAACATCTCTCGTAATACGGGAAGTATTTCCAAAAAAGTAACACTCTACTACTTTTTGAAAATCATAGCCGGTATATACAAAGAGAGCATTTTAATATGGAATATTAATTTCAACACCTGTGGAGGGATCTACGTGTATACATTAGGATAGGTAAAACCTTTACACTCTGTGTTTTGCTTTATTAACTTATATCGTCTTCACACGCCGTGTGTTTCCTCTATAATAAGACTTAGAATATCACCTGAACGACATTGACCAATGAATTGATATAATTGAGTAGTAGAGGCTGTAATATATTGAGATGCTATATTTAATATTCCAGCACGGAGACGGACTTCCGGTAAGTAGACTTACATTTACCTCTTCAATCTTAATTTATTGGCACAAAGTTAAAATATCAATTAGAGGTGGGAAATATGATACCAGATAAAGCTTAAAGAAAAAGAGAAATAGAGAGTACATGAATTGATACTTCTGATATATCAATAACACATGGTTCATACATGACACCGGTTTTGTATAAGGACGTTATATATGTGTAACAACAATATCAAGACCATATATAGATTATGAAAAATTATTTATCTCGTAACAGTAAAAAGTTCATCTACACAGTAATGGTGTAAAGATTTTATAATTATAATTTATGGGGATCAGTTTTGTAAGCAATGTCTTTATAATCAATAATATACACTGATATATTGTGGAGCTTAAATTATGACATCAGCAAAATATCTTTCAGAAGCCGAGACACAATATTATAGAAATTGCAAATGAAAACGTAATATTTCAGTATTGAACAGAAGCACATCCCACAAATGCACACGAAAACACGAACAATATTGTGTTCATCATCCATATGGAGAGGCTTACATAGTATACATCCTGAATTAACACAAGGTCATTCTTTTTGCTATTATTTTTATTATAGTTTATGTTGTTTCTATGTCAAGTAACATCTAGAATATGACGTCAACCATCATCTTATAAATTGATATAGTTGAATCATGAAAGATGTTATATACTGAATCTTCTTGCACTAATATTCTATATCTAACATTACAGAAGATCATTCACCCAGTAATGTTCAAGACACGATTGAGTATTACGGTAGGAATGCTTAAATTTACTTCTTAAATCTGAATACAATGGCACAGAGAAAACATGTCTAATAGAGGAGGAATATCAGGTGCCAAAATTTAAGAAGAGTGCATATTGTAACATGTAATATATCTCACCAGTTATATATGGTAACAACAATAGCAAAACCATACACAGATTATGAATAATTATTTATCTCGTAACAGTAAAAAGTTTATCTACACAGCATTGGTGTAAAGATTGTATAATTCTATATTAGGGGATGCGTTTTTTCAGCAAATTCTTTATATTCAACAATGAACACGGAGATATTGTCGAATCTTATTGATAACATCAGCAAAATGTCTTTCAGATTGTTTGTTTTGTTCCGTTGGTGGTGTTTAACGCCACTTACACCAATATTTCAGCTATTTCGTGGCAGTCAGTTTTATTGTTGGAGGAAACCGGAGGACTTGGAGAAAAACACCGACCTGTAAACCGAGACACAACATCATAGACATTGCAATCGAAAAAGTGTTATTACAGTATTGAACAGAAGCCCACCCCAAACATTCACAAGAAAACACGAACAATAAATATTAAGGAAAAATTTAGACTGATAAAATTCTTACCTCATCCTCTGTGCTTCTTTTGTCTTTAACGTATCTCGTCCTTTTGGAAGTATTTCTACAATAGTACCACTCCACTACTTAGTATATACTTTATATATTTGATTTGCGAAAGCTGTAATATATTGAATGTTCTTCTAGTATGATTTTATTTTTAACATTTCAGGTCGCATGTGTAAGTAGACTTAAATATAATTGTTCATTTTGACGGTAATGACGAAAGGTAAAAATATTCATTAAAATGTGAAATGCAGATACATAAAAGAACAGCAGTTGTAGCTTAAAATCAAAAAGATATCACAAACTATTGGTCCTCACAAACTTGGTCAAAGAAGAATGAACTTTGCAACCAAGTGATTAGAAGGGGTCAATGCCCTCTGGTTCATATATGACACCCGTCGTGTATAAGGATGGAATATGTATGTAGTCATGATAACAATGATATACGTATACATTTACAAATGATGTTAATTATACAGAAAACCTCGTTATTTTGAACTCGGGTTATTCGTATCCATGGATACATCGATTTAAGATAGAGATCCAAATGTAGCAGGTATAAGAAATGTATGAGGTAACTCTGATTACTAGAATACTCTTTAACTCGAAGTGATATGTGTGGTTCTTTAGGGTTCGACATAGCCAGGTTTGACTTCATGTAATATTTTTCACAGAGTATAGATGATATTTGTGTCCGTTACAACATCTGAACACGTTTATTTGTGATTTCACAATCATGACTACAAAATTGATACCAGTCCATGAACCAACATTATAGTTCATTGTTCATTTCAAGTAACTCCGATTAGTAAATTGACAGTTTTAAAAATCACGCTAGAAAATATTAGCTGCCAAATTTTAAGAAGAGTGCATATTGTAACATATAAGATATCTCACAAGCTCTATATGGCAACAACAATAGCAAAACCATACACAGATTATGAATAATTATTTATCTCGTAACAGTAAAAAGTTTATCTACACATCATTGGTGTAAAGATTGTATAATTATATTTTAGTGGATCCGTTTTTTTCAGCAAATTCTTTATATTCAAGAATGAACACGGAGATGTTGTCAAATCTTATTGTTAACATCAGCAAAATGTCTTTCAGATTGTTTGTTTTGTTCATTTGATGGTGTTTAACGCCACTTACATCACTATTTCAGCTATATCGTGGTGGTCAGTTTTATTGTTGGAGGAAACCGGATGACCTGGAGAAAAACACCGACCAATAAGCCGAGACACAACATCATAGACATTGCGATCGAAAAAGTATTATAACAGTATTGAACAACAGAAGCCCACCCCAAACATTCACAAGAAAACACGAACAATAAATATCAAGGAAAAATTTAGACTGATCAAATTCCTACCTCATGCTCTGTGCTTCTTTTGTCTTTAATGTATCTCGTCCTAATGGAAGTATTTCCACAATAGTACCACTCCACTACTTAGTATATACTTTATATATTTGATTTGCGAAAGCTGTAATATATTGAATGTTCTTATAGTATGATTTTATTTTTAACATTTCAGGTGTTTACAGTAAGTAGACTTAAATATAATTGTTCAATTTGACGATAATGACGAAAGGTAAAAATATTCATTAAAATGTGAAATGCAGATACATACAAGAACAGCAGTTGTAGCTTAAAATCAAACAAATATCACAAACTATTGGTCCTCACAAACTTGGACAAAGAAGAATAAACTTCGTAACCAAGTGATTCCAAGGTGTCAATACCCTCTGGTTCATATATGACACCCGTCGTGTATAAGGATGGAATATGTATGTAGCCATGATAACAATGATATACGTATGCATTTACAAATGATGTTAATTATACAGAAAACCTCGTTATTTTGAACTCGGGTAATTCGTATCCATGGATATCCATGGATACATCGACTTAAGATAAATATCCAAATGTAGCAGGTATAAGAAATTTATGAGGTAACTCTGATTACTAGAATACCCTTTAACCCGAAGTGATATGTGTGGTTCTTTAGAGTTCGACATAGCCAAGTTTGACTTGATGTAATATTTTTCACAGAGTATAGATGCTATTTGTGTCCGTTGCAACCTCTGAAAACGTTTATTTGTGATTTCACAATCATGACTACAAAATTGATACAAGTTCATGAACCAACATTATAGTTCATTGTTCAATTCAATTGTCTCCGATTAGTAAATTGACAATTTAAAAAATTTCGCTAGAGAATATAAGCTGCCAAATTTTAAGAAGAGTGCATATTGTAGCATATAAGATATCTCACCAGTTGCATATGGTAACAACAATAGCAAAACCATACACAGATCATGAATAATTATGTATCTCGTAACAGTAAAAAGTTTATCTACACAGCATTGGTGTAAAGATTGTATAATTCTATTTTATGGAATGCGTTTTCTCAGCAAATTCTTTATATTCAACAATTAACACGGAGATATTGTCGAATCTTATTGATAACATCAGCAAAATGTCTTTCAGATTGTTTGCTTTGTTCCTTTGATGGTGCTTAACGTCACTTACACCAATATTTCAGCTATATTGTGGCGGTCAGTTTTATTGTTGGAGGAAACCGGAGGATCCGGAGAAAAACACAGACCTGTAAGCCGACACACAACATTTTAAACATTGCAATCGAAAAAGTATTATTGCAGTATTGAACAGAGGCCCACCCCAAACATTCACAAGAAAACATGAATAATAAATATCAAGGAAAAATTTAGACTGATCAAATTCTTACTTCATGCTCTGTGCTTCTTTTGTCTTTAACGTATCTCGTCATATTGGAAGTATTTCCACCATAGTACCACTCCACTACTTAGTATATACTTGATATATTTGATTTGCGAAAGCTGAAATATATTGAATGTTCTTCTAGTATAATTTTATTTTTAACATTTCAGGCTCTTCCAGTAAGTAGACTTAAATATAATTGTTCATTTTGACGGTAATGACGAAAGGTAAAAATGTTCATTGAAATGTGAAATGCATATACATAAAAGAACAGCAGTTGTAGCTTGAAATCAAACAAATATCACCAACTATTGGTCCTCAAAAACTTGGACAAAGAAGAATAAACTTCGTAGCCAAGTGATTCTGAGGCGTCCATGCCCTCTGGTTCATATGTGACAAGCGTCGTGTATAAGGACCGACTATGTATGTAGCCATTATAACAATGATATACGTATACATTTACAAATGATGTTAATTATACAGAAAACCTCGTTATTTTGAACTCGAGTAATTTGTATCCATGGATACATCGACTTAAGATAAAGATCTAGATGTAGCAGGTATAAGAAAGGTATGAGGTAGCTCTGATTACTAGAATACTCTTTAACTCGAAGTGATATGTGTGGTTCTTTAAAGTTCGACATAGCCAGATTTGACTTTATGTAATATTTTTCACAGAGTATAGATGATATTTGTGTCCGTTACAACCTCTGAACACGTTTATTTGTGATTTCACAATCATGACTACAAAATTAATACAAGTTCATGAACCAACATTATAGTTCATTGTTCAATTCAAGTAACTCCGATTATTAAATTGACAGTTTTAAAAATTACGCTAGAGAATATAAGCTGCCAAATTTTAAGAAGAGTGCATATTGTAACATATAAGATATCTCACCAGTTCTATACGGTAACAACAATAGCAAAACCATACACAGATTATGAATAATTATTTATCTCGTAACAGTAAAAAGTTTATCTACACAGCATTGGTGTAAAGATTGTGTAATTCTATCTTAGGGGATACGCTTTTTCAGTAAATTCTTTATATTCAACAATGAACACGGAGATATTGTCGAATCTTATTGATAACATCAGCAAAATGTCTTTCAGATTGTTTGTTTTGCTCCTTTGATGGTGTTTAACGCCACTTACACCAATATTTCAGCTATATCGTGGCAGTCAGTTTTATTGTTGGAGGATCCTGAGAAAAATACCGACCAGTAAGCCAAGACACAACATTATAGACATTGCAATCGAAAAAGTATTATTACGATATTGAACAGAAGCCCACCACAAACATTCACAAGAAAACACGAACAATAAGTATCGAGGAAAAATTTAGACTGATAAAATTCCTACCTCATGTTCTGTGCTTCTTTTGTCTTTAACATATCTCGTCCTATTGGAAGTATTTTCACAATAGAACCACTCCACTACTTATTATATACTTTATATATTTGATTTGCGAAAGCTGTAATATATTGAATGTTCTTCTAGTATGATTTTATTTTTTACATTTCAGGTAGTAACAGTAAGTAGACTTAAATATAATTGTTCATTTTGACGGTAATGACGAAAGGTAAAAATATTCATTAAAATGTGAAATGCAAATACATAAAAGAACAGCAGTTGTAGCTTAAAATCAAACAAATATCACAAACTATTGGTCCTCACAAACTTGGACAAAGAAGAATAAACTTCGCAACCAAGTGATTCTAAGGGGTCAATGCCCTCTGGTTCATATATGACACCGTCGTGTATTAGAATGGAATATGTATGTAGCCATAATAACAATGATATACGTATACATTTACAAATGATGTTAATTATACAGAAAGCCTCGTTATTTTGAACTTGGGTAATTCGTATCCATGGATACATCGACTTAAGATAAATATCTAAATGTAGCAGGTATAAGAAATGTATGAGGTAACTCTGATTACTAGAATACGCTTTAACTCGAAGTGATATGCGTGGTTCTTTTGAGTTCGACATAGCCATGTTTGACTTTATGTAATATTGTTCACAGAGCATAGATGATATTTGTGTTCGTTACAACCTCTGAACACGTTTATTTGTGATTTCACAATCATGACTACAAAATTGATACAAGTTCATGAACCAACAGTATAGTTCATTGTTCAATTCAAGTAACTCCGATTAGTAAATTGACAGCTTTAAAAATTACGGTAGTGAATATATATATATATATATATATATATATCTTTATTTCTCATAACCAAATTACAGAGGTACAGAGATGACATGTACAATTAACACAATATACATAAGAAATGAACACATGTACTACATAATTAAACAAATATTGAATTGTGAACAGAAGTGGATCAACCTAGAGAACATATCCTCTTGTTTTCTATTCTGATAAATTTACAGTGTTTACTTAAAATATATATAGACATAGAAGACATCAGGTTTTTATGTTTAATGATATGATGTCTATTTAAATGGATAAAATCAAAATAAAGTTTTCTTTCATTAATACATTCAGTACATTCAGGAATATAGTGATACTCGTCTCCTAATTCTCTTCTTGAACATAAATGACAGAACCTGTTTTATCTAATAATTGTTTTCCATCTCCCCACTTCTACCGGTAGTCTGTGGTTTGCAGTTCTAAATCTACACAATGTAAATTTGTCCTTATCTTCTAAAATGTCTAAATAATTCTCGAATTTTAATTCCCCTTTAAACAGTTTATTATTACCTCCCTTTGAAGATGTTTCGATGGATGAGTTATATATTTGCTTAAACTGATCAATTAAATTGTTTTTAATTACTAAATTTAACCATTTGTCAGATATACAATTTTGCAAAGTCCATATATACGACATTCCACTGTCATTTAAGATTTTATGAATGTGATTTATCCAAGCAGAAATTTTACAATTTTGAAAATTTTTAACATATAACAGTTTGTATGCTATTGTAGATAATTTTGACTGTTTCCCTTGTGTAAGTTTACACCAATATCAAATCATTCTTACTTTAATATCAATTTCTAGTGGATATCTACCCAATTCTCCATATACCATAAAATTAGGTGTGGATACTTTTAGATGTAATCAAAGTTTGCAAAATTTTAAATGGACCCTCTCGATAATATCGTTTTTAGCAAACCCTCAAATTTCACACCCATACAATAAAATAGGTTTTACAATTTTGTCAAACAAATCTAACATGTATTTAATTGATAAATTATGTATTCTGCCTTTCCTTAATACCTCATGCATAAGCTGCCAAATTTTAAGAAGAGTGCATATTGTAACATATAAGATATCTCACCAGTTCTATATGGTAACAACAATAGCAAAACCATACACAGATTATGAATAATTATTTATCTCGTAACAGTAAACAGTTTATCAACACAGTATTGGTGTAGAGATTGCATAATTTTATTATAGGGGATACGTTTTTTCAGCAAATTCTTTATATTCAGCAATGAACACGGAGATATTGTCGAATCTTATTGATAACATCAGGAAAATGTCTTTCAGAAACCTAGAAACAATATTATAGAAGTTGCAAATAAAAAACTAACATTTCAGTATTTAACAGAAGCACATCCCACAAATGCATACGAAAACACGAACAATAAATACGTAATGGAGAATACACTCTAACTGTAGATTCTTAAAAATAATCAAAGAGATTCGTAAGAGTCGAGTTGATTATTTCGAAGCATCCACACATTTGAGTATATTCTCTTACATAATACATTTCCATCTGGAAAAGTGTTTACATTTTATATTTTTACCCTTTTAGTAAGATTAAAATTCACAAAAATTGAAGTCGAGTGCACCTTTATGTGAGTACACGTAATTTTGATCGCTCCCTGTTAATGTGGAATTATGCATTCGGATTTGGATTTAACCAGTCATAAATCGCTTAATTTCATTATACAACAGAAATGTAAATTGTTTTACTCACATTTGTGGAGAAAATTTCATAAATAGACGTTTATTCACTGAAAATTGTGTAACTCTATCTACTTAATGTGAATGTAAACAAATAGGTTAACTAAGGGATTATATGATAAAGGAAAGTTTACCGAAACCATTAGTAGTATTAATAGGTTCTATTATTGAAGAATAGGAACATTTTACATGGAATTCGACATACTTGGGTGATAAAATGAGAATTTCATTAGTTTGGACAAGAGGCGAACTGATAAATAGAAACAATGGAAAGAAACACAAATCATCATAAAAAATAGAGAGAGACAATAGACGTTCGGATACATGGCATGCAAAACAGGAGTCTAACAAGATTGAATCCGAAGGAGAAATTGACGAATCTGAGCATAGTCAAAGTTAAGAAATGGAAACAGAATCGGAAAATGAACTTATAGAAAATACAGAAGTAATTTCCCCACGTGTAACCCCAGTACAGGTAAGCACTCTACCTGTTGATGTACCACGTGTTAATAGTAGACAAATTAAAAGTAATACAATTACAACGAATAGAGTAGAACAGAAGAATAGTGAGGAGAATTTACCAAAGATGGTCGATATAAAATGTAAACAAATAACGACAGTAGCATCTTTATCTATAGTAACAGGGAAAAGCCCATGTACAGATTCTCAATATGAAAAAGTTGTATTTAGCAGGACAAGTGAAGCAGATTATGTGATCGGAAAAGTAAAAATGAAAAACATTTTAGTAATTAACAAATTAGATCGTTCAAATGCCGGCATACGACACATAGCAATGGAGGACAATAAAACCGAATATGAATCTTATATGTTTTACCAGCAGAAGTTTTGGGATGTGAGAAAAACAGAAGATGAAGAAATAAGAATGTACGCAAAACAAATACTGAGAATGGACAGATATGCCGAAAAGTACAAATTGTGTCCGTGATGTTTTCAATCTTGAATTGAGAAGCGTAATTTATTTTTAATAATTTAAAAATCATAGATAATAATTTACAACAAACGTGAATTAGACAATAATATAAATACTCTGGTATGGTATCCAACAGTTACATTATATTTCAATTTAATCCACGCAAATTAGAAATATATTTTTTTATTTATTAATTTGACTATTATAAAAACCGACGAATATATGTATAATAGTTTTTAATCGTATTATTACGAATCTAATAAATCTTGATAATTTTCGAAATGAACATTTAGAAGAGAAATTGACATTAATTAAGGGAATTATTTTCCTATGATGTGCATTATAATATATCTGTGATACATGTATATAATTAGAATGTGTATATATAATAAAGATATAAAAAAAAGAAATTTCACAAAAATAGAACCATTAAATTTTACTACAATACGTCCTGCTGATTCTAGTTGATACTTAGACATTTCAAGGTCTTTCAAGTGTCCCAAATGTTACCTATTCTCTGTCTGATATGAAATTACTTCCGGTGGGGTCGTTTTTTGTTATTTGTTTTGCGAGAATATATTCACGTAGTCGTTAGTTCTGGGCATAAGTTATACCGGATGTGAAATATTTGTATATACTTGTATATAGTAATCAATTAGGATAGGTCAAAACCCTAACAGTTGCTTTTTTTGGTGTTTTATTAACGACTATCTTGGTCATACGACATGTGCATCCTCAATAATAAGACTTAGAGTATGACGTGAACGACATTCAACAATAAATTGATATAATTGAGAGGTAGAAGCTATAATATATTCAATATTTTAGCACGGAGATGGAATAACTTTAGTTCCCATTTTTCAATAAAACACCAGATGGTAAAACAGAAATACAATGTTCACCAATAGGCAATATATAAAAATTATGAATTATTAATTGTCAGTAACAAGAACATGTATGTGTAAAAAGAAACACATAATGTTGTTTTAAAAAAAAAAAAAAGTATTCTGTTTACTTCAAATTGTTTTTTACAGCAATGCTTTGTTATATTGAGCTAACATGTCATACACGAACCTCAAACAGGATACTGAACAATGATTGAACAAACAAAAGGTCAAAAACGATAAATTGAGTAAATTTTCGGTGACATTAACATCAGTATCTATTGTAACCACCATGTGCGGCTAACACTGCTCTGCATTTCCTTTGAATGGATCGAATGGATCGATTTTCTTTTGTTCGGATCTGTGGTATCCTTAACCATTCATATTGCAACGCTTGTCTGAATACGCCCAATCGTTGAGGTGGTGTTTGGTTTTAGCGGACGTGTCTATCAAGTTCGTCCCATAGATGTTCTAAGGAGTTCAAATCTGGCGAACTTGAAGGTCATGACAATACAGTAATGTTGTTCTGAGATGGAAATCCACGGTTACCCTTGCTGTATGGGGTCGGCCGTTGTCCTGCTGAAACATCTCCGCAACTTATCCGTAATCATGGCATGCCAGCAGCAGTGGCTGTAGCAGTGACTGTAGCGATTACGTAAATGGCATACCCGGATATACTGATCTTGGACTGGAGTAGTGATGTGTGGTCTACCACGTATAGAGCGCTCTTGAGCTGATCCAGTCCGATGTAATCTCCGTCGAAGGCGTGGAATTGTGCTCTCACGAACGTTCAATTGTCGGACGACTTGAGTTTATATTGTCCAGACTAATGAAGGCCGATGACGTTTCATGCAGCAGGGTCCAATCTTAGCAAAGCGGTATTTCACAGTAGCAATGATAATTCCCTCTTTCATACACAAGGTTTGTACTGCATGAACAGATTTTTCTGCGTGATGACTGCAACCTTAATTTTGCACGTCTTCAAAAATACCCTTGACGAATTGCCAGATTGCTCCTACCGACATTTTGTTTTTTTCAATACACATATACCCATTGCTTAAATATTTAATTATTCAATATTCATTTATTTATAGTCAACTTAATATTAAAAATGAATCGGATCTATGCATTTCTTTATTCTTTGCAGACAAGATGTATATTAATGGTAAATATGATGGTATAATATTTCTTTTTCTTACAGTGGTAATTCCAAGTAGCATTGAAAAGATAAAGACAGAGAAACCTGTAGCCATTGTGCATCCTGTGCCTCCACCACCACCTCCTCCTAATCCGCCTGTATAAATCATCCACGATTGTATCAAGCTCATTAAGTGCACACTCTTCTCTATCACCTCTTCTTAAACCGCTAACAGAACCCTAATCAATATCACCTCCTCCAAATTGTATTACATAGAATTGTCTTTTAATCATCCAATGCAAAATCAGAAAGCCATATTCCATAATATATCTTACAATAAATATATCCATAATTTATTTCCTAAATGAGTAATCTTTGTTCTACGATGTGCAGATAATTTACTAAAGTTAAATGGTAGTATGATTCAATAAAACATAATTAAGAAGAAAGTTTTTTCTCTCTGTTTCTGTCACCTGTGCCAATTATCATATAACAATTGATATGCAAAAAATATATTAATAATGTCATGAAATTTAACTTAAAATGATGGGGAATTTCAGTTTTTTTAAAATGGTATCGTGCTCATGTTGTCGTCGGAACATTTGTGAAAAGTAACGGATATGATGGCAAGCAACATATGTTATTACTACAGATTATATTGTATGGTTCATCAGCAATCCTTATTATAAAAAATAATATGTTATTAAGCTGTAGAAACAGTTTATGTTGCATTAAATATTTTGCGTCATTGACGGACAAACTAAAAATCTCCGAACTAACAAAATAACATTGGTTTTGATAGAAATTGTTGTTGTTTTTTACTATATTGGTTACATAGCAAAACATTAATTTAATTGATATAGTAATAAAATTATTTATATATGATTTATATAATATGTTCATTTGAAGCTAATAATTGAAGTAAAATAAATCATAAAAGATATTTTTTATTTGACTTCGCTCAGATTTGCTATTCAGTCATAAAGTATTATTAAATTGTTAGATTCAAATTCTCGATCAATAACAGATCTACAAATCATATATTTGGTTTCTGAAATGACGCCTAATATGGGCACTATATTTAGTAAGGAGTGATATGTAAATGAATATGAGGGACTACCAAACATTACACTTAGACACACATTAAAGCAAAGGAACAGGTTGTAATAGGAAATAACATTGATGTAAATGAACATGATGGACTACCAAACATTACACTTAGACACAAATTAAAGCAAAGGAACAGGTTGTAATAGGAAATACCATTGATGTAAATGAATAGAAGACACTATCAAATGGTACACTTAGAAACAAACTAAAGCAAAGGACCATGTTGTAGTAAGAAAGGATATGGATGTAAATGAACATGAGGGACTACCACACATTACACTTAGACACAAATTAAAGCAAAGGAACAAGTTGTAATAGGAAATAACATTGATGTAAATGAACAGAAGACACTATCAAATAGTACACTTAGAAACAAACTAAAACAAAGGACCATGTTGTAGTAAGAAAGGATATGGATGTTAATGAACATGAGAGACTATCTAACAATACACTAGTTTAGCTTTGTTTAAGCATATATTTATTTGTTAAATATAACAAATATGGATACAATAACAATACACTGGTAAAGGAACAACGTGTAGTAAGAAAGGATACGAATATAAATGCACATAAGAGACTATCTAACATTACACCTAGACACAAATTAAAGTAAAGGAACAGTTTGTAGTAATAAAGGATATGCATGTAAATGATCATGAGAGACTATCTAACGTTACACTTTGACACAAAATAAAGTAAATGTAGAGCTTGTAGTAATAAAGGATATGCATGTAAATAAACACGAAAGACTATCTAATGTTACACTTGCAAAGGACCAGCTTGTAGTAAGAAAGGATATGGGTGTACATAAACATGAGCCACTATCTAACATTGCACTTAGACACAAATTAAGGTAAAGAAACAGGTTGTAGTAAGAAATGACACGGATGTAAATTAACACAAGACACTATCGAACATTACACGAAGACACAAATTCAAGTAAAGAAACAGCTTGTAGTAAGAACGGATTTGGATGTAAATGAGGGCAAAGGACTATCGAACATTATATTTCGACAGAAATTAAAGCAAAGGAACAGGTTGTAATAGGAAATGACATTGATATAAATGAACACAAGACATTATCGAATGGTACACTCAAAAAGAAATTAAAGTAAAGGGTCAGTTTGTAGGAAGAAAGGATATGGATGTAAAGGAACATGATACAGTATCTAGCATTACACTAGTAAAGGAACAACTTGTATTAAGAAAGGATATAGATGTAAATGAACACAAGGCGCTATCGATCATTACACTTAGACACAAATTAAAGTAAAGGAACAGCTTGTAGTAAGAAAGAATATGGTTGTAGATGAAAATGAGACACTATCGAACATTATACTAAGACACAAATTAGGCTGAAGGAACAGCTGGTAGTAAGAAATGATATGGGTGTAGATGATCACAAGACACTATCGAACATTACACATAAGCAAGTATATTAGTGTAAATGAAAATGAAAGACTATCGACCATTACACTTAGACACAAATTTAAGTAAAGGAACAGTTTGTACTAAGGAAGAACATGGGTGTAAATGAACATGAGACACCATCGAGCATTATATTTAGACACAAATTTAAGTAAACGAACAGCTTGTAGTAAGAAAGGATATGGATGTAAATGAAGACAATACAGTACACTTAAACACAAATATAGGTAAACGTATAACGCTGTTGTTGCATTTGCAAATGATTATGAATGTATCAATAAGGGTAATAACAAAATTACCGACCTCCGAACAATCTTACAAAGGGAAAGTCAAAACTCATAATTATATAAACAGACAAAATCAGTCAACAACCGGAAAACTGTGAAAACCGTAATGACCCTGACTTGGTACAGACATTTCTAAAGAAATGGTGGGTTGAATCAAATTTTAAGGCGCCAAACCTCCCGCTCTCATTACGGTTCAAATGTTCCGGCTGTCACATATGACACACCGGATGGGGAACACCATCCGACTGCACAAGATAAAATAAAACCCAAGAACCATAGCATGAAAGGACACATCACAGGTAGAGATGACAATATAAAGCATATGACAAATCGGATGGTATAAAGCATTCCGAATCGAAAAGACAAAATAAAACATAGTCCACACAGGATAAAGAAACATATCCCGGATGGACCTTACAATAAAAAGCTGATGCCATATCTAATGAAGGAACGCAGTCCAAAAGACAATGTAAAACATATGACACATAGGATAAAGGAACACATTCCAGTGAAAATGACATCATAAGGTATATGATATGACACATCGAAAGGGGGAAAGCATTACGAATGAAACAGACAAAATAAAGCATACGATAAAAGATCACACCCTTGATAGACTGAAAATATAAAGCCTATGGCACATCGGATGAAGAAAAGAGTCAAACTGGAAAAGACACATAGGATAACATACCACATACCGGGTGGGCATGGCAATATAAAGCATACGATACATCGGGTAGAGGAACGTAATCCGAATGGGGAAGACAAAAGTTAAACTTTGGACCCATAGGATAAAAGACCAAATTCCAAGTGGATATGACATTATAAAGAATATGACACATCGGATGAGCGAAAGCAATCGTAAACGACAAGACAAAATAAAACATAAGATGACAGAAGACATCACTGGTTGACATGAAAATATAAATCATATGACACATCGGATGGGAGAAAGCGTTCCGAATGGATAGGAAAAAATAAAACACAGGACACCTTGGATAAAAGAACACATCCCGAGTAGACATGATATCATGAAGCGTAAGGCACATCGCATTAAGAAAGCAATCCGAATGTAATTGCAAAATACAATATAGGGCATATCGGATGAAAGAACGCTTTACCGGTGGACATGACCATATAAGGCGTAAGACGCATGGAATGAAGAAATCAATCAGAATGGACAAGACAAGCAAAGCAACTTAAGACACATATGATAAAAGAACACATTGCAAGTGGACATGCCAATATAAAGCATAATATAATATGAGACAGGTGCTACCTGCATTGCCAGCGAAGCACAATCCACATTATCTAAAATTTAAATCATTATGATTATAACACATACAATTATTAAAGTCTTACAATGTCAAGGCTCATGATTATAGCACATACAATTATGATGACAGGTGTTACCTAACTTGGGACGAAGTCCAATAATTTTTCATACACAATATTAACTCAGATATATGAAACAGGTACGGCCATGAATGCTCGCGAATCTGAAAATGTTCTCCCAATTTCAAGCTCATCTATTGCATCAAAATAATGTCGACATTTTTTGGGCCGAGATATATCGGGTCCGACTTTTGCTAGGGCCGAATCTAGTTAACGAGTACCAGATTACTGTGCATCCTGACGGAGTCGACGTGCTCTCGCCGCCCCATATTGTACGCGTGTCCAAGGATACAGGAAGTAGTTCTTGTGAACGAAATATTTTTAAGGCCATCAGTATATATTTTCAAATCATAAGACACATATGATGTATCATATGCTTTATATTGCCTTGTTCATCCAGGATGTGTCCATTTATCCTCTGTGTCTTACGATTTGAATAATCTTGTCCACTCGGATTACTTTCTTCCTCCGATATGTCATATGCCTTATATTGCATTGTCTTGTCTATTTTGATTGCTTTCTTTCATCCGTAATGGCATATGCATTATTGTTTCATGTCCACCTGCGATATGTGCTTTTATCATATGTGCCCTAAGTTATTTTATTTGTCTTGTCCATTCTGATTTCATTCGATGTGTCATAAGCTTTATATTGTCATGTTCACCTGGGATGTGTTCTTTTATTTTATGTGTCCTATTTTTTATTTTATCTTGTCAATTCGGAATGCGTCCACCAATCCGTTGTTCGATATGCTTTAGATTGTCATGTCTATCCAAGTAGTGTTCTGTAATCGTATGTGTCCTAGGTGTTATTTTGTCTTGTACAGTCGGAATGTATTCCCCCATGCGATATATCATATGCTTTGCATTGCCATGTCCACTGGGAATGCGATCTGATAGCCTATGTGTCCTATGTTTTACTTTGTATTGTCCTTTGGGAATGTTCTCTTCCATCAGATATGTCATATGCTTTATATTGTCATGTCCACCCAAGATATGTTTTTTATGTTTATCCTATGTGTTCTATGCTTTATTTTGTATTGTCCATCCGGGTTGCTTTTCCCCATCCGATGTGTCATATGTTTTACATTGTTATGCCCATCGCTGATTTGTTGACTTTTTTGCATGTGTCCCTCGTTTTATTTTGACTTGTCCATTCAGATTGCGTTCCCTCATCTGATGTGTCATATGCTTTATATCGTCATGTCCACATGTGATGTGTTCTTTTATCCTATGCGTCATATGTTTCTCATTGTCTTGTCCATTCTAAATCCATCTTTGGTTTGTTCTTTTATCATATGTGTCTTATGTGCTATTTTGTCTTGCTCATTCGGATTGCTTTCTTGATCCCATGTTTTATATTCTTTATTGTGTCATGTATAACCAAGATATGTTCTTTTTTCCCTTTAATTTGCTTTCAGTTTGTTCTGTTCATTCCCTGATATGGGGAGTTCTTTCAACCAGACGAACAAAATGTACAATCACAAATTGTTTTAAATCACCTGTTGTGATACGGTACGCCTCCTCTCAAACTCCGTTACATCTGACAATTCCAATTAGAGGTCATTTCCAGATGAACTCACGATGAACCAGTGAAAAAGCAAATGGCAAGATATGATCAGCCCCTTTCTCTTTATTTTATTATCACATCACAGTTTTCTCTCATTGGTTGAGCTGACAAAGAAGTATTCATATACGAAAGTTCACCTGTACATGACCTATAATAGGATTTTGTAAGATGGTATAGGACCATAGCATATTATAATTCCAACAAAAGCGATGTTCCTTTACTTTAATTTGTCTCCAAGTGTAATGCTCGATAGTGTCTCATGTTCATTTACATCCGTATCTTTATTTACTACAAGCTGTTCCTTTACCTGAATTTGTGTCTAAATGTAATGTTCGATAGTGCCTCATGGTCATTCACATCCATGTCCTTTATTATTACAAGCTGTTCCTTTACTAATGTAATGTTGATAGTTTCTCATGTTCATTTACATCCATATCCTTTCGTACTAAAAGCTGGTCCTTTACTTTAATTTTGTCCAAGTGTAATGTTCGGTAGTTCGTCATGTTCATTTACATCCATATCACTTCTTTCTAAACATACTGCTCATATTGGACGCCTTTTTTTTTTTTTTTTTTTTTTCATCATACTATAGTTTATTCAAAATCTCCTGTTTACAATAACCTTAATGGCCCAGGAGTGAACATTAAGGGTCCCTGTTTTACATCAATCTCACTTGTCCAGGGGTAGCAAGTGAAAATAAAAATAAAAAGTCCACTTAAGCATATTTCATATTCATTTGTTTTTACATTTCATTATAATATACACAATTAGACGATACAATTATTACCATGCATTAGCTTTATGTTCATAAATAATAAATACTCATATGTTATTCCGAAAAAGTTCTAATTTGTTTTTATTATTTTCATTAATATGCGAAGTTTGTAATGTGCATTGTAAATGTTTTTTAAAATTATTTTTCCAAGTGTTGAACATTGTTTGATCTCCAATTCGGGATTGGTTATATGTCTTCTTATTACGTATTTTCTATATTTCCCACTTTGAGATAAATATTACGGTATTAAAAATGACGTCTAAATTCTCACCCCCATATAGTCCTAACATTATATTTAATTCCTTGATTTCTATATTAGCTGTTAATCCAGATCTGTTAAATATTGCTTCTATTTCTTTTATAATTGTGTTCACAGAAGGACATTTAAAAAATAGATGCTGCATCGTTTCATCGTTGTCTCTTATTTGGCAGAGATGGCATCTTCCGTTTGACAAATTCATTTTTTTCAATCTATGTTCTGTATAATTTATATTATGGAGACATTTCCACTGGAATTCTTTGACCTTATTAGTGACTTTGATTTTCTTTAATTTTGTCCAAATTTGTGACCAATCAATATTACCCCCGTACAGTTCTTCCCACTTAATCTGACATTTTGGTTTTATATTTTGTTTAAAGATTCCCTGAATTACTTTTATTTTCAATTTATCAGGTGATATAGTTGTATTTGACTCATTTAAAAATTGTAGCTTATCGTTGATATTTAAGGTAACTCTACGTTCTGGTGCTATTGTAGTTTCACCTTTTAAGATTTTTATGAACTTTTCGGGGATTTCTTTTTTTATCTTAGAAAACTCTGAAATACAGTTCTTCCTATCTATTAATAAATTGCAACTTTTAAAATTTGTATTATTTGAATCCCATATATCGTTTATAGTTCGTAAGTTACTTTGCGGAAACGAGGTAAACCCTAATGGTTTGTTTTTAAAAGTTATTGAAGAGTTACAAAATATTCTGGTTTTTAGAATGGAATCAATGTCATTATTACACAATTGAATAAGTTCCTGTAATTTTGATCATGATTGGATACATATTTGTAAAAAAATGGTAACATATTTAAATTTAGAGTTGATACATTAGAGCACTTACATACAACATATTTTTCATTAAACTTGATGTCTAACTTACGGAGCCAATTCTTACCAATTGCATTCCAACTTTCTAATGGTTCATGTAAAATTCGGTATAGAAGCTTAATTCTATTGCTGTCAATCAACTCTTGTATGTTAATCATATCCATGCCTCCATTTTCTACTCTCAACCAGCAAACTTTCCTATCTATTTGATTAATACCCCCTCCCCAGATAAAACCCCATACCAAAGTTGTTATTTCTTTTACGTATTTTTCTGGTATTCCCCGCATTTCAATTTCGTAACCACAAAGAGAGATCATGAGATTTTTCACTATTAAAGTTTTTCCTGTATATGTCAAGTTTCTACTTTTCCAAACGTGGACACAATTTTTCATTTTGTCTATTATTGATTTCCATATCTCATCATTGTGTATATTATAATCATGATGAATGCCAAGAGTTTTAACATTATCCTTTGTCCAAACTATTTTTGTAAACTTGGGTCTGTTATTTTTAGCCGATCCAATATGCATACCCTTTGTCTTTTCATAATTGACTTTTGACCCAGAGGCTTTTTCATATATAGTTAAAATATCAAAAGATTTTTTGACAGATTCATCATTTTTATTAAATAGCTGAGTGTCATCTGCAAACATGCAGAGCTTAGTCTCGATATATTCCTCATCCTTCCCCCCAGGTAATTTGATTCCTTGTATTTCACTATCCCCTTTTATAGCACAGGCTACAGGTTCGGCCTGTAGTATGCAAACAAGAGGCGCTATTGGACACCCTTGTCTACAGGACCTTGAAATATTGAAATATTTAGACACAAAACCATTGGTCTTGATACAAGTTTGCGCATATTTGAATAACATTTGAACCCACTCCCTAAATTGTTCACCAAAGTTAAATTTGCTTAATACATGATCCACCCCATTCCCATTCTACCCGGTCGAAGGCCTTTTGTTGATCTAAAAATATTATGATACCGTCATCATCTTCACGATCAGTATATTATATTACATCTTGTATTAGACGGTTAGCTTCACTGATATTACGACCTTTTACAAATCCCTTCTGGTCCGAATGTATTAATTTTGGTAAAACAAATTTTAATCTTTCTGCAAGAATTGTTGCAATTATTTTGTAGTCACTGTTTAATAGAGTCTGTGGTCTCCAGTTTCGTATATCTTCCCGCTCCCCACTTTTATGTAATAGAGTAAGAACCCCCTTATATTGTGAAGGAGTTAGTTCTTTTTTTTTCCGAAAGTATCATGTACAAGCAGAAAGAATTCGTCTTTGATTTGTTCCCAGTGAGTTATATAAAACCTAGAAATTATTCCATTCTCTTCGGGTGATTTATTTGGTTTCAAATTTTTAAAACATTTTTAAATTCTTCTATGCTTAAATCCAATTCGAGAGTTTCTTTTTCATCCCTATTTAATTTACTTTCAATGTGTTGCGTTAATGTATTAGCACTGTTTTCATCCCATCCCTCAGTTGTAAATAGCTTAGAGTAAAATTGTATCTATTCCTCAATTATTGAATCTATGACGTCTTTTATAAAAAAACAAATATATCATTTGTAGAACTTTTATTGATCGTTAATTTGAATCTGACAATTTAATAACACATTATGACGGGATAAATATTCTGAACGAAATCAAATAACAAATTATATTTTATGAATTTTTTACTCCAATTATTAGCTCCAAATGAACATATTGTATGCAAAATATATAGAATTTTTTTTTATTATATCAATTAAATCAGTGTTTTTTTTTTATGTAACTAATATAACATAAGACAAACAACAATATCTATCAAAATCAATTTTATGTTGCTAGTTCGGAGACTTTTAGTTTGTCCGTCAATGACTCTAAAATTGATATGTCGGAGATATTCAGCTTTTCCGCCAATGACTCTAAATATTTAATGCAGCATAAACTGCTTCTACAGCTTAATAACATAATATGAGACAGGCACAACCTGCTTAAGGGCGAAGCCTATTTGATGATAATGACAATTAAGAGGGAGGCATTTTGAACACGTTTTCCATAGACGAAATCTTAAACAAGGGGTGTTTCTGGTCACGAATCTCAGAAAAAAAAGAAAAAAAAATTCAAATCAAGATTCACGAAATTACGACAAAGATTGAATATTGGAAATTAAAATTTGAAATTTTTGAGAATTTAAAAAAATCACAGTAAATCAATAAGAGACATAAATCAAGGGTCACGAGAATGAAAAAAAATACGACGGCAGAGGAAACTCGGACTACCCCAATCACAGATCATGAACACAAATGGTGAAAGAGAGGGAAAACAAATAAATGCCTGGCAGTGAAAAGGGGAGTTGGGGTCAGACGAAATTGCAATGTTTTTAACCTTGCCATGGAAAATGTGTTAAAAGGCTTACCTGACAAAATCCGAGATCAGTTGTCCAGAGATCATACACAAATGCACTTCAAATCAAATGAAATGTACACATTTTTGAATCACTTTCAAATTGCGAGATCGTGGAAATGATCGATAGGTTTCATGTATACATAAAAAGGATGCAGAGCTGTTCTTCAATGTTTGACACCAGCTCACAAAGTTTTCAGAGACAGGATGACCAAGAAGTGCATGCAATTTCATGTTTCCTCTCCGCCGCAGACGAAATGCAATACATATGTGCACACTAGACAATGACGTCATCCATGTACACTGTAAACGATCATTTCTCGTAGCCATGGTAGCACGCGATTTTGATATTATAATTTTCTTTTAAGTTTATTTCAATTGAGAAGAATTGAAATGGTTACAGATTTGTGAATTTCTTATTGAAATAATTTTTATTTTGCTTTTAAGTACCACTTTGTTCTATAATTTCATGCTTCTGGTGAACAGATATTTGGCTATGAATATATTTTGTAGGAGTATGACTTATTACCAAAAATCGCATAGCCTACCGTTAAAAGGGCTCCGTCCTTTATTATGTTTTATAATAAGGATTGCTGATGAATCGTAGAATATATTCTGTAGTAATAAAATTTGTTGTTTATAATCAGATCCGTTACTTTTCACAAATGTTCCGACGACACCACGAACGCGATACCTTTTTAATAAAACTGAAATTCACCATCATTTTATATTCCATTTCATAACAATGTTAATATATATTTTTACAGATTTATTGTTATATTAGCATTCGCACAGATGACAGTAACTGAGAGATACAACTTTCAGATCATGGAATAAAGATTAATCATTAAGGAAAGAAATTCTGGATATATTTATTGTAAGATATATTACGGAGGATGGGTTCCTGATTATGAATTGGGTGGTTAGTATGCATTTCTATGTAATACAATTTTGAGAAGGTGATATTGATTGGGCTTCTGTGTGCGGAGTAAGAAGAGGTGTTAGAGAAGAGTTTGCACAGAATGAGTTTGATACAATTGTGGAAAATTTATATAGGAGGATTAGGAGGAGGTGGTGCTGGAAGCACATGATGCCAAACGGCTATAGGCTTATCTGTCTCTATCTTTCCAATATCACTAAGTGTAACATCACGGCTCTCTGTAGGAAAAACAAAATTATAAATCATATTTACCATTAATATACTCTGTTAAAAATAATTTATTTTCAATAAATAAATAAATGAATATTAAATAAATAAATATTTACGCAATGAGATATACAAGGTGTATTTAACATACACAATTTCGGAACGAGCAATTTGGCAATTAGTCAAGTATATTTTTGAAGAGCTGAAATATGCAGGTTCCAGTTATCGCGCAGAAAACTATGTTCATACAGTATAAAACATTGGTATAAAACAGGCAAATGTCATTGCTACTGTGAAATACCGTTATGGTAAGATTGGAGCCTGCTACACGAAACGTCATAGGCCGTCCATAAGCTGGACAATATCAAACTGAAGTCGCCCAACAATTTATCTTTCACACGACCACATTTTCACGCCTTTGGCAGAGATTAAATCAAACTGGATCAGCTCAAGAGCGCTCTAGAAGTGGTAGGCCACGCATCGCTACTCCAACCCAAGATCGGTATATCGGGGTATTCCATCTACGTAATCGAACTGTCACTGCTACAGTCACTGCTACTGGTATTCCATGTATATAGAGAATTTCCGACAGAGGGAGATATTTCAGCAGGACAATGGCCGACTCCATACAGCAAGGGAACCGTGGATTTCCAGCTCAGAGCAACATTACTGTATTGCCATGACCCTCAAAATCTCCAGATTTGAACTCTATAGAACATCTTTGCGACGACTTGATAGAAGCTGCCCTCAACGCCAATCACCACCTCAACGATTGGGCAAGCTCAGACAAGCGTTGTAACATGAATGACAAAGGATATCAAGATCGGAATAAAACCAATATTCGATCTTTGCCAAGGGATGGAGAACAGTGTTAGCCGCACATGGTGGTCACAATAGATACTGACGTTAATGTCACTGAAAATTTACCCAATTTACCGTTTTTTACTTTGGTTTGTTGACTCTTTTTTCAGTCTCCTGTTTGAGATTCGTTTGTGAAATGTTAGCTCAATATACCAAAGCTTTGCTGTTAAAAATCGATTGGAGTACACATAATAACATTTTGAAATAAAGCATTATGCGTTTCTGTTTATAGATACATGTTCTTGTTACTGACAATTCATAATTCATATTAACTAGTGGTGAAAATGTTATTTGTGTTGTTTTAGCATCTGGTGTTTTATTGAAAAATGAGGACTAAAGCTATTGCAGAAACGCTTCGTGACCACTAAATTTGAAATCTATATTTGTATTATATTGTTATGTATATCTAATAATGACATCATTTTGAAATAATGAGCAGTTAAGTTGGTTGCGATCCCAGTAACTTAATTGCACCACCGTCTAGCTATCAATGTAGGAAAACTACTGAAAACATGAAGTTTAGTGGAGTTTGTTATTACATGCATTTCCATTACCGACTTCCACTTCAGAATATACGTTAGATTGTTCCGACTAGAATCAAAATAATTCATTGAAGCCATAGTTTGCATAAAGTTTTTAACATAGGCAACTTTATATTCGCTGACTTAGTCATTACTGTTTCTGTAATTTATCATAAAATGCGAAATGGTCATTCGGGGAGGGAATCGGAACAGCCAAATGCTTGCGTATCTATAAGGCAGCAATTATTTACAAAATCACTGTAAATTCCCTATTAGAATCTAAATAATTTTCCAAGGTCATGTTTTATGCTCATTTTAACATGGTTAGGCATTATATCTGTCTAAATTGTATACCTCGCTATCGCTTGGTGTGAAATATCGCCAAATATGATGCTTCCTCATTTTAAAATGAGCATAAAACCTGACATGGGAGAAATATTTCTTAAATTAGTTACGTCTGAAAATTAAACCAAACAGTGTTAGAATTAGATTTTAGAGCTGTCAAATATTTGTTCTTCCCTCGACGGGATTTGAACCCACACCATTGATACACTGCAGCACCATTTGCTTAGCCTTACGTCCAGCGCCCTAGACCACTCGACCACATCCATTTCTTATTATGCTTTTTTGTAGAAAAAAGCATTTTAATTTCAATAATGACATGTACAAACGATAAGAACACTTCAGCCGACAACAGTGTACCCACGCAAGAAAACATTGTTTTTATCACTGAGAGATCCATGGGGCATAGAAAATTGGAGCTAGTTTCTCGGCTATTGATTACATCCCCTGAACAATTGCGTTTTAGTTAAGGTTTGATTTATGGTGTTTAACGCCATTTTAAGCAATATTTCAGCTGTATCATGGTTGTCAGTTTTATTGGTGGAGGAAACAGGAGTACCTGTAGAAGACAATCGACCTGTCGCATGTCAATGCCAAACTTTATCACATAATGTTGTATCGGGTACACCTCGCTATGAACGGGATTCGAACTCACAGCGTTTTAGCTAAGATAAAGTGCTTATGAAATGCTAGTTATACATTCATAGAGTCTTTGGCATTGTAATTAAAAAGTACTCAAGATGCAATGCAAATTGATGCGTTGATTGTGCTTCCCACCGAATATAGAAAGTCTAACATTGTCGAACAACAATACAAAATCTCAATCGTAACTACTCGGCCATTCTCGCTTCCCTACAAATAACCTTGTATGCATTAGGCGTATAAATCGCATTACTTTTCACATGCCAGTTACTTAAAAGTTTGATAAAGCTATAGATTAAACAATTTTCTATATTTCAATTATTTTCATGGATAAAATTTAAAGTTTTAATTAGCTTAGCATGATTATATTTTACTTAGTATGTCTTCCATATTGGATTTTCGTGGACTATATTTGTGTGCGGCTTAACTTAGCTTAGCTTCAGGCAAACAATTTAAGAAGAATTTGTACTCTCTACGTAAGAAGTTATTTGTAGGGTAGCGAAATCTATTAATTCGAAATGAGTTATCATCATCATCATGAATCTACTGTCAAGAAGATAAATGTTGTCACATCCGGAATCTCTGAACATAGATCAGTAGCAGTTAGTCGTGGAAATTCTCTAATCATGGCGTTGGTCCCTACATGCCTATTTATACAGGGGCCGTATTGGCTGTGATCGCATGGTTGTTGGATTACAGCTACCTATGTAATCATTGCCTATCGCCAATGCTGTTGTCAGTTCGAATCTCGATCAGGGCAAGGTGTACAACATTATGTGATAAAGTTTGTCAGTGACTTGCGACAGATCGCTGGTTTTCTCCGGGTCCACCGGTTTCCACCACCAATAGTACCTGACCGTCCGATAGAACTGAAATATTGTTGAAAGTGGCGTGAACACCATCAAACAAACATATACAAAGTGTTAGTGGACCCTTGACACACCTTATGTCTCTTCATAGTGTTCGTGGTTCCATTGCTATACACATTCACAATGAAGGAGCTATGCGCTCACAAAGTGTTTGTAATCCCTTGCCATACGGTCCCATGACAAGAGCCTGTCCAGAAAGTGTTTGTAAACCCCTTGTCATACGGTCCCATGACAATGGTCTGTATCCACAAAGTGTTTGTAAACCCCGTGTCACACGGTCCCATGACAATCGTCTGTGTCCACAAAGTATTTGTAAAACCATTGTCATACGGTCCCATGACAAGAGTCTCTGTCCATAGAGTGTTTGTAAACCCCTTGCCATACGGTCCCATGACAATGGTCTGTGTCTACAAAGTGTTTGCAAAACCATTGACATACGGTCCCATGGCAAGAGTCTCTGTCCATAAAGTGTTTGTAAACCCCTTGCCATACGGTTCCATGACAATGGTCTGTGTCCACAAAGTGTGTGTAAACCCCGTGTCACATGGTCCCATGACAATGGTCTGTGTCCACAAAGTATTTGTAAAACCATTGTCATACGGTCCCATGGCAAGACTCTCTGTCCATAAAGTATTTGTAAACCCCTTGCCATACGGTCCCATGGCAATGGTCTGTGTCCACAAAGTGTTTGCAAAACCATTGTCATACGGTCCCATGGCAAGAGTCTCTGTTGATAAAGTGTTTGTAAACCCCTTGCCATACTGTCCCATGACAATGGTCTGTGTCCACAACGTGTTTGCAAAACCATTGTCATACGGTCCCATGGCAAGAGTCTCTGTCCATAAAGTGTTTGTAAACCTCTTGCCATACGGTCCCATGACAATGGTCTGTGTCCAAAACGTGTTTGCAAAACCATTGTCATACGATCCCATGTCAAGTGTCTCTGTCCACAAAGTGTTTGCAAAATCTTGATACACCTCGAGGCAATGAACCTGCCTAAAAATACGTAGATATCAAAGTTACTGAGCACGATTCATTTCTGGAATAACCTTCATCAGGTACGCTCGATATCGAAATATTGTAAAGCCAAATAATTTAAAAGTGTTTGGAAGCAATAAACCAAAGGCCTAAAGAGGATGCCAAAATTGACCAAGGTCAACCATGCATGAAGAAGGAGAACTTTAGATTTGAAAATAATCATATTTTTAGGAACAGTAAATTTCAATAATAAATATATCTAATAAACTATGTCAGTGCCGAAACACTGTGTCCGTGGAACAATATTCTATGCACATTCCCAAGGCAGGGGTACTGCAACTTCTGTGTCTACAAAGTGTCAATAAGGCCTTGTGATACAGCATAGGGGCAACGTAATATGGCCTAGCAACACCCGGGAATATGTTTTTTTTATGCCCGAGTTTTAACCAATCAATAGTTGCTATAATTTTTAAACCGGGAATAAAACTGAATATTGTTGAAAGTGGCGTTTAGCACCATAAACCAACCAAACCAACTAATTGTTGCTTAGCAAACAGGTCATGCATATTAACCCTTTGACTGCGCTAGGGACATATGTGTACCTTGTTGGTAGACTGCGCTAAGGACATATTGTATGTCCCTTGGGAAAGAAATTTACTTTTATTTTTATTTTCTTTAAGAATAAGTTACTCAAATACATTATAATTAGATTACACAAATTGAAGTCAGATACAGATATTGCAGATTATATAGAACCACATTAAGATAAAAAAAGAAAAAGTTATTAATGTTACATTGCTGTTGAAATGACGTCACCCTGATGAAAGGATCATAGCGTCAGGAATAATACCGCACACGGCGCTATAATTATACACGAAACCTCACAGTCAAAGGGTTAAGGACAATCTAAAAAAAAATGTTCGCGTCAAGCGCCAAATAGTTCATGCATGTTAAGGACAATTTCGAACACTGTTTCTTCACCTCAAGCGCCAAATAGTTCATGCATATTTAGGACAATCTCAAACATTGTTTCTTCACCTCAAGCGGCAAATAATTCATGTATATTTAGGACAATCTCAAACATTGTTTCGTCGCGTCCAGCGTCAAATAGTTCATGCACATTTAGGACAATATTGAACATTGTTTCTTCGCATCCAGTGGCAAATAGTTCATGCATAATATGAGACAGGCACAACCTGTTTGAAGGACGGAGTCCTATAATGTTTAGAGGGAAGCATGAGACGGGAATGTATTTTTTTTCACAAGTACTTTTTAAAGTTTTTTTTTTATTTATTATTTGGCTGGAATTATCTCTCTTTGACTGTGTAACTGAAGACTGAAGGTATGTTTATTTGCAAAAAAATTTTTTATTATAAAATATATAGATCTTTTAAAAGATCTTAAATATAGATCGAAACATACTTTACTATAATAAAAATAAGATTCAAATTCAGATGTCTGTTATCTTTCCTAATATTTAGAAACTAAGCAATATTTTTTGTGCTGGATTTTTCTGCTCTACATTTTTGTTAGATTTTGTCAGTTTAATATTTTCCCCAGATGTGGATGATTTTTCCTGTGGTTGTTTTCTCTTTTCATGTTTTTGTCCTTTTGATATTTTGTTTTTATATATGTTATTCAGTTTTAAAAATGAATCTTCATTGCTTTTCTGCTATATTGTAATGCTTGTCGAATGAAACTGGAAACCATTTTGCTCAATATAATTTTTTATAAGCAATATGAAATGATTCAGGTGTAGAAGCAAATCCACATTTCAACTGAGAGAAGAATTTATATATTCTTCTTTAGTGAAACAGATATTGCTATATCCATCTCTTCCCTGTAACCAAATATTTATATTGCTTTGCACAATTCTGGTAGCAAATGAAATCTCAGTGTTTGTACCCCATTGGCTACCATGAACCATTTTATTCCGATATTCATGCCTTGAAATATTGGAATGGTGACTAAGTTTTAACTGGTATTCATAAAGATCAAAGTTGTTGTAAATTTCTGAGCAAGACGCACTGGCCATCTCCTGGAACATCATAAATAAGAAAATCTTCACTTTCTATTCTAATTCTTCCAGAGTTTAGGGCATTTAAATTATTCTGTGGGGGTTTAAATTGTTCATAGCCCATTGGCATAGGTGAACCCTGTACATGCTGTAAATTTGGTTGTTGTGGGGTTATATTTTGTGAATGGTGACGTCATTCTCTATCTTTATTTTCTTAGGGTGATTGGCATTTAAATTACTTGATGGTGGTTGAAACTGTCCATAGCCCATAGGCATAGGCATGGCAGGTGTACCTTGAACATTTGATGGGTATGGGGTTATATTTTGAGAAGGAGAGCTCATCTTAATAATTTCAACATACATTTCCTTAGGGGTAGTAAGAGGTTTTACTCTCAAGGTCTAAATTGTTGGGTAGGGCAGTTGCAGGCACAGGTGTTTCATGGGTAGGGTTCATTTGATTTTTATTTTGAGCTTGTGCCATGGAACCCTTTAAAATATCAGCATAGAAATGCTGTTTGGTCACCAGTCTACTCATGATCAAATATGATATTTAGGTTGACAAAAAACCACTTACAAATTAAAAAAAGTTGTGTGCGAAGAAATACTTCGGCGAGTTAGAAGATATTCGTCTGCCAACAAAGATATTCCATTCAAGAATCCCCTTTTTATTTACAGTGTAACTACGCCATTTGTTTGTATCACAACCACCCTAAAACAACATGAAAATACAGGAAATAACGATCAACTGCTCAAATGCAAATACTCCAATGAAATTTCAATAATACGATGATCCGTACACGTTATTATCTTTTAATTTGAATGAATCTTGTAGCCGATTTGCTATGGCTGTTCCGTTCATTTTACCTACTGTACGCCGCTCTTCCGTCGGGAGTTTCGTAGAAAGAGATTTTTCTATTAGAATTTTATTTCAAGTTTATTTCGATATTGCATAGAGTAAATAATTAAAGAATTGGAAATTTTTCATTGAAATATATTTCTTTTGCGTTTCTAAATATCAATTGATCTATTCTTTAAACTTCCGGTGAACAGATATTTGGCTATCAATATAGAAGGAAAAATCGGACAGCCTACAGTTATAATGACTTTGTCCTTTATTAAGAACAATTCTATCATTGTTTCTTCGCCTCAAGCGGCAAATAATTCATGTATATTTAGGACAATCTCGAACATTGTTTCGTCGCGTCCAGCGTCAAATAGTTCATGTATATTAAGAGCAATCTCGAACATTGTTTCTTAGCGTCAAGCGCCAAATAGTTCATGCATATTAAGAACAATCTCGAACATTGTTTCTTAGCGTCAAGCGCCAAATAGTTCATGCCTATTAAGAACAATCTCGAACATTGTTTCTTCGCATCAAGCGCCAAATAGTTCATGCATATTAAGAACAATCTCGAACATTGTTTCTTCGCATCAAGCGCCAAATAGTTCATGCATATTAAGGACAATCTCGAACATTATTTCTTCGCATCAAGCGCCAAATAGTTCATGCATATTAAAAACAATCTCGAACCTAGTTTCTTCGCGTCAAGCGCCAAATAGTCCATACATATTTAGGACGACAAGTATCAAATTGTATAATTTTACATTTTTCATACAATTTTAATACAGTTTTTTGTTGTGTTTTTTTTCAATGGCCATAAAATCTTCAGAGATAAATTCGATCGAACAATCGGATTTGAGTGTGGTTATGGTGTGTTAACGCCACTTTCAACAATATTTCAGTTATATCGTGGCGGTCAATCATATTTGAAAAGATATTTCTTATGGTTTTCACTATTAAAGAAAAATTAAGAGAGAAAATGCCAAAAATACATTGGTTCCCGCAAATTACAGTTTACAGCAATTTACCGTGTCACGAAAATTACAGCTTACAGCAATTTACCGTGTCAAGAAAATTACAGTTTAAAGCAATATACTGTGTCAAGCAAATTACTGTTTACAGCAATTTACTGTGTCAAACAAATTACCGTTTACAGCAATTTACCGTGTAAATCAAATTACCGTTGACAGCAATTTATCGTGTCCAGCAAATTACCGTTTACAGCAATTTACTATGTCAAGTAAATTACATTTACAGCAATTTACCGTGTCAAGCAAATTACCGTTTACAGCTATTTACCGTGTCAAGCAAATGTCCGCTTACAGCAATTTACCGTGTCTACCAAGTTACCGTTTACAGCAATTTACTGTGTCAAGCAAATTACCGTTTACAGCAATATGCTGTGTCAAGCAAATTGCAATTTACCGCAATTTACTGTGTCAAGCAAATTACAGCTTACAACAGTTTACAGTGTCAAGCAAATTATCGCTTACATCAATTTACCGTGTCAAGCAAATTACCGTTTACAGCAATATAAGGTGTCAAACAAATTACAGTTCACAACAATTTACCGTGTCAAGCAAATTACCGTTTACAGCAATTTACCCTGTCAAATAAATTACAGCTTACAGCAATTTACTGTGTCAAGCAAATTACCGTTTACAACAATATACTGTGTCAAGGAAATTACCGTATACAGCAATTTAGTGTGTCAAGCAAATTACCGTTTACAGCAATTTACTGTGCCAAGCAAATTACTGTTTACAGCAATTTACCGTGTTAAACAAATTACCGTTTACAGCAATTTACCGTTTCAAGCAAATTACTGATTACAACAATATACCGTGTCAAGCAAATGACCCTTTACAGCAATTTACCGTGTCAAACAAATTATCGTTTTCAGCAATTTGTCGTGCCAAGCAAATTACCGTTTACAGCAAATTACTGTGCCAAGCAAATTACTGTTTACAGCAATTTACCGTGTCAAACAACTTACCGTTTATAGCAATTTACTGTGCCAATCAAATTACCGTTTACAGCAATTTACTGTGTCAAGCAAATTACCGTTTACAGCAATTTACTGTGTCAAGCAAATTATCTTTTATAGAAATTTACTGTGTTAAACAATATTTCAACTATGTCGTGGCGGAGAAATTGGTGGAGAAAACCTCTGACCTGTCTCTCACAGACACAAACTTTATCACATAAAACTATAGAGTACATCTCGCCATGAACGGGATTCGAACTCACAACTTTAGTGGTGATAGGTACCGATTGCACAGGTAGTTGTAAATCCAACTACCGTACGATTACGAGCACGACGGCCTCCTGTGGCAATAAAACGAAGGGCCTAAATACGCATATCTTTAGAATCAAGTCGGAAATTTTTTGTGCAAGGGATCAATCTATAATATTGTTTTCCAGTAAACGGACTCTGTGTATGGCCATGCAGTAGACAACATAGAACGTATACCTTTGTTGGTAGTATTTCTACCACCGCAGAGTTTAGTCTCCCTGGGGTTTGACTTTTATTGAGACGACTGATTCCGTACTGACACGCGTACAATGCATCGAAAGATCAGGGCCGTTTTATAGCGTACGGTAAGATATATTTCCAAGCTTATTCGATAATAAAAAGTTGAAGGTAATGGTAATTAGGGGATAAAGTTATGTTTATGGTGCTTAACGCCACTTTCAACAATATTCCAGCTATATCGTGGCGGTCAGCTTTATAGGTGGAGAAAACTGGAATACCCGGAGTCGAAAACCACCGACCTGCCGCATGCAAACTACTGACATACTTCATCACATAATGTTGTATAGAGTACACCTCGCCTGAGCGGGATTCGAAATAACAACGTAAGTGGTGATGGGTATTGATTGCTTATGTAGTTGTAAATCCAACCACCATACTGTCACCATCACGACGGTCCCTAATCAGAAGCCGTTAATAGAAAACGGACAAATAATACAATAGCCAGAAGAAAAGGGAGATAATACAATAGCCAAAAGAAAAGGGAGATAATACAATAGCCAAAAGAAAAGGGATAAATAATACAATAGCCAAAAGAAAAGGGAGATAATACAATAGCCAAAAGAAAAGGGACATATAATACAATAGCCAAAAGAAAAGGGAGATAATACAATAGCCAAAAGAAAAGAGAGATAATACAATAGCCAAAAGAAAACGGAGATAACGCAATATCCAAAAGAAAAGGGACAAACACACAAACGCCGCCACTGATTTGTGCTCTGACTTTCTTTTCATTATAGAATATGTTATTACAAGAAACATCTTAAATATCTTTGGTGTAAATCTAACTACCATATGATGACGACCACGACGGCTCATGTTAAAATATTCAGTAGACAACGAGTAGCACACAATGATGACGTCACTCTAAATTGTGTTGTAAACAAATGTCAAATTCATCAATGACGTCGTCCATATTTGCAAAGAAAATTCTCAGATCTTATTGGCACATTTTCCTATTAGAATCAAATTATTTATATACGATTTTACCATGGTAACGACAGTGTTGTAATTTTTTTGTTTTCAATTTATTGTACCTTTTCCCTTTTAGTATCAACAACGGAAGTCATGACTTACATAGATGTAACAAAGATGCGTTATGCCATCCAGAAGATGACGTCATTGTCATATATTCAAATGAATACAGTAAGTGCACATTGTTTGTTTGTTTGTTTGATGGTATTTAAAGCCGCTTTCAACATTATTTCAGTTATATCGTGGCGGTCAGTTTTATTGGTGGAGGAAACCGAAGGACAATAAACGATACAGAAAAGGCATTCAAAGCAACATAAACAGTGGTCCACGAAAACATTACACACAAAACAAAATGTTCGACTGAAATGCAAGGTGAGATCAAGTGCTCCGAACGTTTCTGCTACTGTATTGGAACCCGTTGTGCTACTCATGATAACAAATCTGCTGTTGTTATTTTGTTTGCACGACAGATAATATATTGTTGAAAGTAAGATCTATCTTTCTTAAGGCATGTTTTTGAAATGTGATCCATAACTTTCACCATCCTAAAAAATAAATCTCAATTTAACATGATTTATTTTCGGAAACCATAGAAACAGCCATTTTAACCCTGACCTTGGTTTTGTATAATCAGCATACTTCGGTCTAATTTATAGAGATTTCAATCCTCTCTATGTGCGTTTGATTTCGTCTAATATTTTGAGATTACCCCTGTAATAACAACTCTTGTGTGCTTTGCTTTTTGTAGGATATTTTGAAACGCCCCCAACAATATGTGATGTTTGTGATGGCAAAGATTATAACATTGTGTTAACTGCCAGAGGTAATATATACCTACAAGATATGATTTTGAAAAGAAAGTTTAATCATTGATGGTCAACAATTCCACCAATATCAACAAAACCATTAATCATCTCTCACCTTAAATCACTGAAATAAAAAAAGACCACGCAATATGACTTTGGAATGCCAGGTCCTGGCTTGGGACAGACAAACATGTGGCGGGATTAAACATGTTAATGTGATCCAATCCTCCTCTTTTGATAACTGGATCTCCAACGATATATGCTCACATTCATCCTCTGAACACAAACAATACCATAACATATAAAGTTAGAAATCCAGGTCCTGGCTTGGGACAGGAACAACATGTGGCAGGGTTGAACTGGTAAATGTGATCCCAACATGGTATTGTCTAGTACACCCGATGGATAACAGGGGTGGTTATGGTGTTTAACGCCACTTGCAACAATATTTCAGTTATATCAGTTTAATTGGTGGGGGAACCGGAGTACCCAGAGAAATCCACAGACCTGTCGCAATTCACTGACAAACTTGATCACATAAAGTTGTATCAAATACAGCTCGCCATGAGCGGGATTCAAATTCATAACGTTAGTGGTAATAGGCACTGATTGCATATGTAGTTGTAAATCCAACTATCATACGATCATGACCACAATTAGATGTTTGTTGTATCTTCTCTCCTCTTTTCACAACTTTACATTTGGTGTCATGTCAGACAACCTTTCATTCGTCTTTTACCAGAAAGGGGTGTGTCATTCTCCTAATACGATGTACTGAATTATGACCCTTCCATTGTCAGAGTTTATCATTATTTGATGTCAAACAATTCGATTTGATAACCAACTAATACATAATCCACAGACTTCATTCTCATTGTGACATCTATGTTTAATATTCATGTGTGCTTTAACTGAACAACCTAGAATCTAGAGTATTCCTAATGTAATTTGTGTATGTTTCTCGTCTTTAGATGAGGCAGTCAGTAGTAAGAATATATAGTTTGATCCAAGTCAAATTAGAGGGGAAGGTTGTGGTTATGGTGTGCAATTCCATTTTCAGCAATATTTTAGTAGCGGTCAGTTATATATGGTGGAGGAAAACGGAGTGCTCAGAGAAAACCATCAACTGCAAGTCACTGACAAACGTTATCATATACTTGTAGTTGATAAAGCTAAAATTTTACCCTGTAATAAAACTTTGAGTTTTGCTTAGAATAATAAGAGGAGTCATATCTATTTCACCCAGTTTCACAAGAATGGTCCAAGCGGGCTGAAAAAGCAAGTTTATTAACTGCTTCCGGAATGTTATTACATGCCTTTCCGTCAATGTCCGTAAGTTCACTTCGTGAATTTCCGGAAAACTGCTTACAGACAGGGTGGATTCAACTGTTTTATAAAATATTTGCACAGAAAATTATTATCTACCAATTTCTCTCTTATGATATTGAAAGTGCTTAAAGAAAACGTGCATTTATTGGATTTGTATATTAAAATAATAATGTTCTTGTTCTATAGCTATATACATGTATCTAATTCTAGTCAAAATGACTAAACATTTTGGTAGAAATCAGTCGAAGTATATGATAAACATATCATAACATGTCATTTTTCATATCATACCCTTTATTAGCCCTCGTTCATATATCATCCCTTGAGCCTATCGGCTCTCGGGCTGATATCATGACCTCGGGCTGATAAAGGATATGATATGAAAAATGCTATGCTATAATCTATATTTATCACATAATGTTGTATCGAGTACAACTCGCCATGAATAATTCAGATGTAAGATTAATGCATTAATATAGCTATCGGGTTGATGTCATCCTATTTGGCGAAACATGTAGATACTCAATACTAGTACTGCGTCAATGTCACTTACCTTTCTTTCATATATAGTCTCTACCTATGTGTTTGTATATAATCGTTCTGTATTTATTTATCTCTATGCATATTATATCATTTATTTGAGCATGCTGATATATATTGTCAATTATTGTATTCGGGTGAAGACTTTATAAGTTAGAAAAAGCTACCTACACAAAAAGAATATATATGTAAAAAGTAGTTGCCATTTGAAACTGTCCTTTGTGTTTAAATTTCAGTGGAGTGCTGCATAATGTTGGATTTATAATTTAAATGTCATTTTTTTGGGTGGAAAGGGGGGGGGGGGGTAAAATTGTATATGCATACCATATGTTTTCTTCTGTATATGTATCTGCTTCTGCTTCTCTTTAAAATTAAACAAAGTACAAAAACACAAAAAACAAAAACCAACAAAAAAGTTAGGAAAAGCTCTGTTCGATCCCAATTTGTTATATTTAACCAAAAACATTATGCTTAAACAAACCATTGTATATCTCAGATAGCTACCTATATATTGCATGCCAGTCATTGGTTCACTACTATTGATAATAAGATTAAACCGTCATATTTTCTACTCATTGTATTTGGAATATTAAACACACTTGTTTTTATCTAAATAATATATTTTGTTTTTCAGATTGTCGTATACCGTCTGATGGTAAGGTTACGTCTTATGTATATAAATTTTCTCATGTAATGTCAGACTCTCATGAGAACCATTTGTATTGCCCTCGATTTTAAGTATGTTTTTGGGAAACACTCCATCCTTGGAGTTTCTTTTTTCTCTCTTTTCTTTCAATGAAATGTGTTAAACGTTAAATAAACTATATACCCTCTCTAATTAATAAACGCTGGAGAAAACCGAAGGAAAGGCCAAGCAAGAATGGATAATCCAGAGACGCTGGCAGCATTGGGCACGTAGACAGACAAAACAAAGCACAACACAACATACGAAGCTGAAAAGATGAGCAACACGTATCCCATTAAAACCTAAGGTGAACCTAGGTGCTCGCGAAGGTTACTTTTTGTCCGTCTGATGACATAGAATGTATTTTTTTAAAGAAACTAATTAATATATTAATATTGTCCTTCTGGATTACATTGCGAACAATCATTTAAAATTACCGGATCTGTGGTGTCAGGGTCATTGTATTTGCCTCGAGTGTGGTACATCATGGGTTCGAGACCCAGTGGGATCAAACACCAAAGACTATACAATTGTATGTGTTGCTTCTCCGCTGAGCACGCAGCACTAAGGAATAATAACAACGATTGAGTGGCTCGGAATCAGAATGTTTCCGAATGGAGCAACATGTGTACCCGTGGACTGTTTCAGTTGTGCTAGCACCACACAAATCCAACTAAGAGTGTTCGTAGTGTATCACAAAACGGATATCATAATCATGTCATCAAAATCTAACTTCTTTTCATCATGATATAGTTGAAAACTTGCTCATTTGCCATAAAACAACTCACTCACTCACTCACTCACTCACTCACTCACTCATTTAAAATTATATATTTTTTTATTCCTTTCAGATGAAATTCCGGGTGAATATTATTAAAGTGTGACCTTTTAATACAGGTGACTGCTTAATATAGGTGACCGCATGGGAAAGTTTGATTGTAATCACAAACAACTAATACATAGAACGAACAGTGATATTTAAACATAATTGATAGTCTAATTTTGTGGTGTTGGTTAGAACATGAATCGTGTTTCAAAGTAACCGGATATTGATGTGAGAGGGGTTTAATCATGGATCACGAACACAAATGTTTTGTACTTACTGCAAACAGACCAAACTGTAGCTTCGAGTTATCAAGTAATGTGACTTATCCGGGGTTTAGAGTCTCCAGATTACCCACAGTACTTAACATATCTATTTACATCCAATTCCATGCATAGAGATAGTACGTGGTTTGAAGGTTGTAGATTAGCAGAGAAATTGTTCGTAATTTTGTGATCTGTTCCGGTTGGTTACATTGTACAACCATTTGTCGAATCAAAATTGGATCTCCCCACCTTCCCCCTTTTTGGTATCTCTGTCACACCCACACAGGGACAACGAAATATAAGGGGCAAAGTGAGGAGACGTAATTTTAATTAATTTGATTGTCCAGCAATTGTTTTAGTGCTGTATCTTCAATAGAAAAGGATATCTCTTGACCAAGAAATATTTAATGATCAGAGGTAATCTGAAGCCGTAGATCTTAAGATCAAATCGTCAAAAGAAAAAGTACAAAAGGACAAACAACGATCTACAAAACATACACATAAAACTAAAGATCGAGTAACACAAACCCCACTAAAAACTAGAGGTGAACCCAGATGTTCCGGAAGGGTAGGAAGTTCCTGTTCCACTAGTGGTACCGTTGAGTTAATCTAGTTACAAACCTGAAAACCAATGTTCAAGTGAATTGTGCTTTGAAGGTTTGGGCTAATACCACTTGTATAACCCCGCCACTTCTTATTGGAATGGCTGTATCAAGTCAGGTGTATCGATTTTTGCCCTTATTGGATTTTGAAACTGTACTGACAATGTGGTATATTTTATTTTTATTTTGATATTTTACAGAATTGGGATGTAATATACCTCGCATATGTCCCGTTACAATGAATGGACAGATACAATGCACCAGATGTGAGCCATCTCAAGGTGACGATGACGAGCTTTGTTGTAAACCAAAAAGAGTGGTGTACAGATATAAAAGGTATGACAAGCCTAGCAGACCAAATAGAGATAACAGGCGTAACAGACCAAGTAGATATAACAAGCGTAACAGGCAAAGCAAATATCACAAATAGTGAAACAAATATGAGAGATATAACAAATATAGTGGATATATATCAATACACTTTTTTGTTACATTAAAGTGTTCAGTTTATTTGGATTTTGTTTTCTTATACTGTTGTACATGACCTGATTTATTAAGTTTTACGGTCGCCACCATGACTTTGTTGATTGTTTTGGAATATATGTGTCACAAATGACCACGAATATGTTCCACTTGTCGTAAACACTTCCCGGTCCTTTCCTCATTCATGACTTATCACTGGGTTTGCAACTAGATTGAAACGATTTGTGCAACTAACGGAAAAGGAACTGATTACCCTTCCGGAGCATCTGAGTTCACCCCCGGCTTTTAGTGGGGTTCGGGTTACTCGATCTTTAGCTTTATATGTATGCTTTGTAGATCGTTGCTTGTCCTTTTGTATTTTTTTCTTTTGGCCATTGTGTTGTCTGTTCTTCTTCCATTTACGGATTCTGATTGCCCCTTTGGTATCTTCAAACTCTTCTTATTAGATATATCTAAAATTCAAATTTACAATTCCTATGTAATCTAATTCGATATCATCCCTCAGGTATAAGTGACCTTAGCCGAATTTGGCTATCCTATTTAGGCCTTTTGATTTACTTGCTGCCAAAGCTTTAAATTATTTGGCTTTCCAATCTTTAGATTTTGAGCATACCTGATCAAAATTATTCCAGAAAAGCGTCGTGCCCACTAATTTTGAGTGTTTGAATGATTGTTGTTTAACACCAATTCAGAATTGTTTCAGCTATTTCATGGCGAGAACAAGTTGATTATGAATGATGTGAAGATGTGAATCGCATTGTACTAGACCAACAGTTTAATGTGATTAGTATAGTGCTAGCTACCTGAAACAACAGTCCGCGGATAGACATCGCCCCGGACACATTAGCCATATTCCGAGCGAACCAGTCATTGCTCTTTCTCCTTTGTTCTGCGTGCTTCGCGGAGAAGTAGCAAATACCAATATTGGAGTCTCTGATTGATATGTCTAACCGCGGACTGTTGTTTCAGTGAGAGAACCCTAAAAAAAAGTGCAAAGTGGAACTCAATAACATTTCATTTAAAATCAACTTGTTCTCGCCAAGACACAGCTGAGTAAATGCTGAGTTTGCGTTAAGCGACAATCACTCGCTCACTCTACATATTCTTTACATAATAGACACTATTTCTACCCGCGGACTGAACTTGTTTTAGTGAGAAAGCACCATAAAAATCCAACTAAGCGTGTTGATCTAGTACAAAGCGGACCTCATCATCATTTCATTGAAAATTAACTTGTTCTCGCCATGATATAGCTGAAAAATTGCTGGGTTGGAGTTAAGCTACATATCACTCACTCACTTGACTGGGTTACGTGATTAGGTATCAGTTAAATTGTCGCGGTCAGTTTCATTGATGGCGGAAACTAGAGCATTCCAAGAAAATCACTGATCTGCCGCAAGTCAATGACATAATCACAAGGAGTTGTTACATCGAATACACCTAGCTGTAGTTATATAACATAAACCATTGTGTTCATGCTTACTCGTCGTTGGTAGTTAATGGCTGATGACGTTCCAGTACTCTCCACTCATTACCCGCGGGTCCATTCAAGATGTTTCTTTCCTCCAATGATTTTTTGTCGTAGTCAATACTTATTTGGAATTCCTTGCCCGATACGATTAACGGAATATCATCAGTAAATAGCTTAAAGTTATATTTTTAGAATAAAATAATAAAGAAGCCCTTATATTTTTATTCTGGGTCTCGCATTGGACAAAAACGCAGAGAATAATTTGATACCCTCTCCTAACTGTTCATATGGATTCATTGAAAATACGAATCACTACAGGGCCGTTCTGGTCGTGATCGCATGGCAGTTGGATTTACAATTACCTATCCAATCAGTGTCTATCACCACTAAACTGAGTTCGAACCCCTCTCATGAGAGGTGTGCTTGATAAAACATCATGTGATAACATTTGTCAGTGACTTGTGGCAGGTCGGATACTCCGGTTTCCTACATCAATTAAACTGATCGCCACGATATAGCTGAAATATTGTTGAAAGTGGCGTTGAACACCAAAATCCAATTCAGACCCGAATCACTACTTGTTGGAATGTCCTAGACATGATGCAGTAAGAGAGAGACATATTATGTCCATTCAAGTTTCTGTCATCGTGACAGCTGACATACTTCTTACGGATCGGATTTTTTTTTCTCTGAATCATAATTAAATAATGTTTGATTCAGTCCATCAATTTATTATGAATAATAAGCGATTTTCAAACTCAAGTAAGGAATTGTCAAATCTCTTCAATATATATCGTTTACACCAAATCATCCCCATCACACAACTCCTCTGGCCAAAAGACTAGGATCAAAAGACGAAAAATAGAGCAACACATACCCTCAAATGAACTTCTATCAAGGAAAATAACTGAAATTTATATAATAACATCGATGGTGGAGTCTCCCACACACAACAGTACTGTGACATTAAACGAACACACCGTTTCTTTGTTAACATGTTTCACATTGTCAACAATGATAATACAGCACTGAATACATAACTGGATAATGTGTTTTGTGTGACCAAGATAAACATCGCTAAAGCATACATATGTCATGGTTTAATCGAAAAGGTTCTTCAACTGTGAGTAGTGGTGGACCTACTATGAAACTAATGAAGAAGAGTTTGAAGATACCAAAGGAGTAATTTGAATCCGTAAATCAAAGAAGGACAGACAACAAAATGGCCAAAAGAAAAAGAACAAAAGGAAAAACAACAATCTAGAAAACAATACACAGAAAACTAAAGATCAAGCTACACGAACCCCACTAAAACCCGTTGGTAAATTCATGTGATCCGAAAGTGTAAGCAGTTCCTGCTCCTTAAAGTGGCACCGGTCGTGTTACTCTAGTTACAAACCCGTTAATAATTCATGAATGTGGAAAGGACCGGGAACTGTTTATGACCATGGGTTGAAGTGCTTGTCGTAATATGCTCTAATATCCATTATAAATGGTCTCAAAATGTCCCTGTAATTGGTCTCTTTTCAAAACTTTATTAGGGGCTTCAACCCCCAGCTGTATGTGCTCTTTTAGCTCGCCAATTCTATTCATAGCCTGTATTTTGGCAGTTGGATCCTGGAATCATTCGTTGGTGCCCAGCTTAAAAGTTCTACAGCTCAGACCTTAAACTAGAGCCAATCGGAACCATAAAAGACATCTGAATTCTCAATTCAGACTCTACTCGTTCGGCCTGTGATGTTAGACACCAAAAATCAAATTTCCACCAGTATGTCCTAACGAGCCCCCTCTGATAACCTTTTTCCTCTCTAATAGAGAATGAACAATGCTTTTTTTTTCGCTCAGTGATGTTAAGTGGTTTGATTTTAGTTCTTCTTCGGTGTTGGAATCTTTTAGATTATACCTTTGTTGCTGCTTAGTGTTGGTGATGTCCTTAAAAGCTTGGTCCATAGATAGCACGGATTATATTATATGTGTATATTTCCGCTGTGTTTTCGTTGGACAGCAACTAGTGTTTCAGTTGCCATATTTACTGAGATGTTTCTGTGTTTACCGTTAAATTTATCTATTGTTTGCTTATGCAGCTGCTTTCGTTTTTTTAAGCTGCAAAGCCGACTTATATCTCATTTACTATATTTCTAGTGGTATAATTCTTTGAAAACAATTTAACAATATCATTGATGTAGGTCATGTTGAGCGTATCACCTTTGCAACGGTTTACCAGATTCCATTTTCCTCGTGGCGTTTTCGGTCCTCCCTATGGCCATTTAGAGAGTTTGTAATACACTAGAAAATAAACGTGAGAAAATACAGATGGGGACAATGGACAATCTAGAGAAACTGGCAACACAGGTCACACAAAACGAAGAGAAGCAAAGCAAAAACTCAACACCATATGTGTTGGACACCACTGCTTGAATGAAATATATAACAGATAAATCAAAATTAACTGTGGTCTTTGCTGTGCTTCATTTCATTATTCTATGATGCTGAATGCATGCATACAATACTTCCTGAAGAAGAGTTTGAAGATAACAAAAGGATAATCAGAATCCGTAAATCTAAAACGGACAAACAACACGATGGCCAAAAGGACACACAATTATTTAGAAAACATACACATAACACTAAAGGTCTAGTTACACGATCCCCCTTAAAAACCGTGGGTGAACTCAGGTACTCCGGAAGGGTGAGCAGTTCCTGCTCCACTAGTGACACCCGTCATCTTAATTTAGTTACAAACCCGTCAGATTCATTAACATGTCAGACCGGGTGACTCGGGAATCAGAATATTTGATCCGATCTGAGCGACATATCAGTGTATCTGCGAAACATTGTTTAATCGAGATAGCTCTAGAGGTCAATCTACAGTAATATGCCAAAGTGAAGATAATTTCAAGATGGCTGCCAACTTCAAATGAACTACACCTGGGATCCAGTACACATCTGACATAATAAACACCGTTGCTTCAAGAAAGTAATATGTTTATTGACGTTTTGACGTAGCTTAAAAAAACTAAAAACAGTTTAGTTTGGTCTACTACAAAGCAAGTCTGATCAATATGGATTATGATTATCTCTTTGGTATCTTCAAACTTTACTCATCACAAACCGCATCGGTGGTGTGATAGTTGGAGTGCCTGTCTCGTGTGCGATAGATCGTGGGTTCTATATCCGGTCGAGTCAAACCAAAGGCTATACAATTGGTTATGCTGCTAATTAATAATAGATTACCAGATACATATCATGTCAATAACTGCCACATAACACCTCTAAGCAATAAAACAACCTTTAGCCAGCATAGGATTGTTTCCCCTTGAACCAACCATCAAGGATTGATGACACTTCTTTGGACATATCCACATACATGTTTTTACCTACACATTATACAATTGCTAGCTATAACCCTGAAGCGTTTCTGATGCCCTCCCCCTACCTTCCGAGAATGAAATGTTAACATCCATATTAATATAATTCATCATTTATTTTGATGAAAATTTAATTTTGTCGGTGATGATATGGCCCGTGAAGTAGGTCCAATCGCCATAAATTCTTGCATTGACTGAAGAATCAATAATTCTAACAACATCTCCCCTCTTTAAGAAAACTGCAGCATTCATGGATCCAGCTGTTGCACCGGAAGTAGAATTAGTAGCATGCCCTCTCGATATTTTTCTACCATTAATGAGCATAGTAAGAGTTAATTACTGCTATATCTTTTCAAAAATGACACTGTGAAGAAGTACAAGCCACTATATGGTGCCGTAAAGTGTCCGGTGTGACGGTTGTACGCTTTGCCAATATTAGTTATCACGTGATCGAATACCACCGTCTGTTCAATATTTGATACTAAATCGTCTGACATCATAGCATGGAATGCAATTGCCCGTTTCTTTATATGATCAGCCACGCCAGTAAGAGAATATACCAATGCAGTAAAATATTTTTCTTAAACTGGACCCAGATTGATCTGATGTACTCTGTGATTCGAACTTCTAATTCAGTTAATATGATTGAAATGTTCGTAAATTCAACCTGTTTATATACCAAGCCAATGATTTAAGGAACTGCTTACCCTTCGCGTGTACCTGAGTTCACCCCTCCCCCGTTTTTTGGTGGGGTCCGTGTTGCTATTTTTTTAGTTGTTTGTGTTGTCCTATTCTGTGTCCTCAAGTTCTATGTTCCGTGTTGTGATGTACGTTACGATTTCCGCATAGAAATTAAACGATGTTTAGTTAGTCTTTACCTCCAGTTGTTTGTAGGAGGGCACATGTCTTATTTACGCTATTTGTATTTGTTTGTAGGAGGCACATGTCTTATATACGTTATTTGTGTTTTTTTGTAGGAGGGCACATGTCTTATTTACGTTATTTGTGTTTGTTTGCGCATAGTGGGGTTCAACATATATTGTGTTGTAACTTGTTTTGTTTTTCTTTGTCTTGTGTTGCCAGTTTCTCTGAATTGTTCTTTTTTCATTGCCTTTTCGATATTCTGTAACATTTATTTAACATGAAATTTGTAGATTGATAACGAGGCTTTCCAGCAGCAGCTGCCTCTGGAGTATATCTCTCAATTGATCCGATATTCCAGTACTTGTGGTTCCTATCATGATTTCCTTGATAAAGCATTACTCCTAACAAGAAAACGCATCTGTGGTGTAATTGTAAGCGTGCTCGCGTCGAGCGTTTGAGATCCGCTCGGCTCACACCAAAGACTATGAAATTGGTATGTGTTGCTTCACCGCTAATTATGCATCGCTAAGAAGAAAGAGCAACAAAGACTGTTTAGCTTAGAATCATAATAATGTGTCCGTGTGGAGTGACAAATCAACCTTTGGACTGTTTTTTCAGTGAATTAGTTCTATTAACATCCAACTAAGTGTGTTAGTCTTGTACAAAGCAGACATCAAGAAGATTTTGAAGATACCAGAGGGGTAATCAGAACCCTTGGAATAGTAGGTTGAGTTGATTTCGAGCTCCGAAATTTTTTACCAAAAATAGCTAATATTGCCTTTCGATGCCGAAAATTTCCAATATATAATATAATTATTGATGGAATATTGCAACAAACCAACCAATATGTGGGAAAACTTCTCCTGATAGTTTATTTTAGTGTTTTTTGTGTTTGTCAACATACGGTTGACAATTAACTATATACAAGTAAACACAGCTCACGTCCTATTCACAACATTCAAGGCAGAATGGAGAAAATAAACAGAAACTTATCGGTATATTTTAATAGTAAATTGTTTATGGGAATTAAACATGAGGATATTGTATCCGAATTGGAAAAATAAATAAATTTAGAAGATATAAAGTCAATCCAGATGAGAGAGAAATCCTGTATTGTAACGCTGAAAAGTGAACTGGCAAAATACAAGATCCTCAACTCGGAAATTTCATTGAAAAACAGGTCAGTTAACTTTTTTGAAATTGATAAAAATGTAACTAACGTGACAATTAAAGATGCGCCATGCGAAGTGAGTGATCAATTCATAGACACACACATGTCGAAATACAGGCAAGTGATAAATGTTTCAATAAAAAGGGGTGTCATTAAAGGCACAAACATTGAAAATGGGACCAGATATGTTCAGATATTAAATTGTGCACCAATTCTTCCAGTTAGAACCAATTTTGGGCGATTCGAAATCCGGCTGTATGCAGCTAACAACAGGACGGAATGTTCATACAGCCAACAGACAAACCATCCCTACTACAGATGTCCTACTATACCGACATCAATAAAAACTTGCTATAACTGCAATAAACAAGGACACATAGCCAAATACTGTAAATATGATATCTTGTGCAAGCATTGTGGTGAGTGTGGCCATATACAACGTGACTGCCCTGCTCATAAAGAAGAAACAGCTAGGAAGGAATATGGTGATTATTTTCATGAAATCATAGAGGATAGAAATACTCGAGACAACTCAAGTTTGGATGACGAAACAGAACATAAAGACACATCAGGACAGGCTGACAGTAATCCTACTACAGACGACAACAATTCAGTAAATGTTTTACTAGGGGCTTCTAACTGTAAAAGACTTGGGAAAGTTTCCCAAAATTGCATAAATGCCTCAATTTCAGGTGCAACATTAGAAAATATAGATGAGACAATAAAACTAGCCAAATCTAAAGTGCTTGATAAAACTGTAGATAAAGTAGTAATATCCTTAGGTACAAACGACATTACAAAGTCTGAAGGTGATCATGACCAGGTTAATACTAATCTTACACATACAATACACCAATGTAATTTCCCGAATTCTGTAGTTGGTATATGTACTGTTCTCCCTAGAAAAGGGAAAGGTCCAAACATAACAAAATGTAATGACGCAGTTTTAAATGTCAACATATATTTGAAAAAGTTGTGCATTAGAGAACAAATTGAATGTGTAGATGCTTATGAATTGTTCACGAAACAAGGAAATGTGTTAAAGTCATTATTTGATAATACTGACTCCTCAGGTATCCATATTAGCGTTGTAGGTTGTACGAAAGTTAGAGACGAAATTGTAACCTTTTTCGATTCAGATAAAGTAATAAGTGTAGAGTTGAAAACCCCACGTAAACGCACAAACAGTGCGCTTTCGTCGAAACTAAATTCTGTAGAGAGACAAAACAAACAAACCCGAATTGTATCGCCACCAGTGTAGTAATTTAATATTTGTACTGCTTTATTATGATAGTATTCATGTTTTTATTTTGTATAAATTATTACATTTGTGTGTATACAAATATTACAAGAGACTGTATTGTTTTGCAACTACTGATGTTATGATTTATTGTCAAGAATACGGTATTGTTACCGGTTGTAAACAAATAGTAGAAGTTGTAAGATTGAGCAATCAAGCGATAATAAAACATATTAAAATTTCCCGTTATCGCATGAGACCTTTAAACACAAAATTATACATATTCTCCCACTATATGATTTATTGTAAGATACATGTTATTGTTGTTTGCTCCATACAAATGAAAAATCGTAAAATCGTGGAATTAAGCGATATATATCTATATATATGTTATTGTTTTCTATCGCATGAGGCTTTAGATCATAATATTACACTTTATTTATTTATGTCATGTCAATTTATATTGCAACTATAAATATAAATGGGCTGAGAGATGATTAAAAACGTAGAACTTTTTTTGATTGGTTGATTAGTAAAAAAATCAATGTAATATGTGTTCAAGATACGCACTGTACATTTTCTGAAATAGAATCATGGCAAAACTTGTGGACAAGTTCTGGTGGATGCGAAAGTAGTTGGAATTGTGGAGTAAGGGCATCGCGAGGGGTGGGGGTTTTATTATATGATATTGATGCTACTGTTAAAGAAATTAGTTCCGATGATTTTGGGCGTATATTGTCATGTGAACTAAAATACGAAAATAAAACTTATATAATAACAAACGTGTATTGTCCAAATGATAGTGGGGTTAGAGATATTGATCCATATGTGACAGATGGGAGTCTTACTGAAAAAATGCATATACTCACTGGCGATTTTAATTGTGTTTTAGATAAGGAAATATATCGTTATCCTCTCATAATTATGATGATACGGGGGGAAAAGAACTTAAGACTATTATGACGAAAAATAATCTAATCGATATTTGGAGAGAATAAAATCCGTCAGTGAAAAAATAAACGTTTAGAAGAGGTAATTCTAAATCACGTATAGACTTAATATTGATCAGTGAAGAACTTTCCTGTCATATCATTAACATTAAAATAATTCATTGTCCGTTCAGTGATCATGATATTAAAATTATGAAATTAAACGTATGCGATATCACTAGATGGTCTGGTACCAGGATAATGAATTTGCATACAATTAGATCTGATTATTTTCGACAAGTGTTTACAAATTGGTGGGTATATTGGAAATTAGAAAAGAAATCTTTTTCAAATTTGAGGGAATGGTGGGACATAGCCAAAATTAAGATTAAATCGATAACTATAGAAACGTTTAAAAAGGTAAACACTACTGACGACAAGATAAAGGCTCTAGAAAATAAATTAGAGACATTAAAGGATATATCTGAACCCTCCAGGCAACAATTAAAAGAGTTAGCAGACTTAGAAAACCAAATACACTCATATTATGAAAATAAAACTGACGCCGCAAGGTTAAGAAATAAAGGTAATAACAAAATTACCGAACTCCGAACAATCTTACAAAGGGAAAGTCAAAACTCATAATTATATAAACAGACAAAATCAGTCAACAACCGGAAAACTGTGAAAACCGTAATGACCCTGACTTGGTACAGGCATTTCTAAAGAAATGGTGGGTTGAATCAGATTTTAAGGCGCCAAACCTCCCGCTCCCACCACGGTTCAAAGGCTCCGGCTGTCACTGTAACAGTACCCAAACACAGGAACAAAACAGGCAAAACAGCTGCCAAAGCAGCTAAAGTTGACTGGTACGAGAAGGGGGAACAATCAACTAAATATTTTTTTTTTTAATGTAGAGAGAAAAAATGGGCAAAATAAATTATGGCAAAAAATCAGGGGTCTAGATGGTAATTTAAAATATGATATCGACGAGATACCACATGAACAAATACATGTTTACGCAAATCTATTTTCAACAGAAGGGTGGGATGAAAATGTAGCAGAGGAACTGGTTACTCATATGGATAGAAAATTAACATGCGACGAAAGTGAATATTTAGAAAAACGGGATTATAAATGAATTTTATCAGATGTATTGGGATACAATAAAGGAAGATTTATATGAAGTATTACTAGAAATTTTTGATAAATTTGAAATATGTGATTCCCAGTGTCGAGGAATGTTGACACTACTCCATACTCCATAAATCGCATGAAACCAGTATTAAACAAAATTATTCATACGGATCAAAAAGGATTCGTAGCAGGCAGAAATATAAGCGAAAATAATCGTATGATTGATGATATTATAGAATTTGTAGATACTGAAGATGAGGAAGGTGTAATTATTTTTGTTGATCAGCAAAAAGCATTTGATAGAATGGAATGGGGGTGGTTAAATTATGCTATGGAATGTTTTTAGCTTTGAACTGAAATTTCGTGAATGGGTTTATATGTTATTTAAAAAGGGAAAAACCTGTATAAAAACAAATGGCTTCATATCAAATTTTTCGCAATATCGCGTTCAGCCAGACAAGGATGTCCTGCTGCACCCATTTTGTACATTATTCAGGCAGAGCCGATGGCTTGTGCTATCCGAAACACTCCGGAAATACATGGTATCAAACTACCCGACTGTGAGGGGCAGCCCATAAAGGAAGCAAAAATATGCATGTTTGCAGACCACACGCAACTCTTAAACAAAAACGAAGAATCTGTTGAACAATCCTTTTTAATTCTTTCGAAATTTGAAAAGGCATCCGGCTCTAAGATAAATTATGAAAAAACAAAGGATTATTTATTGGTAGCTTAAGAGGGAAAAGACCCAGATTGACTAACATATCAAGGATTTCAGATAATATAAAGACTTTAGGTGTTTTTCACGGGTACAATATAGACACTGATGACATTTGGAAAAAAATTATAAATAAAATGAAAAGCTGCACTCAGGTTTGTAAAACCAGAAATTTAACCTTTAAGGGAAAAATGGGATTTGAAACTGAAATGAGGGGGATACCAGAGAAATATAAAAAAGAGGTGAATAATTTGATTTGGAAATTTCTTTGGGACAATAAACCAAACCAAATAGAAAGAAACGTATGTTGCTTAAATATTAATGAAGGGGGGATGGTAATGATTAACATAGACAATTTTGTCAAAAGTAAACAGATAAAATTTATATACAAAATAATCAACAGTGAGATGGACTCATGGAATGCGATAGGTAAACACTGGTTACAGAAATACGATAAAAAATTTGGAGTTGATTTTTTTCTTTGTAAATGCTCCGATATTAAAGGTTTAGATATTGCATCCATTCCAAAATACTATCAAGACGCTATACAAGCATGGAACAATTTTTTGGGGTCATGTTCTACGAAGTCAAAAAATGACATTTTAGATAAAAACATATTTGGTAACTCTGAGATCAAATTTAATAGAAATCCACTTTTTTTCAATCGTTTTTGAGAAATAATATATCTAAAATAAACGATATATGGGATAAAAACAATAATACCTTTGTTGATAATCAGACTATATTTAATAGACTGGATGATAAAAGGAACTGGATATCAGAATGGGCAAAAACAAAAAAATCAATACCAGAAAATGTTGTTAAGAAATTAAAATCCGATGATAACGAAAAGATAAAAAAATCATTAGGTTTAAAAATAGATAGTAATTTGAATATTAGAAATCATCATAATAAAATCATTGTTCCAAAATAGCTGAAACTGAAGAATATCCAGAAAGAAATACGTAAACCAATTACGCCAAAATGTCAATTCAAATGGGATACATTTTATGAAAAGAAATTTAACTGGATATCAATTTGGTATATACTGAACAAGATTAAATGTAAACAAAGCATTATCCAGTTCCAATGGAAATGTTTGCATAACATTGTCTATTCAGAATATAGATTACAAAAAATGGGAAAATCAAATGGTCAATGTCATTTTTGTAAAAATGAAATAGAGTCCCTTATGCATTTGTTTTACAGGTGTCATAAAATTAAACATGTCTTAGATGAATTAAAACACAATTTTAATAGCATTTTTGAAAAAAAATATAGTACTTGTTGAGGAAAACTTAATCATTGGGGTGTATGAGGGAGAAATAACTGAAAACCTACTTTTAATGAATTTAGTAATTTGTATGTTAAAATGGATAATTTGGAAAACAAGAAATTATATAAAATATAATAAAAGTACTTACAGGGAAGCAATAGTTATCACAAATCTCAAAAATGAACTCAGAAGTAATATACAAATGATGATTAAGAACCCAGAAGTTCGAAACTTATATAATATTAGGAAATTACAGCTATTATTGGATACATTGTGAATTTAGTTGTATTAATAATTCCTTTCATTGTTTACTGTGTAAAAATGTACGTTTATAAATTGAATATGAGACATAAAATATGATTTATTTGCTTATGGTATTGTATTCTTACTACAACTGTACCAGTATTTATTTATTTAATTATATTGTTCATTGTAAATATTTGTAAACCTTTGAGGTTTCCTGGCACCCAGAGGTAAATTGTTCACAGGTGTAATATAGATATAATAAAAAAAGACAGCTCAATGGATAAGAGGAAAAGGACAAAAGGACAAAAGGATAAACAACGATAAAAAAAATACACTACATAGAAAACTAAAAATCGAGCAACACGAACCCCACTACAAACGGGGATAATGTCAGGTACTCCGGAAAGGTAAGCAGTTCCTGCTCCACTTGTGACACACATCGTGTTACTCTAGTTACAAAGACAAGCCAAGACAATGATATCATGAATAAGTAAAGGACCGAACAGTGTTTACGACAAGTGGAACATGTCCGTGGTCATTTGTGACACATATATTCCGTAACGGTTAAACAAAACCAAGTCATGGTTTGGTTTGGTTTTATGGTGCTTAACCCCACTTCAACAATATTTCAGTTATATCAGCTATGTCGTGGTTGTCCGTTTTATTGGTGGAAGAAACGCAGTACCCGAAGAAAACCATCGACCTGTCGCATATCACATAATGTTGTATCGAGTACACCTCGCCTGGGTGGGATTCGATCTCACAACGTTAGTGGTGATAGACACTGATTACACAGGTAGTTTAAATCAAACTACCGACCTTAAAAATCGAAGCAATTACTTCAACTTAACCATCAGGAACCATTGGTTCAGTAGCTTCCTTGTTTGCACCAACCCGCTATCAAGAAAATCCTGATCGAAACTATTTCTTCACACTTCTAATTTTAAATAACGATCTTACTTTCTTGTTGTTTCTTCAGTATATCTATATTGTTTTGTCTTAGATCTCCATTCTTCTTAAGATCCGCAAGCTCATCCCAAATTTGACTCTGTGTCTTATCAAATTCATGGAATTGGTCTTTGATCTTGTCAACTTTCGACCCCAATGAAGTTAGGCAGTCTAAAATGAAGCCGAGAACACCATTGTCTTTTCCATTTAGCATCCGTTCCTGTCTTTCAGCCGACACTACAAATCCGCAGAGACATAAAAATATTATAAATATGTCCCACTGGATCTCAAAGTTATATATATATATATATTATATCAATAGAAGTCTAGAAGATTGTGCAACGATACCGATAAAGATGCTACAAAAAATATATTGACAACATTTTCGATCAACAAATGATCTTCCTCAGTGTCTATCAAAGTTAGACTGAGTTTGCAAAGATAAGATGGTATAATTACAACTCACTAAATAGTCAGGTGACACAGTGTGTCGTATTAAAAATCCCATCCTATCTTTACAGTGAAATGAGGGAGTTAAAGATTTTTAATACGTCACACTTTGTCACCTGACTATTTAGTGAGTGGTAAATATACCATCTTATCTTTACAATGAAATGAGGGAGTTAAAGATTTTTAATACGTCACACTTTGTCACCTGACTATTTAGTGAGTTGTAATTATACCATCTAATCTTTACAAACTCATTACCAAAAAGAAAAAAAGGACAAACAGGAAAAGCAACGGTCGACAAACCACTATATAAAAAACGAAATATTTAGCAAATCTAACATGAAGACGCTTCCGAATCCTAGTCTATGCATTTTCTACAAGAACGTCACACGATTATTGGATAAAATACAGGGCCATCGTGGTTGTGATCGTATCGTAGTTGGATTTATGACTACATATGCAACCAGTACCTATCACCACTAATGTTGTGAGTTAGAATCCCACTCATTGTGAGGTGTACTCGATACGACAATATGTGATAAAGTTTGTCAGTGACTTACGACAGGTCAGTGGTTTTCTCCGTTTTACTCCACCAATAAAACTGAATATCACGATATAACTGAAATATTGTTGAAAGTGGCGTTAAATACCATAACCCTAAACCTTGAATAAAATAATGTTCACACCAACTCATCCTGCACCAAATATATTTGTGAATAACAAAACGTACAAACATGACAAATTAAAAAAAATGTTGACCTTTATAATTTAATAAGTTATAATTATCTGAAACGAGAGTATATAAAGTTGACAATAACAAATTATATCTTGAACACTTAAATGGCCATTATTTACTTATTATCTATTTATCTAGACAAGTACTGTAACGTTGAGGGGCTGCATTGATTTGGTGGTTTAAAATTGATGTGAATTATTCATTATTTACATAGGTTATGAATGGAAATGTATTCAAAATTGTTTTATGCAAAATATTGTTTGAGTAATATTTTCACAATTATCTCCGATATGGAGATCAATTTTGAAAAAAAAAAAAAAAAAAAAAAAAAAAAAAAAAAAAAACACACTGTCGAAACAATCCCAAAATCCTATAGAAACATCTTAGAAACAGAGGCAAAATCGATACTCCTAACACACATACATGAACGCCCACATTCTTAACTTTGTACCGACACTTCAATGAAAAGAAGATTGCAGGGTTAAATAACTTTATGGACCCAACTTCTCCTCGCAGTGAAATAATGCAGTCATGAATATATGCTAAAGACCCTTGACATACCTCTTATATACATGGGAACATTTATATTACATCATGTTAAGTTCACAGCAATTTATCACGACATGCGCTAATTCAATTTTAGAACAATCATTTTATGGGGATATTTTTTTTTGAAAACTTGTTAGATTCACTGCAATATAAATAAGGATTTGTGCAGATTCAATTTTAAAACACTCATTTGTAGAATTACAGTGATGATGCTGAGGTGTATGTTACTAGTCTTCGTACCTTGTATATTGTTCGTACCTTGTGTACTAGCAGGTATAGTACATTATTTTAGAAAACTACTCACATCAGTTTAATCTTAATGAAAATTATTTTTATTTTCAAGTAATGTTTAACAACAGCATCTGTGATGCACTAGTTAGCGTGCTCGTCTCGAGTGTGGTAGATCGTAGGATCGAGTCCCGGTTTGGTCAAACCACAGAATAAAATTGGTACACAAATGTATTTGTTGCTTTTCCGCTAAATACGAAACATTAAGGAGTTAAAACAAAGAACGACTGGTTGCTTCGGGGTCAGTATATAGTGTAGAGTCGAGTGATATGTCGACCTGCGGACTTGCCGCAGTCAACTAGCACTATACAAATCATACTAAGCGTGTTTATCTAGTACAAAGCGGATATCATCTTATCGAAAAGTACATTTTTCTCCCCATGATATGGCTGAAAAATTGCCCATTTGGATTTAAATACTCGCTCATTCTATTTATATCCCAGGAATTAATTTTTTTCCCGCAGTAATAACTTTTTACCGTGAATTCATTGTTGTTCATGGAATACCAATGTTCGTGGCTTTCAACCCACCATTTCTTTAGAAATGCTTGTACCAAGTCAGGGTCATAACGGTTTTCACAGTTTTCCGGTTGTTGACTGATTTTGTCTGTTTATATACTTATGAGTTTTGACTTTCCCTTTGTAAGATTGCTCGGAGTTCGGTAATTTTGTTATTACCCTTATTTCGTACGCGTGGCATAGTCCGTTTCTTCTATAAATCTCCAGAAAAAAATACTTAAAAATCCAGTTTTCAAACCAACAGTTTTTTTCTAGATATGTATTAATATATGATATATATGAACTCCGACAATTAATTTCAAATTTTTGTCTATTATTTAAAAAGTTATCCATTAGGTCTCTATGTTAATTATTTTTTCTGAAGTGTAAAAATCTACATGGAGTGAGTACAAATAGTGTAAGAGCCACGCATCAAAACAAAGTAACAGACATGTGATTTCAATGTATATTTCATTGTACCATGTGACATAGGCATTTAAATATTAAAATGTCCCTCATTAACTGACCATTAATGGGATAGTCAATTGTTATTGATGTCCTTTAATATTGAATGTCCTATGTCACATGGTACAGTCTGCTATTTGTACTCATTCCATCTAGAATTTTACAACATCAACTATACCATGTCGAGAACAAGTAAATTTGCAAAGAGATGATGAGTCCCATTTTGCACTAGACTAACACGCTTGGTTGGAGTTTTATATTGCTAACTCACTGAAACAACAGCCCGCGGATAGACATGGAGGAACACTCGGACACATTATTCTGATTTCGAGCCAACCAGTCTTTGTCGTCTCTCCTTAATGCTGCGTACTTCGCAGAGAAGCAACACATACTAATTGTACAGTCGTTGGGTTGACCAGATCGGGGTTCGAACCGACGATCTACCACAATCGAGGCTCGAACCGACGATCTACCACAATCGAGGCGAGTACACTAACAATTACACCACCGATGCGATCGTAATTATTAAATAAAACCATATAATAAATAGTATGATACAATCCGAGGATTCACTATCACTCTCACCCCTGTGTACACCAATAACATCATATCCCCTGTGGTGATATACCCCACCCTCCCCCGCTCCCCCATCCTCTTGAAGCTTTTATCACATTTCTTCTAGGAAAGGTCACTAAATTTGATATCTACGTTTTTTTATTTCTGAAATTTACAGTTCTTAAATAATGTAATTATTAATAAAACTAAGGTTCTCCTCCCTCAGACATAGGTGACCTAAGCCGATTTTGGCTATCCTGTTTAGGCACTTTGGATTTATTGTTCACAAAACTTTAAATTATTTGGCTTTCCAATCTTTCGGTTTTGAGCGTACCCGATGAAGGTTATTCCAGAAACGCGTCGTGCGCACTAAGTTGGATATCTACGTTTTTATTACAGTATTAGAAGATGCTACAATTCATGATGTCTTGATGGTGTACAACAAACTTGCACATCCCAGAATAAACGTCACGTCTACAGTCATCGTTCAACATAGTCTGACACTTAATAGAATTGTTGAATTTGTAAGTAAGCACAGATAAAAAAAAATAGCAATCTCAAGTTAAAAAATAACAATCTCAGATTAAAAAATATCATTCTCAAGGTAAAAAATAACAATCTCAAGTTAAAAAATAACAATCTCAAGATAAAGAATAACAATCTCAAGTTAATTCTTGAATAATAAAATAAAAAATACAAAAATAACCACAGTCGGAACAGTTGCAAATTCCAACCGAAAAATCGTGGAAAGAGACAAAATCGATGCCATATACAAGATCGCTGACTTTCCGGGTTTGGTACAGGTACTTCCATAAAAAGTGGCGGAGTTAAGCTAGTTTTATGGACCCAAATCTTAGATTAATTTGATCGCTGCTTCACGTCAGTTATACTAATGACAGGGACACCCTTTTTATTGACACAAAAGGGAGGGGGGAGATATAATATATAATCGGAAAAGGCTGCCCATTACCGCATAACCAATGACCCGTAGCATACATTCATGATACCAGTTAACTTTCACGTGCAATTCCGGGGTTAGAAATAGAAATTAGTTTCGCTGCTTCGAGGTACCCCTAAAAGCACCGTTCTTTTGAATAAAGATATGAATAAAAATACACAACTCTCTCATTGCGCTTGGTATATAAATTAAATATGTATCGTAAGCCCTCTCTTCTACAAGGGGTCGTCGTAGCCATGATCGTATGGTAGTTGGATTAACAACTACCTATGCAATCAGTATCTATCACCACTGAAGTTGTGAGTTCAAATCTCGCCCAGGGGAGGTGTATTCGATACAACATTATGTGATAAAGTTTGTCAGTGGCTTGCGGCAGGTCGATGGTTTTTTCCGGGCACACCGGTTTCCTCCACCAATAAAACTGACCACCACGATATAACTGAAATATTACCGAAAGTGACGTTAAGAACCATAAACCAACCCTATATATTATACAGGATGGTAAAAGACTTCTTATTGATGTTTGGCAACACTTAATGTGGAATGATCCAAGGTTGAGATGGGAGGGCGAACCTCACAGTCTGAGGCTACCAACGTCTGTAATATGGACACCTGACATTGTCCTGTACAACAAGTAGGTCAAATAAAATGCTTAATAGATCACAACATAACATTTCTTATGTCTATGACGTAACAATGATAATGAAGGTCTTATATTGTAAACAATATGGTCAAACCTGTATTAAGTGTTCATATTTGGACCAAAGAAAAAGTGGTCTTTTGAGACATGTGACTTCTTAAAAGAGGTTCATGTCATATGAAATGTCCTATGTCAGGACCAGAAAAATGTGACATTTTTAATACAGGAGACTGCTTAATAGAGGTGACCGCATGGGCATACAGGTTTGACTGTAATTTTATTTTGGAAATGTAAAGAGATACTGTTTTCATCAGTAATAAGGTAAATAAATATAAATAGTGTACAATAATGAAAAAAAAACAACCATTTGATAAATTATGGAAGATGTTTGTATGCATGAATGATCTTCCTAGGGCCCGGGTGGCTCAATGAGATAGGTAGTTGGATTGCCTAACAAGTCATACAAGCCTATCACCAATACAGCGTGGGTTCGCGCCGGCTTTGTAAATTACAAAAAAGGGAGCACTCGACTCTCAGCCGCAAGTGATAAAGCTTACCAGTTGCTTGCCCATGGTCGGTGGTTCTCTCCGGCTTCTTCCATCACTAAAACTGGTCGCCATGATATAGTTGAAATATTGATGAATGTGGCGTTAAACACCAACAAAAAATAATAAAAAAATCAATGATCTTCCAGCACGAGGGAGATGATAGTGATGCCTTTGTACTAGACCAACATCCGGGGATTTATTTCCTTAGTATTAGCTCAGTGAAACTTATGTAGACATACATTGTATAGTATATTGCTCCATTAATATTCTCTGAAAGCAAAGATAGCTCTTTTCCATTACTCCTTATAGATGCCTTCTTAAGTGATAAGGAGCATGATCTTTCGAAACCAACCCTAGCATGTATGCACGTGTATCATCGACCTTGATCACGTTGGAAGCAATAAGTAAGATGAATTACATGGTGCAATTACATTCGCTATCGCAAAGTAATCAAGATAGGTCTGGAAACTAAACAAAATGGATTGCGAGAGGTTGGTGGTTTTCTTCGCGTCCTCCGGTTTCCTCCACCAATAAAGCTGACCGCCACGATATAACTGAGATGTTGTTGAAAATGGCGCTAAACACCATCAAACTGAACGATATTTATATTATATAATATTGACTAATATTGACACATATTGTTTCATCATTTTTAGTCCAAATTCGGAAACTGCATTCGAACCAAATGGTGTGATCAACAACGACGGATCTGTATTCTTGGTGACTGTAAATCGCTTTGAAACGAACAACTGTAAGACCAAACAAGATGGTGGAACTGAGTGTTCTTTCAAATTCGGTTCATGGACTTACCCCGTTGATTTAATAGACTTAAAGCTGATGAACGAGGAGGTGGATTTATCAAATTACCAGGAAGACGCTGCATACAAACTTGTAAATACCACAGCACAAAGAAATGATGTTATCTATCCTTGTTGTCCGGAGTCTTACCCTGATGTGACATACACAGTTACCATGCAACCTGTACAACCATAACTGGCCTGGCTATAGAGTTTGGAACAGAATGACAAACTAGTACATTGTAATATACACACACGAACGGACGAGCGCACATATACATGTATATGTACTCAAATTAGTGTTTTTTTCTTATTTGCATAACAGAGTGCGTACACCTTTTGTGGTCCCTAGGCTAATGAAATTGTGGGCTCCCTCAGACGGAGCCACCTTCTAACTCATCCGCCTTGATTATTTTTTACCCGTGCTATATTTTAGCAACATTTACATAGCTTGAAGTAAACTTATTGCAAATTCTTTCAATACACTAGAATGGCCAAGCTGGTGGACCCGAAGCTTGATTGGGCGTTAGGCTGCAGCATATACTAACCTATTGGATAACCCGGCACTTGTTATATATCTAGTAGATTTATAAAGCATAACGTAACGACAACTGATCAAAACAATATTTCGATAATTCTTCTAACTCCAATACTAACGTGCAGCTGTATATCTAGTAGAGATACAAATAATAAAACAATGGCATCTGACCAAAACAACAAATCAATCAAAAAGATTTGAGGGCTAATGTCAGCAATTTTTGTACTTCTTACTTTCTTCCAGTGTCAACATTTTAAATGTCTATTGTTTGTGCTTTGTTTTGCTGTCATTAATTCACGTGTATAATTTGTAAGGAGAGGACTTCATATAAGTTGGTATAACTTGCTGTCCAATCCTATTGTTTATGTACAATAAAATATTATTAAGCTAAAAACAACTTTGCAATGATTCTTTTTCAAAATAGTTATCAGTTTCAAAAATAAATTGCGTGACTTACGAGGTCCTTTTCGTAAGAGGAACGAAACAGATTGACAAGGTTAGCTGAATATCTGATTCTCCAAGTTTCTTTATGTCAATAATTGTCATACATAAACACTATGCACACTGTTCAAATGGCATGCCAACGCGCCAATGAAAATGACCGCCATAACTGAAATACAATGTATGGCAGGAAAAATATAGCGCTTGGGTGAATATGTGACTATTATCATATTCAGCGTCCTGTGTGCTTATACACCATCATAAAAGATAATTTTACTTACGTATTTACAACTACCTATGCAAATCAGTGCCTATCACCACTTAAATTGTAAGTTGAAATCCCGCTCATGGCGAGGTGCACTAAAACTGGTCGCAATGATATAAATGAAATATTGCTGAAAGTAGCGCTAAAACACCAAATATCAAATATCAAATCAGATTGACCTTAGTTTTAATAAATTACATTCTTTATGCATAGTAGTGTTTCAGTATAAATACATGTATATCTAGACAAAACCATATCAGTGCTGAAGCTGAATACTGAGCGGATGATACAATCGTGGACTAATAGTTCACACAACACAACACGCCTAGGTTCATGAATCCGTTGACGTTATGTAAAAAAAACTAGTAAAGAGATCTAACCCTTCTTTTGCTTTGACACTTTTAAGGAACCGAGGGGATAATAATAATATTTAGCTAGCGCAACCGGTCATGGTTTGACTCATTAAATATCCCAAATTGTTCATTCGTGTGAAATACATACACTATGCTGATTAAGATTTAATGATTTGTGGTACTTAACGCCACTTTCAGCAATATATCAGCTATTTCATGGCGACCAGTTTTAGTGGTGGAAGAAGCCGGAGTACCCGGAGAGAACCACCGACGATGGGCAAGGAACTGGTAAGCTTTTTCACTTGCGGCTGTGAGTCAAGTGTACCCTTTTTGTAATCTACAAAGCCGGGAGCAAACACACGCCGTATTGGTGATAGGCTTGTATGAGTTGTTAGATAATCCAACTACCTAACTCATTGAGCCACCCGGGACCTTGCTGATTAAGTGATATACATATATCTAAAATTGTGTAGAAAAAACCGTATATTACATAACACTCAGTTATATGTGAAGGTTGGGATTTTACTCACATATAGAAATCACTTACATGACTGTATCATTTCACTAAACGGGGAGATTTGGGGCACGCCGATTTATATTGAAGTGTCTGTAACAAACCAGAAGAGTGAGCTCAATGAATATGTTTGTTAGGAGTAATGACTCTGTCTCTGTTGCTACCATTTTTGGGTTAAGTTTTGAAACTGTACAGTGTGGTATTTTATTTTGTATTTCATTTGATTGCATACCGGAACAGATAATTACGATGATGAAAAATACCGACATTTATGGGCGACTTAGTAAGATAATATTGTGAAATCTATTTTAAAGTTTAAATTTATTATCACTCGATTTTCAAACCCTAATACGTTCATCATTATGAGTTTTGACTTTCCCTTTGTAAGATTGTTTGGAGTTCGGTAATTTTGTTATTACCCTTATTAGGAATGTACATCCGCTTCAACACATTTATCATTCAAGTCTACACGACTATAGTTTTTTTTCGGTATGGATAGGTATGGTTGGAAGTTTTAACCCTGCAACGTACCCCCATTTGTAAAAAAAATCTTCGAGTACATATAGATTCATCCCATGTTTTTGGTGGGTCCATGTTGCTCCTCTTTTTGCTATTTGTGGTGTGTTTGGTTTTGTTGGTATTAATTCTGTGTCTTGTTCTCAGTTTTGCTTGTCTCTGGATTGGCATTTCTTAGTTGTACCTTAGATTCTCTCTAATGTTTATGTAGTTCAATATAATTTGCTGCAGGTTGTTGCATACTTTGAAAGAAAGTGGCATTCCTCAAACACGAGGTATTAATTCTGCGTCCGGTCTAATAATGAGTTGTATATCTGAATTGTTTCGGACACCTTCCAAATGGGTATGTCCATCCCAAAAGAAAGACTATGTCTTATATCTATGCCAATGGGTTCAGGGGTGGTGGCGGTGTTGGCGGACGTAGAGCATTCTAATACGTACTATGCAACGTTCCAAATTATGTAAGTAGAATAGTGACACGATACTTGCAATGGTACTTGATACTTGATATACAAATGAAATAAACAAAGACGCTAAGCTTTGTCACGAACATATGATTGCTAATTTGTCACGTTCAAATTAGTAGCATTTGAGCAATAATCAGCAAGTCTGTGATTGTTATTTAATGCAAAACGAGCAATTTGTCTGTAATATCATCCCGAGAACAAGTTAATGCAACGAGATTATGATAATGTTCGGTTTGTATTGGATCAACACACTTAGTTAGATTTCGACAGAGATACACGTCGCTTTAGTCGGACACATTATCCTGATTACGAGTCAATCAGCCTTTATTCCTGAATGCCGTGTGCTTAGCAGAGAAGCAGCACATATAGTTTCCATATTCGTTTGGGGCGAGCATACATCCATTATACCGATTTGGCCTCATGACGTAATCAAGTTAGCAAACAATAAATGACACCAGTTAAAAGGGACTGAATTAAAGTATTTCAGAGCAGGTATGCCAAGGGCCCCCAAAAGATAGCAAAATCGCTTAGATATTATGTGTCTGCGAACCTAAGTTTTGATAATTATTACATTATTTGGGAGCTGTAAATGTAAATAATAAATATATCTCGTAATGATACTCTTATAGACTAATAGTCCACATACAGATATTTAACTTAGTGTGTACTACACGTTTCTATGATAAGAAAGAACAGTTTTAAGATGCCAAATGTGTAATCAGTAGCCATTTGTTTATTTGTTCCAAAATTGCTCAATTATTTAGTTTTTCTATTTGTTTTACTTTGAGCATAGGTGATGAAGATTACACGACGGGTGGTACATGTGGAACAGGAACTACTTACCCTTCCAGAGCAAACAAGCTTACCCCCGATTTTAAGTGGGGTTGGTGTTGCTCTTCAGTTTTATGTGTTGTGTTTAGTGGATTATTGTTAGTGGTTTTGTCCTCTTTCTTTTGGTCATTGTATTGTCTGTCTGTCTTCTACTCACAGATATTGATTACCTCTTTGGTGTCTTCAAACTTTTCATACATGTCAAATTTGTTGATGGAATTTCCTTTGTTTTATTAATATTTCATATGGGATTGGACATAGTCGTTAAAAGGATTTAATGGATTAGACATTAGTTTGGTTCAATATATATATAATATCAATATTCAAAATTTTGAATCATAAATAAAGTAGATATCGATATGGCTTGACAACGTAAACAGGCTTACAAAAGGTGGATCCGGGAATGGCCTATGTATGGATGTTTAGATTACCACACGGTAATAATGACATAATTGAAAATGTTTGCCTTGCGACAGGATGTTAACGACAACGCCCTGCTATATCAACTGCATGTGGCTTTTAACGTACATAAATCATCGCATTCTAGAAACTCCAGGAACTAATCTACTTCCAGTCAATGGCGAAATGTGTAATGGAGTCATCTAAAACCACGAGCGCATTCACCTTTCGAAGAGGTTGAAGAGCGGACGTAGAAGAAAATAAAAAATGTACGACGTAATTATATGTTCCGAGTTTCCCTCGGGAAGGCTGGTATACAACAATAAAAGGGCCAAGCATAAACAGGAAAAATAAACTGAAAACAAAGTTGACCTTTTAAGATTGATGATATAATTATGCTAAATGAACGTCTGTCACGTTGGTAATAATGAATTATTTCCTGTGAACTTAAATTGCCACAATATTTCTCATTATCTATTTATCAAAGCTAAGTACGCGTACTATCATCCAGAGAGGATGCAATGGTATCGCTATATAAATATGTGAAGCCGTATTATTATTATTATTATTTCTTTTAATTATTATTAGAATATTAATTATGAAATATATTTACAACTGTTGATAAAACAATGATTAAGGAAGATATTCACAATTGTCTCACTGATGATATTAAAACATGTTGTATATACCCTTACAATACCCCATATGTTGTATTCATGGGAATATGTCTCACAAGGTATCAATTTACTGCAATTTATTTCTAACTGCGCAGCTTCAGTTTTAGAACATTAATTTGTAAATCTGATGTGATGATGGTGAGGTGTCTGTTGTTACTTTTCGTATCTTGCGTACTTGCAGGTATAGTACATTATTTTAGAAAACTACTCATACCAATATGATTGTATTTGATCATATTAAGTAATGTCATTTTGCGCATAAATAGATTATACATTTCCATCGCAGTAAGCACAATAATATAGTTATTTTTTACATTCTTATCCTGTTTCATCAACTAATAAAATGTTCGTAATATTTGTATCACCATGGTGGTTCTGGATGAGAATACCCCAATCGGCAAACCTCGGGTGAGTCCGCTTCGCTTCTTCAATATCTCGGCTGTAATACGGTATTTGATATGAGTCTACGCGTTACATTACTTCGCCGGAAGACCATATCACTTCAATCTAGCATTGCGCACCGCGAATAAGTTCTAAAATGGCGACAATAGATGAGTGTATAGAGTTTGCTTTGAAAAATATTGGTCTTTGATGAAGGTACGGAATCAGCCGACATTGCGAATAATGAAAATATATTATTATTGGACGAATATTCGAAAGTGAAATTATTTTAATATCTCCTTTATTGAAGATTTTCGAAAGTAGTTCCAATGGGAGCTATCGTAATACCGACGAGGCTTGATGAAGGTACGGAATCAGCCGAAGTTGCGACGAGTGGAGAATACCCGGTAGTTTTCTTTCAACCTCATTAACGACGGAAATTAATAACATAACAAATATTTTTGACGTTTTGGTCATAGAATAAACATACTCTATTTCTGCTACCAGTGGATTGTAATATTTCTCCACTCTCGCTAAAGCTCGAACTTTATAGAATGTCATTGTCTCGAGTGGAGAAATATTGTAATCCAGTGGTAGCAGCAGAATCTATATTTCTGAGTTAGGGCGTTACTGTTATGGTGTTTAACGCAGCTTTCAACAATATTGTGGGGCCGTCGTGGCCTTGATCGGGTGGTAGTAGGATTGACAATTACCTATTCAATTTGTGCCTATCACCACTGATGTTGTGGGTTCGACTCCCGCCCAGGGCAAGGTGTACAACATTATGCGATAAAAATTGGCAGTGACTTGCGGTAGGTTGGTGGTTTTCTCCGGTTTCCTCCACCAATAAAACTGACCGCCACGATATACCTGAAATATTGTTGTGTGAAAGTGACGTTAAGCACAATAAAACCAACCAACCAAGTTATATCGTGGCTGTCAGTTTTATTGGTGGAGGAAATCGGAGTAGCCGTGGAAAACCACCGAACTGCCACAAGACACTGACAAACTTGATCACATAATGTTGTATCCAGTACTCCTCGCCATCAGCGAGATTGGAACTCACAACGTTCGTGGTGATAGGCACTGATTATATAGGCATTTATAAATCCATACGACCACGACGGCTCTCTCTCTATTTATGTGACTTGTATCATAGTGATGTATTGATATGATGCATAACGTCATAGTGATGTACATTTGTAGGGAAGGGAAAGGTCAAAGTCTTAGAAGATGCCGCCATTAAAAGTGTCTTGAAGAGATATAACAAGTTTGCCTATCCCGGGACTAAAGAAAACCCGACAGTCACCGTCAAACATGGACTAACATTGATGAGAATTGTTGAATTTGTAAGTAATATCAAGATTAATATCATTGACGAAAAGTTTGAAGATATCAAATGGGTAATCAGAAGCGTAATTCGAAGGACAGTTAATGCAATGACTGAAAGTAAAAGAACAAACATTGATCTACAAAGCATTAACCATAAAACTAAAGATCGAGTAACACGAACCACACGAAAAATCGGGGATAGGCTTAAGTACCCCGGAAGGGTAAACAGTTCCTGCTCCACATGTGGCACCCATCGTGTTACTCTTGCTACAAACCCAATGATAATTCATGAATAAGGACCGAGTTATTATTACGATTATTAAAGATGCTTTTTATGTTCTAAGACCATGGTATTCTTCACATATGAGACATTTATTTTCGTACCGTATTAAAGGCGAGCAGTATGGTATATTTATGGACGCAACTTGTGCACATCTCATTTAGAACGGTTGTTCCACTCAACTGTGAAACTAAGTTCCACTTATGTACACCACGTATTATATATGCCTATTGTCAAATATAACGGAACGGAAGGGGCTCCATAGAATGATAAAAATGGCATATTCCCTTCATAGAAAAGACAATTTATTATAGGAGGTGAATAAAAATCTCTTTTGTCGTAACTAGGCGTATTATAGGAGGTGAATAGAAATTTCTTTTGTCGTAACTAGGTGTATTATAGGAGGTGAATACAAATCTCTTTTGTCGTAACTAGGTGTATTCTAGGAGGTGAATAGAAATCTCTTTTGTCGTAACTAGGCGTACTATAGGAGGTGATTAGAAATCTCTTTTGTCGTAACTAGGCGTATTATAGGAGGTGAATAGAAATCTATTTTGTCGTAACTAGGCGTATTATAGGAGGTGAATAGAAATCTCTTTTGTCGTAACTAGGCGTATTATATGAGGTGAATATAAATCTCTTTTGTCGTAACTAGGCGCATTATAAGAGGTGAATAGAAATCTCTTTTGTCGTAACTAGGCGTATTATAGGAGGAGAATAAAAATATCTTTTGCCGTAACTAGGCGTATTATAGGAGGTGAATATAAATCTCTTTTGTCGTATCTAGGCGTATTATAGGAGGTGAATAGAAATCTCTTTTTTCGTAATTAGGCGTATTATAGGAGGTGAACAGAAATCTCTTTTGTCGTAACTAGGCGTATTATAGGAGGTGAATAGAAATATCTTTGGTCGTAACTAGGCGTATTATAGGAGGTGAATAGAAATCTCTTTTGTCGTAACTATGCGTATTATAGGAGGAGAATAAAAATCTCTTTTGCCGTAACTAGGCGTATTATAGGAGGTGAATAGAAATCTCTTTTGTCGTAACTAGGCGTATAATAGGAGGTGAATAGAAATCTCTTTTTTCGTAACTAGGCGTATAATAGGAGGTGAATAGAAATCTCTTTTGTCGTATCTAGGCGTATTATAGGAGGTGAATATAAATCTCTTTTGTCGTAACTAGGCGTATTATAGGAGGTGAATATAAATCTCTTTTGGCGTAACTAGGCGTATAATAGGAGGTGAATAGAAATCTCTTTTGTCGTAACTAGGCGTATTATAGGATGTGAATAGAAATCTCTTTTGTCGTAACTAGGCGTATTATAGGAGGTGAATAGAAATCTCTTTTGTCGTAGCTAGGCGTATTATAGGAGGTGAATAGAAATCTCTTTTGGCGTAACAAGGGGTATTATAGGAGGTGAATAGAAATCTCTTTTGTCGTAACTAGGCGTATTATAGGAGGTGAATAGAAATCTCTTTTGTCGTAACTAGGCGTATTATAGGAGGTGAATATAAATCTCTTTTGTCGTAACTAGGCGTATTATAGGAGGTGAATAGAAATCTCTTTTGGCGTAACTAGGTGTATTATAGGAGGTGAATAGAAATCTCTTTTGTCGTAACTAGGCGTATTATAGGAGGTGAATATAAATCTCTTTTGGCGTAACTAGGTGTATTATAGGAGGTGAATAGAAATCTCTTTTGTCGTAACTAGGCGTATTATAGGAGGTGAATAGAAATCTCTTTTGTCGTAACTAGGCTTATTATAGGTGAATACAAATTTCTTCTGGCGTAACTAGGCGTATAATAGGAGGTGAATAGAAACCTCTTTTGTCGTATCTAGGCGTATTATTGGAGGTGAATAGAAATCTCTTTTGTCGTAACTAAGCTTATTATAGGTGAATAAAAATCTCTTTTGGCGTAACTAGGCGTATTATAGGAGATGAATAGACATCTATTTTGGCGTAACTAGCTGTATTATAGGAGGTGAATAGAAATCTCTTTTGTCGTATTTAGGCGTATTATAGGAGGTGAATAAAAATCTCTTTTGTCGTAACTAGGCGTATTATAGGAGGTTAATAGAAATTTCTTTTGTCGTAACTAGGTGTATTATAGGAGGTGAATACAAATCTCTCTTGTCGTAACTAGGCGTATTATAGGAGGTGATTAGAAATCTCTTTTGTCGTAACTAGGCGTATTATAGGAGGTGAATAGAAATCTATTTTGTCGTAACTAGGCGTATTATATGAGGTGAATAGAAATCTCTTTTGTCGTAACTAGGCGTATTATATGAGGTGAATAGAAATCTCTTTTGTCGTAACTAGGCGTATTATATGAGGTGAATATAAATCTCTTTTGTCGTATCTAGGCGTATTATAGGAGGTGAATAGAAATCTCTTTTTTCGTAGCTAGGCCTATTATAGGAGGTGAACAGAAATCTCTTTTGGCGTAACTAGGCGCATTATAGGAGGTGAATAGAAATCTCTTTTGTCGTAACTAGGCGTATTATAGGAGGTGAATAGAAATCTCTTTTGTCGTAACTAGGCGTATTATAGGAGGTGAATATAAATCTCTTTTGTCGTAACTAGGCGTATTATAGGAGGTGAATAGAAATCTCTTTTGTCGTAACTAGGCGTATTATAGGAGGTGAATATAAATCTCTTTTGGCGTAACTAGGTGTATTATAGGAGGTGAATAGAAATCTCTTTTGTCGTAACTAGGCGTATTATAGGAGGTGAATAGAAATCTCTTTTGTCGTAACTAGGCTTATTATAGGTGAATACAAATCTCTTCTGGCGTAACTAGGCGTATAATAGGAGGTGAATAGAAACCTCTTTTGTCGTATCTAGGCGTATTATTGGAGGTGAATAGAAATCTCTTTTGTCGTAACTAAGCTTATTATAGGTGAATAAAAATCTCTTTTGGCGTAACTAGGCGTATTATAGGAGATGAATAGACATCTATTTTGGCGTAACTAGCTGTATTATAGGAGGTGAATAGAAATCTCTTTTGTCGTATTTAGGCGTATTATAGGAGGTGAATAAAAATCTCTTTTGTCGTAACTAGGCGTATTATAGGAGGTTAATAGAAATTTCTTTTGTCGTAACTAGGTGTATTATAGGAGGTGAATACAAATCTCTCTTGTCGTAACTAGGTGTATTATAGGAGGTGAATAGAAATGTCTTTTGTCGTAACTAGGCGTATTATAGGAGGTGATTAGAAATCTCTTTTGTCGTAACTAGGCGTATTATAGGAGGTGAATAGAAATCTATTTTGTCGTAACTAGGCGTATTATATGAGGTGAATAGAAATCTCTTTTGTCGTAACTAGGCGTATTATATGAGGTGAATAGAAATCTCTTTTGTCGTAACTAGGCGTATTATATGAGGTGAATATAAATCTCTTTTGTCGTATCTAGGCGTATTATAGGAGGTGAATAGAAATCTCTTTTTTCGTAGCTAGGCCTATTATAGGAGGTGAACAGAAATCTCTTTTGGCGTAACTAGGCGCATTATAGGAGGTGAATAGAAATCTCTTTTGTCGTAACTAGGCGTATTATAGGAGGTGAATAGAAATCTCTTTTGTCGTAACTAGGCGTATTATAGGAGGTGAATATAAATCTCTTTTGTCGTAACTAGGCGTATTATAGGAGGTGAATAGAAATCTCTTTTGTCGTAACTAGGCGTATTATAGGAGGTGAATAGAAATCCCTTTTGTCGTAACTAGGCGTATTATAGGAGGTGAATAGAAATCTCTTTTGTCGTAACTAGGCGTATTATAGGAGGTGAATAGAAATCTCTTTTGGCGTAACTAGGCGTATTATAGGAGGTGAATATAAATCTGTTTTGTCGTAACTAGGCGTATTATAGGAGGTGAATAGAAATATCTTTTGGCGTAACTAGGCGTATTATAGGAGGTGAATATAAATCTCTTTTGGCGTAACTAGGCTTATCATAGGTGAATACAAATCTCTTTTGGCGTAACTAGGCGTATTATAGGAGGTGAATAGAAATCTATTTTGTCGTAACTAGGCTTATTATAGGTGAATAAAAATCTCGTTTGGCGTAACTAGGCGTATTATAGGAGGTGAATAGAAATCTCTTTTGTCGTAACTAGGCGCATTATAGGAGGTGAATAGAAATATCTTTCGTCGTAACTAGGCGTATTATAGGAGGTGAATATAAATCTCTTTTGGCGTAACTAGGCTTATTTTAGGTGAATACAAATCTCTTTTGTCGTAACTAGGCGTATTATAGGAGGTGAAAAGAAATCTATTTTGTCGTAACTAAGGCGTATTATAGGAGGTGAATAGAAATCTCTTTTGTCGTAACTAGGCGTATTATAGGAGGTGAATAGAAATCTCTTTTGTCGTAACTAGGCGTATTATAGGAGGTGAATAGAAATCTCTTTTGTCGTAACTAGGCGTATTATAGGAGGTGAATAGAAATCTCTTTTGTCGTAACTAGGCGTATTATAGGAGGTGAATAGAATTCTCTTTTGCCGTAACTAGACGTATTATAGGAGGTGAATAGAAATCTCTTTTGTCGTAACTAGGCGTATTATAGGAGGTGAATAGAAATCTGTTTTGTCGTAACTAGGCGTATTATAGGAGGTGAATAGAAATCTCTTTTGGCGTAACTAGGCGTATTATAGGAGGTGAATAGAAATCTGTTTTGTCGTAACTAGGCGCATTATAGGAGGTGAATAGAAATATCTTTCGTCGTAACTAGGCGTATTATAGGAGGTGAATAGAAATCTCTTTTGTCGTAACTAGGCGTATTATAGGAGGTGAATAGAAATCTCTTTTGGCGTAACTAGGCGTATTATAGGAGGTGAATATAAATCTGTTTTGTCGTAACTAGGCGTATTATAGGAGGTGAATAGAAATATCTTTTGGCGTAACTAGGCGTATTATAGGAGGTGAATATAAATCTCTTTTGGCGTAACTAGGCTTATCATAGGTGAATACAAATCTCTTTTGGCGTAACTAGGCGTATTATAGGAGGTGAATAGAAATCTATTTTGTCGTAACTAGGCTTATTATAGGTGAATAAAAATCTCGTTTGGCGTAACTAGGCGTATTATAGGAGGTGAATAGAAATCTCTTTTGTCGTAACTAGGCGCATTATAGGAGGTGAATAGAAATATCTTTCGTCGTAACTAGGCGTATTATAGGAGGTGAATATAAATCTCTTTTGGCGTAACTAGGCTTATTTTAGGTGAATACAAATCTCTTTTGTCGTAACTAGGCGTATTATAGGAGGTGAATAGAAATCTATTTTGTCGTAACTAAGGCGTATTATAGGAGGTGAATAGAAATCTCTTTTGTCGTAACTAGGCGTATTATAGGAGGTGAATAGAAATCTCTTTTGTCGTAACTAGGCGTATTATAGGAGGTGAATAGAAATCTCTTTTGTCGTAACTAGGCGTATTATAGGAGGTGAATAGAAATCTCTTTTGTCGTAACTAGGCGTATTATAGGAGGTGAATAGAATTCTCTTTTGCCGTAACTAGACGTATTATAGGAGGTGAATAGAAATCTCTTTTGTCGTAACTAGGCGTATTATAGGAGGTGAATAGAAATCTGTTTTGTCGTAACTAGGCGTATTATAGGAGGTGAATAGAAATCTCTTTTGGCGTAACTAGGCGTATTATAGGAGGTGAATAGAAATCTGTTTTGTCGTAACTAGGCGCATTATAGGAGGTGAATAGAAATATCTTTCGTCGTAACTAGGCGTATTATAGGAGGTGAATATAAATCTCTTTTGGCGTAACTAGGCTTATTTTAGGTGAATACAAATCTCTTTTGGCGTAACTAGGCGTATTATAGGAGGTGAATAGAAATCTCTTTTGTGGTAACTAGGCTTATTATAGGTGAATACAAATCTCGTTTGGCGTAACTAGGCGTATTATAGGAGGTGAATAGAAATCTCTTTTGTCGTAACTAGGCGTATTATAGGAGGTGAATAGAAATCTCTTTTGTCGTAACTAGGTGTATTATAGGAGGTGAATATAAATCTCTTTTGTCGTAACTAGGCGTATTATAGGAGGTGAATATAAATCTCTTTTGGCGTAACTAGGCGTATTATAGGAGGTGAATAGAAATCTCTTTTGTCGTAACTAGGCGTATTATAGGAGGTGAATAGAAATCTCTTTTGTGGTAACTAGGCGTATTATAGGAGGTGAATATAAATCTCTTTTGGCGTAACTAGGCGTATTATAGGAGGTGAATAGAAATCTCCTTTGTCGTAACTAGGCGTATTATAGGAGGTGAATAGAAATCTCTTTTGTCGTAACTAGGCTTATTATAGGTGAATAAAAATCTCTTTTGGCGTAACTAGGCGTATTATAGGAGGTGAATAGAAATCTCTTTTGTCGTAACTAGGTGTATTATATGAGGTGAATAGAAATATCTTTTGTCGTAACTAGGCTTATTAAATATATAATAAGAGATTTAAAATGTCATTATTAATATTTTTATAGCTGCTGTTGAACCTCACGTTAGGCTTGAGGAGGTCTTCAGTTATACCTTTGGAAAAAATATAATTACATATAATAAATCATGTAGGTAAAACGGATGTAACTGGTAACATCATTTGAATGGATTAATTGTGTTGCCATACATACAAATTTGAGATAATTACGGTTGGAAAACTTTGTCTCGCAACGGGGCATCAGTGATCTCCCCTAATTAACACTTGCTTCAAGTAGTCTTAATTGAAATGAGCGTCCATTCTCCAGAGCTACTCGCGTGGTCTCTATTTTTATAGTTCCGAACAATACACAAGCGTTCTGTCGTTTTTCATATTTAAATTACATGATGAATGCCTTTCTTTTACTTCGGAATAAAACGTATGGACATTCCCTTATCTCTGTTATACAGGATACTAGAACGCTTGTAATGGATGTTTGGCAAGAATTGGAGTGGACTGACCCAAGATTGACCTGGGACGACGAACCTCAAAATCTGAGGCTACCGATGTCTGAAATATGGACACCTGACATTGTACTTTACAACAGGTAGGTCAAATACTTATTATTTTAATGAGCTTAACTTATCCAGATTGTATGTCTATGACGTCATCAACCATGGTTGCGAAGTTTCATTATTAATTGTGTACAATATAATTGTATGTTCAAAATTTAATGACAGCGTTTCCTGCATTAGTAGCATTGTAAACAAACAAACAAAACTAAAAAGCATATAATAAACAACAAAGCATTAATTTTGGAACGTTTTGATAAGATGTTAATAATAATGGTGATGCCGCCTTTATATGAATAATTAAATTTCTATGACGTTAGCTCTCTAGGAGCTCGATGCATCGGTGATTGAAAGTAGCATCTTCTGAACAATTCCAGCATCATTGTTAGGTCACGTAGGAAACAGTCACTTGTATAATGTGAATTGTATTGTACAATTACAGTCGGTTCCGTAGGCAACCAGGTATACGAAACTAAGCGAAAGCATTGGGCTATATTACTGATCATTAATCGCTTATTGTTTTAACATCACACTAATATCGATTAGTCCTTACCGTCACTTATATGATTGACGATAAACGTCATATTTAACATGACTGATTGATATTTGTCGTCAATTTTAACGCCACTTTAAGCATGATTGTTTGATTGAAAATTAAAGTAATTTCAAACGTGATGGATTGGCTATTTAACGTCAAGTGAACATTATTAAGATTTAAGTGATGACCAGGAATAATTTGCTAACACTGTTTCATGTAGGTAAAAAAAGTCGCCTGAGACGTGTGTATTGACGGGTGTCTTAATAGCCACAAATATAAAAGGGAGAAAATCGGAAGGGTAGGAGAGTTTTTTTTCTGATAACAGACCTCAAAACAAAATGTCAGCATAAGAAATGAGATACATACATGATACTAACTAATGTTAGAAAATTCTCATTCCAGTCCTCATTCAAAAAATGATTTCGGACCAAATGCTGTAATCAGCAAAGATGGCAGTGTCTTCCTTGCTCCAGCGAATCGCATAGAGACGAACAATTGTAAGCCATCACAAGATGGCGGAACTGAGTGTACCTTTAAGTTCGGCTCATGGACATATTCCGGAGATTCAATAGATTTGCAGCTTAGAATGGAGGAGATGAATCTATCAGAGTATAAGGAGCACGTTGTATACAACCTAGTTAATGCTACTGCAGAGAGAAACGAGATTGTTTATGCTTGTTGTCCAGAATCTTATCCGGATGTGACCTATAAAGTGACCCTCCAGCCAGTACAACCGGAAGTGTCGTGGATGTACACCATGTGGAACAGAATGTACAACTAATACATTTGTTTATAATACTGATAAGGCGAAACCTGTCTAAACAGAACCAACTTAGGACCAACATTTGTATGTTCAGTTTAGATAGGTTAAATTGACGCAGGTGTCCTTCATTAGAATAATTTGCTATGATACTGATAAGGCGAAACATGTCTATGCAGAAACATATTGGGACCAACTGTTTTGTTCGTAATAGACAGGTGTTCAGTTTAGAAATGTTAACCTAAGAAATATTTTGAACATTGAGACTTTCATTAAAGTTCCGTGAACCACTTTGGGACCAACATTTGTGTTCGGATTAGATAGGTTAAATTGACAAATATTTCCTACATTGGGACTTTGTTTAAAGTTCGGTTTATACAGGATTACGTTTTATTTATTGTTCAGCTTAGGCAGGTTTCAATGTACTTTGTGATAAAACTGAAAAAAGTATTGAAACAAATATTCATAGATTAATACATGGCCTTTTTCATATTGCCCCTGTAATCAGCACCAGATCTTGCTATCGTCCCCGAGGGCTGATGACAAGGGCAATATAAAAAATGCTATGTATTAATCTATTTATCACATTTTACCAGGGCAGATAACATGCTATTGCCCTTCACAAGAGGGCATATAACGTGTTATTGCCATCGTAAAATGTTATAGCCCCGGAGCCAAATAACACCCCGGAAATTATGCTTTTATTACACATGCAAATTCGGCGTTATTTCAATAAAATATGTGATAACTGAATATAATTTATGTATGCTAATATTTTCAAAATTATTTTTATGCTATATTTAATCTGTCATTTTCAAAGAAATGCATCAAAGATGAGTATTGTATCAACCAATTTTTTTATCACAATTACGGGATCGAAGTGTACATATATAATTTTTGAAATTAAAATAAATTGATAGCATTTTCTTTTAATCTGTGGGTCTCTTATTTTTCAGTTTAACTGACATTATGGTATCAAATTTGAATTTAAATTGTCCTCAGAGTAATTTTGGTTGGAAAATGTGCTTATAAAATCTCCAAATCTGAACATCTGGTATATTTTTTGTTGTTTTTTGTTTGTATATTCATTTATTTTATTATTTTATTCTTAATTTTTTTCCTTTGAACTTTTTTTGTTTTGTTTTATTTTTCTTTGTTTTGTTTCGTGGTTTTTGCTTAGTCAATTATTCTTGCAGGAACTATCGTATTGTTTTAAGTTTCAACCTCAACAGACAAATATTAAAAGTGATTGTAAAGACTTGAATTTGATAATATAAGAACAATCCCTATTAAGTTGTAATAAAAGCATAGATATCAAATCTAGTGTGCACGATGCTATGTTAGTAGTTTATATTATTTTATAATTTGATTTGATATATTGTGTTTAACGCCACTTTCAGCAATATTTCAGCTATATCATGGCGGCCAGTTTTAGTGGTGGAGGAAGCCGGAGAGAACCACCGACCATGGACAAATAACTGGTAAACTTTATCACTTGCGGCTGCGAGTCGAGTGCACCCATTTTGTAAACTACAAAGTCGGGCGCGAACCCACGCCGTATTGGTTATAGGGTGTTATGAGTTGCTAGGTAATTCAACTCTCTAACTTGCTGATTAAGTGATATACATTATATCTAAAATTGTGTAGAAAAATCCGTGTATTAAATAACAAACTCAGTTATATGTTGAAGGTAGACACTTTACCCACCCATATGGAAAACACTTACATGACTGCATCATTTCATTACGATGGGGGGTTTGGGTCTCGCCAATTTATATTTAAGTGTCTGTAACAAGCCAGGAGAGTGGGCGACAACGTATAGATGCGTTAGATATATCGATTATATATCTGCTTCGATAATTTTTGGATTGGATTTTAAAACTGTACAGGGTGGTATTTTTTTGTCTTTTATTTGATTGCATACCGGAACCAGTGGCGGATTTCAAGGGGGCGTGCGGGGCGTGCACCCCCCCCCCCCCCCCCTAAAATTCGCAAAGCATATGTTATACAACGTTAATTAAGCAGTTCAATAAATAACTTTTCATGAATGGTTAACTCGTGACCTGTAGTAAAATATTCTTACACATTGTAAATACACGTTGGATGTGTTCGCTGATTCATATATGTATTCGCCGTCAGTAGTTCAAAGATTATTCCATTCTTATTGGTTCCGAGGTACCAGACATAAACTATTTTCTCACGCTAATTAAGCATTATTTCTGCAGTCAATTTTACAACTACATGTGCACGTGCTATTTAGAAATTATAAAATGGACGAAAATTCTAGACCAAGAAAACAAGCAAGATTGGATACATTTCTGATTCCTCGACGAGACGAGAAAAGTCAAAGGTAAACTAAAAAGTAAATTCAATCAATACTTCGAATAATTAATTTAACAATTGATCTCATTTATAAAACGTACAACGAAAACCTATAACGAGAGAATCAGATGATGAAACTGAGACAGTGTGGAGAAACTTGAGTGTCCCATGAAAATGGTCACTTCTCTTTAAATAATGGTTCAAATAGTTTTTGAATTCGAAATTCTGCAATTTCATATGAAAAGAAATATATAAGTTTGATTTGTATACAAATACTCGAAAATGTTGCCTTTTACTTATCAAGTAAAGATCAGTAAAAATACGCGTTGGTATAATGTACATTAAAATACAAAAGTAACATATTAATAAAAAAAAAATTTAGCGGCAACTTATTTGTAACAATCTCTGCATCTGCCCGAGGTATCTGCACAAGAAAGTGTGAACACATCTTTTGTCCGGGTACGTTTATATTATTTATATCTACCAATGGATGTCTGTACAATTTTTTTACACATGTTTAACAAAACATTCTGACTACAAATTATTTGTAATAAATTATTATCTACAACTGCACATGAAAGTATGAAAATAATCTCAACAAAATGGTTTATGCATATCTCACACCTGATTTCCGTAAGCATATTTCTCGAGAACTTTGATACCTTTTTTTCGTTTGATCTTTTAGTGTAATGAGGTTTTTACGCTCGTTGCTCAAGCACTTGATGTTCGTCCGTCCGTCCGTCCTTTCGTCCGTCCGTCTGTAAGATTTCTGCAATCCGCAACTCCCCTGACTGTAACCACGTAATTGATTGACGTTAAACTATATAATGTACTTGAAATACATTGTAGTTGTCCACAATGGTTTTTAGATTTTTCATTGAAGGCCGGGTGGAGGGGGTAGGAGGATGATTCTGCAACCCGCAACTCCTAATTCAGGGGCCGATCCTAAAATTGGAAAAGATATGATTTTTTTGCGTAAAATCCGCTCGGCGCAATTGTTTAAAGTGGGCCCACCCCCCCCCCTAACTTGAAATCCTGGATCCGCCCCTGGGAACAGACAAATAGGAGGGTGAAATATGCCGATGTTTGTGAGTGATTTAGTCAGATAAATATTGTGAAAATCTATTTTGCACTTTTTATCAATTTGTTTTCACTTTCGATTTTCAAACCCCTTATATGTTCACCGTTTTAGGAATGCAAACCCCTTTTTAACTACTATTTTGTATCATTCATTTCTACTCAAATACAGCATGTCGGTATGGGTAGCGAACTTAAAACATTCAATATGCACTACATAATTACACCAATGTAACGTTCCAAATTGCTCAGCGATGTATACGTATGTGTAGAAGATTAACATTCAACAATATTTCAGTTATATCGTGGCTGTCAGTGTTATTGATGGAGTAAACTTGAGTATCCAGAGAAAATCAACGACCTGCTGCAAGTCATTGACTAACCTTATCACATAATGTTGTATCGAGTACACCTCGGCATGAGCGGGATGATTTGAACTCGCAACCTTAGTGGTGATAGGTACTGATTGCACAGGCAGTTGTAAATCTAACTACAACGATCGCTACACGATACTGGCATCGATACTTGAGATACAAATGAAATTATTAAAAAAAAAACACTATTCAAAAATTCCTTCACTCATGCACATTATTTTTATTCCGAATCCATCTGTCTTCATTCCGAAATACCGTGTGCTTATCATAGAAGCAACAAATACATATTAAATAGTCTTTGGTTGGCACACATGATCGACCGCACATGAGACGTGCACTCTAACAATTACACAACCGATGCGGTCTCATGACGAAGACAAGTAAACAAGCACTAAATCACTCCAGTTAAAAGAGGATGAGTTGGACTTAATGGCAAATATTAGCGTATGCAGCTAACTGTAATACCCATATTCCAATTTTGGAATCATAAAGTAGGTAGATATCGTTATGGCTTGCCATTATCTGCAGTTTTAAAAAAAGTAGATCTGGGAATATCCTGTGTATGGATGTTTAGATTATGACAAAGAAAAGAAGACATACAGTCAAACCTACTCATGCAGTCACCTGTATTAAGCAGTCACCTCTCTTAAGCAGTCACCTGTATTAAAAGGTCACATTTTTATTGTCTGTGAGAGAATTTCATGTGAATTGAACCTCTTTTAAGAGGTCACCTGTCTTAAAATGACACTTTTTCTTTGTCGCAATGGTGACCTCTTAATACAGGTTTGACTGTACTTGAAAATGTTTGACTTGCAACAGGACTTTAATGACATCTCCTTGCAAGATTCACTGCACGTAGCTTTTAACGTACATTAATAGTGGCAATCTAGATACCTGAGGAACTAATCTACTTCCGGTCAATGACGAAATGTGTAATGGAGTCATCCTGCACAACGAGCGCACGCACCTTTCAAAGAGGTTGGAGAGCGCACGCAGAAGAAAATATAAAATGTACGACGTAATTCTGTTTCGAGTTTCCCTCGAGAAGGCTGGTATACAATAACAGAACGTTTAAGCATAAACAGGAAAAATAAGCTGAAAAAAAGTTGACCTTTTATGATTTATGATATAATTATGATAAATGAGCGTTTTTCACGTTGGTAATAATGAATTATTTCCAGTGAAATTAAATTGCCATAATTTCTCATTATCAATTGATCAAGAAGCATCAGAGGATGCAATGAGCTCGCTATATAAATATGTAAAGCCTTATTATTATTATTATATTGAATATGAAATATATTTACAATTGTTTTATGCAAAATATTAACAATTGTCTCATTGGTGATATTAAAAAAAAATGTCCCGTAGACCCTTGCCATACCCCATTTACTCTATGGATGGGAATATTTCTCACAAGGTATCAAATTTACGACAATTTATTTCTAACTGCGCAGCTTCAGTTTTAAAACATTTGTAAATCTGCTGTGATGATGCGGAGGTGTCTGTTGTTACTTTTCGTATCTTGCGTACTTGTAGGTATAGTACACTATTTTGAAAACGGCTCATACCAGTGTCACCGTATTTTTTTATTTTTATTTTAAGTAATGTCATTTTGTGTAATTAAAATGTTATAGGTTTCATTCGCAGATATCACAAGTATACATTATTAACTTTCTTAATCACCATAGCGGTTACATTTCTGGATGCGAATTCCCGCCAATTTTCTTTCAACCTCAATCTCATTAAGGACGGAAACCAATAACCTAAAAAAAATTTTTGACGTTTTGGTCATAGGAGAAACATACTCTCTTTCTGTTACGCGCAGATTACGGTATTTCTCCACCTTCGCTAAAAAGTTTGAACTTTAAAATTTAACTATCTTGAGGGGAGAAATATTGCATTACATTGGTATATTTTCCTGCTAACACCGAAAAAGAAGAAAGGGCATTCAGAATTATTGGAAAAATCTCCAGTCACTCCTGATGTCATTCATGACAAAGAAAGAGAGAAAGGTGCAAAAAAGGCCAGAAAAAAAACTGGTAGATAAATATGATAGAGTAAAACAACTGTTATAAACTCATTAATTTTTAATATAATTCAGATAAAAAACATTTAAAAATATTTATATGTATAGTTCTCATATAAACTTCATCTTTACATCAGCTTGTTACATGCTCTTAGTTACAGATAAAAGTAAATATGGCTCAACAGCTGCCAGATTGCAACAAAGGCAATTCGACACCAGCAATAATCAGCTGACTCTTCAATTTCATAGGTTGATGATATGTACTGGACACACACAGGTACAGGAAATACATCTACAAATCCATTAAGCAAGAGTTATTAAAGTTTTTCTCTTCAATAAAGGCTTCAAAAGATTGAACCTTAAGGAAAATATTTGTACAATTCATATCCATGAGCATTAATGATAATCTTGGTGAATACAATACTAAGGAATTTGTATATATATCTTGTAATATTGTGTTTAGATACTTTGTATATACATGTTTTAAAAATGTACTATTTCCATGTTTACTTTGTATATACATGTTATAAAAATGTACTATTTCCATGTTTACTTTGTATATACATGTTATAAAAATGTACTATTTCCATGTTTACTTTGTATATACATGTTATAAAAATGTACTATTTCCATGTTACTTTGTATATACATGTTATAAACATGTACGATTTCCATGTTACTTTGTATATACATGTTATAAAAATGTACTATTTCCATGTTACTTTGTATATACATGTAATAAAAATGTACTATTTCCATGTTACTTTGTATATACATGTAATAAAAATGTACTATTTCCATGTTACTTTGTATATACATGTTATAAAAATGTACTATTTCCATGTTTACTTTGTATATACATGTTATAAAAATGTACTATTTCCATGTTACTTTGTATATGCATGTTATAAACATGTACGATTTCCATGTTACTTTGTATATACATGTTATAAAAATGTACTATTTCCATGTTACTTTGTATATACATGTAATAAAAATGTACTATTTCCATGTTACTTTGTATATACATGTAATAAAAATGTACTATTTCCATGTTACTTTGTATATACATGTTATAAAAATGTACTATTTCCATGTTACTTTGTATATACATGTTATAAACATGTACGATTTCCATGTTACTTTGTATATACATGTTATAAACATGTACGATTTCCATGTTACTTTGTATATACATGTAATAAAAATGTACTATTTCCATGTTACTTTGTATATACATGTAATAAAAATGTACTATTTCCATGTTACTTTGTATATACATGCTATAAAAATGTACTATTTCCATGTTACTTTGTATATACATGTAATAAAAATGTACTATTTCCATGTTACTTTGTATATACATGCTATAAAAATGTACTATTTCCATGTTACTTTGTATATACATGTTATAAAAATGTACTATTTCCATGTTACTTTGTATATACATGTTATAAAAATGTACTATTTCCATGTTACTTTGTATATACATGTTATAAAAATGTACTATTTCCATGTTACTTTGTATATACATGTTATAAAAATGTACTATTTCCATGTTACTTTGTATATACATGTTATAAAAATGAACTATTTTCATGTTTACTTTGTATATACATGTTATAAAAATGTACTATTTCCATGTTACTTTTTATATACATGTAATACAAATGTACTATTTCCATGTTACTTTGTATATACATGTTATAAAAATGTACTATTTCCATGTTTACTTTATTTGCTATTACTTTGTGCTGAAATCTATGTGCTGTTGGTACAAAATAATTATACATCATCTTATTTTTACAAATGTGTACATATTATATCTTTTTTTTAACTATAATGCACATAAAGACATAAAGAAGAAGAAATACATGTGTCGTAAAAGAAATATTATGTGCATAATTAATTGTTTGCTGATTTGTAATTGTGTTGTGTTTTATTGTGTCTGTATGTCTATGTATATGTTTTATGCTATGCTACTTTCGTTTTCTTACATGTGGTCCTGTTTATAAACAAAGTCACCTGTCCTATTTATATTTATATAATAACCTTGACATTTGGGTAAAAAAAAATAAGAATATTTATAAACATACCGGGTATTAACAGTTAACAGCTGTTTAAAGGGAACGATGTTAAGTGTGATTGAATACTTTATCAAATGGGTATGTAATAAGAAATTAAATCAACTTTAGTATATGCCAAAAAATTAATAAGAACAATTGAAGGTCATATAAATAAGGTTACTAAATGCAATAAAAATCAGTCCAAAGAGAAAATAAAGCACCCAAAATAATCAATACAGGTAAATATACGATAAACCAACTTGTATGCATTACCTATCAATCAATCAATCAATCATGTTAGAAATATCCTAATTAAGGGGCTACTTGTTAAGTCAATAATCGGTCCCCGTTATTATTGTCAATGATCTAAGGGATACGTGTATCCGGAAGAATAAAAGCTATAAAACAGTGTAAGTAAAAAAATTAATTACCTTCTCTATTAATAGCTTGAACATGTACAGATAGTAACAATTTCCTTGTTGAATAATATAGCATATCATCACTGGAGGTGGGGTGACGGGGAAGGCTGAATCATAACATAAACTGTGCAATGTCATTCGGAAATCCACAATTCTGTTGTTGAGTTATATGCGTGCTACACGTGTTATTCGTAATTTTATTGCAAATACATGTACAACTAACACAAGGGCTTAGCACAATTATCACAACGTACATTATCTCCTCAAATATGATTTTTTTAAATACAAAAAATGAGTTATTCTTGAAAGAATACAAATGAAAACAAACAAGGAAGCTTTGTTGAATCAGGACCCGGATGAACATGTTTGGACAAAGACATATTGATAAATCGCATATATGTGAGTCAATATGTAGCTATTATGAATAAATAAATAAATAAATAAATAACTAAATATGGATCTTGGTTTTATTAGATATCAGATAAAATATTATAATATGCATAAAGAAAGATAACTCCTCTTTCGTGGGAAAAAAATAAAAAAAATGAACATTATATATCTGAATAATTATTAATAGATCAACAAATAACGTTCTAATCGATTACAACCGATAAACGATTGATATATACAGCATATCATATACATGTACAATACAATAATCGCATAACAAAATCATCTATATATAGACAGTACATATCTAAAAATACACTTTAAATACAGATACACAGTTTACCGTATGTTTCATATACAGGTTTCATTTAAGCGTTCCTTATATTCTTGTAAATTATTTCACAAAGGACCTGAATAAAGTTGAGCTTTCATCAATCTTAAAAAAAAACAGAAAAACAGTTTGATTATGCCTACAAGGTTTTAATCAATCATATTATTTTATAATCTTGCTTTGTAGCAAATTAACCAGATCAATGTCTTAATCACAACTACATTTGTTTTTCATATACAGTAAATTTAATGATGTGAAATAATACTACCCTTCAGAGCAACTGGGTTCACCTAATACTACCCTTCAGAACACATGGGTTCACCTAATACTACCCTTCATAACACCTGGGTTCACCTAATACTACCCTTCAGAACACCTGGGTTCACCTAATACTACCCCTCAGAACACCTGGGTTCACCTAATACTACCCTTCAGAACACCTGGGTTCACCTAATACTACCCTTCAGAACACCTGGGTTCACCTAATACTACCCTTCAGAACACCTGGGTTCACCTAATAGTACCCTTCAGAACACCTGGGTTCACCTAATACTACCCTTCAGAACACCTGGGTTCACCTAATACTACCCTTCAGAACACCTGGGTTCACCTAATACTACCTTTGAGAACACCTGGGTTCACCTAATACTACCCTTCAGAACACCTGGGTTCACCTAATACTACCCTACAGAACACCTGGGTTCACCTAATACTACCCTTCAGAACACCTGGGCTCACCTAATACTACCCTTGAGAACACATGGGTTCACCTAATACTACCCTTCAGAACACCTGGGTTCACCTAATACTACCCTTCAGAACACCTTGGTTCACCTAATACTACCCTACAGAACACCTGGGTTCAACTAATACTACCCTACAGATCACCTGGGTTCACCTAATACTACCCTACAGAACTCCTGGGTTCACCTAATATTACTCTTCAGAACACCTGGGTTCACCTAATATTACCCTTCAGAACACATGGGTTCACCTAATACTACCCTTCAGAACACCTGGGTTCACCTAATACTACCCTACAGAACACCTGGGTTCACCTAGTACTACCCTACAAAACACCTGGGTTCACCTAATACTACCCTTCAGAACACCTGGGTTCACCTAATACTACCCTACAGAACATCTGGGTTCACCTAATATTACCCTTCAGAACACCTGGGTTCACCTAATACTACCCTTCAGAACACCTGGGTTCACCTAATAATACCCTTCAGAACACCTGGGTTCACCTAATATTACCCTTCAGAACACCTGGGTTCACCGCATTTTTTTTGGTGGTTGAGTCTGTGTTGCTAATCTTCTTAGTTTTCTGTATTGTGTTGTGTTTTCTGTGTTTTGTCCTGTGCTTTGTGTTCCCCATGTTGCTACTCTCTCCATTCGGTTTTCTCAAATGTTGATCTAGTCCCATTGTATACGAAAATCAAAGTCTCATTTATTCACATTGTCACAAACTATTCAAATGTTTCATTGTGGAATAAAATTATGCAAAAATACAATGCATTGTCAATGGTAATATCCAATGGAAAAACAATTGACCTTCGAATAAGTAGAAATGATTCCATTAGTAGGAAAAATTAAAACTTCCCAATATTATATTAAAAATCAACAATTAAAGGAATGATATGTCTAAGAACAGAAGAATTCGACAAAGAGCCAATCAGAATTAAGAATAAGAATAATTGTATTCCACATACCTTCAAATAAGTAGAAATGATTCCATTAGTATGGAAATAATAATTTCCAAATATTATATTAAAAATCAACAATTAAAGGAATGATGTGTCTAAGAACAGATGAATTCGTCAAAGAGCCAATCAGAATTAAGAATAAGATATCACAGGAGGTAACATCAAATACTATAGCTGAAATTAAAGCACTGAAATACTATTTGTCAATGTCATGTCAAGTCTTTAACAAATATAAATTGTAACATATAACTGTGAATTTATTCTGAGTGTAATAATTAATAAATATGAAGAAATTAACTTCTAATACAAACTCCCCTGGGCTGGGAATGAAGTACTACACTATATAATTTTCTAAATCATAATCATCATACAATAAATATAGATAGAGAGTCAAAATTACAAGCATACAATTAAATATACTAACTAATAAACAATGCACACAGTTAATCAGATTATTTCATAATGTCCATTAAAGCTTTTTTTTATTTATTTTAGTTATTTATTTTTATTTTTTGTCAGTGAAAATTCTGTTTGAAATGCATACGTCATGAACTCTTCCTTCAACTTCCGACTATTATGCGATTGTTCGTTGCCATGTCACCTGATAGAAATGATTATTTGGTTCTTTCCTAGCTCGAATTCGTCGCCTAGGCACAAAGGAATAAGTGGTTCTTAATTAAGAATCATCTCTCCTGTCTACGATACTAGTATAATTGGGGGTCCCCAACTGACATTTTTTTTCTACAATACTCGCAGCTGGTTCCCCTGAACATCCACTATTTCAATGCTGGTTTGTACTTTGTCAGTTTTGCTATCAGGTCTGTCATATACATAATGTGATATTTCCTCCGAAGAGGACTTATCATTTGATGTATCCGAAAGTTCTAAGTCGATGTGGGTTGAAATTTAGTCTTGGTTTTGGATTAGTCGGTGTCTTTGGTGAATTGTCCTAAATTCATCGAATAGACAACAACAAATTTCAATGTAGTATTCATAATCTACTTTCATGGTTTTTTTTTGTCGACTGTGAAAACTGGAATGTCTAATCTTGATCTGTATTTATTTGTATTCTGTGTAAGACTGGAGAAAGGTTCGACGAACCTCGCCTGTATCCCAGTTTTTTAGCCTCAAATACATAAAGTTTATATCTTAATACACTGCACTAAGATTTTCTATATAATGACACCTTATGCATATATTATTATCCTGGCTATTGATTTGTTGATACACAAGTATTAAAAGAAAATAATGCATTATTATTGTTATCTAAATTTAAACTAAATTCATTTTCTTATTTAATTTGCCCCCACACCTCCCGAATTTCACATTAAAAAATGAGTTATTTGTTAAAACTTAACAAATTTGTCCAGACTTGTAACATTTGGATAATCTCTATAAAATACCATTATGAAAAGAAAGTGTCAACAATGACGGTCAACAAATCCACCATTTTCAACACAAGGAACAATAATCTCTCACCTCAATCTATTGACCATAGCAGTAATGTTGTCACACCAAAGACACTTCGTTGTTGAAAAGTATTGGTCACTGATGAACATGGACCAGATCTCTTCATAAACCTATTTTTCATTTTCATGTGTTTTATATGGTGAATTAATGATGTTTATTTATTGTTGTATTTTCTACTGAATTTGCATTGGCCAATAGTTGTATTGTATCGCGTTCTATTCCTTCAACACGTTAGGGATATAATTGTCCTAAGTAATATCGATTAATGATGATCATAATATGTAGCACCATAAATTTCAATAACAAATGTTGCATAACTGGTGTAATTTTCACGTGTATTCAGTATTCTCATTAATTTCGTTCATGATTATAATTACCCCTAACGAAGTAGTTGCTTAGAAACTTCTGTTTTGTCCCTCTGTACTGTGGTATTCTAAGCAACTTCCGTTGTGTCCCTCTGTACTGTGGTATTCGCCAACTTGTATTTACCCTTTTTGAGACTTGAGATGGAGAGGACCATACTCCAAAACATAATTCGGGATCATACTTATGTAGTTTTATGTAAAAAAGTAGCGTGATTTGAAAGCCAGAGGATGTGCGATGCAAAAGTAACACGGGTGCTGGCGAAGGTGACATATATAGACAAGCGCAATAATATAATAGTCGAAACCAAACTTTCTATTTCAGACAGTTCTGAAGATCAAGAAGTGATAGAATGAAGAGAAAGACCCAACATGTACCTGGTGAGTGAATATATTGTAATTAAAATATTTGTGTAATTGCTGGTATAATTGTCAGTAAGTTGTCGCTGTATTTTATCTTTTTTCAGGGCTAGCAATTACATCTATTCTTTACCTTTGTATGTAATGAAGTGAAATCAAATGTACAATTGCATGGCAGATGCAACAATTATGGACATGATTTTTGTTTTAAAAACCGTAGATTTTTCCACGTACAAACGGATTGTATGTATATTCCAGATTGCTTTCTTAAACCTGTTTCGTCTTTCACCCGATAGTATTATTGCTTGTAAAGAGCGGGTGAGGGGCTTATATCTTATTGTGCTTTTTGTATATGTTTGCATGCAGTGATGTCCAACATTTTGTCATATCAAGTATCTTTGCGTTCTGCATTCCATGTAGTCATGTCCGCTACGATTTCCGCTTTAAAATGATGTTCGGTTCGTCCTGATCTACAGATGTTTGTAGGAGAGCGCATGTCTTATTTACGTTATCTGTGCTTGTTTGCATATAGTGGTGTCCAACAAATATTGTGTTTTCTTTTTATTCGTCCTTTGTAACCTGTGTTGACAGTTTTTACCCTCAGTTGTTTGTAGGAGAGCGCCGGTCTTTTTATTTATATTGTGTTGTGTTTTTCTTTTGTTTTTTCTATGTCTTGTGTACCCTATGTTGCCATTTTCTCTGGATTGTCCTTTTGTGATTGCCTCTTCGGTATTCTCTAACGTTTATATAATTTTTGCGTAAATGATCAACCAAAACAATGAGTTTATCGCTAGAGCTCTAACATGATGTGATGAATACCGACTGGAGTTCAACAGTCGATTAGCAGCACAGCACGATCTCCGACATAGCATATGCATATCTAAAGGTCGAGTTCTTCTGATCCATTCATGACACCCTTCGTGTGTAAGAACGGAATATATATTAAACCATTACATAATTATGTCAATATACATTGATCAAGTGGATCAATTATACCGTAAATCCTTGTTAATTTGAACTCTGGAAAGTAATGTACTTTAGTAAATCGATTTAAAAGAATTTCTCTTTACCAGCCCAGGATAGTGAAAGGTCATGTACATGTGTGTTAAAGGTATCAATTTTGTCTCAATTTCAACGATTTGTCTTTTAGATGCTGGAACTATTTTGATGGAGTGGTATTTTTTCTCCTTATTTGATTCCCAAATATTGTAGCTATAAGTTATTGGTACGTCGGATTGTTCGAATGCTTCTCTTAATCGAAATACAATGTTTGAACCGTTCGAGTTCGGAATAACCAACTATATGTCATTGATATGTTATTTTATATGGGCATAATTTTTGTCGCACTATTTTTGTGTGTCCGTTACATTTCGATTATTGAACACATTTCTTTTGCATGTTCACATACATCTTTTCGATGAGGAATATCCTACCTTAGAATACAGGTTCTAGATATGATCCCTTACATGTTTCGCGTGTGTCGCTAATCATTAAATCTTAATAATTATGTCAGACAACGCATATATGTGAAGTATGGAAACGGTGATGTCAGTCAATCATATTGATAATACATGTGCATTGTACAAACAATGTGACTTTCAGAAACCGAGGAACATAATCAAAACACGAAACAACAAAATTTGATGGGTACGTATGGGTACATGTTTATATGCTAAGCTCTAGTCTAGTATTCTGCGGGGTGTTTTCTTCAAATTTCGATTTCTCTCTGTTGCTACTATGTCATGTGTCTCCTTAGTAGAACCATGCTATCTACTACTTACAGAATGCCATGGACAGCCTCGAAATATAAATAATTTTATTTGAGTCGTTGATGATGTAATTTAATGAATCTGCTTGCATTAAAATGTTCTATTTATCATTTCAGAACCAGATGATGATAGCCGTAAGTAAAATTACATTTACTTCTACTGTTTGAGTTTAATGGGACAAAGCTAAATTACCATTAGGAAGAAAATAATAAAACAAAAACACACACCTTTTATTCTTTATAATATTCTTGATATATAGCTTGTTCATCAATTTGGCTTGAATATATCGAGGAGCTATTTTTTTAGTGTGTTAACAAATAGAAATACCTTTTAATTTTCTGTGAAAATTATGGTTTTCGATTTTCAATCCGATAATTTCATAAATAGCTAGTACAACATTTGGTTTGAATTTGTCGAAAGTTACTAGATCGTAATACTGTATCGGTGGTGAAATCGTTAGCGCGCTCCCCTCGAGTACGTTAGATCGTGGGTTCGAGCCCCGATTGGGTCAAAGCAAATATTATTTAATTGGTATGTATTGCTTCTCCACTAAGCAAGCAGCGCTAAGGAGAAAGAGCAAAGACTAGTTAGCACGAATCAGGATAATAGGTTGAGTGTAGCGAAATGTCTATTCGCAGATTGGTGTTTCCAGGGCCAGCCTTAAGCCATTTGGACTTCCCACTGGAATCATCTACTCTCGGCTTCTCTTACAGTGAGATAGCACTATACAAATCTAAATAAGCGTGTTGGTATAGTAAAAAGAGGACATCTATCATCGTTATCACATTTCAAATTAACTTGTTCTCGCCATGTTATAGCTGCAAATTTACTGCCGCTAAACAACAAACCACCCACTCACTCACTAGGCCATAATATCAATTTTATGTATGCGATGTTGGCTCTAGCAAAGCATAAGCTATGTACGAGTTCGTTGGATCTCGATTCAATATGGCCTAATACGAACTCCCACAAATATGACCACATTTAAATGTGAGCAATATTACAAGTTTATAGTTTTTGTTCAAGCACGAAACAAAAGTGAAAAGGTGTTGCACAGAACATGATGACATCAGTATGTTGAAGTTCTTTATCGGTAACGTGCATATCTAAAGGTCGAGTTCTTCTGGTCCATTCATGACACCCTTCGTGTGTAAGAACAGAATATATATTAAACCATGACGTAATTATGTCAATATACATTAATAAAGTGGATCAATTATACCGTAAATCCTTGTTATTTTGAACTCTGGAAAGTAATGTACTTTAGTAAATCGATTTAAAAGAATTTCTCTTTACCAGACCAGAATAGTGAGAGGTCATGGGCATGTGTGTTAAAGGTATCAATTTTGTCTCAGTTTCAACGATTTTTCTTTTAGATGCTGGAACTATTTTGATGGAGTGATAATTTTTCTCCTTATTTGATTCCCAAATATTGTAGCTATAGTTTATTGGTACGTCTGATTGCTCGAATGCTTCTCTTAATCGAAATACAATGTTTGAATCGTTCGAGTTCGGAATAACCAACTATGTGTCATTAATATGCTATTTTATATGGGCATAATTTTTGTCGCACTATTTTTGTGTGTCCGTTACATTTCGATCATTGAACACATTTCTTTTGGATGTTCACATACATCTTTTCGATGAGGAATATCCTACATTAGAATAAAGGTTCTAGATATGATCCCTTACCTACTTCGTGTGTCGCTAATCATTAAATCTTAATAATTATGTCAGACAACGCTTCTATGTGAAGTATGGGAACGGTGATGTAAGTCAATTATATTGATAATACATGTACATTGTACAAGCAATATGACTTTCGGAAACCGAGGAACATAATCAAAACTCGAAATAACAAAATTTGATGGGTACGTATGGGTAAATGTTTATATGCTAAGCTCTAGTCTAGTATGCTGCGGGGTGTTTTCTTCAAATTTCAATTTTTCGCTGTTGCTACTATGTCATGTGTGTCCTTAATAGAACCATTCTACCTACTACTTACAGAATGCCATGGACGGCCTCGAAATATAAATAATTTTATTTGAGTCGTTGATGATGAAATTTAATGAATCTGCTTGCATTAAAATGTTCTATTTACCATTTCAGAACCAGATGATGATAGCCGTAAGTAACATTACATTTACTTCTACCGTTTGAGTTTAATGGGACAAAGCTAAATTACCATTAGGAAGAAAATAATAAAACAAAAACACACACCTTTTATTCTTTATAATATTTTTGATATATAGCTTGTTCATCAATTTGGCTTGAATATATCGAGGAGCTATTTTTTTTAGTGTGTTAGCAAATAGAAATACCATTTAATTCTCTGTGAAAATTATGGTTTTCGAATTTCAATCCGATAATTTCATAAATAGCTAGTGCAACATTTGGTTTGAATTTGTCGAAAGTTACTAGATCGTAATACTGTATCGGTGGTGTAATCGTTAGCGCGCTCCCCTCGAATACGATAGATCGTGGGTTCGAGCCCCGATTGGGTCAAAGCAAAAACTATTTAATTGGTATGTATTGCTTCTCCACTAAGCAAGCAACGCTAAGGAGAAAGAGCAAAGACTAGTTGGCACGGAATCAGGATAATAGGTTCAGTGTTGCGAAATGTCTATTCGCGGATTGGTGTTTTCAGGGCCAGCCTTAAGCCATTTGGACCCCGCGCTGGAGTCATCTACTCTCGGCTACTCTTACAGTGAGATAACACTATACAAATCTAAACAAGCCTATTGGTATAGTAAAAAGAGGGCATCTATCATCGTTATCACATTGCAAATTAACTTGTTCTCGCCATGATATAGCTGCAAATGTTCTGCCGCTAAACAACAAACCACTCACTCACTCACTAGGCCATCAGATCAATTTTATGTATGCCATGTTCGCTCTAGCAAAGCATAAGCTATGTACGAGTTCGTTGGATCTCGATTCAATATGGCCTAATACGAACTCCCACAAATATGACCATATTTAATTGTTAGCGATATTAAAAGTTTATAGTTTTGGTTCAAGCACGAAACAAAAGTGAAAAGGTGTTGCACAGAACATGAAGTCATCAGTATGTTGGAGTTCTTTATCGGTATCATGCATATCTAAAGGTCGAGTTCTTCTGGTCCATTCATGACACCATTCGTGTGTAAGAATGGAATATCTATTAAACCATGACGTATTTATGTCAATATACATTTATAAAGTGGATCAATTATACCATAAATCCTTGTTATTTTGAACTCTGGAAAATAATGTACTTTAGTAAATCGATTTAAAAGAATTTCTCTTTACCAGCCCAGAATAGTGAGAGGTCATGTGCGTGTGTGTTAAAGGTATCAATTTTGTCTCAGTTTCAACGATTTTTCTTTTAGATGCTGGAATTATTTTGATGGAGTGGTATTTTTTCTCCTTATTTGATTCCCAAATATTGTAGCTATGGTTTATTGGTACGTCGATTGCTCGAATGCTTCTCTTAATCGAAATACAATGTTTGAATCGTTCGAGTTCGGAATAACCAACTATATGTCATTGATATGTTATTTTATATGGGCATAATTTTTGTCGCACTATTTTTGTGTGTCCGTTACATTTCGATCATTGAACACATTTCTTTTGGATGTTCACATACATCTTTTCGATGAGGAATATCCTACATTAGAATAAAGGTTCTACATAGGATCCCTTACCTACTTCTTGCGTGTCGCTAATCATTAAATCTTAATAATTATATCAGACAACTCATCTATGTGAAGTATGGAAACGGTGATGTCAGTGAATCATATTGATAATGCATGTACATCGTACAAGCAATATGACTTTCAGAAACCGAGGAACATAATCAAAACACGAAACAACAAAATTTGATGGGTACGTATGGGTAAATGTTTATATGCTAAGCTCTAGTCTAGTAAGCTGCGGGGTGTGTTCTTCAAATTTCAATTTCTCTCTGTTGCTACTATGTCATGTGTCTCCTTAGTAGAACCATTATACCTACTACTTACAGAATGCCATGGATGGCCTCGAAATATTTTTTTTTTATTTGAGTCGTTGATGATGTAATTTAATGAATCTGCTTGCATTAAAATGTTATATTTACCATTTCAGAATCAGATGATGATAGCCGTAAGTAAAATTACATTTACTTCTACTGTTTGAGCTTAATGGAACCAAGCTAAATTACCATTAGGAAGAAAACAATAACACAAAAACACACACCTTTTATTCTTTATAATATTCTTGATATATAGCTTGTTCATCAATTTGGCTTGAATATATTGAGGAGCTATTTTTTTAGTGTCTTAACAAATAGAAATACCGTTTAATTCTTTGTGAAAATTATGGTTTTCGAGCTTCAATCCGATAATTTCATCAATAGCTAGTGCAACATTTGGCTTGGGTTTGTCGAAAGTTACTAGATCGTAATACTGTATCGGTGGTGTAATCGTTAGCACGCTCCCCTCGAGTACGACAGATCGTGGGTTCAGGCCCCGATTGGGTCAAAGCAAAGACTATTTAATTGGTATGTGTTGCTTCTCCACTAAGCAAGCAAGCGCTAAGGGGAAAGAACAAAGACTAGTTAGCACGGAATCAGGATAATAGGTTGAGTGTAGTGAAATGTCTATTTGCGGACTGGTATTTCCATGGCCAACCTAACGCCAAATGAACTCTCGGTTGTTCTTACAGTAAGATAGCACTATAAAAATCTAAATAAGCGTGTTGGTATAGTAAAAAGAGGACATCTATCATCGTTATCACATTGCAAATTAACTTGTTCTCGCCATGATATAGCTGAACATTTTCTGTCGCTAAACAACAAATCACCCACTCACTCACTAGGCCATAATATCAATTTTATGTATGCGATGTTCACTCTAGCAAAGCATAAGCTATATACGAGTTCGTTGGATCTCTATTCAATATGGCATAATACGAACTCCGACAAATATGACCATATTTAATTGTAAGCAATATTACAAGTTTATAGTTTTGGTTCAAGCACGAAACAAAAGTGAAAAGGTGCTGCACAGAACATGAAGTCAGTATGTTGGAGTTCTTTATCGGTAACATGTTTGTCGAGTTCGAAGAGCACATTATTTTAGCAAGTCTTCGGCATCCCCATTGCAACAAACTGTACCCCTTTTATGGCCGATCTTTCCCTTAAGACTTAGGAGGCAATGTTTGCACAATGATTATGTTTCCTCAACTAATAATCCACACTTGCTAACTGGCTTCCATTGATATATTCCGCAAAGAACTTGAGATAACAGAAATAGCTTCCAGATGGTGAGTTGTTTTCTTCAAATTTTAACGTCTATCTATTGCTACGATGTCATGTGTTTCCTTTGTAGAACCACTTACTACTTAGAGAATGCCATGAACGACCTCGAAAAAAATCTTAATATTTGAGTTATGGAAAATATGATATACTGAATGACCGTGCATTAACCTGCTCTATTTAACATTTCAGAACCACGTGCTCCTGACTGTAAGTAAACTTACATTTAACTCTGTAGTTTGTGATTAATGGGACAAATGGTAAATTACCAATTAGGGAGAAAATTACAACATATTACAATACTGAAAGATAACAGAATACCAGTAAGCAGGACAAAATAATTACATCAATGGCAAAATGCAGCTCCTTCATCCCCGGTGTTTAGTGGGGTTCCTGTGACTCGATATTTAGTTTTATGTTTATTTACTGTAGAGCGTTGTTTGCTCATTTGTCCTGTATCTTTTGGCCATTGTGTTGTCTGTCCTTCGATTTACGGATTCTGATTATCCCTCTGGTGTCTTGATATATAACTTGTCCATCAATTATTGTTGAATCTGTAGAGAACCTACGTTTTTACTGCACTAACCTCATAAACAAATCACTTATTACGCATCTTCAAACTTCAAACTTCAAAACCGTATATCTGGTGTAATAGTTAACGTGTTCGCCTCGAGTGTGGTAGATCATTTTCTTGCGCCCCTGTCGGGTCAACTTAAATTGGTATTTCCTGCTTTAACACTAAGCATGCAATATTAAGACGTCAGAGTAAAACTGGATAGCTTGGAATGTGGATAATGTGTCAGAATGGAGCGACATGTCCACCTGCTAATAGTTGTCTTAGTGTACTAGTGTATTAGCGGTATGAAATTCCTATTAAATGTGTTGGTCTACTACTATATGTTCTTGGTATATAGTTTTTGCATCAATTTGGCTTGAATGCATTGACGAACTATTTTTGTAGTGTCTTAACAAATAGTAAATGGTATAACCTTTCGATACTATACGAACAGTATTGTTTTCTGACTCCAATCATATTTTTTCATAAATAGCTTGTGCTACATTTGGATTGAATTTGTCGAAAGTTACTAGGTGGTGTAAAAGTCGATCGTGGGTTCGAGTACTATCTGGTCAAATCTGAGACTATTAAATTGGTATTTGTTGCTTCTCCGGAAAAGAGGCAGTGTTAAGGAGAAAGGGCAAAGATTGGTTGACTCGTAATCAGGATAATGTGTTCAAGTGGGGCGACATGTCTATCCGCGGACTGTTCTGTTCAGGGCCGGCCTTCAGCGTTAAGCCCCGCTCTGGAGTAATCTATTCTCGACTGTTGATAAAAAATCAAGCTACGCGTGTTGGTATATTACATAATTATAATCACATGGAAAATAAACTTGTTCGCGCCGTGATATAGCTGATAAATTGCTGAGTTTGCGCTAATCAACAATCACTCACTCACTAGGTCATGAGCTCAATTTTATGTATACGATGTCTGCTCTCCGGATTTCAACAAACTATAAGCTATGTGCAGGTTCGTTTGAACTCTATGACTAGTATATGACTAGGTATAAGACTATGTCATTCTTTAGTAATCGTAAGCAATATTACAGGTTTATAGTTTCTGTGCAAGCACGAAGCAAAAGTTAAAAGTGCGGCACAGAAAATGAAGTTATCAGTATGTTACAGTTCTTTAGCGATAGCATTATTCTAACAAATCTTTGGCATTTTTATGGCAACAAACTGTACCCCTTTTATGGCCGATCTTTTCCCTTAACTCTTAGGAGGCAATGTTTACACATATGATGATGATGTTTCATCTACTAATAATCCACTCTTGTTAAGATGGTTCCATTGCTATTCTCCCCCAAAGAACATGATATAACAAAAACAGATTCATCTACTTCATTTCTTGACACAGACCTTGACACCAAGCTCTATGACAAACGTGACAACAGACTCCGTGCATGTTCCGTGATTTTCTCAATGGTGGATTAAGCCTGTTGTGTTTAGTAATAGCTACATTTTCGTTTGCTACTTTATACATCATGACAAGTCGAGCATCTGTGCCCCTACCTTTAAGACTGCGCCAGTTCCAGTGCTGTATCATGTTGCCAACACTAGATGTGCTTCGCTGCCTATTGGTGAAGAACATTAAAGCCCTGCGTTAGACCATTTCGAGTTCATTGATTCTCCTTGATAGGAGAATTTATGTAACCATGACAAGAATCAATAATTATACCCATTCAGATTAACAAAGTATATTATGTATTTTGAATTTACAGTAATATTTCGTTATCTGGAAGTCGTTTCCATGGATACATGGATTTACATTAGCTGTTTAGATAAAGTAGTTTTAGGTTATGGGTATATTTTACTCAAATACTTAGTAGGAGAAGCCGTGGTCATGATGGCATAGTAGTTAGATTTACAAGTACCCATCCAATCAGTGCCTATCACAACGTAAGCTATGATTTCGAACCCCGTTCATTACGAGATGTACTCGATACAACTGTATGTGATAAAGTTTGTCAGTGACTTGCGACAGGTTGGTGATTTCCTCCGGGTACTCCGGTTTCCTCCACCAAAAAAACTGACCGCCATGATATAATAGCAATATTGTTGAAAGTGGCGTTAGATATCATAACCCCAAAATAACAAAATATAATAGGGGTGGGACAAAAATAGTGGTGAAGATTTATTGATATATCTGTATGACATACATAACATAAAAGAAGTACTTTGTGCTATTTTATATTTTATTTCTGTGGTTAAATGGGCAATATGGAAATAAGAAAGGATATCCAGTACAATGATAATAATTATGACACAATACAAACGAAGCACATATTGATATGAGAACTAAAACCGTAATACTGCATTAATTACAAAATCTATCTTTCTAAATAATAATATAGAAATTGTATTATTTTAATTTCTACAAACCAATATTTCAAATGTTTCTGCTATTCTTTGTTGTGTTCACAAATGTAACCAGTGATCTCTTTATTTTATTAGCTCACTTTTTTGTAAAAATAAATACTGAACTAAACAATATATATATATATATATATATATATATATATATATATATATTGTTGGACTTGTTATATACATTGTGTACATATATATAGGGTGAGAGTCATAATGTTTAACACCATTTTTTTACAATATTTCATTTGAAACATATACTCAAATGTTGTAGCCTTAAACTATTGGTTCCTCAGTTTACTGGAATGAATACTAACTTAACTCGAACAATACATTTTGGTCCGCCCGAATACAACACAACCAGGATTCACTTATCTTTAATATTTCTTTCCAGGGTCTAGTTGGTTTTGGAGTATAATTTATTCAGTGATAACATATCCATTCAGAGTGATAAGAAATTTACTAGGTTTGTGTAAGTACTGATTTGGACTATTTTACATCCTGATTGGATGATATTAGTGTTCTGATGTCCGTTATGATTTCAGCATAAAACGATGTTCGGTTCGTCGTTTCCTCCAGTTGTTTGTAGGAGGGTTCATGTCTTATTTACGTTGTTTGTGCTTACTTGCGCATAGTGGTGTCCAACACATATTGTGCTGTGGTTTTGGTTTGTTTTTTTTCGTCTTGTGAACCCTATGTTTCTCTGGACTGTCCATTCTTGATTGCCACTTCGTAATCTGTAACATTTGTTTAATGGAGACTGACCATAAAGATAATTATTCCCAAGAAATAATACTGCATATGACCTTTCTTAGGTGCACCCGCGTGACGAATGACCTTCGTTTTTATTCATAGCTTATGTCGCTTATGCTAAATGAATTTTTATATTCAGTTCCAAATTAAAAAAAGAAAGAACACCAAATATTATATGGTCATATGAAATATATGCTTCAATACAGAATAGTATAGCTAGAGTTATTTATACATTATCTTTAGAATCATCATTCAAACTAAAGTAATACTAGGCATTGTATATTAATTAGGTGTGTATTCGACATGGTTAAAATCGGGTTGGTTATTTTTAATTCTTCAAATTATCAATAGTTTTAACAAAAAGAACACTGAATATCCTGCTAGACCGGAATTCCACAAACAAAAAGCAACTCAGCGATAACTCCTACAAAACAGACCATAATATAGATGATCTTAGGGGTCAGTGAAATGTTTGGTTCGTTGTAGTTCGACATAGCCAGGCTTGACTGTATGTCCTTAATATTTCTTTACAGAGTGTAGATGACTTTTATGCCAGTTGTCATCACTGAGCATGTTTATTTGTGATTTGACAATCATCTTTAAAAATTTAAGCAGGTTCATGAATAACCACTTTGCTTAGTAGTTCAATTCAGAAGTTTATTCTTGAGGGTGAATTGTCTACCCTGATTTATGGCCATATGTCTGATGTATATTTATATATATGTGTGTATTTATAGATCGATTGTAATTAATAACATCAGCTAATGTATTTCAGAAGACGCGATACAAAATTATAGCAATTGCAAATGAAAAAGTAATAGTTCAGTTTTAAACAGAAACACATCCCAGCAAATGCACAAGAAAACACGAACAATAAATATCAAGGCATACACATGAAACAGTTTAGATTGATAAGATTTCTACCTAAAGCCCTGTGTTTCATTTGTATCTAACATCTCTCATAATACGGGAAATATTTCCACAAAAGTAACACTCTACTACTTATTGAAAATCATAACCGGTATGTACAAAGAGAGCATTTTAATATGGAATATTAATTTAAACACCTGTGGAGGGATTTACGTGTATGCATTATGATAGGTAAAACCTTTGCACTCTGTGTTTTGCTTTATTAACTTATATCGTCTTCGAATTCATACGCTATGTGTTTCCTCAATAATAAGACTGAGAGTATGACGTGAACGACATTGACCAATGCATTGATATCATTGAGTCGTAGAAGCTGTAATATATTGAGATGTTATATTTAATATTCCAGCACGGAGATGGACTTCCGGTAAGTAGACTTACATTTACCTCTTCAATCTTAATGTAATGGCAAAAAGTTGAAATATCAATTAGAGGTGGGAAATATGATACCATATAAAGGTTGAAGACAAAGAGGAATAGAGAGTACATGAATTGATACTTCTAATAGATCAATAACCCATGGTTCATACATGACACAATATTTTGTTCATCATCCATATGGAGAGGTTTGCATAGTATACATCCTGAATTAACACAATGTGATTCTTTGTATTATTATTTTTATTAATGTTTATGTTGTTTCTATGTCACGTAACATCTAGAATATGACGTCAACCATCATCTTATAAATTGATATAGTTGAATCATGAAAGATGCTATATACTGAATCTTCTTGCACTAATATTTTATATCTAACATTACAGAAGATCATTCACTCGGTTATTTTCAAGATACGATTGAGTATCGCGGTATGTATACTTAAATTTACTTCTTAAATCTGAATACAATGGCACAGAGATAACATGTCTATTAGAGGAGGAATTTTGACACCAGAAAAATAATAACATGAAGCAAAAATTACAAAACATGGGAACTCACAAACTGTGTAAAAGAATAATAAAGGGGTTGATCAGCTGCCTTTCAAGGGTCAGTACGTTCTGGTCCTTACATGATATCCGTCGTATATGCATGTGACATATAGTACCAACTTTTGTCTATTAATTCATTTATTGAACACAAGCACATCCCAAAAATGCACAACAGAACACGAACAACAAATATAGAGGAATAAACATAGACAATTTTAGACTGACCATATTCCTATCTAGCGCTGTGTGTTTCTTTTTTTTTTTATTTTACCTTTCTCGTCCTACGGGAAAGTATATCCGCAATAGTAACACTCCACAACTAAGTGAAAATCATTACCAGTATTTACAATGACAGCATTTTAATATGAAATATTAATTCAAACACCTGTGGAGAGATCTACATGTAACAATTAGAATAGGTAAAAACCCTATCCCTGCCTGTTTTTGTTTTTATTAACGTCTATCCTGGTCATACGACATGTATTTCCTCAATAATAATAGGACGTGAACGATATTGTCCAATAAATTGATATAGTTGAGACGTAGTCACTATGCGGAATTCCAAAGGACAAATGCCCCCGCGATGGGGTGTTAGAGGGAACAAAAACTAAGAAGTGATAAAACAATACCCCTTTTATCACCCAATCAGAAAACATCATTCATATATAAAGTTGATTTATATGAATAATTAAGTACAAGAAAACAGTAAGACGATGATATACACAACAACGGTGTAAATATGGTACAGTTTGGCTTTTTAGGGGAATATTTTTTTCCACGAATACTGTATACATCAATTAGTGGAAAGAGAAGATCTGGCAATCAAATTGACAACTCCAGCAATATGTCTTTCAACAATCGATGATGAGTTTTTTTTATGTTAGGTGTGATTTCGTTACTTGATGAAATGCAACATTTAAGTATTGAACAGATATACATCTCACATATACACTAGATCAATTCAGTTTGATGGGACTATATAAAGAAGTTTTGATAGTTCAATTCCCTTGCTAACACTCTGTCTGGTTATTTCTTAGCGTTGATATTGCTTCAACGCCACGTGTGTCCTGAATAGTAACAATTAGAGTATGAAGAACATCAATAATCAGAACCTATCAATAGATTGATTCATTGATTTTTGTTGTTTTACGTCCATCCAGCAATGTTTCAGAAATATTCAGGACGTGAACATGTTCAATAATAAAAATAAGACTATAAATTGATATATTAATGCCGTGAAAGATGTAATATACTAAATGTTATAATGCTAAGCTTTATTATTTCAAATTTCAGAAGCGGCATCAACCTCCGGTAAGTAGCTCTGAATATAACTCTAAAATCTACATTTAATGGCGCAAAGGTAAAATAACAATAAAAAAGAAAAGGGGGTAAAATCACACATGTATACAGTAATGGTGTATGAATATTAACAAATCAAAATGATAGCTCCAGCAATATGTCTTTAAAAGGTCAAGTCACAAAATGAAGATGAGGATATTTTGATTCGGTGTGGTTTCGGTATTTAAGATCAATGCAATATTTAAGTATTGAACATCTATACATCCAAATAATACAAGGAAACGAACAATAATAGTGGATGTATAAATATAGTACCTACTTGTTTCTATTAATTCATGTATTGAACACAATCACATCCCAAAAATGCACAACAGAACGCGAACAATAAATATAGAGGAATACACATAGAACATTTTAGACTGACCATATTCCTATCTAGCGCTCTTTTTTTATTTTTTTATTTTACGTTTCTCGTCCTACGGGAAGTATGTCCGCAATAGCAACACTCCACAACGAAGTGAAAATCATTACCGGTATGTACAAAGACAGCATTTTAATATGAAATATGAATTCAGACACCTGTGTAGGGATCTACATGTAGGAATTATGATAGGTAAAAACCCTAACACTCGGTGTGGTGGCTTTATTGCCGTTTATCTTGTTCCTACGACATGTGTTTCCTCAATCCTAAAACCTAGAGTATAACATGAACGACATTGACCAATAAATTGACATAATTGAGTCGTAGACACTATGCGGAATTCCAAAGGACAAATACCCCTGCCATGGGGTGCTAGAGGGAAACAAACTAAGAAGTGGTAAAGCAATGCCCCTTGTATCAAACAATCAGAAGACATCATTCATATATAAGGTGGATTTACATCAATAATTAAATACAAGAAAACAGTAACGGGACCATTTACACAACAATGGCGTAAATATGGTCCACTTTTGCTTTTCACGAAGGAGATTTGTTCCACGAATACTTTATACATTAATTAGGGGAAAGAGAACATCTGGCAATCAAATTGACAACTCCAGCAAAATGTTTTGTAAAAATCGATGATGGTTTTTGCTATGTTATGTGTGACTTCGTTATTTGATAAAATGCAACATTAAATATAGAGGAATACACATAGAAAATTTTAGCCTAACCATATTCCTATCTAGCGCTCTGTGTTTCTTTTTTTATTTTACGTTTCTCGTCCTACGGGAAGTATGTCCGCAATAGTAACACTCCACAACGAAGTGAAAATGATTACCGGTATGCACAAGGACAGCATTTTGATATGAAATATTAATTCAGACACCTGTATACGGATCTACATGTAGGAATAATTTTATTTTATGGATCCGTTAGTTCAGCAAATGCTTTATATTCAACAATGAACACGACGATATTGTCGAATCTTATTGATAATATCAGCAAAATGTCTTTCAGATTGTTTGTTTTGTTCCTTTGATGGTGTTTAACGCCACTTACACCAATATTTCAGTTATATCGTGGCGGTCAGTTTTATTGTTGGAGGAAACTGGAGGACGAGGAGAAAAACACCGACCTCTAAGCCAAGACACAACATTATAGACATTGCAATCGAAAAAGAATTATTACAGTATTGAACAGAAGCCCACGCAAACATTCACAAGAAAACACGAACAATAAATAGCAAGGACAAATTTAGACTGATAAAATTCCTACCTCATGGTCTGTGCTTCTTTTGTTTTTAACGTATCTCGTCCTATTGGAAGTATTTCCACAATAGTACCACTCCACTACTTAGTATATACTTTATATGTTTGATTTGCGAAAGCTGAAATATATTGAATATTTTCCTAGTATGATTTTATTTTTAACATTTCAGAACTTCTCGGTAAGTAGACTTAAATATATTTGTTCATTTTGACGGTAATGACGAAAGGTAAAAATATTCATTAAAATGTGAAATGCAGATACATAAAAGAACAGCAGTTGTAGCTTAAAATCAAACAAATATCACAAACTATTGGTCCTCAAAAACTTCGACAAAGAAGAATAAACTTCGTAACCAAGTGATTCTAAAGAGTCATTGCCCGCTGGTTCATATATGACACCCGTCGTGTATAAGGATGGAATATGTTTGTATCCATGATAACAATGATATACGTATACATTTGCAAATGATGTTAATTATACAGAAAACCTCGTTATTTTGAACTCGGGTAATTCGTATCCATGGATACATCGACTTAAGGTAGAGATCCAAATGTAGCAGGTATAAGAAATTTATGAGGTAACTCTGATTACAAAAATACTCTTTAACTCGGAGTGATATGTGTGGTTCTTTAGAGTTCGAATTAAGCAGGTTTGACTTTATGTGATATTTTTTACAGAGTATAGATGATATTTGTATCCGTTACAACCTCTGAACACGTTTATTTGTGATTTCACAATCATGACTACAAGATTGATACAAGTTCATGAACCAACATTATAGTTCATTGTTCAATTCAAGTAACTCCGATTAGTAAATTGACAGCTTTAAGAATTACGCTAGTGAATATAAGCTGCCAAATTTTAAGAAGAGTGCATATTGTAACATATAAGATATCTCACCAGTTCTATATGGTAACAACAATAGCAAAACCATACACAGATTATGAATAATCATTTATCTCGTAACAGTAATCAGTTTATCAACACAGTATTGGTGTAGAGATTGTATAATTCTATTATAGGGGATCCGTTTTTTTCAGAAAATTCTTAATATTCAACAATGAACACGGGGATATTGTCGAATCTTATTGATAACATCAGCAAAATGTCTTTCAGATTGCTTGTTTTGTTCCTTCGATGGTGTTTAACGCCACTTACACCAATATTTCAGTTATATCGTGGCGTCAGTTTTAATGTTGGAGGAAACCGGAGGACGAGGAGAAAAACACCGACCTCTAAGCCTAGACACAACATTTTAGACATTGCAATCGAAAAAGAATTATTACAGTATTGAACAGAAGCCCACCGCAAACATTCACAAGAAAACACGAACAATAAATAGCAAGGACAAATTTAGACTGATCAAATTCCTACCTCATGCTCTGTGCTTCTTTTGTTTTTAACGTATCTCGTCCTATTGGAAGTATTTCCACAATAGTACCACTCCACTACTTAGTATATACTTTATATGTTTGATTTGCGAAAGCTGAAATATATTGAATATTCTCATAGTATAATTTTATTTTTAACATTTCAGAACTTCTCGGTAAGTAGACTTAAATATATTTGTTCATTCTGACGGTAATGACGAAAGGTAAAAATATTCATTAAAATATGAAATGCAGATACATAAAAGAACAGCAGTTGTAGCTTAAAATCAAACAAATATCACAAACTATTGGTCCTCACAAACTTCGACAAAGAACAATAAACTTCGTAACCAAGTGATTCTAAGGGGTCATTGCCCGCTGGTTAATATATGACACCCATCGTGTATCAGGATGGAATATGTTTGTAGCCATGATAACAATGATATACGTATACATTTGCAAATGATGTTAATTATACAGAAAACCTCGTTATTTTGAACTCGGGTAATTCGTATCCATGGATACATCGACTTAAGGTAGAGATCCAAATGTAGCAGGTATAAGAAATTTATGAGGTAACTCTGATTACAAAAATACTCTTTAACTCGAAGTGATATGTGTGGTTCTTTAGAGTTCGAATTAACCAGGTTTGACTTTATGTGATATTTTTCACAGAGTATAGATGATATTTGTGTCCGTTACAACCTCTGAACACGTTTATTTGTGACTTCACAATCATGACTACAAGATTGATACAAGTTCATGAACCAACATTATAGTTCATTGTTCAATTCAAGTAACTCCGATTAGTAAATTGACAGCTTTAAAAATTACGCTAGAGAATATAAGCTGCCAAATTTTAAGAAGAGTGCATATTGTAACATATAAGATATCTCACCAGTTCTATATGGTAACAACAATATCAAAACCATACATAGATTATGAATAATCATTTATCTCGTAACAGTAAAAAGTTAATCAACACAGTATTGGTGTAGAGATTGTATAATTCTATTATAGGGGATCCGTTTTTTCAGAAAATTCTTAATATTCAACAATGAACACGGGGATATTGTCGAATCTTATTGATAACATCAGCAAAATGTCTTTCAGATTGTTTGTTTTGTTCCTTTGATGGTGTTTAACGCCACTTACACCAATATTTCAGTTATATCGTGGCGGTCAGTTTTATTATTGGAGGAAACAGGAGGACCCGGAGAAAAATACCAACCTGTAAGCGGAGACACAATATTATAGACATTGCAATCGAAAAAGTATTATTACAGTATTGAACAAAAGCCCACCTCAGACATTCACAAGAAAACACGAACAATAAATAGCAAGGAAAAATCTAGACTGATAAATTTCCTACCTTATGCTCTGTGCTTCTTTTGTCTTTAATGTATCTCGTCCTATTGGAAGTATTTCCACAATAGTAACACTCCACTACTTAGTATATACTTTATATAGTTAATTTGTGAAAGCTGAAATATATTGAATGTTCTTCTAGTATGATTTTATTTTTAACATTTCAGAGTCTTCCCGTAAGTAGAATTAAATATAATTGTTCATTTTGACGGTAATGACGAAAGGTAAAAATATTCATTGAAATGTGAAATGCAAATACATAAAGGAACAGCAGTTGTAGCTTAAGATCATAGAAATATCGCAAAATATTGGTCCTCACAAGCTTGGACAAAGAAGAATAAACTTCGCAACAAAGTGATTCTAAGGTGTCAATGCTCTCTGGTTCATAGATGACACCCGTCGTGTATAAAGATGGAATATATATGTAGCCATGATAACAATGTTATACGTATACATTTGCAAATGATATTAATTATACAGAAAACCTCGTTATTTTGAACTCGGGTAATTCGTATCCATGGATACATCGACTTAAGATAAATATCTAAATGTAGCACGTATAAGTTATTTATGAGGTAACTCTGATTACTAGAATACTCTTTAACTCGAAGTGATATGTGTGGTTCTTTTAAGTTCGACATAGCCAGGTTTGACTTTATGTGATATTTTTCACAGAGTATAGATGACATTTGTGTCCGTTACAACCTCTGAAAACGTTTATTTGTGATTTCACAATCATGACTACAAGATTGATACAAGTTCATGAACCAACATTATAGTTCATTGTTCAATTCAAGTAACTCCGATTAGTAAATTGACAGCTTTAACATTTACGCTAGAGAATATAAGCTGCCAAATTTTAAGAAGAGTACATATTGTAACATATAAGATATCTCACCAGTTCTATAAGGTAACAACAATAGCAAAATCATACACAGATTATGAATAATTATTCATCTCGTAACAGTAAAGAGTTTATCTACACAGCATTGGTGTAAAGATTGTATAATTCTATTTTGGGGGATCCGTTTTTTCAGCAAATTCTTAATATTCAACAATGAACACGGATATATTGTCGAATCTTATTGATAAGATCAGCAACATGTCTTTCAGATTGTTTGTGTTGTTTCTTTGATGGTGTTTAACGCCACTTACACCAATATTTCAGTTATCTCGTGGCTGTCAGTTTTATTGCTGGAGGAAACCGGAGGATCCGGAGAAAAACACCGACCTTTAAGCCGAAACACTAAATATTATAGACATTGCAATCGAAAAAGTATTATTACAGTATAGAACAGAATCCCACCCCAAACATTCACAAGAAAACACGAACAATAAATATCAAGGAAAAATTTAGACTGATAAAATTCCTACTACCTCATGTTCTGTGCTTCGTTTGTCTTTAACGTATCTCGTCCTATTGGAACTATTTCCACAATAGTAACACTGCACTACTTAGTATATACTTTATATATTTGATTTGCGAAAGCTGAAATATATTGAATGTTCATCTAGTATGATTTTATTTTTATCATTTCAGCACGCGTCAGTAAGTAGACTTAAATATAATTGTTCAATTTGACGGTAAAGACGAAGGGTAAAAATGTTCATTAAAATGTGAAATGCAGATACATAAAAGAACAGCAGTTGTAGCTTAAAATCAAACAAATATCACAAACTGTTGGTCCTCACAAACTTGGACAAAGAAGAATAAACTTCGCAACTAAGTGATTCTAATGGGTCATTGCCCTCTGGTTCATATATGATACCCGTCGTGTATAAGGATGGAATAGGTATGTAGCCATGATAACAATGATATACGTATACATTTACAAATGATGTTAATTATACAGAAAACCTCGCTATTTTGAACTCGGGTAATTCGTATCCATGGATACATCGATTTAAGATAAAGATCCAAATGTAGTAGGTATAAGATATGTATGAGCTAACTCTGATTACTAGAATATACTTTAGCTCGAAGTGATATGTGTTGTTCTTTAGGGTTCGACATAGCAACGTTTGACTTTATGTGATCTTTTGCACAGAGTATAGATGATATTTGTGTCCGTTACAACCTCTGAACACGTTTATTTGTGATTTCACAAGCATGACTACAAAATTGATACAAGTTCATGAACCAACAGTATAGTTCATTGTTCAATTCAAGTAACTCCGATTAGTAAATTGACAGCTTTAAGATTACGCTAGAGAATATAAGCTGCCAAATTTTAAGAAGAGTGCATATTGTAACATATAAGATATCTCTCAAGTTATATATGGTAACAACAATAGCAAAACCATATACAGATTATGAATAATTATGTATCTCGTAACAGTAAAAAGTTTATTTACACAGCATTGGTGTAAAGATTTCATAATTCTATTTTAGGGGATCCGTTTTTTCAGCAAATTCTTTATATTCAACAAAGAACACGGAGATATTGTCGAATAACATTGATAACATCAGCAAAAGGCCTTTCAGATTGTTTGTTTTGTTCCTTTGATGGTGTTTAACGCCACTTACACCAATATGTTAGTCATATCGTGGCGGTCAGTTTTATTGTTGGAGGAAACCGGAGGACCCGGAGAAAAACACCGACCTGTAAGCCTAGACACAACATTATAGACATTGCAATCGAAAAAGTATTATTACAGTATTGAACAGAATCCCACCCCAAACATTCACAAGAAAACACGAACAATAAATATCAAGGAAACATTTAGACTGATAAAATTCCTACCTCATGCTCTGTGCTTCTTTTGTCTTTCATCTAACTCGTCCTATTGGAAGTATTTCCACAATAGTACCACTCCACTACTTAGTATACACTTTATATATTTGATTTGCGAAAGCTGAAATATATTGAATGTTCATCTAGTATGATTTTATTTTTATCATTTCAGCATACCTCAGTAAGTAGACTTAAATATAATTGTTCAATTTGACGGTAAAGAGGAAAGGTAAAAATGTTCATTAAAATGTGAAATGCAGATACATAAAAGAACATCAGTTGTAGCTTAAAATCAAACAAATATCACAAACTATTGGTCCTCACAAACTTGGACAAAGAAGAATAAACTTCGTAACCAAGTGATTCTAAGGGGCCATTGCCCTCTGGTTCATATATGATACCCGTCGTGTATAAGGATGGAATATGTATGTAGCCATGATAACAATGATATACGTATAGATTTGCAAATGATGTTAATTATACAGAAAACCTCGTTATTTTGAACTCGGGTAATTGGTATCCATGGTTACATCGACTTATGATAGAGATCCAAATGTAGCAGGTATAAGATATTTATGAGGTAGCTCTGATTACTAAAATACTCTTTAACTCGAAGTGATATGTGTGGTTCTTTAGAGTTCGACATAGCCAGGTTTGACTTTATGTAATATTTTTCACAGAGTATAGATGATATTTGTGTCCGTTACAACCTCTGAACACGTTTATTTCTGATTTCACAATCATGGCTACAAAATTAATACAAGTTCATGAACCAACATTATAGCTCATTGTTCAATTCAAGTAACTCCGATTAGTAAATTGACAGCTTTAAAAATTACGCTAGAGAATATAAGCTGCCAAATTTTAAAAAGAGTGCATATTGTAACATATAAGATATCTCACCAGTTCTATATGGTAACAACAATAGCAAAACCATACACAGATTATGAATAATTATGTATCTCGTAACAGTAAGAAGTTATCTACACAGCATTGGTGTAAAAATTGTGTAATTCTATTTTAGGGGATCCGTTTTTTCAGCAAGTTCTTTATATTCAACAATGAACACGGAACTATTGTCGAATCTTATTGATAACATCAGCAAAATATCTTTCAGATTGTTTGTTGTGTTCATTTGATGGTGTTTAACGCCACTTACACCAATATTTCAGTTATATCTTGGCGGTCAGATTTAATGTTGGAGGAAACAGGAGGACCCGGAGAAAAACACCGACCTCTAAGCCGAGAAACAACATTATAGACATTGCAATCGAAAAAGTATTATTACAGTATTGAACAGACGCCTACCCCAAACATTCACAAGAAAACACAAAAAATAAATATCAAGGACAAATTTAGACTGATAAAATTCTTACCTCATGCTCTGTGCTTCTTTTGTCTTTAATGTATCTCGTCCTATTGGAAGTATTTCCACAATAGTACCACTCCACTACTTAGTATATACTTTATATATTTGATTTGCGAAAGCTGTAATATATTGAATGTTCTTCTGGTATGATTTTATTTTTAACATTTCAGGGTCTTACAGTAAGTAGACTTAAATATAATTGTTCAATTTGACGGTAAAGAGGAAAGGTAAAAATATTCATTAAAATGTGAAATGTAGATACATAAAAGAACATCAGTTGTATCTTAAAATCAAACAAATATCACAAACTATTGGTCCTCACAAACTTGGACAAAGAAGAAAAGTCTTTGTAACCAGGTAATTCTAAGGGGTGAATGCCCTCTGGTTCATACATGACACCTGTCGTGTATAAGGATGGAATATGTATGTAGCCATGATAATACTGATATACGTATACATTTGCAAATGATGTTAATTATACAGAAAACCTCGTTATTTTGAACTCGGGTAATTCGTATCCATGGATACATCGACTTAAGATAAAGATCTAAATGTAGCAGGTATAAGATATATATGAGGTAACTCTGATTACTAGAATACTCTTTAACTCGAAGTGATATGTGTGGTTCTTTAGAGTTCGACATAGCCAGGTTTGACTTTATGTGATATTGTTCACAGAGTATAGATGACATTTGTGTCCGTTACAACATCTGAACACGTTTATTTGTGATTTCACAATCATGACTACAAAATTGATACAAGTTCATGAACCAACATTATAGTTCATTGTTCAATTCAAGTAACTCCGATTAGTAAATTGACAGCTTTAAAAATTACGCTAGAGAATATAAGCTGCCAAATTTTGAAAAGAGTGCATATTGTAACATATAAGATATCTCACCAGTTCTATATGGTAACAACAATAGCAAAACCATACACAGATTATGAATAATTATGTATCTCGTAACAGTAAAAAGTTTATCTACACAGCATTGGTGTAAAGATTGTGTAATTCTATTTTAGGGGATCCGTTTGTCAGCAAGTTCTTTATATTCAACAATGAACACTTAACTATTGTCGAATCTTATTGATAACATCAGCAAAATATCTTTCAGATTGTTTGTTGTGTTCATTTGATGGTGTTTAACGCCACTTACACCAATATTTCAGTTATATCGTGGCGGTCAGATTTAATGTTGGAGGAAACAGGAGGAACCGGAGAAAAACACCGACCTCTAAGCCAAGACACAACATTATAGACATTGCAATCGAAAAAGTATTATTACAGTATTGAACAAGAGAAGCCCACCCCAAACATTCACAAGGAAACACAAAAAATAAATATCAAGGACAAATTTAGACTGATAAAATTCTTACCTCATGCTCTGTGCTTCTTTTGTCTTTAACGTATCTCGTCCTATTGGAAGTATTTCCACAATAGTACCACTCCACTACTTAGTATATACTTCATATATTTGATTTACGAAAGCCGTAATATATTGAATGTTCTTCTGGTATGATTTTATTTTTAACATTTCAGAATTGTCCAGTAAGTAGACTTAAATATAATTGTTCAATTTGACGGTAAAGAGGAAAGGTAAAAATATTCATTAAAATGTGAAATGCAGATACATAAAAGAACATCAGGTGTAGCTTAAAATCAAACAAATATCACAAACTATTGGTCCTCACAAACTTGGACAAAGAAGAAAAGTCTTTGTAACCAGGTGATTCTAAGGGGTGAATGTCCTCTGGTTCATACATGACACACGTCGTGTATAAGGATGGAATATGTATGTAGCCATGATAATACTGATATACGTATACATTTGCAAATGATGTTAATTATACAGAAAACCTCGTTATTTTGAACTCGGGTAATTCGTATCCATAGATACATCGACTTAAGATAAAGATCTAAATGTAGCAGGTATAAGCTATGTATGAGGTAACTCTGATTACTAGAATACTCTTTAACTCGAAGTGATATGTGTGGTTCTTTAGAGTTCGACATAGCCAGGTTTGACTTTATGTGATATTTTTCACAGAATATAGATGACATTTGTGTCCGTTACAACATCTGAACACGTTTATTTGTGATTTCACAATCATGACTACAAAATTGATACAAGTTCATGAACCAACATTATAGTTCATTGTTCAATTCAAGTAACTCCGATTAGTAAATTGACAGCTTTAAAAATTACGCTAGAGAATATAAGCTGCCAAATTTTAAGAAGAGTGCATATTGTAGCATATAGAATTTCTCACCAGTTGTATATGGTAACAACAATAGCAAAACCATACACAGATTATGAATATTTTTTTATCTCGTAACAGGAAAAAGTTTATCAACACAGTATTGGTATAGAGATTGTATAATTCTATTATAGGGGATCCGTTTTTTTCAGCAAATTCTTTATATTCAACAGTGAACACGGGAATATTGTAGAATCTTATTGATGGCATTAGCAAAATGTCTTTTAGAAACCTAGACACAATATTATAGAAGTTGAAAATAAAAAAAACTAACATTGCAATATTTAACAGAAGCACATCCCACAAATGCACACGAAAACACGAACAATAAATACGTAATGGAGAATACACTCCAACTGTAGATTCTTACAAATAATCAAGGAGATTCGTAAGAGTCGAGTTGATTATTTCTAAGCATCCACACATTTGAAATGTATTCTCTTACATAATACATTTCCATCTGGAAAAGTGCTTACATTTTATATTTTTACACTTTTAATAAGACTACAATTCACAAAAATAAAACCATTAAATTTTACTACAATACGTCTTTTTGATTCTAGTTGATACTTAGACATTTCAAGGTTTTTCAAGTGTTCCAAATGTTACCTATTGTCTGTCTGATTTGAAATTACTTCCGGTGAGGTCGTTACTTTTTTTTTGTTTTGCGAGAATATATTCACGTAGTCGTTAGTTAGTTGTGGGCATAAGTAATTCCGATTTGAAACACTTGTATCGTGTCTTGTATATAGTAATCAATTGCTAATATAAACAAGGTGTTGGTATTTTTTTAAGCAAAGCTTATTATCAAGAGTCATATATATTAATCATACAATATAATAGTGTGATCACCGTAGTCAAAGGCTTAGATGGAAGGGAACAAATAGATGGAAGGTTTGAAATTCACAGTAGATTTTAAAAAGCCCCGTACGGGTTTTGCATCCGAAAGTACCAAAATATATTCAACGCGGTTTTAAGCCTAAAATAGTAAAAGGTTTAAGTTGATATACACAAGAACAAAAGAATATACTGTAGATTCTTAAAAAATAATCCACTGTGTGAAAAATAGTGTGATGTCAGAGAAATGTATTATTAAGATATAAATGAAGCAATTTAGACTGATAAAATTCCCAGCTAACGCTTTGTGTTTCACTTGTGCTAAGCGTCTCTCGTCTTAACTTTACGTTAGTACTACTCCACCACTTAGTGCATATCTTTACCGGAATGTACAAAAACAGCATTTTATTATGAAATATTAATTCAAACACCTGTGGAGAGATCTACATGTATCAATTAGGATAGGTCAAACCCTAACACTGTCTGTTTTTGTTTTATTAACGACTATCTTGGTCATACGACATGCGTATCCTCAATAATAAGACTTAGAGTATGACGTGAACGACATTCACCAATAAATTGATATAATTGAGAGGAAGAAGCTATAATATATTCAATATTCCAGCACGGAGATGGAATAACTTTAGTTCCCATTTTTCAATAAAACACCAGATGGTAAGACAGAAATAAAATGTCCATCAATAGGCAATATATACAAATTATGAATTATAAATTGTCAGTAACAAGAACATGTATGTGTAAAAAGAAACGCATAATGTTGATTTTTTTCAAAAATATTCGGTATGCTTCAAATTGTTTTTTACAGCAATGCTTTGTTATATTGAACTTTCATGTCATACACGAACCTCAAACAGGATACTGAACAAAGATTGAACAAACAAAAAGTCAAAAACGATAAATTGAGTCAATTTTCGGTGACATTAACGTCAGTATCTATTGTGACCACCATGTGCGGCTAACACTGCTCTGCATTTCCTTTGAATGGATCGATTTTCTTTTGCTCGGATCTGTGGTATCCTTATCCATTCATATTGCAACGCTTGTCTGAGCATGCCCAATTGTTGAGGTGGTGTTTTGTTTTAGCGGACGTGTCTATCAAGTTCGTCCCAAAGATGTTCTAATCTGACGACTTTGAAGGTCATGGCAATACAGTAATGTTGTTCTGAGATGGAAATTCACGGTTACCCTTGCTGTATGGGGTCGGGCTTTGTCCTGCTGAAACATCTCCGCAAATTATCCGTAAACATGGCATACCAGCAGCAGTGGCTGTAGCAGTGACAAGCGATTACGTAAATGGAATACCCTTATATACTGATCATGGGCTGGAGTAGTGATGTGTGTCCTACCACTTATAGAGCGCTCTTGAGCTGATCCAGTTTGATTTAATCTCCGTCAAAGGCGTGAAATTGTGCTCTGATGAACGTTCAATTGTCGGACGACTTGAGTTTGATATTGTCCAGACTAATGGAGACTGATGATATTTCGTGCAGCAGGGTCCAATCTTAGCATAGCGGTATTTCACAGTAGCAATGATAATTCCCTCTTTCATACACAAGGTTTGTACTGCATGAACAGATTTTTCTGCGTGATGACTGCAACCTTAATTTTGCACGTCTTCAAAAATACACTTGACGAATTGCCAGATTGCTCCTACCGACATTTTGTATTTTCAATACACATATACTCATTGCTTAAATATTTAATTATTTGATATTCATTTATTTATTGTCAACTTAATATTAAAAATGAATCGGATCTATGCGTTTCTTTATTCTTTGCAGACTACATGTATATTAATGGTAAATATGATGGTATAATTTTTTTTCTTACAGATACATGTCCATTTAGCATTGAAAAGATAAGGACAGAGAAACCTGTAGTCATTTGGCATCCTGTGCCTCCAGCACCACCTCCTCCAAATCCCCCTGTATAAATTATCCACGATTGTATCAAACTCATTAAGTGCACACTCTTCTCTAACACCTCTTCTTAAACCGCAAACAGAACCCTAATCAATATCACCTCCTCACAATTGCATTACATAGAATTGCCTTTTAACCATCCAGTGCAAAATCAGCAACCCATATTCCATAATATATCTTACAATAAATATATCCATAATTTATTTCCTAAATGAGTAATCTTTGTTCTACGATCTGCAGATAATTTACCGAAGTTAAATGGTAGTATGATTCAATAAAGCATAATTAAGAAGAAAGTTGTTTCTCTCTGTTTATGTCACCTGTACCAATTATAATATAACAATTGATATGCAAAAAAAATATATTAACATTGTCATGAAATTTAATGTAAAATGAGAGGGAATTTCAGTTTTATTAAAATGGTATCGTGCTCATGTTGTCGTCGGAACATTTGTGAAAAGTAACGGATATGATGGCAAGCAACATATGTTATTACTACAGATTATATTCTATGGTTCATCAGCAATCCTTATTATAAAAAAATAATATGTTATTAAGCTGTAGAAGCTGTTTATGTTGCATTAAATATTGTGTGTCATTGACGGACTAACTAAAAATCTCCGAACTAACAAAACAACATTGGCTTTGATAGAAATTGTTGTAGTCTTTTGGTATATTGGTTGCATAGCAAAACATCAATTTAATTGATATAATAATAAAATTATTTATATATTATTTATACAATATGTTCATTTGAAGCTATTAATTGGAGTAAACAAAATCATAACATATATTTTTCATTTGACTTCGCTCAGATTTGTTATGTAGTCATAAAGTATAATTAAATTGTCAGATTCAAATTCTCGATCAATAAAATATCTACAAATCATATATTTGGTTTCTGAAATGACGCCCAATATGTGCACTATATTTAGTAAGAAGTAATATGTAAATGAACATGAGGGACTACCACACATTATACTTAGACACAAATTAAAGTAAACGAACATGTTGTAATAGATAATAACATTGATGTAAATGAACAGAAGACACTATCAAATAGTACATTTAGAAACAAACTAAAACAAAAGACCAGTCAACAACCGGAAAACTGTGAAAGCCGTAATGGCCCTGACTGGTACAGGCATTTCTAAAGAAATGGTGGATTGAATCAGATTCTAAAGCGCCAAACCTCCCGCTTTCATTACGGCTCAAAGTTTCCGGCTGTCACTATGCACAAAAAAGACTATCTAACATTACACTTAGTTACAAATTAATGTAAAGGAACAGCTAGTAGTATGAAAGGATATCGGTGTACATAAACATGAGCCACTATCTAACATTACACTTAGACACAAATTAAGGTGAAGGAACAAGTTGTAGTAAGAAATGATACGGATGTAAATGAACACAAGACACTATTGAACATTACACGAAGACACAAATTCAAGTAAAGAAAAAGCTTGTAGTAAGAACAGATATGGATGTAAATGAGGACAAAGGACTATCAAACATTACATTTCCACAGAAATTAAAGTAAAGGAACAAGTTCTAATAGGAAATGACATTAATGTAAATGAACACAAGACCCTATCGAGTGGTGCACTCAGAAAGAAATTAAAGTAAAGGGTCAGTTTGTAAGAAGAAATGATATGAATGTAAAGGAACATGAGACACTATCTACCATTACACTTAGACACACATTAAAGTAAAGGAACAGCTTGCAGTAATAAAGGATATGGATGTAAATGAACATAGGACACTATCTACCATTACACTTAGACACAAATTAAAGTAAAGGAACAGGTTGTAGTAATAAAGGATATGGATGAAAATGAGCACAAGGCGCTATCGAACATTACACTAAGACATACATTAAGGTAAAGGAACAGCTTGTAGTAAGAAAGGATATGGTTGTAAATGAACATAGGACACTATCTACCATTACACTTAGACACAAATTAAAGTAAAGGAACAGGTTGTAGTAATAAAGGATATGGATGAAAATGAACACAAGGCGCTATCGAACATTACACTTAGACATAAATTAAGGTAAACGGGCAGCTTGTAGTAAGAAAGGATATGGTGTAAATGAAAATGAGACACTATCGAACATTATACTAAGACACAAATTAGGCTGAAGGAACAGCTGGTAGTAAGAAATGATATGGGTGTAGATGATCACAAGACACTATCAAACATTACACTAAGACACAAATTAGGCTGAAGGAACAGCTGGTAGTAAGAAATGATATGGGTGTAGATGATCACAAGACACTATCAAACATTACACTAAGACACAAATTAGGCTGAAGGAACAGCTGGTAGTAAGAAATGATATGGGTGTAGATGATCACAAGACACTATCAAACATTACACTAAGACACGAATTCAAGCTAAGAAGCAGCTTGCAGTAAGTACGAGCATGGATGTAAATGAAGATAAAGGACTATCGAACATTACACTACGCCACAAATTGAGGTAAAGGAACAGCTTGCGGTAAGCAAGTATTTTAGTGTAAATGAAAATGAAAGATTATCGACCATTACACTTAGACACAAATTTAAGTAAAGGAACAGTTTGTACTAAGGAAGGAAATGGGTGTAAATGAACATGAGACACCATCGGGCATTATATTTAGACACAAATTTAAGTAAACGAACAGCTTGTAGTAAGAAATTATATGGATGTAAATGAAGACAATACAGTACACTTAAACACAAATATAGGTAAAAGTATTACGCTTTTGTTGCATTTGCAAATGATTATGAATGTATCAATACGGGTAATAACAAAATTACCGAACTCCGAACAATCTTACAAAGGGAAAGTCAAAACTCATAATTATATAAACAGACAAAATCAGTCAACAACCGGAAAACTGTGAAAAAGTAATGACCCTGACTTGGTACAGACATTTCTAAAGAAATGGTGGGTTGAATCAGATTTTAAGGCGCCAAACCTCCCGCTCTCATAACGGTTCAAAGGTTCCGGCTGTCACATATGACACACCGGATGGGGAATGCCATCCGACTGCACAAGATAAAATAAAACCCAGGAACCATAGCATGAAAGGACACATCACAGGTGGAGATGACAATATAAAGCATATGACAAATCGGATGGTATAAAGCATTCCGAATCGAAAAGACAAAATAAAACATAGTCCACACAGGATAAAAAAGCATATCCCGGGTGGACCTTACAATAAAAAGTTGATGCCATATCTAATGAAGGAACGCAATCCAAAAGACAATGCAAAACATATGACACATAGGATAAAGGAACACATTCCAGTGGAAATGACATCATAAGGTATATGATATGACACATCGAAAGGGGGAAAGCATTACGAATGAAACAGACAAAATAAAACATACGATAAAAGATCACATCCTTTATAGAATGAAAATATAAAGCCTATGACACATCGGATGAAGAAAAGAGTCAAACTGGAAATGACACATAGGATAAAATAACACATACCGGGTGGGCATGGCAATATAAAGCATACGATACATCGGGTAGAGGAACGTAATCCGAATGGGGAAGACAAAAAATAAACTTTGGACACATAGGATAAAAGACTAAATTCCAAGTGGATATGACAATATAAAAAATATGACACATCGGATGGGGGAAAGCGATCGTAAACGACAAGACAAAATAAAACGTAAGATGACAGAATACATCACTGGTTGACATGAAAATATAAATCATATGACACATCGGATGGAGAAAGGTATCCGAATGGCCAAAGACAAAATAACACATACGACACATGGGTTAAAAGGATACTACCTGAGTGGACATGACAATATAAAACATATAACAAATCGGATGAAAAGGCATTGCCAATGGACAAGACAAAGCAAAACATGAGACACATAGAACAAAAGAACACATCACAGGTTGTCCTGATAATGTAAAGCATATGATACATCGGATGGGAGAAAACATTCCGAATCGATAGGAAAAAATAAACCATAGGGCATCTTGGATAAAAGAACACATCCCGAGTAGACATGACATCATAAAGCGTAAGGAATATCGGATTAAGAAAGCAATTCAAATGTAATTGCAAAATACAATATAGGACATATCGGATGAAAGAACACATTAGCGGTGGACATGACAATATAAGGCGTATGACACATGGAATGAAGAAATCAATCAGAATGGACAAGACAAACAAAACAACTTAGAACACATATGATAAAAGAACACATTACAAGTGGACATGCCAATATAAAACATAATATAATATGAGACAGATGCTACCTGCATTGCCAGCGAAGCAAAATCCACATTATCTAAGATTTAAATCATTATGATTATAACACATACAAATATTAAAGTCTTACAATGTCAAGGCTCATGATTATAGCACATACAATTATGATAATAGGTGTTACCTAACTTGGGACGAAGTCCAATAACTTTTCTTAAACAATATTAACTCAGATATATGAAACAGGCATGGCCATGAATGCTCGCGAATCTGAAAATTATCTGCCAATTTCACGCTCATCCATTGCATCAAAATAGTGTCGACATTTTTTGGGCCGAGATATATCGGGTACGACTTTTGTTAGGGCCGAATCTAGTCCACGAATACCAGATTACTGCGAATCCCTACGGAGTCGACGTACTCTCGCCGCCCCCATATTGTACGCGTGTCTCCAAGGATACAGGAAGTAGTTATTGTGAAGGAAAGATTTTTAGGCCATCAGTATATATTTTCAAATCATAAGACACATACGATGTATCATATGCTTTATATTGCCATTTCCATCCAGGATGTGTCCATTTATCCTTTGTGTCTTACGATTTGAATAATCTTGTCCACTCTGATTACTTTCTTCCTGCGATATGTCATATGCCTTATATTGTCATTTCTTTCCATGATGTGTTCTTCTATCCTACATGTCCAATGTTTTATTATGTCCTGTTCATTCGGATTGCGACCCCCATCCGATGTGTCATATGCTTTATACTGTCATGTCGACCTTTGTGTTTTATATTGTCTTGTCTAATGGCATATGCATTATTGTTTCATGTCCACCTGCGATATGTGCTTTTATCATATGTGTCCTAAGTTATTTTATTTGTCTTGTCCATTCTGGTTTCATTCGATGTGTCATAAGCTTTATATTGTCATGTTCACCTGGGATGTGGTCTTTTATCTTATGTGTCCTATTTTTTATTTTATCTTGTCAATTCGGAATGCGTCCACCAATCCGTTGTGCGATATGCTTTAGATTGTCATGTCCATCCAAGTAGTGTTCTGTAATCGTATGTGTTCTAGGTGTTATTTTGTCTTGTACAGTCGGAATGTATTCCCCCATCCGATATGTCATATGCTTTGTATTGCCATGTCCACTAGGAATGCGATCTGATAGCCTATGTGTCCTATGTTTTACTTTGTATTGTCCTTTGGGAATGTTCTCTTCCATCAGATATGTCATATGCTTTATATTGTCATCTCCACCCAAGATATGTTTTTTATGTTTATCCTATGTGTTCTATGCTTTATTTTGCATTGTCCATTCGGGTTGCTTTCCCCATCCGATGTGTCATATGTTTTACATTGCTATGCCCATCGCTGATTTGTTGGGTTTTTTGCATGTGTCCTACGTTTTATTTTGACTTGTCCATTCGGATTGCGTTCACTCATCTGATGTGTCATATGTTTATATCGTCATGTCCACATGTGATGTGTTCTTTTATCCTATGCGTCATATGTTTCATTTTGTCTTGTCCATTCATATATCCGTCTTTGATTTGTTCTTTTATCAAATGTTTCTTATGTGTTATTTTGTCTTGTCCATTCGGATTGCTTTCTTCATCCCTTCTTTTATATTCTTTATAGTGTCATGTATAACCAAGATATGTTCTTTTTTCCCTTTAATTTGTTTTCAGTTTGTTCTGGTCATCCCCTGATATGGAGAGTTCTTTCAACCAGACGGACAAAATGTACAATCACAAATTGTTTAAAATCACCTGTTGTGATACGCTACGCCTCCTCTCAAACTCCGTAACATCTGACAATTCCAATTAGAGGTCATGTCCAGATGAACTCACGATGAGCCAGTGAAAAAGCAAATGGCAAGATATGATCAGCCCCTTTCTCTTTATTTCATTATCACATCACAGTTTTCTCTCATTGGTTGAGCTGACAAAGACGTATTCATATACGAAAGTTCACCTGTACATGACTTATAATAGGATTCTGTAAGATGGTATGGGACCATATCATATTATTATTCCAACAAAAGCGATGTTCCTTTACTTTAATTTGTCTCCAAGTGTAATGTTCGATAGTGTCTCATGTTCATTCACATCCGTATCTTTATTTACTACAAGCTGTTCCTTTACCTGAATTTGTGTCTAAATGTAATGTTCGATAGTGCCTTATGGTCATTCACATCCATGTCCTTTATTATTACAAGCTGTTCCTTTACTAGTGTAATGTTGATAGTTTCTCATGTTCATTTACATCCATATCCTTTCGTACTACAAGCTGGTCCTTTACTTTAATTTCTGTCCATGTGTAATGTTCGGTAGTTCGTCATGTTCATTTACATCCATATCATTTCTTTCTAAACATAGTGCTCATATTGGACGCCTTTTTTTTTCATCATAATATAGTTTATTCAAAATCTCCTGTTTACAATAACCTTAATGGCCCAGGAGTGAACATTAAGGGCCCCTGTTTTACATAAATCTCACTTGTCCAGGGGTAGCAAGTGAAAATAAAAATAAAAAGTCCACTTAAACATATTTCATAATCATTTGTTTTTACATTTCATTATAATATACACAATTAGACGATACAATTATTACCATGCATTAGCTTTATGTTCATAAATAATAAATACTCATATGTTATTCCGAAAAAGTTCTAATTTGTTTTTATCATTTTCATTAATATGCGAAGTGTGTAATGTGCATTGCAAATGTTTTTTAAAATTATTTTTCCAAGTGTTGAAAATTGTTTGATCTCCAATTCGGGATTGGTTATATTTCACCTTATTACGTATTTTCCATATTTCCCACTTTGAGATAAATATTACGTATTAAAAATGACGTCTAAATCCTCACCCCCATATAGCCCTAACATTATATTTAATTCCTTGATTTCTATATTAGCTGTTAATCCAGATCTGTTAAATATTGCTTCTATTTCTTTTATAATTTTTTTCACAGAAGGACATTTAAAGAATAGATGCTGCATCGTGTCATCGTTGTCTCTTATTTGGCGGAGATGGCATCTTCCGTTTGACAAATTCATTTTTTTCAATCTATGTTCTGTATAATTTATATTATGGAGACATTTCCACTGGAATTCTTTGACCTTATTAGTAACTTTGATTTTCTTTGATTTTGTCCAAATTTGTGACCAATCAATATTACCCACGTACTGTTCTTCCCACTTAATCTGACATTTTGGTTTTATATTTTGTTTAAAGATTCCCTGAATTACTTTTATTTTCAATTTATCAGGTGATATAGTTGTATTTGACTCAATTAAAAATTGTAGCTTATCGTTGATATTTAAGGTAACTCTACGTTCTGGTACTATTGTAGTTTCACCTTTTAGAATGGAATCAATGTCATTATTACACAATTGAATAAGTTCCTGTAATTTTGACCATGATTGGATACATATTTTGTAAAAAATTGGTAACATATTTAAATTTAGAGTTGATACATTAGAGCACTTACATACAAAATATTTTTCATTAAACTTGATGTCTAACTTACGGAGCCAATACTTTACCAATTGCATTCCAACTTTCTAATGGTTCATGTAAAATTCGGTATAGAAGCTTAATTCTTTTGCTGTCAATAAACTATTGTATGCTAATCATACCCATGCCTCCATTTTCTACTCCCAAGCAGCAAACTTTCCTATCTATTTGATTAATACCCCCTCCCCAGATAAAACCCCATACCAAAGTTGTTATTTCTTTTACGTATTTTTCTGGTATTCCCCACATTTCAATTTCGTAACCACAAAGAGAGATCAAGAGATTTTTCACTATTAAAGTTTTTCCTGTATATGTCAAGTTTCTACTTTTCAAAACGTGGACACAATTTTTCATTCTATCTATTATTGATTTCCATATCTCATCATTTTGTATATTATAACCATGATGAATGCCAAGAGTGTTAACATTATCCTTTGTCAAACTATTTTTGTAAACTTGGGTCTGTTATTTTTAGCCGATCCAATATACATACCTTTTCTCTTTTCATAATTGACTTTTGAACCAGAGGCTTTTTTATATATAGTTAAAATATCAAAAGATTTTTTTGACAGATTCATCATTTTTATTAAATAGCTGAGTGTCATCTGCAAACATGCAGAGCTTAGTCTCGATATATTCCCCATCTTTCCCCCCAGGTAATTTGATTCCTTGTATTTCACTATCCCCTTTTAAGCACAGGCTACAGGTTCTGCCTATAGTATGTAAACAAGAGGCGCTATTGGACACCCTTGTCTACAGGACCTTGAAATATTGAAATATTTAGACACAAAGCCATTGGTCTACCCGGTGGAAGGCCTTTTGTCGATCTAAAAATATTTTGATACCGTCATCATCTTCACGATCAGTATATTATATTACATCTTGTATTAGACGGTTAGCTTCACTGATATTACGACCTTTTACAAATCCCTTCTGGTCCGAATGTATTAATTTTGGTAAAACAACTTTTAATCTTTCTGCAAGAATTGTTGCAAGTATTTTGTAGTCACTGTTCAATAGAGTCAGTGGTCTCCAGTTTCGTATATCTTCCTGCTCCCCACTTTTGTGTAATAGAGTAAGAACCCCCTTATATTGTGAAGGAATTAGTTCTTTTTTTTTCCGAAAGTATCATTTACAAGCAGAAATAATTCGTCTTTGATTTGTTCCCGGTGAGTTATATAACACTCAGAAATTATTCCATCCTCTTCGGGTGATTTATTTGGTTTCAAAATTTTTAAAGCATTTTTAATTTCTTCTATACTTACATCTAATTCGAGAGTTTCTTTTTCATCCCCATTTAACTTACTTTCAATGTGTTGCGTTAATTTATTAGCACTGTTTTCATCCCATCCCTCAATTGTAAATAGCTTGGAGTAAAATTTTATCTGTTCGTCAATTATTGAATCTATGACGCCTTTTAAAAAAACAAATCCAAGATGGCCCCCACCGCAGGACATAGAATAACATTGGACCCTATGTGAAAATGTCCAAATGCCTTCTTCTCAGAAACTACAAATATGACTAAAGCCAAACTGTACACGAATGTTCATTGGATGGCCCTCTACCAATTTTCGGTTTTTTGTTCCCATATGAAATTCAAAATGGTGGCTACGGCAGGCCTCAGTTTAACATTGGACCCTATTGTAAAAATGTTTCAAAACGTTTCTTCTCTGAAACTACTTGGACAATTGAAACCAAACTGCCCAGGAATGATCATTGGAAGGTCCTCTACAAATTCTCTGTTTTTTAATGGCGATCGGAAATCAAAAATGGCTGCCACCGCAGGACATAGATTAACATTGGACTCTATGGGAAAATGTTCAAATTCCTTCTTTTCAGAAACTACAAATATGATTAAAGCCAAACTGTATATGAATGTTCATTGGATGGTCCTCTAAAAACTTTAGGTTTTTTGTTCCGATATGAAATTCAAAATGGCGGCTATGACAGGACTTAGCTTAACATTGGACCCTATGGGGAAAATGTTTCAAAACGCTTATTCTCTTAAACCACTTGGACAATTGAAACCAAACTGCCCAGGAATTATCATTTGAAGGTTCTCTAAAAAGTTTGGGTTGTTCATGCCGATCCGAAATCCAAGATGGCTGCCACCACAGGTCATAGTATTAACACAGGACCATATGGGAAAATACAGAAATATATTCTTCTCTGAAGCTATTGCATTGATTAAACCTAAACTGTGCATCAATCATTGGAAGGTCCTTTACAAACTTCGTGTTTTTTATGTTGATCGGAATTCCAAGATGACTACCACTGCAGTACATAGTTTTTACATAGGACCAATTGGTTCTTTTTATAACCAGGTGAACGATACAGGCTCTTGAGAGCCTCTGGTTATTAATATTATTAGTTTTTTGTTTTGTTTTTTTTTTTTGCATGCGCATCCAAAAAAGTGGCAGACTAATAAACGTATTGATGGTGGCCGCATTCTGGTAGAAGTAGAAGTAGAAGGTAAAAAGTGTAAAAAACACGGGAGTTTCCCAACCGAGGTGAGCGATATGGGGCGAAATATGAAAATTGAGTTGCTTACCTTCTCTTTTGCTCTACTGATCAGTCGAAAAACTGTGGACACAGAATACACGTATTATTCATGATGTATGAAGTCTGCTGATATTGTCAAATGAAGAAAAACCAATGATTATGAAAATTTTGAAAAAGGAATGATTTATATGAAAATTTTGAAAAAGGGGGGGGGGGTAGTAGAGAAAAGGAGGAGGAGGAAACGAAATCCATGCCCCATGCGCATGTGCCTAACATAAACAAAATAAACAGTCTAATTTTAGGAAAGTTCTTCTATTTTTGTTAATTCACATTCCGAGGCGATATATCGTTATAGAGGATAGCGTTACGGAGATTAGGGTAAAAGATATTATCTATTTAATTATAAACATATCGAGAAGAAAATTCTCAGAACTCTTTTAATTTGGGAAAGTTCTTCTATTTTTGTTAATTTAGATTCCGGAATCGGGAAATATCTGCCCAAGGCGATATATCGTTATGGAGGATAGCGTTACGGAGATTAGGGTCAAAGATATTATCTATTTAATTATAAACATATCAAGAAGAAAATTCCCAGAACTCTTTTAATTATGTCCTACTGTACCATTCATCGAATAGAGACTGCGTCTTTTTGGTTTTATTTGTGTTATTGTACTACAAACAACGTTATGTAGGATAGGTTCTTATATGTCACAAACGAAAAATATCAATGTAACTGCAAATATTTGAGAAAAAAAATGTTGATGCCATAAAAGAGCATTTATTTTAATGTATGTGGACAATATCTTATTATTAACTACTGTTTTGGGTGGATAGGAAAAGAAATACACGAGGGAATTATTTAATTGTCCGCGTTACGGTAGGATAGAGGTATTTCTGTGACATAGGAAAAGTTGTGCCAAGTCAAAGATAAGAGCTTTATTGATTCTACAAGTATGCAGTTCCTAATCTATACCTCCAAATGAGTCCATAAAAGTTAAATAAATCAAACAGTTTGTGTTTTACCGATCAAATATCGCCTTTAGACTGAAAATAGTGCTTAGCGACATCAAAGTTTACCACAAAGTCGGTACCTCTTGGAGCTCGAAATTGAATATCCGACAAACTAATATGTGAATATATGTTTATTCATTGCCGTGGAGCATGGGCACGCAAACATTCATACTTATATTTGTTCTACTAAGTCTTGCGAATTTTTGTCAACCTAACGACTGTTAATTTTCCCTAATTGTGCCAATTATGTGGGAATGACTGCTTAAACAGGTTGTGCCAGTCTCATTTTATTTCTATCAATGTTTTATTATTCCCGGTTTGAGTTGAGTTAAGTTGAGTTATTCCAGAAACACGTCGTGTGCACTAAATATAGATGTCTACGTTTTTATTATTATTTTTTTAAATAATACAAATACAAATACAAATACAAATATAAATACACATACACATGCACATACACATACACATACATATACAAATACACATACAAATACAAATATAAATACACATACACATACACATACAAATACACATACACATACAAATACACATACACATACACATACACATACACATACGCATACACATACACATACACATACACATACGCATACGCATACACATACACATATACATACACATACACATATGCATACACATACACATACACATACACATATACATACACATACACATACACATACACATACACATACACATATACATACACATACACATACATATACAAATACACATACACATACACATACACATACACATACACATACACATACACATACAAATACAAATATAAATACACATACACATACACATACACATACACATACACATACACATACAAATATAAATACACATACACATACACATACACATACACATACAAATACAAATATAAATACACATACACATACACATACACATACACATACAAATATAAATACACATACACATACACATACACATACACATATGCATACACATACACAAACACATACACATACACATACAAATACTTTATTAGCACAAACTCATCAACAATAAATGGTTAAGGCCCAGAATATATGATAATACACAATAACATAATATGCATGTAGTGGAACAAATCATAATAGTTACAGTATAAAACGCTATAATAATTATAGCAAATCTTTTCTTATATTCAAACAGTTTGATATGAAAGAGGAAGTCAATCTAAGAATTGAGTATAACTTATTATTAAACAAAAAGCTTATTTTGTTGTTAGCATTTTTATAACTTGCATTTTCAAGTATATTTGATATTTTTTCATTAAATATGTTTCTTTGAGTATTGAATTTTTTACAATGTAGGAGAAAATGTTTTTCATCTTCAATTTGATTTGACTTGCATAATAAACAATACCTCTCTGTTCTAGGTATGTTTAAGTGTCTTCCTCGTTCAATCATTAATGGATGAGCACTTTTTACAATTGCTGCTCTATCACATCTATTGTTTAAAACATCCACATTAGGTGGTCTTTGATCCATATTGTAGACACTCTGGAAAAAGTTGAGTCTTTGAGAATCACATATGTTTGCATTTTGAGTTTGCAAACATTGATCGTGTATTCTTTGTTTTATTGTATTTAAATTAAGCTTAATATAATTAATATTATTTATGGTGTAAGAATGGCCAAGGCCATTTAATAAGTTTTTTACCTTTTTTACCCAATGATTTGTTTCTCTAAGACTTGATATATATATCATATACTAAAGTGTTTTTTTGAAGAAATTATATGATTCATAAAGTTAAATATTGAAAATAATATTTTACTCTTCAAAGGGGTTCTGTTAAGTTCAGCTCGACATCCATCATTAGATGCTTTACAATGAATTCCTAGTATCTCTTTGATAAATTTAATATGTAGTTTTTCAAATGGATCTGAATCTTTAAATGTAGAATCGACACCCCAAACTTCACTACCATATGTAAGATTAGGAGTGACTAAGGAATCAAATAATTTTTCCAGAAGTCTACGTGGGTTGTTGAGACCAATGTTTTTATTAATTTTAAAATAAGTTTTTCTGGCTTTTTCCATTAGGGTATTTATAGCCAAATTGAAATTACCGTTAAATTTCAGTACCATTCCTAAATAACAGTAGTTTGCTACTGTTTCAATATCAACATTATTATAAGTAAATTGGTTTAAATATGTTTTACCATTTGAGTTAAATACCATTATTTTTGATTTATCAGTACATAAAAAATGTACTAGATATTATAAGAAAGACAACTCTATCATTTTTTTTACTACTGGTTTCCAGTTTCATATTTCGTGCCATTACATCCCAGTATGATACCAGTTAGCACGACAGAACAACAAACAAACGCATATATTTTGATTGCTGACGAAATTTTGCCCAGTGCAGATCATTGAAAGTTGGAATGGGTGTTTCAGTTGAAATAGAGTATTGGTAGGTTCAGAGTTTCTTCTTCATATTCTACAGAAAATCAAAACAGACACAGTTCACATTCACAGACAATCGAGGGAATTACACAACGATACCCCTTTTCGCCTTTTAAAATTTTCCTTTACTTAGCTTTACGTTACATTACAGGGACGATTTTTTTCCAGTCATTTAACTGATTGTATCTACACTTAGGTGACAGAAGTATTTCGCGTTTTGTGTACACAACGTCACGCCACGAGATAAGAATGCACTTCGGTTGCCTATAACTTTATTGATATTTATCATTATGTTGCAGGGATTTCAAAGTGGGCCGGTACCCGGTACTTTTACCCGTCTGAGATCGTGTATAGTACCGGCAGAAATTACTGAACCCCCCAAAAATTAGCGGTGGTCAAAACCACAAGTACGATAGGCTTGTGGAATATTTTTCATAAAAAATTAATGATCACGTCAATTGCTGAATTCTCGCATTCAAATCGAACAACTGCGTTCAGCCACGACCAAGTTGACAGGATATATTTCCTGTTTTAAAAATATCTTTTCCTTAGAATCGTAAATAGCAGTTTGCGCATGCGGTAAATAGATATGTTTACACCCCAATATCTTTTCATCCTTGTGTAACAAAGCTGACATTATTTCAAAATAAAAAATGACCGATTACAAATTATGTTCAAACACAAACTAGTGTAATCTTCAGTAATATAAGTATGATCATTATTATCCATTTAAAACCCAGGGTCGAATCATTTTGGGGCGTACTGTCTTGTTGCTTAACTCCCAATCGTAACTACTCGGGCATTCTCGCTACCCTGCAAATAACCTCGTATGCATTAGGCGTATAAATCGCACTACTTTTCACATGTCAGTTACATGAAAGTTTGATAAAGTTATATTTTAAGCAATTTTCTATATTTCAATTAAAGTTTTAATTAGTTTTGCATGATTAGATTTTACTTAGTATGTCTTCCATATTGGATTTTCGTGGACTATATTTTTGTGCGGCTTAACTTAACTTAACTTCCGGCAAACAATTTAAGAAGAATTTCTACTATGTACGTACGAGGTTATTTGCAGGTTAGCGAGAATGGCCGAGTAGTTACGATTGGCTTAGCTCCGTCCATATTGTTTAACTTCCGGTATAAAAAAATAAAAACCTGTGGCTAATTTATTTACATATTTTGACGTGGCCCTACCGCGGTTATTCACAGAAATGAAAGTGTGATGACAAACATTTTTAAAGGGGGTACGAGGAGATAAGGGATAGAAAATTACTAGAAATCTTAAAAAAGGACCGGACATGGCTCAAATACGAATTGCATTGTAATGTCAAAACGCCGGCCCCACTTTTTTTCCAAAATAATTTAACTTTTGTGATTCAATGTTAATAAATGTCTTCGTTTTTGTTCTAACATTTTTTTTTTTGCACATAAGTCGTGAAAGTAACAATATATATTGTTTTTGTTTAATTATATTTGTATTGATCTATTTATTAAAATTATAAATTTTATTAATGATGATTGCAAATTAAATTTATATGTTTCATTAATTATGACACTTATATGTCTTGATCCGTGCCAATGGTCTTTGATGAGTTTAATTACTGGTAATAAAGTAAAAAAAAAACACACAAGCCAAGGTATTGTGAAAAAGAAAAGGACAAAGCCAACAAAAGCATTTTTAGGAAGTTTATGCTTTGATAACAATGGCTTGGTCAAGCCTAGCTGCGGAACCGTAGCACTTTATGATCCTTTTGTGGTTTTTTAAGATATGGCAGACTATCTATGAATAATCTTGGCTGAAGTCTGTAAACAGAAATATTCAATAAAGAAATTGGGGAAAAAATCCATTATGCATGGTCTTGGTGAAATCTGAACTCTATAAAGAGAAAGTTAATGGGATTTTTCTTTCAAAAATACTTTATGTTTTGCAGTCTCTGAAGTACATTTTTTGGTCCACAAAATGCTAGATTTCAGGAGCTTCCACCCCCTGGACCCCTTACGGCCCTCAGCCTACTTTTTTTAGGTACCTTCTAAAATTTAAGAAGTACCTCCTATTATAAAAAACTTTGAAACCCCTGATGTTGCTAAATTTAAACACCATATTTTCCAAAATATGACATGTTAGTGACGTAATTTCCACGTGCGTACATAAAAAGTAAGCGCTATTAAAAGGGGGTTTCCAACATGTCTAGAAAAACAAAAGAGATGAGCCATGACTAAAAACGGCATGTATTTCGGCTAGATCAGGATGGATTAAGACCAACAGAAATTGGAAAAATAATTGGATTTAGTCGATCTGCAGTGTCTAAATTTTTTAAAAGATTTGATCCATGGGAAAAAATAGAAAACAAGTCGTGAACATATCGACCCATATCTACGAGCAAGCAAGGTGAGCGTACATTGATAAGGCTTGTAAAACAGGATCGTAAAAGAAGCTTGCGCAATTTGATGAATGAATTTAGTCTGTTCAAGTTCCGATTTGTAAAAGGTCAATTCAAAGACGATTGAGTAATTTATGGCTTTCACAAGATAATTGTTGCGATAAAACTGACGATTTCGTTGAAAATAAAAAAAATCGTGTGTGATGGTGTCGAAATAGACTACACTGGACAATACAAGAACAATATGGAATAAAATAATATTTCAAATGAAATGTGGTGTTGACTAGGGTAAAATGCACATGTGTATGTGTGGTGAAAAGCAAAAGAAAAGTGGAACACACTATGCTTAGGACTGTATGGACGTCGTAATGGCGGCACCCGTGTGTCTAATGTTTTGGTGTGTGTTTGTAAAGACGGGGTTGGTACAATCACAGATGTAGAAGGAACTATTAACTGGGCTAAGTGCGTAGACATCTTTGACAATAATCGTTTGCCAGTCGTTATAAAAATTTGAAAATTATCAGTGGATTTTCCAAGATGACAGCGCCCCCGGTACACCAGTCCGTACAGACAAAATTGTAGAAAGATAACAATGATGTCGATTGTCTTGTTTGGCCATCCCAATCACCAGATCTTAATATAATTGAAAATATTTAAAGATTAATTGAAATACGATTAGAACTGGAACAACACACCATTCATTCCAAGGTTGACCAGTAAACAGATATTTGTGACCATTATATCGACAATTGATGCTGTGAAATTGTCAAATACAATACAGTTATCTCCATTCTAATCTAATCATGTGTATAGATGTGTATTGCCACATCATTGACAAGATGGCGTAAGAGGTAATCAGTTAGAACTCTACAAATATCACGTGCTATTTCAACCGTGGAATTGATACCGTGAAAATGACACCATTAAATCAACAATTAATGCAGTGAAATTTTCAAATACAATACAGTTATCTCCATTCTAATGTAATCATGTGTATAGATGTGTATTGCCACATTATGGACAAGATGACGTAAGCAGTAATCGGCTAAAATTCTAAAAATATCTCATGATATTTCAATTGTGGAATTGATACCTTGAAAATTACAGCATTGTCCAATCACAAACCAGGAATATTAAACAACTACATTAGAATGATGTTCATTTTTTGTTGACAATATCTGTACTGCTAGATTAAAGGTGATTCTAAATAATGACATGTAATTTAATACTCAATTTATTTAAAGAAAGACCCGGGTGGCTCAATGAGTTAGGTAGTTGGATTACCTAACAACTCGTACAAGCCTATCACCAATATGGCATGGGTTCGCGCACATCTTTATAATTTACAAAAAAGGGTGCACTCGACTCAAAGCCGCAAGTGATAAAGTTTACCAGTGTGCTTGCCTATGGTCGGTGGTTCTCTTCGGGTACTCCGGCTTCTTCCACCACTAAAACTTGTCGCCATCATATAGCTGAAATATTGCTGAAGTGGCGATAAATACCAAAAAAAAAATCATATTTAAAGAGGATTGCCCACGACTACGAGCAGTTTTCCTCAAAATATGTGTTATTATTTGGATTGAATTTATTTATCAAATAATTAAACAATTATTATTTACTGACAGGTGATCTCATTATGTACAGTCAAATTAGCCTTAAAGAACACCTCTATAATAACAAATCACTGTCTATAATGAATGGTGCATATAATATTAACCTACAATACATTTAAAGGGCACCTGCTCATGGAGGCCACATTTTTGGATTCCCTTAAGTGGCCTTTATATACAGGTGTCCCTTGAGTGGCCTTTATATGCAGGTTTCCCTTGAGTGGCCTTTATTTACAGGTTTCCCTTGAGTGGCCTTTATATACAGGTTTCCCTTGAGTGGCCTTTATATACAGGTTTCCCTTGAGTGGCCTTTATATACAGGTTTCCCTTGAGTGGCCTTTATATACAGGTTTCTATTTTTTAAATTAGTGTACGTGAATAAATTTAACTTGGAAAATTGTACAAATGTCAAATTAAACCTTAATAGTTTTTCATTGTTGAGACTAATTAGTTCAGAAAAGTCAAAATATGTTGTAAAAAAACATTAGTTATAATAATTTAGTAGTATTAGACTGGATGAATATGATAGTTGTAAAATTGAGCTTGCATAAGGAGAGACACAAAAAATGTCAGGAGTGTGACATTTTATCTTAGTTGTATAGTACTATGTTGTATGCTTTATTAGTTCACCATTTTCTTTATTTTCCAAAAGCTCCAGACCCAATCAAAGAAAAAAGTTGGAAATAGGTCTGATATATGACATATCATAGCTAGGAAATCAAAATAACTAATGTCAGGAGTGTGACACTTTTAATAGGCATATCTTTTAAATAAAAAAATAAATAAACCATGCTTCTACAAACTTCCATAATGTTTTCAATTTAATTACATATAAACAATAAGTAATAATTGTAGTATTTTTGTATATTGCATGACACCTTTCTCATAATAAGTGATGATAAAGGGTTGTATTTTCTTAAAACATGTCAAAATATGGATTTTTTTTCTAAATGAAAAATGGATGTATGTTGCTTTAGATAAACAGAATACTTACTTTAATATTATCTTGCCTTTCATAAAACATTTTCATTCTTTTGATATAGCATTTTTGAAAATTTATCAATAATTTCTCATTCCACAGTAATATGTCACACTCCTGACATAATTGTAGGAAGTGTTTTTGCAGAGTAAATTATTGATAAACATGGGGAAACTAATTTGAAAACCACTAAAAAGTAATTTTATACTAAGAAAAGATGATCTATTGCTAGTTTTAATAAATTTCAAATCCATTTTAACCATTGTTGATGAGATAAATTCCTAAAGGGCAAATAATTAGCACACTAATCATTAGAAAAAGCAAAAACATAATTTTGAATCTTCTTTTAATATTTACTGTTAACTGTAAGAAATATAAGCTTTTGAAGAAATATAGCTTTTAGTTTGGAAAGAATAAGTTGGTTATATTATTTTCAGCTCGACAGGTTTATTTTCGAGAGGGAGTCAGGAGTGTGACAATTTTATTTAAGAAATAGATTATTTTGTAAGCATATAGCCTCCATACAACTGCTTGTAATTGTCTCTGGGAATTATTTAATTCTCAATAATCACTATACTCTTGAAAAAATGTATAAATGGTTGAAAATTGAGTTGTCATTTTTTATAATTATGATAGTATTACTTAGAATATGATAAAATATGATTGAAATAACATCATAACAATGCAAAAATGAAATATATTCAAGGGAAACCTTTTTTCAGCCAAATAGATTATGTACTACTACTTAAAAAAGTTATTGTGACCAACAATGATTGCATTTAGCTTGATATTTGGTGTATTTATCTTTTAGAAAAATGTGTCAGGAGTGTGACAAAACATCAAAAAATGGACAGTATTTTCATTTGGTTACCTCTAGTTTATACCACCTATAATCAACTTAACTTAACTTTTGTTATATTTATTAGGCATATATAAATAATTGATTTACAAGTATTAAGCCTCATTAGATCATATTTTTTATGCTCGTATGAAAACTTTAATTACTAGATTTTTTAAAATATACAGTAAAAATAGTGTTTCTTTGATATACTGAAACTGTTTTCTCATGATATATACAAAGTTTGGTACCAAAATGTGCCTTTTTAGTTCACCTGGACCAAAGGTCCAGGTGAACTATTGCCATCACTTGGCGTCGGTCGTCTGTCAACTTTTCACATTTCAAGCTTCTTCTCCGAAACCACTTGGCCGATTGGAACCAAACTTAGCAGGAATGTTCCTTGGATGATCCGCTACAAAGTTACTGTTTTTCGTTCCAGTCGAATATTCAATATGGCTGCCAGGGCCAATAATATGCTCTGATTGGCTGAAATTTCAAAGATCTTCTTCTCTGAAACTAATGAACTGGCTGAACCCAAACTGTAAATGAATGATCATTGGAATGTCCTTTACCAAGTTACTATTTTTTATGCCGATCGGAAATCCAAGATGGCCGCCATCGCAGGACATAGATTAACATTGGACCCTATGGGAAAATGTTCAAATGCCTTCTTCTCAGAAACTACAAATATGATTAAAGCCAAACTGTACATGAATGTTCATTGGATGGTCCTCTACAACCTTAAGGTTTTTTGTTCCGATATGAAATTCAAAATGGCGGCTACGGCAGGACTTAGTTTAACATTGGACCCTATGGGAAAAGTGTTTCAAAATGCTTCTTCTCTGAAACCACTTGGACAGTTGAAACCAAACTGCCCAGGAATGATCATTGGAAGGTCCTCTACAAAGTTTCTGTTTTTTATGCCGATCGGAAATCCAAGATGGCCGCCACCGCAGGACATAGATTAACATTGGACCCTATGAGAAAATATTCAAATGCCTTCTTCTCAGAAACTACAAATATGATTAAAGCCAAACTGTACATGAATGTTCATTAGATGGTCCTCTACAAATTTTACGTTTTTTGTTCCGGTATGAAATTCAAAATGGCGGCTACGGCAGGACTTCGTTTAACATTGGACCCTATAGGAAAAATGTTTCAAAACGCTTCTTCTCTGAAACCACTTGGATAATTGAAACCAAACTGCCCAGGAATGATCATTGGAAGGTCCTCTACAAGGTGTGTGTTTTTTATGCCGATCGGAAATCCAAGATGGCCACCATCGCAGGACATAGATTAACATTGGACCCTATGGGAAAATGTTCAAATGCCTTCTTCTCAGAAACTACAAATATGATTAAAGCCAAACTGTACATGAATGTTCATTGGATGGTCCTCTACAAACTTTACGTTTTTTGTTCTGATATGAAATTCAAAATGGCGGCTACGGCAGGACTTAGTTTAACATTGGACCCTATGGGAAAAATGTTTCAAAACGCTTCTTCTCTGAAACCACTTGGATAATTGAAACCTAACTGCCCAGGAATGATCATTGGAAGGTCCTCTACAAGGTGTGTGTTTTTTATGCCGATCGGAAATCCAAGATGGCTGCCACCACAGGTCATAGTATTAACACAGAACCATATGGGGAAAATACAGAAATATATTCTTCTCTGAAGCTATTGCACTGATTGAACCTAAACTGTGCATCAATCATTGGAAGGTCCTTTACAAACTTTGTGTTTTTTATGTTGATCGTAATTCCAAGATGACTACCACTGCAGGACATAGTTTTTACATAGGACCAATTGGTTTTTTTTATTACCAGGTGAACGATACAGGCTCTTGAGAGCCTCTGGTTCATATCATTATCAAATGGAAATACATTTAGGTCTTTTACCATACCCAAAAGAAAATGATACCTCTGAGGAAGTAAGTCTGTATTTGTTATCATTTTAACACTTTGTTGCTAATAAAAGTTGAAATTTTTTTTTTTGTCTTCATATATTGCACTGAGCAACTGAATCTGAAAAATATATCATATTGACATTATTTTACGACCAAAATTATGTCAATTTGTCCAATTTGAAATTTCACCCTCTATGTCACACAAAGTCTTCATTTTTTTGAAAATCACCCATATGCAGGTTTCCCTTGAGTGGCCATTGTATACAGGTTTCCCTTGAGTGGCCTTTATATACAGGTTTCCCTTGAGTGGCCTTTATATACAGGTTTCCCTTGAGTGGCCTTTGTATACAGGTTTCCCTTGAGTGGCCTTTATATACAGGTTTCCCTTGAGTGACCTTTATATACAGGTTTCCCTTGAGTGGCCATTATATACAGGTTTCCCTTGAGTGGCCATTATATACAGGTTTGACTGTACATGTACTAATACTCTCTACTTCATTCTTGTTGAACCTATCACCAATACAGTGTGGGTTCACACCCGGCTCAGTAAATTACAAAAAAAAGGGTGCACTCGACTCGCATCCACTAAAGCTGGTCGCCATGATATAGCTGAAATATTGCTGAAAGTGGCATTAAATACCAAAAATCAAAATTAAATCAAAGTCATTCATGTTGTTTCGATCTGTATTCTTAAGGAATCGGGGGGAATTATTTGCACTAGGAGATTAAATCTAACATATTTATTTTTAAATGCTTAAGTAATGAAAATGAACTCCAGAAGAGAATGACCATTCATACAGTCTATTGTATTTGGTATTATATTGTATTTTCATTAGGAAATATTGTTGAAAGTGGCGTTAAGTACCATAACCCAAGTATTTTTTATTGTCAAAACTTTAGGATTTTTAATTTTATAATTAATTTTTTTTATCTTTTTTTTCTGTCGCAATCATGCAGCACTGGATGAGGGTATTTCTCCCGTTACTTAGAACTTCGTAAAATTATATTACAAGAAGTTCAGTATTCTAGGGTGTCAGGCACCAAAGGAAGATTGTGTAAGTTTATAAAATACATTGCCTTAGCATTGTTTACAGGGCCGGATTATGACCATTTGGGGCCCCCTAGGCTAATGAAATTACTGGGCTCTCTGCAGAAGGAGACACCCTCTAACTCGTCGCCACCCATCTTGAATATTTTTTACTCTTGATATATTTTAGCGACATTTACAAAACTTGAAGTAAAACTTATTGTAAATTATTTAAATAGGCTAGCAAATTTTCAGAATTGAAAAAAAATATGTGTGTTGCTTTAGACATGTTAGATTTCTGGCCTCACTGTTATAGAACTTAACAACAGGCAAAATGGTACCTAATCTTTCAATAGCAATAATGACAACAAAATTTAATTTGAGCATAAATTTCTCATAATTTTTATATATTTTAACCTTGTAAAAAATCGGAGGATAATTTTACTAGTAGAAAAATCACCAGTTGTTACAACATTGAAATTTTGATTAGATTATTGCGGGAAAATATTTGCTATTTTTTATTGAACTTTGCCTGAAAGAGTACCATTTTGTCTGTCTTAAAGGGAAATAACTCCTGTAAAACATATAATATTAGAATCAAACTTGGAAATATGCAAGCAGTCCTCGAAATGAAAATTTGAATTTACCGTTCCAAATCAAATTCTGGAATTTATTTTTATATAGTTCTAAATAAAAACTGAAAAATTTACTGGTCTTGGGCTGGAGGACTGCAAATGGTATAATTCTTCTTGTACAGAATAAGGCACATACAATGTACATGTTAGTAGGATAGATCTATATGTTAGAATTTCACAGTTAATAGCTTTATATTTTGTTAGAGTCTGCACCTATCTTTTGCTGTTGTATAGTTTTTATTTCATTACAGCGGCGGATGAGGGTACGAGCCTCGGTATTTGGAACAACGCAAGCTCATCCTTGATAATGTTCCATCTACTAATGTCACAGGAAATGTTGGCAGATCATGTGAGTATTGAGGCTCCTCATGGGTATGCTCTGTGTTTAATTAATAACAACAACATTTTTAAAATATCCAATTTGCATTGATAACCATCATGTTAAACTAGCTGCAGAACCATAGCTCTTAAGGGTTTTTTATTTACAGATATAATTGATTTCGGAAAACATTGCAAAAATCGACAGGTAATTTCCGGATACGCCTGTACAAAGTTAAGCTCAGTCCAAAGTTAGTTCTAAGGGTTCAGGCTATGGGTGTCTAATGCCACCTTGAACAATATTTCAGTTATATTGTGGCGGTGAAGTCAATTCTATATTTCTGCACTTTTGTCCTAGTTAGTTGGCGGACCTGAGGGTGGAGTTTAGAACAATAAATATTTATCCCATTTAAGGACGTAATCATAAATATTCAAAGATAATTAACTGTGGAAGTTTGTAGAAAAATATTTAATTAACCGAACACGAACAGTATCGGTGTAGTTATTTGGTGAACCCACAAATGAGGTTATAGTACACGAAAGGCCTGACATCAGTTGGAGTCAGAATTCCGCAAGTTTACAAATGGTTGAAATCCGTAGCTCTGGCAGGTCACCTAAAGTAAGAAAAAAGACCATAAGAGCTACAGTACTGCAGCTAGTTATAAAAAAAATAATTAGTAATGTATTCAATAACACTCAGTGGCGTGTATCTAGGGTATGGCAGGTAGGACACGTGGCTTGGGCGCCACTAGGAGGTTTTTATTAACCTTTTAGCACCTAATGTTCGTCCTGAAAACTATTTTTAAAATACATTTCTTGAAGTAATTTTGCAAAAACCATGTAGTATACTCAGACAAGAATATATGGAGAAACTATTATTGTTATTAAATTATAAATTTAAAACAGAATTTCAGTGATTGCCATAGGCGCTATTTCCGATAGATACGCCCCTAATGACACTGTAGTCTAGTCAATATATGATAAAAATCACTGAACCAGGAACAAATTGCAAAAGAATTTCTAAGTGAAGTTTTAGCAACTTTACTGCATCCCCTTTAACAAAAAAGAAAAGTTGCCATGGATATATTGAGGATTAAGTGTATATAAAGATAATAGGAAGTGTTTGAAGATACCAAAGGGAGGTAATCAGAATCTATATATCAAAGAAGAACAGAAAACACAATGGCCAAAAGAAAAAGTACAAAAGGACAAAGAACGATCTACAAAACATACAATGTACCAATGTACATATAAAACTAAAGATCGAATAACACGAACCCCACTAAAATAGGCTACTTTTTTTTTCCTTTGCAATTTGTTCTGGGTTTTACGTAAATTGACTTAACTACTTATTGTTGTATTTGTACATGAGCAGTTGATACCGTATATGGTACCCTATGTTAACACTTCATAAATGTTGTCAATCAGTTAAGTCACAGAATTACAACAAATGTATATTTGGAGTTAAGAAAGGGGACAATAACTGTACTCAAGATATTTCTTAACATAGAAAAAGAAAGGAAAAATATGTAAATACTTTTAACCCTTTACTATTTAGTGGTCAAATATGGTAAAAAAAAAAAAGTAAGAAAGAAAAAAAAAGTGGTTAAAGGGGAGCAACTCTAACATGTAAACTAGTTTTGCTGTGACCAGTTTTGTGTCTGTCCTTAGCAATAACATAACCTATATTATCATTAGCTTCTAATCTTGTTAGAGGGCCCGGGTGGCTCAATGAGTTAGGTAGTTTGATTACCTAACAACTCATACAAACCTATCACCAATACGGCGTGGGTTCGCAGCCTGCTTTGTAAGTTACAAAAAACAATACACTCGACTCGCAGCCGCAAGTGATAAAGTTTGCCAGTTCCTTGCCCATGGTCGGTGGTTCTCTCTGGGTACTCCGGTTTCTTCCACCATAAAACTGGTCGCCATGATATAGCTGAAGTAATGCTGAAAGTGGCATTAAACACCAAAAATCAATAAAAAAAAATCTAATGTTGTTGTTTTTGTGTTTTGCTGTAGCTTGTTAGTTTGTTGACAATTACAATCAAGCCTGCCTTAAAGGGCACCTCTACATTCTACATTACAAATCACTGTCTATAAAGGACAGTCTCATTGTTCCAATTATTGGCATTAATCAATAGTAAATATAATTTTAACCTGTCTATAATGTGCAAATTGAACTACTAAACAAGGGTATATTTTCAGGTCCCTTGAGTACCCTTAACATACAGGTTTGATTGTATAAATTTCATTTTGATTGTATCGTACTATCATACTATGACGTGGAAATGTTTTAATGTGGGATATTATTAGCCCTTCCATATAAAACAAATGGTGTACTGTAACATTTTGTAACTCATCATCAATAACCCACTGCTGATCACGGTGTGATAGTCTTTTACTATCCCCTGTTGCCCATGGGTCAGATGAGAGGGAAATCCTGGTAGTCATGAATTAATTTGAATTAGAATGAGAAAGAGTACCAGTCAACTGCAGGTTAGGAGGGCCTCATTTCACACTCCAAGGCTTTCAATATTTTTTCAAATGAACCAGTACTTTGCTATTTACAGTTTTAATTACCGTAACATTTGAACGTTTTTCATGAATATCTTGTACAATACTCCTTTGAACCAGGAGGTACTAAATGAGTAAAAGTACCTGGTACCACCACAGGGACTTGTTAATGGACATATTTTTTTTAATTATTTTACATGTTTTTCCTATTTACTGTCTGTTTTTATTAAATCATTATCATTAGCACCTAGATTTTCATGTTTACAGTCAATGTGCAATATACTATCCATATCCATATACTAAAATATCCTATATAGGAAAAACACGTAAAATAATTAAAAAAATAATTAAAAAAAATATGTCCATTAACCGAGTCCCTGCTGGTACCACGTCTTATTGAAAGCTTGACCCTCATTTTAGGGAATAAATCATTTAGTGTTATTGAAGACCCTACTGTGACTGAGATGTAGAACAGCAATAAAATTCATGTTGCTTTACTTTAATTTGTGTCTAATTGTAAAGTTGGATAGTCCAATGTTCATTTACATTCATACCATTTCTTACAAAAAGGTTTATAAATAATGAGCAAATTGAAATTTTATCTAGTCTCTGTAATTACATAATTAAAAGTGGAATTTGAAACTTTTTGAAGGGTGCAGTTTTGTTACTTAATACAAATGTATGCCATATCGTCAAATTGCATATTCCATGAAAGAAAATGGCATTTCTTACCAAATTACTTTTTTATTTACAGCCTCATATGAAGTAAAAGTCAATGGCAAATTGATTTTTTCTAAATTGAAACTGGGTGGATTTCCAAGCACGGAGGAAGTAAGTTATTTATTGTTTTAGAATTACAGTTGAACCCCATTGTATTTAAGCCAAAGCTGTTGAGTATTTGAATTATTATCGATAAATCGAGGGGCCTCCACGATATAATTGAAATATGGTTGAAAGTGACACCATAATCCTTATAGATAAATCCAGCTAAGTGCTACTACTAACAGAAACATGTTTTGCTTTGAGTTGACCGTGGTAACAACTAATTTGAGTTTGAGATAACACGGTTTGACTGTTATTATTGACTTAAGTGTAAACACCTGAAGTGCCTTAGAACATAGGGTCGAACCACGGTAGGCAGGGGCGGATCCAGGATATCAAGTTAGAGGGGGTGCACTTAAAAATATTGCACCGAGCGGAGGGAGGCATGAACATTTTGGGGTATTTCGTGTGAAAAATCACGATTTTTACACCGACAAATCATATTTTTTCCACTTTCAGGGGGGTGGGGGGTACCGGGTGTGCCCCCCTGGATCCGCCCCTGGTTGGGACAAACCAAAGAATATAAAATTGTTATTTGGTGCTTCTCCTCTATGCATGCAGCCTTACGAAATAAGATTAAAGACTGGTTGTCTAAAAAAAATGGAAAATGTGTCTATGGGGAGAGACATGTCTACACACAGACTGTTGTTTCGGTGAGCTAGCACTAAAAATCTAATTTAAGCTAAATGCTACGAAGCAGACATCATCTCCTCAAAATGCATAATGTTTTCCCCTGAAAAATTACTCATTTGGTTTTAAGCAACAAATAAGGTGATTAACTTTTGCCTTGTTAAGCAATCCATCGAGAACCTGAATGCTAACTAACTAATTGACTAAAAACAGATTCTTGATCATCTTTTTAATTATGGATTTACAAAATGTATCAATAAAAATGTAGATCAATTTAGTATTCATGACATGTTTCTGGGACTAATCACCTGAGGTCATCTATGTGTGAAGCAGTTCTGGAACTAATCACCTGAGGTCACCTATGTGTGAAGCAGTTCTGGGACTAATCACCTGAGGTCACCTATGTGTGAAGCAGTTCTGGGACTAATCACCTGAGGTCACCTATGTGTGAAGCAGTTCTGGGACTAATCACCTGAGGTCACCTATGTGTGAAGCAGTTCTGGAACTAATCACCTGAGGTCACCTATGTGTGAAGCAGTTCTGGGACTAATCACCTGAGGTCACCTATGTGTGAAGCAGTTCTGGGACTAATCACCTGAGGTCACCTATGTGTGAAGCAGTTCTGGGACTAATCACCTGAGGTCACCTATGTGTGAAGCAGTTCTGGGACTAATCACCTGAGGTCACCTATGTGTGAAGCAGTTCTGGAACTAATCACCTGAGGTCACCTATGTGTGAAGCAGTTCTGGGACTAATCACCTGAGGTCACCTATGTGTGAAGCAGTTCTGGAACTAATCACCTGAGGTCACCTATGTGTGAAGCTGGAGAACCTTGGTTGTAATAATAATAACATTATATAGGGACTTTCTATGTATGTCTGAACATGAGAAGAAGAAATTTTCTATAGTTTGCCTGTCCATTATTTATTATTATTACATTTGTATTTAAGAATTGATCGCAATCTTTGTTCGGTTCATGAAGAAATAACCTCAATCAGGTTGTACACACCGTGTAATCCATGTAGCTCAAGGGCGTGTACAACCTGATTGAGGTTATTTCGAATGAACTGAACAAATAATTTCGATCAATCCTTCAAATTAATTCAAACTTTTTTTGTTATGATATTGAAAAATATATTTATTTTTTCAAAATAAGGCAAATAATCGGAAATAAATTTAAATAACCCCAAAGGTGCCTCAATTAAAGAAAATCACCTGATGACAATGGCACGCGACGCCTTGAGAACTACGTCTATTTTTCGATTCCGTACATTGACAAATAACCTCAACTTTTTAACCAATCAAAACATGTATAAAATGACATGTGACTAAAATTAATTTATATGATTATAATTACAGCTACCTATGCAATGAGTACATATCGCCACCAAAGTTGTGAGTTTGAATCCCACTCGGGCGTGATGTACTAGATACAATAGTATTTGATAAAGGTTGTCAGTGACTTTGCGACAGGTCAGTGGTTTTATCTGGGCACTCCGGTTTCCTCCACCAATAAAACTGACCGCCACAATATGACTGAAATATGGTTGAAAGTGGCTTTAAACACCGTTAACCATTAACCTAACCTCTAATTACAGGTTCTTAGATGTATCAGGGAAGCTGATAAAGGGGAAGAACCCACAGAAATATCTATTGCTGAAAGCCCAGGATGCATCATTCTGTAACCAGGAAGAATAAATAGATTGCGATAATATAAATCTTTGACCAAAGACATTGAAATGGGGGAGAGTTTCAAGTTTAGTGCTCAACAGGAAAAACTTTGGTTTTTACCTGTGATCACCATTTAGCAGTTTGTTGAGCAAACTGGTTCCATGCACAATAGAGAGTAAAGGACGAACAGTCTGAACAAAATGTAGTTTATAAATTTCAAAGTTTGGCATAACTTTTGTTAAAGAATGGTAATTTAGTTTCAATATAAACTTTTTACCATGTTAAGAAAAGCTTTGAGATCAGTTATAAATTTAAAAGAAATTACTTATTCCATGGCTCCATAGATACCATGTTTCTTGACATGCTGTTGAGTGACAATATTAAATTTTATGTCACAAACTTTTCCGATGAAGCACTAAACTTGAAAATCTCTTGATTGTAAATATATACAGTACAGACGCATTGTCACAGTGTACAACTGTGAATGTGGGTGGAACACCACCAAATTACATCCTGTTTATTATATAGAAATGTTGACAGGGTCGTAAATACAAGTATCATGTTCAAAAAACACCAGCAGATCACTGTGGTAATATTGTTCCTCTGTGATTCACTGATGTCGGACAACAGTGTTTTGTAACAAAAACACCATGTAGTACTGTACATGTAGTGTTTGTTCCACCATGATTCACTGGTGTCACGGACCAGTGTTTTCTTGCAAAAACACCTTGCTCCTACTGTAGTTTCGATTGCGACTTTCTACATTGAAGCTCATGTCTCTTTTTTATGAAGATAAAAGCTTAAAATTTCATGTTTTTATTGGATGGTTATAAGAGACAGATTTGAGATGAGGAAGTCACAATTAAAAGACAATTTACAATCTCAAGGATTTATATACATGTACATGTATTTTTTTTTATTGCATTTTATTACATATGTCCTGTTTGTTTTTTGATACTGTAAGTTTATTCTTTGGTTATTAGACCATAATAAATAAATTATTTGTTTGCCCCAAAATGATCAACCAGAAGAAAATGATGCCTACTCGATTTTTGTTTCTTAATTTTTTTTTTCTTTAATTAAATCTGGATATTTCCAAGTTCCTGAGAGATAAGGTATATTATTCCAAATTTTAATACAATTTAACATTTTATAGAAAACAAAATTCCCTACCTCCAAGTCCAACATCCATGGATTAGAATAGAACTGACTAACATTTTGTCCAGGAATACCTCACAGGTCCAGGTGGCTCAATGAGTTGGGTAGTTGGATTACCTAACAACTCATACAAGCCTATCACCAATACGGTATTGGCTGCCCGGCTTTGTAGATTACAAAAAAGGGTGCACTCAACTCGCATCCGCAAGTGATAAAGTTTACCAGTTGCTTACCCATGGTCGGTGGTTCTCTCCGGGTAGTCCGGCTTCTTCCACCACTAAAACTGGTTACCATGATATAACCGAAATATTGCTGAAAATGGCATTAAAACACACGCAAACAAAAATCAAATCAGGAATGCCTTACTATTTCAGGTTTTTTCTATCTACCCATGTCCAATATCCATGGGTTGGGTTTTGACTAACAGACATTTCATTCAGGGTGGACTTACTGTTTCAGTTTTTTTCTATCTACCCATGTCCAACATCCATGGGTTGGGTTTTGACTAACAGACATTTTATTCAGGATGGACTTACTGTTTCAGGTTTTTTCTATCTACCCAAGTCCAACATCCATGGGTTGGGTTTTGACTAACAGACATTTTACTCAGGGTGGACTTACTGTTTCAGGCATAGGGTTGTTGCAGTTTATTTAATGAAAACCTAGTCATTTGCGTCCTCATTTATTTTTATATGACCAAAATATTTTGTCGTTGTAGATTATTATGGTCTTATCACCCCGTGTCATTCTTCCTATTTTTTCCCTTGCTAGATTTTGAAAATATTTTGTATAATGATACTTCGATCAAATCATATGCCAACTTTGAATATGGGCATGGTCCTCAAAGCATTTGGAAGACGACAAAAAATTCTAAATTTTTAGGTCATTAAAAATAATATTCCATGGGGCGTGTAGTAAAGCATAGAAGCAAAAAGTATTAACTGAAAAACACCCTTGTTCTTACAGATGTAAGATACAGACCCAAAAGGGGCCAAATTAAATACAGACCCAAAAAAGAGCCAAATGTTGTGTACTGCAGAATAAATACTATGAAAAACAAAAAATATAGCACCGTCAGAATACCAAATTATAATCGAAAAACTTTAGAAAATGACACAAAATCTATACTTCTAGCACACAAATATATGACCACTCTTTTTCCAGGGTTAGTACAGGCACTGGCAATAAAACATAGCTGGATTAGATTCATTTGATTGGCCCAAGTGTCTCCTTTTAGTGAAAGGTTGTAATATATAGCTCGTATTGTGATGAAGGATAATAATTTCCAAAAATAAAACCCACATGATGAGTAAGGACCTAAATGTTGAAAAGTCTCCAATTTTCACGTATACTTTGTAACGCCAATGTTAGATAGACCTCAGGTTTAATTAATTACATTTTTAATTGCATTTCATGTCTTGTTTATTTGCTCTAAATTAATAAAAACATATTTTAATTGTTAGAGAATTTGTGTGTATGTATACTATGTATTCCGGGGCCCGGGTGGCTCAATGAGTTTGGTAGTTGATTACATGTACCTAACAACTCATACACGCCTATCACAAATATGGCGTGGGTTCGTGCCCAGCTTTGTAAATTACACTCGTCTCGCAGCCGCAAGTGATAAAGTTTACCAGTTGCTTGCCCATGGTCGGTGGTTCTCTCCGGGTACTCTGGCTTCCTCCATCACTAAAACTTGTCGCCATGATATAGCTGAAATATTGTTAAAAGTGGCATTAAGCACAAAATCAAATCAAATGCTACATATTCCAACCTGTTGGGCCAAACCAAAGACTATAAAAAATGGTATTTGTTGCTTCTCTGTCAAGTATGTTGCACTAAGGAGAAAGAGCAAAGGCTGCTGGCTTGGAATCAAGATAATGTGTTTCGAGTAGAGTGACATGTTTACCCGCAGATAATTGTTTCAGTGAGCTAGCACTATAGCGATCCAATTAAGCTTGTTTGTCTAGTACAAAGCGGACATCGTGATCAATGACATCGCCATGATATAGGTGAAATATTGTTCATTAACAGCAGACACAACTCACACTCACTGAAACCTGCAACAAATACACTGTTGTAACACGGATCCATTAATAGTGCCTCAGTATTGCAATGGTTAGCATGCTCACCTAGAATGTTATAGGAAGAGATTGAAGATACCAAATGGGTAATCAGAATCCATAAATTGAAGGAGTACAGACAACACATTGGTCAAAAGAAAAAGGACAAACAATGATTTACAAAACATAAATAAAACGAAAAACGAAAGATTAAGTAACACAAACCTTACTAAAAACCATACGGTGCATTTTCCAGAAAGGAGTACTTCCTGACAAAAAAACATTGGTCATGCAAATTGTTAGACAGATATTATTGGTTAAATTGATGATTGACTCTTTTATGATATGGCTTTTTTCATTGCTTTATATATTGTTGGAATGAAATTAAACGACATCTTAAATATCATTTATTTAAAGCGTACGTAATTCATATTTGTTCTTCAATTGCACAATGCCACCAAAAAGGAAAATCTCTTATCTAAAACGGTCCGCGTTTTGGCTTTGTGGTGACTGCGTCATGAATTGTTCCCGTAATTCCGTGCAGTGTGACACGTGTTAGACTTGGTTTCATTACAGTTGCCAGCAACTTACGTTAGATGACATAGAGCATCTCGTCAGCGATGCCACAAGCACGTTCACTTTCCTTCATTGCCTCAAAGAGGATATAGGTCCATCCTTCTCCTATACAGACTCCCTCCAAAGATTTTTATTGGTATGTTAACCATAAAGAGAAACTAACACTGGTATATCAGAGCTAAAATTTAAGTCAGAAGAAGGGGAAGAAAGGAAAACGACAACAGATAAGGAAAAATCGGAAGTCCTGGTTAGCTTCTTCAGTAGTGTATTCACAATTGAACCGGAGGGCGAGCTACCATTGATGCATCATGTAGAGGTCAAACAGGAATGCATAGAGAAAACTTTCAAAGAAAGTGAAATATTATAATTATTACAAAATCTGGATGTAAACAAATCATGTGGCTTAGATGGTTTTCACCCTAAAATGCCCAAGGAGCTTAGTGCAACAATATCAAAGCCTATAACAATTATATTTAATTCGTCTATGTGCCAATGTTTGGTTCCTCAACTGTGGAAAGATGGGAACATCACTGCAATATTCAAAAAAGGAGACGAGACAGAACCAGGAAATTATAGACCAGTCAGTCTGACCAGCGTAATCTGCAAAACCATAGAAAATCTAGTATGGGAAACTATAGTAAAGCACATGTCAGCTAATAAGCTCTTCAGTAATAAGCAGTTTGGCTTCATCTCTGGGAGATCAACAACCCGACAACTCCTAAAAGTTATGGATGAGTGGACCAACATTCTTGACAAGGGTGGCAAAATTGACTCAGTATATATGGATTTTATGAAAGCTTTTGACAAAGTACTACATAAGACTTCTGCATAAGATGCATAGGCATAAAATAAGTGAGAAAGTCATTAAGTGGGTCGAAAGTTTTCTTAGCAACAGAATACAAAAAGTAATTGTAAATGGCACTGAGTCCAAATGCCATCATGTCACAAGCGGGATACCACAAGGTAGTGTCCTGGGACCTATTCTCTTCGTTATCTATATTAACGACATGCCAGAGATGGTAGAGTCATCTACCTACCTGTTTGCTGATGATACAAACATTTTCAGAGAAATCCGAGAGGAAAATGATGAGAAACTGCTTCAAGCAGATTTAGATAGTTTACAAAGTTGGTCAGATACATGGCTATTAAAATTCCACCCTAACAAATGCAAGGTGATGTCAGTTGCCAATAAATGCGTGGACAAAGGAACAAAACACTATTATCTATATAACAACGATGGCAACAGAATTGAGTTAGAGCAATTTGACGGAGAAAAAGACATAGGAGTACTTGTAGATGAAAATTTGTCCTTTAATAAACATATACAAAATCAGGTGAACAAAGCAAATAGCATCATGGGACTAATCAGAGGAACTTGTACATATTTAGATGAACAAAGCTTCAAATATTTATTCCAAGCTTTGGTTAGACCTCATATTGAATACGCGGAAGCAGTCTGGTCTCCATTTAAAGTGGGGGATATTGAAAAAATAGAAAACGTACAAAGAAGAGCCACCAAACAAGTACCTACTTTAAAAAAAACATGGAATATAACGAAAGACTAAAGAAACTCAAGATGCCCACTCTGAAGAATAGAAGAATGCGAGGAGATATGATTGAAGTATTTAAAATAATAAATGATATTTATGATCCTCTAACAACAGTGGATATGTTTGAGCTAAACACAACTTCAAACACAAGGGGACATAGCAAGAAGATAGAGATAAAAACAAGTAGGCTGAATGTGAGATAATATACCTTCGTCGTTAGAATTGTTGAAATATGGAATAGCCTCCCAGAATCAGTTATACAGGCAAAAACAGTTAAACAGTTTGAAATCGGCCTAGATGAGCACTGGCCATGGAAGCACCAAGAGTGCAAATATGACTTTACGGCAAACATAAACATAAGATCAAATTCCGGAAGTGACGTAAAGTCGCGCATCAATGATGTGGATTTAGAGGCGGGCATAGTGGCAACAAGCTAGCGTCCACTGTAGTTCTTATGGTATCCTATGGTATAAAGATTTAAAATAAAAAACAAGTATATAAAAAAATTTTAATACTACATAAATTGAGAGAAATAAGATTTCGAAAATCGTAAATTATCTTGCGTCCCAATTTCAAGATGAAAATATTTAAATATAAGTGAGGAGTATTTCCCGTACTCAATTCGCCACTTGAATTTTCAAAAAATCGTAGAAAAATGTTTGTAAAAATCAATTTTTTTTCTTTATTTGCTGATTAAAACTATTTAATCACTACAATGACAATGTTATTACATGTTACAAGCCAATCAACGGATAATAGAATTTTCATATTTTCGGGAATCGGTCATATCCAGAAATCATGGGTAGTTTGCTCATTTGCATATTCAAGATGGCGGTTTCTTCAAGCCAGAAATGTTTACAAAGATTTCTTAAAGAAATATTTTGTTGGAGGGTGCGGGCATTTTTCTGAGGTGAAATATTTGACATTACACCGGTAGAAACAAGCACAGCAAATTTTAGCTAGATGTAAAAATTATTCGCGGTTCCCACACTATTTTAAAAACAAGGCATATTTCTGTGAATTCTAATATGGATATCACTGCAGAATTCAAATCTTAGTCGACTTCTGACCATTTTTTTAATTGTTTACCATGAATGCACACTATTTTCTGAACCAAATACGGAAACTTCCGGTGTAGATCTATCTCTTTTTTCACACATTATTTGAATAAAATTTGTTTCCACGGTTCCCAGGAAGATTGAAATGGTCAGATTTTCGATCTTTTACACGCATCATCGAGTTCCTTATGAACATATGATGACAATTAATTTTGATACGATCACAAATAATTATATGAAGTTATTTATGTGATCAAAACTGATGAAATATTATTAAAAAAAATAGATACGAGTTTTCATCAGCGTTCATTGATCAGCGTCTCCAAATATGGTTCAACGTTTATTTGCTGACGTCATACATGACGCGATTTGGCTTATGAATATGCATGAGCAAAAGTACCCATGATTTCTGACTATGTGGTGTCCGGTGGTGTTCCGGCGGTGTCAGGTGGTGATCGGTGGTGAAAATATCTACCCTAAGCAAAGTCATGGTGGCGACTGTAAAACATTCGAAGTGATGACCTCAACAAATGATGACCTCAACTTAACCAATAGGAACCTTTGGTTCAGTAACATTCTTTTAAGCAGCAACCCTCTATCAAGGAGGGCTGTCGTGATCGTATGGTAGTTCGATTTAAAACCACCCATGCAATCGGTGCATATCACCACTAAAGTTGTGAGTTCGAACCCTGCTCAGGCCAACGATTTAACTGAAATATTGTTGAAAGTGGCGTAAAACACTATACATCTCTTCTTGTCACCTAAAGATTGTGACGTATGCTGTTTTTCAGCATATTACCCTGTTACAAAATGAATAAAAGCAATTTCTTAGAAACAACAAATCAGGGTTAGGGTTATGGTGTTTAATACCTCTTTCAACAATATTTCAATTTTATTGGTGGAGGGAACCGGATTGCCAGGAGAAAACCACTTACCTGCAGCAAGTCACTGACAAACTTTATCAAACAATGTTGTATCGAGTACACCATGCCTGACTGGGATTCGAACTCACAACTTCAGTGGTGATAGGTACTAATTGCATAGGAATTTTTAATATGTTGCCAATGCAGGATTTAGTTTTTAGCAACTTATTGATTGGTACGTTATAAGAAAATGAATAAATGATTTTTCTTAGGAACTAAAAACATGATTGAACTTAAAATGTACATGAATTGCATATTGTCATTGGGTAGTCCCTTTACAAAGTTGGATTGTTTTCTTTACTGGGATCGGAAATTCAAGATGACATTCAATGCAGTATCTAGTTTCTAGCATAAGACCTTATGGGAAACTAAATAAAAGCTTTTTCTTTTAAATTGCAAGGCAATATCCATGATAATCTGGCGTCCGATACAGTGTTTGTGAGCCTCTGGTTATAATTAGATCTCCTAAACAAATACAGCGATGTGCCATAATCAAAGAAAAATCATGCACATATTCGCTTCTACTGAAAAAGACAACACATTTGTGTAGTTGTTCTCAATGGGCTATTGTTTTCCGGTGTAATTAATTACATATGGCGGTCACCTTAACCAAAGAACAGTGATACCTGGTATATCACTTGTTCGTCGTGGTCCGTCTATGAACCTATTAACAAAGGTAAATGTTATTGTTTCCTCTCTGAACTGCTCCGTGGATCGAATCACAACTGTACATAACATCATATCTTTTGTTAAACAACATTATTAAGAACTAACTGGTAGAACGTGCTAAAGTGGGTCACGGGTCACTGTGAGGTCCTGAAGGATTATTCTAAACTGTGACACGTGGACGACCTATGGATTCCTGTGAACGGGATTGCAATGACAAAAAGTCTTTCAAGTTTAATTGAAAGAGGACTGTGTTTATGTTTCACTAACGACTTTCTATCATGCTGTTTAAAGACGAGCATTTTTATAATTATAAAAAAGTTATAAATACTTTCAACCTAATTGATGAAGCGTTTTCAGTTTCCTTTCCTCGTATACGTAACTACCAAGGGCCGTCGTGATCGTGATCGTATGGATGTTGGATTTATAGCTACCTGTGCAACCAGTGCATATCGCAACAAAAGCTGTGGATTCGAGTCCCGCTAATGGTCAGGTGTACTCGATATAGCATTGTGTGATAAAGTTTGCTACAGATCGTGTTTTTCTTTGAGTACTCTGATTTCCTCCACCATTAATACTAATCGCCACGATATGACTGAAATATTGTTGAAAGTGGCGTTGAACACCATAGCCTTGAAACGTCAGAGCTGTCAGATTATACTTGTTCATTGGATTGTGCCGTTAAAATCTCTAGGTTTTTACCAATCAGAAAACCAAGGATACACATGATTTAATATAGGACACCATTGGGGAAAAAGTCTTCAAAGCACCCTTCTTAGAATCCAACTGACTGATGAAATCCGAATTGTAGCTGAATGTCATTTCGCCAGTTTTAAACGTTTATGTTTTATGTGGACCTTATTTGAGGATTTTTGACAAAACCCAACAATACATATATATTGGTTTAGTGTGCCATATTTATGTATATCACATGATAAAACATATTTCAAAATAGCTTCCACTGGGCTCCAAAGTTGCCTTTCGACCTTCACCGGATATAATCGAGTGATGTACCGATTGCCTGAATTCATGTCTTATTTGTGTTTATCTGTGTTTGTTTGCCTATAGTGGTAAGTCCACCACATATTGTGTTGTGTTTTTGTTTTGTTTTTCATCGTCTTGTGTACCCAATGTTGCAAGTTTCCCTGGATTGTCCCTTTTTGATTGCCCCTTTGGCATTCTCTAATATTTATTATTTCAAATGACAACAACAATATAAATATTGTAAAATATATATATTTTAGACGCCCGAAGATGATGAATACATACTTAAAACCGATGTTTATAATATATATCTACAGAATGCTTGATTCATTTTAATAACAGAAGGAAAAGCCCGATACTCTTTATGCTGACTGGCTACAATCTCAAATTATAGGAACCTGAAAAATAAAATGGAAGTTGTTATGTACAAATTTTATTTTTCACATTTTCGATATAATATATTGATGCAATCTATTAAATGCTATTAAGGGTTAGGGTTTGGGCTATGGCGCTCTAACGCCATTTTCAACAATATTTCAGTTGTATCGTGGCAGTCAGCTTTATTGGTGAAGGAAACCGGAATAGCCGGAGGAAATCGCCGATCTGTCGCAAGTCACTGACAAACTTTATCACATAATGTTGTATCGAGTACACTTCGCCTGAACGGGGTTAGAACCCAGAATAAAATGCTATTAAATGTACTAGATGATGATCCGCTAACGTCTAGTGAGATTTGGTATCGGGTTACTATACAGAAGTTACAATTTAATCGCAAATTTTCACATTTTCGATATTACCTCAATTTAATAAAATGCTAGTAAATTTTCTCTATTGTGGTCCACTAACCGCTAGTGAGATTTGGTATCGAATCACTATACAGAAATTACAATTTAATCACAAATGTTCACATTTTCGATATTACCTCAATCTAATAAAATGCTAGTAAATTTTCTCTATTGTGGTCCACTAACCGCTAGTGAGATTTGGTAGCGAATCACTATACAGAAATTACAATTTAATCACAAATTTTCACATTTTCGATATTACCTCAATCTAATAAAATGCTAGTAAATTTTCTCTATTGTGGTCCACTAACCGCTAGTGAGATTTGGTATCGAATCACTATACAGAATTTACAATTTAATCACAAATTTTCACATTTTCGAAATTACCTCAATCTAATAAAATGCTAGTATTTTTTCTCTATTGTGGTCCACTAACCGCTAGTGAGATTTGGTATCGAATCACTATACAGAATTTACAATTTAATCACAAATTTTCACATTTTCGATATTACCTCAATCTAATAAAATGCTAGTAAATTTTCTCTATTGTGGTCCACTAACGTCTAGTGAGAATTGATATCGGGTCACTACAGAAGTTACAATTTAATCACAATTTTGCACATTTTCGATATTACCTCAATCTAATAACATACTAGTAAATCTATTCTATTGTGGTCCACCAACGTCTAGTGAGATTTGATATCGAGTCACTATACAGAATTTACAATTTAATCACAAATTTTCACATTTTCGATATTACCTCAATCTAATAAAATGCTAGTAAATTTTCTCTATTGTGGTCCACTAACCGCTAGTGAGATTTGGTATCGAATCACTATACAGAATTTACAATTTAATCACAAATTTTCACATTTTCGATATTACCTCAATCTAATAAAATACTAGTAAATCTACTATATTAAGATCAACTAATGCATAGCTATATCCGTTATCGGGTCACTACAGAGGTTACAATGTAATCGACCAATCAACGAACAGCTTACCTATTGTTAAGGCACCTAACAATATTGCCAAATTTAAAGGACAGTTGTTACTTGACGTGATCCAATACTGATTGTCATTTAATGCTAGCGGATCTACAGCAATATCCATTTAATCTACATTTAGTTGTACTGACATTGATATGTTTCTTGTTATTGAAGTGCATGTTCTAAACCAGGACAGTGAGAGGTAATGCTAGGGGTATCCATTGTGCCCCCTCTTCTGCGATATTTGCGATTATATCCTCAAAGTTGTATCTTTTTTATTTTTATTGATATACATGTATATTATATCCATTTATTCATATCTGGATTAATACACTTTTGCGTGGCCGTTATAAAAGGGTAGCTACATTTACACCAGCCTTTGCAATCAGTGTCAATCACCACTAAAGATACGAGTTCGATTACCGTTTATGGCAATTTGTATGTGATAAAACTTGGCAGACCTCCAGTTGTCCAACCAAATAAAGTGCCCACTATGTACTATATATAGGTGATAAACAGTCGAAGGTTGCGCTAAAACGCCCACTCATAACCTTACTTTCATCAACGATTGTTCTCTGTCCAACATAGTATTTCTATATTAATGATGGAATATCGTAATGAAACTGCAATGAAACGGACTAAAGCACTATATCATTCTTTCTTTTAAATCAGCAGTTGATGCAGTCGTCTCCTTGACAACACATCTATTTTTTTAATATGGCATCGTAAAACAATTGTTTACCTTCTAAACGCTGTTTCTCACCAGTAGCCAGCTAAAATAGATAAAATAAATAATGATGTTATTGTCAACAGTTTAATACTCTGTTTTCTTAAGATGAAAGTTTTCAATTTATTTATTTATTTATTTATTTATTTATTTATCTATTTATTTATTTATTTATCTATCTATTCAAATAACACAACCGGTTTCTATGCAACAATAACACACTAGTTTATACCCAAATATTATTTACATGAATTTAACATGACAACTGAAAAACAAATAAGAATACATCTCTGTTGAAACATGGGCACATCCAGTATTTACAAAGAACGGGATGTATTTTTCTCCTTATTATTTGTTTGCTTTGTAGCAATTTTTAACTTTAATATGCTTGAAATTACACATAGCACTCGATATAGTTTAGTTTCTTACTGTCGCAATAACAAAAAAATATATATATTGATATCTCGAATTCGACGAATTCGTTGTATTAAGAAAAAAAACCAACCTCAAGAATAAGCTCAAAGAATAGTTATATTTTATGTTTCTCGTTGACAATAATATGTTAGATATATTCTTTGTCATGTCTGTGTATATGTGATAAAACCAAGTAGGTATATACCAATGGACACTTCGTGTGCCCCATTACTAAATTAGTAGACATAAAAGCGTATGGTTAATTTTAGGTTAACTATTATGTTCCTTCCTCGTGGACAAACATGTGTTAGTTAGTTTATCTGTGTAGTATTCAATAGAAATAAGTAGACATGCTATGCCTATGGGTACTCAATGTGCCCCATTGATACATTATTGGGTAACAACATCAGCTATGGTTAGCAAAATATGAACAAATCATTACGTTAAACAAAAACTTAACCAAACACGTTAGTCAAAACGTTAATAAGTTTGTAACCACTCAATAATATTAACATGTTGTATGTTATTATGACGTAGTAGGTTAAAACAGTGCAATAGGATATAGGTTATAGCAAAAAACTGATTCCGCATCACTACACTCAATCATTACCTCTGCCACACTTCTAAAAATAGACTCCTCCAATTTACTGCGGAACTGCAAATTTATGTCATTTGACTAAACTACTTTGTCGTTTACCTGGTGTTTGTAAACAAAGAGATAGCATGAAGGCGTGGTTTATAAATCCACAATGAGAAATATTTATCATGGCGTCAAAGCAAATTCCTTCCATTTACTGCGGGACTACAAATTAATTTCATTTGACGTAGACACTTTGTCGTTTAACTGTTATGTTTGTAAACAAATACAGAATATGAAGGCGTGGTTTATCCGCCATGATAGTATATATATCATGGCGTTAGCCAATGGTGTGGCAGAGGTGATAGTAATTGACGTAAGATACCCAGAATCCTTTGCGCGGAGATTGAGGTTATAAGTGCTGCTGGTTTACTCATTAATATTTACCGTGCGGATGTTTATCATGATGACTTACCATTTAATGGACTCCTATTAATTAACAAGAAATACAATTTTAATATGACGTCAGCGTTGATTATTGATAGTTTCATGGTAACAGAAAACAACAATAGAACTGACAATGACGTGACTTTCAAGAATATTTTAAATTAATCAATGAATGAACAGTGAATGAATGAATGGCTAGCTTTACTCCGACATATTAAATCGTTGAGGTGAATGAATGAACGACTGTATGAGTCTGCTTAAATATCAGGAAATATTTGTAGCATATTGGAGAGAGGGCTTAGAATATACCCTCAAACAAAAAGTAGAGAAAGTTAAATGGTCGACCTCTAAATGAATATGTGTATATTTGATGTGTATTACAAAGGATTTATTTTGCATGATATACATTGTATAACTATAAAACCTACCATAGCCTTGTTGCTGATATCCTGAAAGAACAAAACAAGATACATTAATTATGACTTTTTTACTAGTACACAAGTCTTGCATACCAACAGGGTAAAATGAATACGTTCGGAATTATATGGATGGTCTGTTTCACTCCTTACAACTTCGGCTGATTCCGTACCTCCATTTAAACTCATCAGTGTTACGATAGCTTTCATTAAAGCTACATTCGGAAATCTTCCGAGTAGGAGGTACTATAGTACTATAGTAGTTTCTTTTAAAATCTTGAGTCGAGTTTAGATGGAGGTAATGTAATCGTTCGAGGTTTGTCTACTGGATCTGTTTAAGATCAACATAAACAGGGAACCAGTTAGGAATTAAATCAAAATCCAATCGTAACTACTCGGCCATTCTCGCTACCCTACAAATAACCTCGTATGCATTAGGCATATAAATCGCACTACTTTTCACATGTCAGTTACATGAAAGTTTGATAAAGTTATATTTTAAGTAATTTTCTATATTTCAATTATTTCCATGAATAAAAGTTAAAGTTTTAATTAGTTTTGCATGAATCGATTTTACTTAGTATGTCTTCCATATTGGATTTTCGGGGACTATATTTTTGTGCGGCTTAACTTAACTTAAATTCCGGCAAACAATTTAAGAAGAATTTCTACTATCTACGCACGGGGTTATTTGTAGGGTAGCGAGAATGCCCGAGGAGTTACGATTGATCAAAATCCTGAAAATGCACTTGACATTATTGTTAGGTAAGTTCCGATCTGGTACTTTATTTGTCTTTCATATCCTGTCCCATTTAGATATAAACAGTGAGCGTGTTTGGCTAATGGATTGAATATGGGACTTATTTGTATGTAATAACACTATTGTAAAGATCAATCCATGAAAATATATTTTTATTTGTGGATTTGTCTAATCACCAAGACATGTGATTCAATAAAAAAAAAGAATTTTAGTTGGGAAACTAATAATTGTCTAATAGATATATTTCTAAGGCTAAAACTACAATATATGTATATAATTCTCAAATATCGTGCTCCTTCGATTTTCGCCTATGCCTAAGGACCAATTAAAACCTAGTAAAAAATATCTAATATGAATTATTCGATAATATGGAAAAAAATGTTTTCGCTAAATTTTATTTCACTTAGAACATATAAAAATGTGAACATAATTTTGCAAATACTTCTTCTTTAAATATTGAAACAAAATAAAAGATCTTAGCACCAGTTAAGTACGCGGGGACAACAACTGGCCAATCAGAACACTGATTAACAGAAATGCTTTGATCTGATTGGACAATTTTGGAGTACGAATAAACAAAATTGTATGGCCTGATCTAGAATTGATTTCTTTTTAACTCAGTTGAATAATATATCCCTCTACCATTAAAATAGTTCTAAGAATCTAAGATTGGCTTGAAATGGTCAAGTACCAATTCATTGTAGATCTAATGCTATTTGATTGTGTACCTGGATTATATCCGCTGAAAACTTGGTTCATTCCAAATCCTATAAGTAGTTAGTAATGACAATAAAGATATCACACAGGACAAATATAGGCTTCACCACAATTAGATGTTGTTTACATGTAGCTATCCAATTCGGTTAGTTCAATTTCACAAATGTTAGATTAATTCGAGCCCCGTTGCCCCCAAATTACTAAATATTGAAATAAAACTAATGGAGCTTGATAAAAAATACTACAGTAAATCAGCATTTAATCGGGATGATTTCTTTTATCTTTTGATTAGCAATAACATTGTTTTTTTTTTGTATTTATCGCTAACAAAAATGTATATACAACGTTCCATTAGGGTTGAATATGCTTAAAAGTAATTGGCTAATGCTGTCAAATGCGGACGTGTATGAGGACACATTAAGTAGACAAAAATTGCTTGCCATTTATTGCAAAAAATTCAAGATAATAAAAATGGAATTGAAATAATCATAAGATAATTGCAAGAAACACACAATAACAGAAGAACAATAAGCAAAATAACAACGAAGCAGGGAAACGAAAATTAGGGTCAACATTAGAGACAACAAATCTAATTAAAAAAATGAAGAAATGAAAAAAACATAACGTGATGTGCATCAAAACTTGTCAAATGTTAGTTAAACATGTAGATAATGATAAATGAACCAGTTCTATCATTAAGTTTTGTTAATTCAATATCATTGGCCGGACACACATTGTCTTGACTTTTCGTAGCTGGCATCAAACCACGAAATTAAGAAATCAAAGATTAGTTGTCACCTTATATATGTACTTATTTTAGGTGGGAACCCACAAGTTTACTTATAAAAGAACATACAATTTTTTCTGAATCTAAGATAGAAATGTGGTAAAAATAAGATGAATTAAAAAAAGAGTTGAATATTTTGTTAAAAAAAATAAATAAAAATAAAATCGTCGAAACCGGAAGCGGAAGTTAAAAATAATTTATATATTCAATATGATGCGCATGTCTAAGCTACATATATGTACACATTTCACCCTAAATCTACAATGCAAGTTGTGTACCTTGGTTTCCATATTGAGCTTGACCGTATCCTTGTCCTGAAATAGGTTTTATATTGTATGTATATAGATGAATATTGTTTTAAGCTTAGGAAGCCTTAGCAGATGTTTACACACACAAAAAACAAGATGAATGGATGAATAAGCAGCATCGTGATAAAGCATACAAGCAAGTGTGTTTACTTTGAAATTAAAGCAAACAAGCTACTATCAAGGAAGGACTTAGAGAAAGACCGTTTAATTGTCATGGAGTTGAAGAGGGTAGGGACTAGCATGTGTTTTTTTCTTTTAATTTTCTCTCGACAAATATTGAAGAAATAGTGCAAAAATTTATTCTGATCTTACAGTTTTCAAAGAAAAGAAATTGTTGAAAACTGAAAATCAAAATACGGAAGCAAAAAAAATGTGATTTTTTTAGGAGAAAAAAAGTGGTCACCCTCACCCCTCAATAAAAACAATTGCATAAGAAGCCTATGACGAGCAAGGGTCATGTAACTCTATTGTTACGGCACTCACTGTGGTCAGCAACGAGTCTTTCCGTATAACCCGACAACCTCCTTCAATCGAGAGATAATTCCCCTATTCACCGCCAGGCAAAGTGATGGGTTACTCTGTGGGTTGGGTCTTTGAAACCGTAATCAGTACCCCATATCCACATATTAGTTTGGTAAGGCAACATAAAATTAATATAACATATAATGATGGACAAGATGGTCAGTACGATTATAGCATCTTATTGGAGGCCAGAACAAAATCAAAAACCTTGTTGAGATAAAGCACAATGGACCGACTGATACAGACTGACGACAGGTCTTCTAAAGGCATTATGGAATAAGTATCCTTTTAGATAAAAATAAGCAAACAAACACAAACAAACGAATTTGAATACTTTAACCCATTAAAAAATAGGACGGAGCTATACAGTCAAACCTACCTTATGTGACCTTTCAAGGGAACATTGAAATAGGGTCACATAAGACAGACGGTCACTTAATACAGGTTTAATTTATATGAAATGCACTGTGAAGGAAAATTCAAATTAAGGGTGACATAATACAAGTTATTACTTAATAAGGGTTAAAAGTCATTTAAGTAGGTATGACAGTATTAGAATTTGCGTCATTTTACTTCCGTGTTTATATTTTGCAACGAGTTAATGTACCTTGATCAAATTCGCCGAATCCTCCCATGATTACTTGATCTACAAATATGAAGCATATATGAGGCAAAACAGAAGCAACACACAAGCAATAGTTAGCAATAAGCATGGTATAGAAGCAAAACGGAAGCAACACATAAGGAAAGTTAGTAATGAACATGAAAATGAAGCAATTATACGCATACAAAAAAACGAAATAGCCAGCAAAGATTAAGCACACACACACACACACACACACACATAATTAATAAACACAAAAGTGAGCTTTGCATTCGGCACATTTCAAATGGTAACTGCTACCACTTCTGACACTAAAATAAACAAAATTACCCTTAGGCATCACAATTGAATGACATGACAAAATAATGCGTCGTTAAAATTTTCATTTTGTTTTGCGTGATAAATATAATTTGCAACTTCTCACTTTACAACATTTATCTTAGAGAATAAAAACCCAGTAAAATAACTTCTGTTTAGCTTTGTATCCACAGAAATACTTATGATGGTAACCATAGTACCCGAATACACACACACCCACATTCAATCTGACAAAGCTGCCAAACTTTATTTCATATGCAGGGCCGGATTATGACATTTTTATCCCCCTAGGCTAATGAAATTATGATGCCTTCCTAAGACAGAACCGCCCTCTAACTCCCACGCGTCTGTCTTGCATATTTTTTTTACTCGTGATATATTTCAGCGACATTTATAATAGCTTGAAGTAAACTTATTGCAAATTCTTTAAATAAACTAGAATAACTATCTTTTGATTTCAATAAAAATATACTTGAGGGCCCCAAGCTTAAGGAGACCATAGGCTGCCGCCTATGTCAGCCTATATGACGATTCGGCCCTGCTCATATGGTTCAACCCCCTTTTCCCCACGAACTATTTCTATCAAATAAAATGATAATTTGACATTTACCTTGTCCATATCCCATATCTTGACCGTACCCTACAGACGAAAATAAAAGCAATGAAAGCACAACGTTTAAGCCTGGCATGCACAAATGAGCATATAAGCACATGCATGCGTAGAATACAGCAAGCATAATATTAAAACATGGTGATAAAGTATGAATACATGTAGGAATGCATGATGTCGTAACATTTTTATAATAATAAGGTTCATCATTTTGAAAAGATAAACCAATTTAATGAAAGAGAAATTCCGGAACAATCTATTTTTCTCGGATCCGATCCAAAACTTTATGCATCATGTGACGTCATTTCCATCTTTTAGAAAACTTAATTGAAAAACTAAGTCGAAAATTTTGAATCGAAAAAATCGAAGAATATTCTACGCCATCCAACTAATATTGATATCATGTGACCTCCAAAAAGATATTGCAGACCTCCTGCAAGAGATACACCAAGGCAATCAGCTTCCAAAAACCCGAGAAAGGTAAATGCATCGGCATCAGACAGATGCAACGAGGACAACACGTGGAGCAGTTCAGCACCTAGGGCCTCATCAACACAAATAGCCCTGGAAGTAACTTCACAAAGCAGCGCATCTGGAGCACAACAGCATGTATCAATCTTACACGGCCCAGTAGTAAATATTGTCTCAGACGTTCATAGTTACAGATCGGGCAACCAAGAACCATGTCAGTCGATAGGGACCACCAGCAGCACTCTCTTAAATCCCCAGAGTAGTTCAAGTGGAAATCTGCCCAGAGCAGTAATCTAGGTTCGAAGACCATATGTTTTTTCGGCTCCTTCATAGTATACTGGACACTGAGAAATTCGAGTTCAAGAATTGGGGGCTCAAACCTTTGACTAAATAGCAAGAGAATGTCCATTCGCTGGTTCGGAAAAACTGGTATGTTGTGGAGGGAGTTGGACGGCGCAGTGGCACAGGTTAAAGATCGATTCCATCCCCCGTCTCTGTTGCTCATTCAGCTCGGTTCCAATGACCTGACCGAAATCAAAAGTGTTGATCTTGTTAATAATATAACCAGTGCTATTTCACGCATTGAATTGCTATTTCCAAACGTTAATGTGGTTTGGAGCGAAATACGCATGATGAGATATTGGCACAATGCCAACGATGGCAAAGCTGTGGAACTTGCTCGCAAACGAGTAAACCTAGCTGTTAAACATGCAGTACTGAAAGAAGGTTTCTGTGTGATCCGCCATCCAAATATAAGATAAGAGCCAAAGAAAGGAATCTGTATATATTTGGTGGCACGCATTTATCGGACACGGGCAATGAAGTTTATCTCAACAAATTACAAGGGGCATTGGAATATTTTCTATCTTCGGACTCAAATTATCACATATTTCCCCCGGAATAATTCAAAAATAAAGGGGGGAGTTTAGTACGGTAGTGAGTGTGTTGAGACACACTCATATGGCGGGATCTGGCAAGATTTGGGGTCACGATTATTTCCGTTATTCTATGTCGGATCATATTATAGCATAACTTTCCTGCGTTACCGCAGGAAGTTGGGGCAAGGCCATCTCATGTCCACCATGAGGGGTCGGTTCTGAACTGGTTCCAGTTTGAGCTTACCAGGTTAATTGCTTAAATTACATATAAATATTGACATTTTAAATTGATTTTCTTCACTCCCTTGAATGTAAGGTAACCAAGGGGTGATGCGAATATGAGACGTCGTATTTGGAGAGCGTGTCCCACGTTCTTTCTTGTTTTAACCAAGGGGAAGCTTTGGCATCCTTTGTTACCAATGGTGCGCAGATTTGTTCAAATCTCATTAATCGGTATTCTGTTAATCTTGCCAGACCTTGCGGTGTTTGTGCACTGTGGCCGTTAATCTTCCATGTTATTCTTGTTATTTTATGCCTGCATTTACGGATTGATTCTTTGAATAAAAGTAACTCTACAGTTTAGAGTTAGGAAATAAAGGGAAAACAAAACAGTTATACGAGTACAAAATATTATATCTGATTAGCAAAGTATGTTGTCGTTAAATTTGTAAATAAAAGTAACTTAGAATGGAGGGAAAAAAAAGAAGAAAACAGAAAGAAAAAAATATGAAGTTAAGGATTGACTAGCAATATATGATGTTGTAAAATATTTAGTATATGTACCTTAGAATTTAGAGTTAGATTGTGTGTTTTAACCTAGAAATTCATTTGAACAGGAAAATATAATGCAATTCCAAGTATCATATGCTAAAAACCAAAGGAAAACAAGACTGATTCCATATCTGAAATAAACTTATGTTCCTTACGAAGAAGAGTTTCCTCATGATATATAAGTAAAACTAGTAACAACATGCAATATTTCATACACATTACACATGAACACTACAACACAACGACTACACCCTAATCTTTCATGGAAATGAGGGTCACAATGAATTGAAGGCTTAGACTCATCTGTTACATACAAGGTAAAGAGTACATGTTTTTTTTTTATATGATATACACGCTACGAAATGTTTGCAGATACCAAAGAGGTAATCGCCGTAAAGCATACACAAAAGTACACACAACATGCTATGCACTACACCTTATATATATATCCAATGAGACAGTACGACAACACAAAGAAGAACGATTATTATAAGGGTCAATGCAATTGGAAAGGTTTAGACAACGGGAACTCATTTGGTGGTTACAAATATAAAGAGAACACAGACATAGACAGTGGTATTATCAGACAGATATGAAACACATATGTTTAGTACGATAACACGTTGTTAATTGTCTACTGGGTAAGCAAGAGGTAGGAGGTGAGTATTGATTGTAAATCATCTACTGTTGTACCTTGACCTCCATGACCACCTCCGTGACCTCCTCCATGACCTCCTCCGTGGCCACCTCCGCCGCCTCCTCCTACAATTGCAACTTGTCCTCCTCCTATAAGATATTTAAGCAGCTTCAACAACAATACCTCTTGAAATTTTACATACAAGTCATACATTCGTATCTTCCTTCTAATAGAGATCAAGCGAGTCGAGTACACCAAAATATAGAAATAAATAATGATAGTGTGTAGATATTACATGAAACTATCCGGGAAGTGAAAATCATCATAAGTGATTGAGTAAGGTTATTAAAAATGAAACGTCTTGTAGCAGCAAAAGTGAACCAATTATTACAAAGAAAACATATAAATAAGTAAATCAAATGTTCCTATAGTAGTTGCTAGGTAAAGAGAGCATACATAGATATTTCTCATGATGCGTGAGACAAATAATAGAAACAAACTCACCACATTTAATATTCTACATATAACATACAACTATGACAACAAAACGAGTACACCACAAAATACCATACAAGTGAGAAATACAGTAAGTAAAACAATTATTACAATAGACTCATATGGTAGTAAGAAGATAAAGATAACATACATAGATATTTTTCATGATACATACATTCTCACTACACATAACACATAACTATAACAACCAAAACTAATACACCACAAAGTACCATGCAAGTGAGAATAACGATGAGAAAAAACAATTATTGCAATGTAGTAATGAAGTAGCCACAAGTAAAAGACAATATAGTGGAATTATTTGAATTATGAACAAAACATTCGTATGCTAAACAAATATTATAACTCTATTTGATATATAACGGAGGTTAACATTTTTTGTTCATCATTATAATTATAGTTGGTATATAACGGAGGTCAAAGATTTTTGCTAATCATTATAATTATAATTGGTGTACATCGAAGGTTAATGATTCTATTTGATATATAAAGGATGTTAATGATTGTTGTTAATCATCTACGGCTGTACCTTGAATATGACCACCTCCGCCCCCGCCCCCTACAACGTGTCCTCCTCCTACTCCTCCTATAAAATATTGAAGTAGTTTCAAAAATAGACCACATAAAGGATATATATTGACATATTCTGTCCAAAATATGATATGGAAATCGCATAAATACAATAAAACTAGAGTATATTGCATACGATGATCTGTTTATGATACAGAATGAATTTATATTCTACAGTGTATATGATACGGAACGATTGCATAGGCTAAAACCAGTATATATAAGACACAGAAAAGTTTATACGATCAAAAAAAAAGAACGGTTATTTGTGATACAGAAAGAACGTTTACGATACATTTATTTATGATACAGAACGATTGCATAAGTCACAGCACGTGTGAGGTACATAAAGAGTATCTACGTTACATGAGTGCAGATGACATAGAGAAAATACATACGATACAATTGTATATGATACAGAACAATTGCATAAGTTACAACACGTATGAGATGCATAAAGAGTGAATACGTTTCATGAATGTATACGATACAGAAGAAATTACACATACTTCAACAAAATTATACGGAATAAGTGCATACGATACAACAATACTATATATTATAAAAAAGAGCACAATGTGCCAATATAACGCTAATGAGGATAACGTGAGGAATGGATTGATAGTGCAAAAATATAGAACAGGTTGTAATTACCTCCTCCGCCGCTACCTGTAAGATGCACATGATTAAGCTTTAAAATCAGATTGATTGATTGATTAATTGATTTTTGGTGTTTAACGCCACTTTCAGCAATATTTCAGCTATATCATGGCGACCAATTTTAGTGCTGGAAGAAGCCGGAGTACCCGGAGAGAACAACCGATCATGGGCAAGCAACTGGTAAGCATGATCACTTGTGGCTGCGAGTCGAGTGCACCCTTTTTGTAATATACAAAGCCGGCCGCGAACGTACTTCGTATTGGTGATAGGCTTGTATGAGTTGTTAGGTAATCCAACTACCTAACTCATTGAGCCACCCAGGCCTTACAACTACATAACTCATTGAGCCACCTGGGCCCTACAACGACTTAGCTCATTGAGCCACCCGGACCCTACAACTACCTAACTCATTGAGCCACCCGGGCCCTACAATTACCTAACTCATTGAGCCACTCGGGCCTTTTTAAAATCAGACAAATAACCATCTGAGACATTTGTAATAATAGAGGAACATTTCTCAAAAGATGCAATTAGATATCAACATAACACATATACAAAGTGGCCATTGAAAACCAGAACTGAAATGCTATGGAATTAGAAAATCGCAGTATTAAAGGTCATCACGTGAAAGACACCTTTGCTACGTTATCTACGAAGCCATTAGAAAACAGAATGTAATTTATCATTAATTATGATAATTAGAAAACAAAATTGAGAATTGATATTAAAGGCAGATTATTGGTACATTCCAGTTCAGAGGAATACGATTTAGGCATTTAATACAATACATATATATTTCAACACATTTCAGAATCCATAGGAAATTATAGAACATGCTGACAATGACAAATCGAGTTGCAAAAAGAAAACAGATATCAAAATACTATCATTGATGGGTAAAAGTGTAAATGAGAACGAGTACGAGGGAATATGATGGTGTCTTCGTCAGCATTAATCCACTTCCATGTCCAGCGGAGTCGCCACCGTCCGGATCCTGTACGTATTTAGCGAATCCTCCATATTCTGCCTGCTGGGGTTTGTTCACATCCAGCAGGGCCGTAATATTCATTGTTGGCAGCAATGTGGCCATATCTGTTTGTGTAATTACCTCCATCATATCCGATGCCATTCGGTAAATATCATGCGTCACCATAATTATCGGTCCATGCGCAATGCCACTAGACCCAGATGCGTCCCTTCTAGACTTCAATTCTGCATACGATACTCCATTGTCAGCATCTTGTATTGGAGGTGATTAAGATTTTGGTTTATTTTCGACATTGTTAAGAAAATGCACTAATGAAAAAGCTAGCTGTGGAGAGTTCTACTCGCAGAAGATATTAACAAACTTATTTGTTACCAGAAGCCGTATTGCAAAGGACAGTCAATCCAATTGGCCAAACCAAAAGGCAAAAAGACAAACAAATATCTACAAAACATTAAACAGAAAACAAACTAAAGATTGAGTTGAGCAACACAAACCCCTCTAAACAGGGGGTGAACTCGTCTCCTTCACTAGAGGCGCCCATTGTGAAGACGAGTGCAAGTAAAATTAAAACACTCACCTCCGAATCCACCTCCAACACCTGGAATATTAAAACAAAGCAATTAATATAGAATTTCAGATTAATTTACTACATCATTTAAAAAATTATAACTTTCAAATGCAATATTTTTAATCTCTCAAAAAGTTAGCATGTATTATAGTATACTATAAGTTAGAATATTAATTTATTCTTAAATAGTTTAAGTGTTTCAAACATGACATTTTGTACTCTCTACTTAGAAAAAAATAATACAGAAATGACATGCATTTAATATATATATATATATATATATGCAACAATATTGGAAGCTTGGCAGCAGGAACTATAACATAGCTGTGAAAAATATTCATTGTACTAATTTGGAAAGTAACTACATCTAAGACTCACCTTTTGGATAGTATGGTACTTTTTGGTGGCTGATAACTGGTTCTGTAAAAAAAGGTACAATGAGTAAAACACTGCTGTCTATTTCACAGATATCAAACAATCTATATTGCCCCATGCACTGCTAAACAAAGAGTATTTGTGGATTATAATTTCCATTGATATTTATCAAAATATACTTTCGTAGGTCTTCAAATTCTGTAATTGTCCACAAAATATTATTTTGAAAATATAAAATAAATAACATTATTCAGTGTCACTAGTGAAATTATAATGACAATAATGAAACACATAGTCAACAATAATAAAATCTTCTTCTTTCAAGCATTCGTATATTTAAGAAATCTCTGCTTAATTACATAATTAATTAGATAATAAATGAACTTACCATCAATAGTAAATATTTTGTTCTTTGGATCTGTGAAATAGAAAACACAAAACAAAATCAAAACGATGAGTTTGTAATCTGAGATTGTTTTTAATTTACCCTACAATCATTGGATTTGAGAGTCAGTAGCACTTCATGGTATTCCTTTTATATATATATATATATATTTAGAAATTCAAGTACAATAAGAACTACAGTCTGATGGCGGCCTGATACGACTGCAGCAAGGCCACTATTATTGGTACCATTTGGCCTATGATTTCCATCACCATATAACTAATATACTGTGGCAGTAACGCACATTATCTAATTCAATATTGTAGCAGTAGCACCCGTTATCCAATTCAATATTGTAGCAGTAACACCTATTATCCAATTCAATATTGTAGCAGTAACACCCATTATCCAAATCAATACTGCAGTAGTAACACCCATTATCCAATTCAATATTGTGGCAGTAACACCCATAATCACATCCAATATTGTAGCGGTAGCACCAGTTCTCCAATTCAATATTGTAGCAGTAACACCCATTATCCAATTCAATATTGTAGCAGTAACACCCATTATCCAATTCAATATTGTAGCAGTAACACCCATTATCCAAATCAATAATGTGGCAGTAGCACCCATTATCACATCCAATATTGTGTTGATAACACCCATTAACCAATTCAATATCTTGGGTGTAATAACAATTATCTAATCCAGTATTATGGTGGTAAAACCCACTGACCAAGTCAATATTGTGGGGATAACACACGTTATCCAATCCAGTATTGTGGCGGCAATGCCAATTATTCGATACAAACTACTTAAATTCAAATAGAACATGTTACTGCTGGAGACGAAATTATTGATTGTCTTCTTTACCGTTATCAGTTTGTGAAGTTACGCGTATTCAATGATAACAATGGTTAGTGGTAGTTGAAATTCGAAGAATTTCGAAGAAAATCACAGAGTACTAGAAAGTACATGAGGTGCGTTCAGAATGTCTTCGTAGATTTCTTAAGTTGAATGCATATCTTCAAACCATATTTTTATAGATATCTTAAAATATGTATTTGATCATGATTAAGAAGGCATTTAAAATGGAGGACAATCAAACATGTGATGCAATACTATGGCTTACGTCTGTCTCGACCTTCATGCCTTATATACCTACTGAATCTGTATTACAACGAATGTAACAAGTACATCACTTACGTGCTACTGGTTCTGAAAAAGATAAAGAAAATATATATTAAGCAGTGTTCAAAATGTCATAATAATAGACAAAACATGTGATTAGTGCGTTCCATACTTTTAAATCATAGATTGGAATATTAACCAGAAAATAAAAATAGTTTTAATACGTTTATCATCAGAACAAACAATTCTGTCGGCTAATATTTGTAGACAGAAATAACTTGACCTGAAAGATGATGAACAAAATTATTTGATCCTTGAGTTTATATTAAGAAATTTTGTAGTTATGTCCAAAAATAATCTGTGTGAAAACAAAATCAGGAACGGAAAAAACATACTCCTTCCCATAAAATGTAAATGATCGGTCCATTATTCAAACCAGTATAAAGCATTCACTTAAATAATAACAACAATATAAGCTTTACTGACAATGGGAAAGAAGCAACCAATTATAACACAAACTCTAGGGAGCTCTTAAATCCCACATAATCCGACACTACGAGATTGAAATATTCAAACAAAAGCAGAAAATAAAACCAGTATCCTACCTCGTCTGATATGTGTGATAGTTTCAACAACTGGTACTCTCTGTTCAAAAGGATGCTGAACTATAAATAGAAATAAACATAATTACTAGCAGTGTAATTGTAAGATTATGACTATATAATATAAATCCCAACAGCAAAAAAATATATAGCTCTAAGATCTACTCTTAAAATTTTAGTAACAGAGACAAAGTTGAGTGACTTAGTTATATCATGACTAAAACAAGTTAATTTTTAATGAGATGACGATGAGATCCTCTTTGTACTAGACCAACACGCTTATATTGTTTATGAAAATAATTCACTGAAACAACAGTCCACGGATAGACATATCGTCCCACTCGGACACATTATCATGATTCCGAGTCAACCAGTCTTTGCATTTTCACCTTAATGCTGCGTGCTTAGCGGAGAAGCAACAAATACCAATATATATTTATACATGACCACTAACTTTCCTATTTTTGTACAGTTACAACAATAAAAAGCGGAGGGATCAAAGTTTTTAAATGAGTCCAAAATTTCATAGCTTTCAACAATATCGTAACAATAAGTTTTATTGGCGAAGGTTTAAAAACTCACGATTCACCCCCCAAATAATAAGCAAATTTTATCATATAAACTTGCATCGAGCACATCTATTTGCACACGGTCATGGAATTATATGTACGTGTGTAATTTACAGTTACTGAATAATGTAATTGATTAAAACTAATGTCAAACTTTTCTGGTACCTGATATATGTAGATATACAGTAAACAACGGTAACAGTATAAGCGCGGACATCCCCGAGGACACCATTGAAAACGATTAGAACGATAAATGACAAAGCCGGAAGTGTGTAAGCGATCTATAACTGACATATAGCAATATTTAAGGTACTTACTGACTCTAGGTTTCTTTCTAATGATTAAATTTTCTACTGGGAATGGTCTGTCACGGTGAACTAAGAAAACAAGAAAATGGCCGATTAGATAACTAATTACCATGCTGTGCAACTTGAAGCCAACAGGTACAGAACGACATTTCAACGTTGAAATAACGTTGGATACCAGGCAGGAAGCCGCTCCAACGTTGTTGCAGAGAATGAATGAAGTTGTGTTGCCGCTGAGAAGGAGCTCTCCTTAGTAATTAAACAAAGCTGAAACGGCCACTATTAAAGTAATATTACACCAGTTTTGGGTAAAGACAATTTTCCCCATAAAATTCAACTTGGAATACGGCGGTACCTTTACAAAGCTATTCATGCATGCTTCAAGTCGAAATATGTTCCCAACAACTAGAAATCTGCAAATCCGTGTGCATGTTTACCGTCCTCGCCATTGTTGTGGAGATTGATAAACTTTCGGTTGCTTTGTTCCGATGATTGCCGATCATGACCTCGTGAAGAAAGGTTTTGGTCCGATGATTGCCGATCATGACCTCGTGAAGAAAAGATAAACAATCATGGATGCTGAGGTAAACACGCACAAATTCCTGACAATGATTATTGAGGAATCTGTCTGTTTCATGTCGTGTGAACTAATTTATTTTTTGCAATTATTCTTATGTGGTACACACGGAATATATTTGTTTTTTTTCATCAACTGAACATTGCGCATGAATGATAATCTCCCCGAAAGAGTTCAAATCTTGGGTCAGGCGCATATCCTTTGCATTACTGTACGGAAAAACAGAATTATCTGCTGTCAAATATTTTGCGATTTTCTCTTAAAATCTGCTCTTGAGCGGATATTTAATGTTATGCAGTTGATTTTAGTTAAAATTAAGTGACATATTAAGTGAAAATATTTAATCAAAAAATTCCACGATATTTGCCTTTCATATTACTTTAAAATTTAATAATATGAAATCATCACTAGTGAAATTAAAAAACAAAATGATATGACCATCAGTAAAATAAACAGTAAGATAGTATAATCTAAAATAATCATTAATGAAATTTTAAAAAAGTGAAATGACCTGTAAAAAACATTTAAAATGCTGAAATAAGCCATGACATTGCAATATTTTTGAAAATTAAGTTATCATCTTGATTTTGTTTTTATATTTTGTGTACTAGCTGCCTTATCATTCTGATTTCATGCTTAAGGCTTCACATATATTTTTTCCAGTTCAAGTACGTGAGGTAGTGATCTGGCAGAGATCGAATGAATTAAAATGCAGATCTCAAAATGGGAGATAACTCTCTAAAGATTATGTGCCTCAAGGAAATGAAATAACATTGTACTTTGAAAATCTAATGTTAAAACTATTCTTACCGACTGTCAAGTGTGGTCGTGGGATTGGCTTGGGGATTTTGTCTGGAAGAAAAAATGAAATATAAATGTCAACACAATATCATTGAATATCTTTAGGACTTAAAATAATAAACATTCTATTAATGTTACCGGGCCGCTTCTATTTCTAATCTATATTAATGACCCGCCTGAATTGGTGACATCTACGGCTAGATTATTTGCAGATGACTGTTTACTTTACAGAAAGATATGTAAAGAGGAGGACACCATCGTACTTCAAAAAGACCTTGATAATCTGTAACAATGGGAAGACACCTGGCTTATGCAAATCAATCCTGACAAGTGTGAGGTACAACGTGTAACAAACAAAAGAAAGCCAATTGCCAAGAATTACACCATACATGGGAAAACATTGGAGTTAGTGAAGAATGCAAAGTACCTAGGCCTAAACATCAGCCATAATTTATCATGGATTCATCACATAGGCACAGTAACTAAGAAGGCGAACAACATCAATGCTTTCTTGAGCAGAAACATCAGCTTCGGTCCTAGTAAAATCAAGACATAATGTTATGCTACTCTAGTTAGACCAATTATGCAGTATGGCTGTATAATATGGGACCCAGTTACACAGATAAAGCATAGGAGAATTGGAAATGGTACAAAGAAGAACACCACGTTTTGCTACTGGGGATTATAGAACCACCAGTAGTATTAACTCGGATGCTAGAAGCACTGCAGTGGACTGAATTACAACAACGCAGGAAGAGAGCGAAATTCATCATGCTCTATCGCATTGTAAACCATCTTGCTACGATTTCACTTCAGTCATATCTTACACCGAGGGGTGTAGCACTAACAACTAGAGGACACGACACCAGGTACCTACTACCTTACTCGAGGATACAAAGTCACCAACATTTTTTTTTCATCAGCAATCCGTATATGGAACGAATTATCAAATGCTGTCGTAATTGCCTCCAACTTTGAAGGATTCAAAGACAGCCTCCAGACAGTTGCCATATATTAGACATGCGGTTTTAATTGTATATACCACCACGATGGCTTTTAATATTTGTAAATAGTTTGTTGGAAAGATGTTTCCATTGGGCATGCGTATATAGTCATTTGCGATAATACACCAGAGGTGATTTGCAAATTATATATACATAAACATGTTTTTTTAATATAACCTTTATTGTAAGATAAAAAAACAACATTATGAAACTGGCCACCTTATATTCTTATTGTAAAGGTAAATAAATAAAAAAGGAAAGAAAAAAAAACAGAATACTACAATTTGAATTAAATTATGTAATGTTTTTTTTTTCTCATGACGTTTGAAAAGTAAAGTACAAATAGAATTAAACAAGTAACTTACGGACTCTCTCAAAGACTTGAGTAACTGAAAAATAGAGATAATACAATATCACCGAGTATGAATATGATTTATTTGTTCAATACAATGAGACAGACCGGTTTACTATGTTATATTGACACAATATAAGAGCTTCATGGCATTCAATAATAGTGGGTTCGTATATACATACGGGAGATCCATATATTTGGATCAAATAAGGTATTATTCGGGCCCAAAAAGCGTATACGTTTGGGTAAATTGTTAGTTTACATTTCGGGTAAATGTTATAGCATCATGTGGACCAATAATTATAAGACATTTGTAATACATTTTTGTCTTTTCTCTTTAATGTAACGACATTGTCCAAGGTTCTCAGCTCCAAATAAGTTTTTATTTGATCTATATAAGACCTTAGAGAAATACAAATTTAGTTCTTCATTGTTCATTCTTAATTTCATATAATTTATTTTTTTTAAATTCTCACCGACAGATACATGTTAAATTCTTCGCAGATGTTAGATATTTTGGGAAACTACACGTTAGATATTTCCGAAGGCAACTCATTGGTGAAAAAAGGTCTATAAAACAATGAATTACATACCAGTCTTTACCCTCTTGAATGGTTTGTGTACAATGTCTGAAAAATAAAGTCATTACAGGAATTAACTGTTGTATTGTCGCCCAGTAGTGACCCTTACCACTGCAGGAAACCTCGAGATAAACAAAACAAAAAATCTAGTTTTCACGTTGCCAAAAGGATACATAGCTGAACTACCTTTCATTTAACGTTGGTGTCATTCATTCAAACATGCATGTATGATTGTGAACCCTTTATTACCGTCTAATCAGTTAAATTAAAGAATTACTCTTTATTGCCGCCTAGGCTGTAGAAATTAAAAACAATTCCCTTCCCTTTATTGTCGTATACACAGTCAACATCATGAACTACCTTTTATTCCGGTCTAGACAGTCAAAATAAATAATTGATGGATACAAATGAAATAAAATAAACAATAAGTGAAGATTAAAATAAAGCAAATAGCTTCATAAATTCATATAATGAACATTGGTCAATTATATTGGTAATTATCTCCCTTGATACAAAATGTTACTTCCTGTTCATATATCGTACTGAAGAGTAACATTTGATAAGCTTCTTCTTTTATTACTTTGATATATTTATATAAGGAAGTATGGATGAAGAAAATACTTACATGGTTTAGGAACTCCAATTACTTTTGTCTTTACGATTGCTCCTGAAATGAGATAGAAGAGCATCATGTTATATGAGATTATTGTAAAAAAAAAAATAACATGAAACTGAGATATGAAAAAGTCAGATTAATGCAACAACATTTTTTAATAAAATATTGCGATTTATGAAATAGATATAAAATTTAAGCAATAAAAACTACAATTATGCATTAAAAATTACATTTTTTACAATGAAAATTACATTTATGCAATAAATATCAAATGTATGTAATAAATATAAAATATATGCAATAAATATAAAATGTATGTAACGAATATAAAATGTATGCAATAAGTATAACATGTATTCAATAAAAATAAAATGTGTGCAATAAACATTTATGCAATAAATATAAAATCTATGCAATTAAAAAGTGAAGTTTCTGTACAATAAGATCTGTGTAATAAGAACGATTAAAAGGTGAACGCTTAGCCAATAAGAAGTTAAACTTTTTTATTCAAAAGTCTATGTTTGCATTGAAAAATTAAAATAATTTACGGTTGCATAATATCAATGATTTAAAGGAATAATTTTAAGCTTATAATGGCATGTAGCATGGACTTTTTTTTCATAATGTCCATGAAAATTATGAAGTATATAACTTACATACAAAAACCATGATACTAAAAACATCAAAATAAATACAAAGCACGAACATATATATACTCACGTGGCACATCAACTATAAAGAAAGAAAATCATATGCAAATTAGAAATTAAGTTATCAAAAATCAGAAATAACATTTGAAAACAATATAAAAATATTGGTTACTGTAACGCAGAGCGCTACAAATGTCCCCCAAACGAACAATATAAGTACTAGTGGTATGAATGAAGAATAGTGTGAGAACATAGCAAGAAATAATTAGAGCCCAGTTTTTGACTGTATCATGTCTATAGTAGTACCAAATTTCGCCCAAATCGGAGGATTTTTGTATTTTGGCGGTCATTTTAAATTCAAAATGGCCGCCATAGCAAACCAAAATGGTCGCAATATGGTGCAGTATGTTTTACTCCCTGTAAATATACATTTCCATTGAAATCTTTTCATTTTGAATTTTTAACGATTTTTTAATTTTTATATTGGCGGCCATTTTGAAAATTTTAAAAACAAAGAGCACAACTTTGAGTGATGATCTATTTTAGCATTTTGGCCGTTTCCATGGCAACGGCAACCATTACGGAAAAATCAACCCTTAAAGGCACATATTCCTACAATGTTTCATAAAGTTTGATCTAGGCATCTCCGAGAAATATGTTGGACAAACTTTTGACGGAAGAAAGAAAGAAGAAGAATAATAATAAGAATAATAAGAAACGGAGCAAACACAATATGTCTCCCAAACTTCGTTTGGGGGACATAATTAAATACAATGTATATACATTTTTTTAAATAAATGATTTAAAAATACTATTAAAATAGAACTGGAACCATATTCAAATAAAATATTTATAAAATTATATGATAATTTCTATATCTATTTAATATTTAAAGAATAAAATTCCATATTATTATAAGAAAATTTATATTTGTAGACAAACAGACAAATGTGTGAAGCACGTTTGACAACATTTTATGACAATATTTTGCATACTCACTTTGCTTCTTTGTAACAACTGAAAAATAAAATACAAAGAAATATATGAGTGAAACATTTAATATTTTACATGACATTTATATAAACAGCAAAATAATTAAATATTATCAAATGAAAATTAAAATTAATAAATAAATATAATAAATAAAAAATAAAAAGATATTACTAAAATGTAACTAAATGAATCAAAATAATGAAGAAAACAACAAAGACACAAGCAGAAAAAAAATAAAATAAACAAAAAATAAACACAGGAGTACAAACAGCTAGTAAGTTGACCTTTTATCATTTAAGAATTATGTTTGCAGCACATTGTTTTATCTTGAACAATATATTGATTATTGTCGTAGATGTATGTACGCATTTTCAATTTTTGAGCGAGTTATGCTTGAATAACCTTGCTCGGAACAGCTTACGCTTTTCATCAACTGTTTCGCGGATTAGTAAGCGTTAACTGCCCCAAATCAGCTATATCGTTTATATGCTTAAAAATTGAACATGTTCGTTAAATACAAAAAAAATAGTATAGTATATTTACCTGTTCTTTCTTTGTGTATTGGCTTAATAACTGAAAATGAGAAGAATTGAATGTTAGACAGTGGTATTGAATATAGTTGATATGATCAAATTATAGCTAACAAATATAGCAACTGTTAGAATCTTTTTTTGTTCTCAAATATCTTAGTCTTCTATTAGGAAATAAAAAAAAAACATATTTCAATATAAAAAAAGCATTTAAAGGAAAATAATTCATGAATACTATTATTAGATTATTCACAATAAATACCACCCTTTCTACCATTGACGAATATTCTTCTTAATTGTTCTACACTAAGTTTGATTGATGAACAAAATTAAGCTCAAGACGATATTGAGGTTATCCCGATCAAATGTAAAATGACTGAAAGCGGTTAAACGTAAAGCAAAAATGGCCGAAAGTGTCGTAAAGCGTAAATAAAAAATGGCTGAAAATGTCGTAAAACGTAAAACAAATACTTACTTCTCCTGTGTTGAATAAAAGGTTTATCGACTGGGTCTAAAATAAAAATAATATCCACACTTGATTTTAAGCAAAAATAAATAAAAAATTAAACCTCAATGCACAAATGATACAAAAGTTTAAAATTGTCTCATATTCTAGTTTAAAATTCTAAATTTTGAATTTCTACCAATGAAGCTGCAGATCATAATTATCATCAATTTCAAAGACAACAACAACATTTGTATATCAAATTACAATTATTACCACTGTTGTAAATCACGCAATATAGCTAAGTAAAGATTTATTCTGTTTTCAAAATGCATCATGCCTTTTCCTTTATATTATGATGTATTTTATAAACATATTAATTCATACGGTAATTAATATATTGGAAATGAAACTTGATAAACAGTTGTATATAAATACTGGTAGGGTTCAACGCCATCTACCTTTTTGAAATGGAGGCTGTACTCTATAATAAGAAATTATGACGTCATTGATGGGGTACTTTGTCACGGCGTGAATTGGTACAACGTGAACAATAACCAGGGACCCCTGGAAAATATGTCACATCCGGAGAAGTTGCGCAGACATAGTGCGCGGTGTGAAGTATGATTCAACACTTAATGGTTGCACTCCCTACTTTGTCTATGCATATATACTGGTACTCTTCTATAGCATAAAAGGAACCAGCCTATGCTTGATTACTCACGTGCTGTATCTAAAATAACAATGATGTACTTACAATGTACTCGTACGGCGTCTGAAAAGTACAATATATATATATTAATGTTATGATTACAGTAAAACAGTGGCTATTACAGGTAGTTCACGCCCAGACACCCAATTCAATGGGTAAGGTTTTCACACACACTACCCATGGTTAGCTAGAACAATTCATCAATCAGTTAGTTGTAGCTATCCGTGTTCCCATAATTAAGTTTGGTAGCCACGATATATTTATTTTATGATTACAGTAAAACAATGGCTAGTATAGACAGTTCACGCACTCCCCAATACCCAATTCAATGGATGATGGTTTCAGAAACCCTACCCATAGTTAGCTAGAACAATTCATCGATCAGTTAGTTGTAGCTATCCTTGTCCCCTACATCAGGCTTGGTAGCCACGATATATTAATGCTATGATTACAGCAAAACAATGGCTATTACATACAGTTCGCGTCTCTATACACAATTCAATAGATAAGGTTTTCAGACACCCTACCCATGGCTAGCTAGAGTAATTCATCGGTAGCTGTTGTAGCTATTCTTGTTCCCCTCCACCTCATTAAGTTTGGTGGTCATGATAAAGTGACTATAAACAGTAATAAACCAACACAGCAATTTTCTAGACAATCACATTAAAATATTATCCAATAATCGATTTAACCCAGCCACAGTTGTGTGCCTGTACCAACGTCACACGTCGTTGTCTCTTTTTGTGTTCAATTATTTTAGGTAAGAGCACAGGCGCATGGAGCATGAATTTCGTTTCCTCCTCCTCCCTTTTTTCTACTACCCCCTTTTTCAAAATTTTCATAATCATTGGTTTTTCTTCATTTGACAATATCAGTAGACGTCATACATCATGAATAATGCGTGTGTTCTGTGTCCACAGTTTTTCGACTGATACAGTATATATGACGTCTACTGATATTGTCAAATGAAGAAAAACGAATGATTATGAAAATTTTGAAAAAAAAGGGGGGGTAGTAGAGAAAAGGGGGGAGGAGGAAACGAAATCCAATCCCTATGCACCTGACGGTGAGAGGTGGTTGTTCGTTTGTTAATAGTAGTGTAATTGTTGACCATCGCTGTTTAAACTTTATTATTATAATTCAATCCAGAAACATATTGTTTATTTAAGGTAGCACTAGTCTAATTATGATTTTTTAATGATTTTTCTTTATTGCAGTTCATATATATATAAATGTTTAAAACAAATCCTACTTTCATTATCTTGCACCAATAAGGAGTAAATTGATAAATAAATTATGTTAACAAAAGCACATGGTAAAGTGTTTGATAATATAAAAATGTGGGAGGAGCTTATCTATCAATCACTGTGTTAATTACATGTATCCAGCTGTTTGGTCACTTCTGACCACAACATAATTATTGTTACTCTGTTGTAATTGTAACTTGCATAACTATATAATTATGGAGGAAGAAAGCAGAGGGGAAAAAAGATTCATTTTATATTTTTTATCTCTACAATTATATATTGAGAGTAATATTCTTGCATATTTATGAACAAGTTCTAAAATCAGACATTTTTGTATTTATCAAAATCACTTGCCCAACATTTCTAACAGCCTGAATAAATGCTGTTCTTTGATCTTCAGGGCTTACGTGATGGGCACATGTCTCCTGTTTGGAACTTTAAGCATTTTTTATAGATTTTGTTTTACTCAAAACAAAAGATATATGTAAATTGACGCGTAGAACACATTTTGATTTCTCAAAAATTATGTTATGGAAGAGTCCATTTTAAGAAGGAGTGTTGTCTTCTGTCTTATGTTAAAGAATAATTTTACTTTTTATTTATACCATTGCGTAAAATGAAGAAACATGAATTAATAACATACTCTTGGTAAAAAAAGATGGATCTGTTTATTTTGATGTTATTATGGTCTTGTTAATTATCACAAAATGTAACTTGCCACCCCTGTGTTTGTTTTATCTGGTACTATCTGGAAGGAGGAGGAGCTTGTCCATATCAACATGCTAGCTTCCAGATGTGGGTCAGTCCTGTGACGTCAAACTCCCACCAAATGGCAAAGAAGTGTTGCTTAGGGATGGACTGTGCACAAATAATGCAAAAAAAAAATAGCACCTTTATGGGTGCCACTACGGACTTGAATTTGATATATGTTGTTGAGAGGGATATTTTCTACAAAAGAGTGTCCCAGGTTTTGGATAACTTGTTTCTTAAGAAAGTTATGGTTCTTGAAAGAACAAAGGGGAAACAAGATTTTGGCATTCAACAGATGAAATAGTTTAATTAAGGATTGGAGGCATATATCAAAAATCTGAGACACGGTTTTGTAGCTTGTGCATGGTTACATAAAGGGCTGAAAACAAAATTTCAGTGCTAGTTGACATGAATATGCTATTTTAATCCAAGTTGATGCGGTGCATTTTTTGCATTTTATTAGCCATAACTTTTTTATTAATGACTGCATATTATGTAATTTAATTTAAATAGATAAAGTCACTTTTTAGCTACAAAAAAATCATCAAGTATTTGCTGAGATATGAACCTTCAAAGACTCTTGATTGGAGTGAAAAAAATCAGACTGTAGTGCTACCTTAAAGCGTTCAGAGAAAACGTAGTCTAATGTAGTTGTTTAATTTTCACGGTATCAATTCCACGGTTGAAACATCATGAGATATTTTAACCCATTACCGCTTATGCCATCTTGTCAATACTGTGGCAATACACAACTATATACATGATTACATTAGAATGGAGATAACTGTATTGTATTTGAAAATTACATGGCATCACATGGAGATTTAACAGTGTAATTTTCACGGTATCAATTCCACAGTTGAAATAGCATGAGATATGCTTTTGAATTTTAGCTGATTATCGTTTACGTCATCTTGTCAATAATGTGGCAATGCACATCAGCATCTATGTATAGATACACATGATTACATTAGAATGTAGATAACTGTATTGTATTTGAAAATTTCTCCTAATTCGAAGATTTGAAGTACGCATACCAGACTAGAATTTAAAACAAAGAGGTTTATGATACTAGAAAACTGATATACAGTAAATAATGATAAAAAAAACACACTTACTTTCTCTAATAATATGCTTTGGTCCTGTAAAGAGAAAAAATAATCAATTAAATATCTACATAAATCTAGAATGCCTTCTAAGCTTTGCATGATTGTAAATTAAATGCACTTTAGTAAACGCATTTTGGGGTATAGTAACAAAAATGTGAAATATAACAATAGATTCAGATTCTTTATTTCTCTTAAACCATAATACATACAGGTATAGAGATATGAAAATATGTACACTATTTACAATATATACAGACAGGTCATAACAAGAGGTTAACCGGAAGTCAACACACCTTTATTAATAATCCTGACAAAACGAGATAATTTTTGGAGTTCTATTTTTGAAGTTGATGTCATTAATAGTTTGAACTTTATTATGTTTGGATTTATACGAATGTTTTTCTTTATATAAATTTTTCTTTGATTGCCGAAATACTGACATTTAAATAGATAATGAAATTCATCTCCAATTTTTCTATTATTACATAAGGGACATATTCTATTCTCTCTGTCTATGTTTTTCCATCTACCATTTTCGACTGGTAACTTATGGTTTGTTGTTTTCAATTTACTTAATGTCAAATTATCCTTATCATTTAAAATATCTAAGTAGTTTTCGAAAACCAAATGATCTTTATATATTCTTTAATTCAATGCCTTCGGAGACTCGTTTACTGAAGAAAGCCCCGCTTGGAGATATTGATCAGTGAGATTTTGTTAAATCGAGTGCTTCAACCACAATTAATAAATAAAAGTTTGTGACTCCCAAATATAATTAAAACCACAATTATACAATATATGTTTTACATATTTCAACCACATAAAGTTTCTATCTCTCGCTCGCAACATATTATACATACATTTATAAATGATAGCAGATAGTTTTGTTTGCTTTCCACTGATTAATTTAGCCCAGAAAGATATTGTTCTAGCTTTCATATCAATGTCTAGGGGGTATCTACCTAGTTCCCCATAAACCATGTAACTTGGTGTGGAAGTTTTAAAATTAAGTAATAGTTTACAAAATCGCAAGTCCACCTTTTATAATTTCGTTTTTTGAAAACCCCCAAACTTCACACCCATACAATAAAATAGGTTTTATTATTCTATCAAATAAATCTAACTGGCACTGAATTGATAGGTTATGTATTTTTCCTCTTTTTAAAACTTCGAACATAGCTTTTGTGGCTTTCTCTACTTGAGCTTTTCTTGCCATTGAAAAGTTCCCAGATTTTGAAAATAAAACACCCAGATAATGAAATTCAGACACTATTCCAATTTCCATTTCATTAAATGTGAATGTTAGATTATTTGGAAGCCTCCCTCTAGAAAAAACAAAATTTAATTTTTTTCGACATTAACTTTAACTTGCCAAAACTTACAATATTCAGAAAAGACATCAAGTTGTTTTTGAAGATCCTCTTTGGTTTCCGACATTATCATTGTATCGTCGGCGTACAGTATAACGAAAAGTTTCAGATATACATGTGTACATATACAATAAGAGCGCTTCTCCTTTACTTTAAATTAATTGTTTCTACTTGTAAAATTGGACCGTTTCTCATGTTCATTTTCATCCATACCCTTTCTTACAAACTGTATGCTGTCTTTTGTGAAATGTATTAAATTAATGGGTGAAAGAATTAATTAAATTATTAATAAAATTTACAGTTCCTAAATAATGTAATTATTATAAAAACTAAGGTTCCCCTCCCACAGATATAGGTGACCTATGCCGAGTTGGACTATCCTCTTTAGGCCCTTTGGTTTTCTTGTTCCCAAAAAGACATTTCAATTTTTATTTTTTTTATTGATTTTTTATTTTTGGTGTTTTAACGCCACTTTCAACAATATTTCAGATATATCATGGCGACCAGTTTTAGTGGTGGAAGAAGCCGGAGCACCCGAAGAGAACCACCGAAATGGGCAAGCAACTGGTAGACATTATCACTTGAGGCTGCGAGTTGAGTGCCCGCTTTTTGTAATTTATAAAGCCGGGCGCGAATCCACGCCGTATTGGTGAATAACTTGTATGAGTTGCTAGGTAATCCAACTACTTAACTCATTCAGCCACCCGGGCCCTTCGCTACTATTTGATGATAGTGAAGATACTGAATGGTTTGATGCAGCAAATACCATTTTTAATATGATAATAGGTGTTACTTAACTTGGGACGAAGTCCAATAATGTAAAAAAATATTAACTCAGATATATATCATATATGGATCTATAATTTATGTTCAAAATAGACCGGGATCGGATCCAGACTTTCCCAAACGAGGGGGCAAATAGGGTATAGGGGAACCCAAACCCAAATTTTCCGTTATTTTTAAAGGTTTTTCGCCAAAACGGGGACCATAGTTGGGACTTCGTCCCATATAATTTGTTTTGTTTCACTTGTCGTAAGCAATTCCAAGTCCTTTCCTGTTTCATGACTTATCACCGTCTTTGTAACTAGATTAAAACGACGGGTGTCACTAGTAGAGTAGGAACTGCCTATCATTCCGGAGAACATTAGTTAACCATCGGTGTTAGTGTGTTTCGTGTTGCTCGATCTTTAGTTTTCTGAGTAGTGTTTTGTAGATTGTTGTTTATCCTTTTGTACTTTTCATTTAGCCATTGTGTCTTCAAACTCCTCTACAACTATGGTTATCCTCCCTGAGGCATATGTGATCTTAGATGATTTTGGCGATCTTGTTTAGGCCCTTTGACTTATTTGCTCCCAAATCTATTTACATTATTTGGTTTTCCAACCTTTCGACCTTGAGCGTACCTGATGAAGGTCATCCCAGAAACGCGTTGTGCGCACTAATTTTGACATCTACGTTTTATTACACAATCGAGTCGGGGAAAATGTATTTAAGGAACCAAATACTCTATGACGAATAACAAGGAAAGAAATCGTTTCTGTTTATTTATATAAGTCTACTTACTTTTTATTATATAAGGCTCTTCGTCAATAACAGTTACAATTTCTGAAAAAAGATATGTTTTTGATGGGTTAATCTCATACTTCAAACAAGGAAATAAATGAATACATTGAATCACGCAAGTCTTAAGAATACGTCCAGTTTGTAACTGTCTATAAACTGTAATGCTTTCATCAATGACGCCTGTTGTATAGTCAACAAAAGGAAATGGTTCGGATCCCCTTACCAGGTTTGATTCCGTCACATTTGTATACCTGTCCCAAGACAGCATCTGGATTTCCAACGCCATTTATAGTGATAAGTTTTGTGTTCCCGTGATTTGAGAAGAGATGTTGGTGGAATTGTTGAAAATGATGATTAAACGTTCTTTTAATATTCATAAATTGTGACTCTTAAGCTAACAAAGACATGTTCTTACAAACAGTCCTAAGAACAAAAAATAACTTTCTACAGAAGTACAGGTTAGGGGCCGCTTCACACTTATCTTAGGCTGTGAGGTGTGATAATGATTGAAGACCCTACTTTCACTGTGAAATGTAGAACATCAATAACAGTTTTATTCCTTAGCTCTTAAGTTTTGTCTAAGCTTAATGTTGGATTGTACCTCGTGTTCATTTACATCCATATCCTTTCTTACTACACGCTGTTCCTTTACTATGACTTTTGCCTAAGTGTAATGTTGAATAGTCCTTCATGTTCATTTACATCAATATCCTTTCTTACTACAAACTGTCCCTTTACTATGATGGTTGTCTACGTGTAATGTTGAATAGTCCTTCATGTTCATTTACATCCATATCCTTTCTTACTACAAGCTATTCCTTTACTATGATTGTTGTCTAAGTGTAATGTTGAATAGTCCTTCATGTTCATTTACATCCATATCCTTTCTTACTTCAAGCTGTTCCTTTTCTATGATTGTTGTCTAAGTGTAATGTTGAATAGTCCTTCATGTTCATTTACATCCATATCCTTTCTTACTACACGCTGTTCCTTTACTATGTTTTTGTCTAAGTGTAATGTTGAATAGTCCTTCATGTTCATTTACATCCATATCCTTTCTTACTACAAGCTGTTCCTTTACTATGTTTTTGTCTAAGTGTAATGTTGAATAGTCCTTCATGTTCATTTACATCCATATCCTTTCTTACTACACGCTGTTCCTTTAATATGTTTTTGTCTAAGTGTAATGTTGAATAGTCCTTCATGTTCATTTACATCCATATCCTTTCTTACTACAAGCTGTTCCTTTACTATGATTTTTGTCTAAGTGTAATGTTGAATAGTCCTTCATGTTCATTTACATCCATATCCTTTCTTACTACAAGCTGTTCCTTTACTATGTTTTTGTCTAAGTGTAATGTTGAATAGTCCTTCATGTTCATTTACATCCATATCCTTTCTTACTACAAGCTGTTCCTTTACTATGATTTTTGTCTAAGTGTAATGTTGAATAGTCCTTCATGTTCATTTACATCCATATCCTTTCTTACTACACGCTGTTCCTTTAATATGATTTTTGTCTAAGTGTAATGTTGAATAGTCCTTCATGTTCATTTACATCCATATCCTTTCTTACTACACGCTGTTCCTTTTCTATGTTTTTGCCTAAGTGTAATGTTGAATAGTCCTTCATGTTCATTTACATCCATATCCTTTCTTAGTACAAGCTGTTCCTTTACTATGATTGTTGTCTAAGTGTAATGTTGAATAGTCCTTCATGTTCATTTGCATCCATATCCTTTCTTACTACAAGCTGTTCCTTTACTATGATTTTTGTCTAAGTGTAATGTTGAATAGTCCTTCATGTTCATTTGCATCCATATCCTTTCTTACTACAAGCTGTTCCTTTACTATGATTGTTGTCTAAGTGTAATGTTGAATAGTCCTTCATGTTCATTTACATCCATATTCTTTCTTACTACAAGCTGTTCCTTTACTATGATTTTTGTCTAAGTGTAATGTTGAATAGTCCTTCATGTTCCTTTACATCCATATCCTTTCTTACTACAAGCTGTTCCTTTACTATGATTGTTGTCTAAGTGTAATGTTGAATAGTCCTTCATGTTCATTTACATCCATATTCTTTATTACTACAAGCTGTTCCTTTACTATGATTGTTGTCTAAGTGTAATGTTGAATAATCATTCATGTTCATTTACATCCATATCCTTTCTTACTACAAGCTGTTCCTTTATTATTGTTGTCTAAGTGTAATGTTGAATAGTCCTTCATGTTCATTTACATCCCTATCCTTTCTTACTACAAGCTGTTTCTTTACTATGATTGTTGTCTAAGTGTAATGTTGAATAGTCCTTCATGTTCATTTACATCCATATCCTTTCTTACTACAAGCTGTTCCTTTACTATGATTTTTGTCTAAGTGTAATGTTGAATAGTCCTTCATGTTCATTTACATCCATATCCTTTCTTACTACAAGCTGTTTCTTTACTATGATTGTTGTCTAAGTGTAATGTTGAATAGTCCTTCATGTTCATTTACATCCATATCCTTTCTTACTACACGCTGTTCCTTTACTATGATTTTTGTCTAAATGTAATGTTGAATAGTCCTTCATGTTCATTTACATCCATATCCTTTCTTACTTCAAGCTGTTTCTTTACTATGATTTTTGTCTAAGTGTAATGTTGAATAGTCCTTCATGTTCATTTACATCCATATCCTTTCTTACTACACGCTGTTCCTTTACTATGTTTTTGTCTAAGTGTAATGTTGAATAGTCCTTCATGTTCATTTACATCCATATCCTTTCTTACTACAAGCTGTTCCTTTACTATGATTTTTGTCTAAGTGTAATGTTGAATAGTCCTTCATGTTCATTTACATCCATATCCTTTCTTACTACACGCTGTTCCTTTACTATGATTTTTGCCTAAGTGTAATGTTGAATAGTCCTTCATGTTCATTTACATCCATATCCTTTCTTACTACAAGCTGTTCCTTTACTATGATTTTTGCCTAAGTGTAATGTTGAATAGTCCTTCATGTTCATTTACATCCATATCCTTTCTTACTACACGCTGTTCCTTTACTATGTTTTTGTCTAAGTGTAATGTTGAATAGTCCTTCATATTCATTTACATCCATATCCTTTCTTACTACAAGCTGTTCCTTTACTATGATTTTTGTCTAAGTGTAATGTTGAATAGTCCTTCATGTTCATTTACATCCATATCCTTTCTTACTACAAGCTGTTCCTTTACTATGATTTTTGTCTAAGTGTAATGTTGAATAGTCCTTCATGTTCATTTACATCCATATCCTTTCTTACTACACGCTGTTCCTTTACTATGATTTTTGTCTAAGTGTAATGTTGAATAGTCCTTCATGTTCATTTACATCCATAACCTTTCTTACTACAAGCTGTTCCTTTACTATGATTTTGGTCTAAGTGTAATGTTGAATAGTCCTTCATGTTCATTTACATCCATATCCTTTCTTACTACAAGCTGTTCCTTTACTATGATTGTTGTCTAAGTGTAATGTTGAATAGTCCTTCATGTTCATTTACATCCATATCCTTTCTTACTACAAGCTGTTCCTTTACTATGATTGCTGTCTAAGTGTAATGTTGAATAGTCCTTCATGTTCATTTACATCCATATCCTTTCTTACTACAAGCTGTTCCTTTACTATGATTGTTGTTTAAGTGTAATGTTGAATAGTCCTTAATGTTCATGTACCTCCCTATCATTTCTTACTACAAGCTGTTCCTTTACTATTGTTGTCTAAGTGTAATGTTGAATAGTCCTTCATGTTCATTTACATCCATATTCTTTATTACTACAAGCTGTTCCTTAACTATGATTGTTGTCTAAGTGTAATGTTGAATAATCCTTCATGTTCATTTACATCCATATCCTTTCTTACTACAAGCTGTTCTTTTATTATTGTTGTCTAAGTGTAATGTTGAATAGTCCTTCATGTTCATTTACATCCATATCCTTTCTTACTACAAGCTGTTTCTTTACTATGATTGTTGTCTAAGTGTAATGTTGAATAGTCCTTCATGTTCATTTACATCCATATCCTTTCTTACTACACGCTGTTCCTTTACTATGTTTTTGTCTAAGTGCAATGTTGGATAGTCCTTCATGTTCATTTACATCCATATCCTTTCTTACTACAAGCTGTTCCTTTACTATGATTGTTGTCTAAGTGTATTGTTGGATAGTCCTTCATGTTCATTTACATCCATATCCTTTCTTACTACAAGTTGTTCCTTTACTATGATTGTTGTCTAAGTGTATTGTTGGATAGTCCTTCATGTTCATTTACATCCATATCCTTTCTTACTACAAGTTGTTCCTTTACTATGATTGTTGTCTAAGTGTATTGTTGGATAGTCCTTCATGTTCATTTACATCCATATCCTTTCTTACTACAAGCTGTTCCTTTACTATGATTGTTGTCTAAGTGTAATGTTGGATGCTCTGTTTTTACTAAATGTAGATTAACAAACCTATTTTATTATGACTTACGTTTGTGAAAACGTGGTGACTGTTTTAACAGAGGAACTGAAAAGATAAAAAAGACGCACGTTTTTGAATACAATAAAACATACAAAGTAAGCAATAAAGAATTAAGCAAAGACTCCAGCATTGTCTTTATTTATCTTACATATAAAACATCAATAAGTTACAAGGATACAGTCTGGTCCACCTATAGCAAAATCGGTTATATCGAACATATTATTCATCACCATCATCCTTCTGTGACTTTTAATTAAGTCTGGTTATGTTGAAATTTGGTTTCAATGAAAATATTTCACGTCTCCCTAACACTTCACTATGAGTGAACTAGACTATGAATGTATTATTGCAATATACAGTTTTAAGCCTTTAACCTTTGAGCCGTAATGAAAGCGGGAGGTTTGGCGCTTTAATATCTGATTGAACCCACCATTCCTTTAGAAATGTCTGTACCAAGTCAGGGTCATTACGGTTTTCACAGTTTTCCGGTTGTTGACTGATTTTGTCTGTTTATATACTTATGAGTTTTGACTTTCCCTTTGGAAGATTGTTCGGAATTCGGTAATTTTGTTATTACCCTTATTCATAACAAGTGAACTAGACTATGAATGTATTATTGCAATATACAGTTTTAAAGTGATGTAATAATTTTTTTTAAGTTAATGTTTTCCTCCATCAGGAGTAGGTTACCGTGATCAATTTTCGCTATCCTGCTTTTACCCTTTGTTTTACTTTCCCACAGAAGACTATTAATTTAAATGTCTTACAATCGTTTGATAGCTAAGTTTTTCATTCAAAGAAACATTGATAATTCGATATCTTTACAACGCCTAAATATTTTTTCACACAAATACTCTGTAATTCCGGAAGCACTCAATCCACTTCCTGTCAGTGTCATATATATATATGTGTGGAGTGGATGTAGTCGAGTGGTCTAGGGCGCTGGACGTAAGGCTAAGCGAATGGTGCTGCAGTGTATCAATGGTGTGGGTTCAAATCTCGTCGTGGGAAGAAAAAAAATTTGACAGCTTTAAAATCTAATTCTAACACTGTTTGGTTTAATTTTCAGACGTATATATATATATATATAATTACTTACTTTTATCACCTACATGCACCGGTTCTTCATGTGGGACTGCTTTTGGCACGGCTGTAAGGTAAATACAGTTTTATAATTAGATAAATGTTCTTTCTCCAGTTGCATTGATGCATAATGCGATATATGATTGTCAAACCATTATATTTTTCGGAAAGAATTGAATAATTAATTCGATTTTCTATATTGAAGAACATCTATAATAAATTATATTTATCTATTAAAATATCAATTTCTTTGGTGATAATTGCATAACTTTATTTACGATTTATCATTTCTTCTTTTCGTCTGTAAAATAATTTATCGTACCAATTGTATAAATAAAATATATTGTAATTTTTATTCTTAGACCTTGCATGATGCATATTCAATTAATAATATATTTATTCTCCTCTTGGAAATTGTAAATAATATTTCTTTGATACTCACGCTGAAAGTGAACTGAAAACAAAAAGAAATAAGCATAATTAAATATAATATACAAATATCCAAATATATATTTATAATGGAAAATTTACCGCAAAAATAATAAATATACATACCTTTATATTCTCAATATTGTAAGCGGCCTTACAGATAGAATTTTTATTAATTTTCGACACTTGAGACAAATGAGAAGAGTTTGAAGATACCAAAGGGGTAAGCAGAATCCACAAATCGAAGCAGCACAGGCAACACGATGGTCAATAGAAAAAGGACAAAGAACGATCTACAAAAGATACACATACAAGATCGAGTAACACGAATCCCACTAAAAATCAGCGGTGAACTCAGGTGCTCCGGAAGGGTTAGAAGTTGCCGATGTAAATATATCCGATTTCATGTGTCATATAGAAGTGTTAGGCGAACATATATAAGTTGCAACACACGAGGAAAAGCAACCAATCATTAAGGGGACTTCAATTATAAAGCCACCTAAAGAAAAAGCTGGAATATACATGACACAGATAACAAAGCCTTGAAATGAGAATCATCTCCTGGCATTTGTTTTGACATCAGTCAAATTGATCAATAACAGTGCAATGTCTGAATATAACAATGCGAAACCAAAACTCCTTCTGGCCATGAAAATAAAATAACCGGAAGTGAGAACAAGTCCCCAGTTTGTACATGAAACCAGTTCTTATGGACACAAACCTTTCTACATTTGTACTTGCATCCCAAAATCGTCAAACATTGTGACGATTATATACATTTGTATGAGTTGATGTTGTTCCAGCATCAGGACAAGGACAGAACTCAAAACAAAAGTTGTGGAATTTTAATCACTGTTCTAACGGTAATAAAACTTTCAAGTACATTTTTTGTACTCATACTCCGAAATCGTCCAATCAGAACACTGCATTATTTAATACAGTGTTCTGATTGCCTGTCTGGCCTTTGGTGAATTCAAATTTTACCAACCTAATGTCTCAATGCAGAGATGCGAAATCTATGCATGACATAATAAAGCAAAAACAAAAACAAAATCCACAAAGAAACACTGGAACGGACAAAATGTGTTCAAAACGGATAACTGTTGCTCGCTCATGCATGACGCTCGTAGTGAGCTTAAACGTTTTGTTATATAGTTTAGGAATGGGAAATTAATGATGTGATTTTAGTATTATTGAAATTGACATTGATTGTATATATATATATATATATATATATATATATATATCTTTATTTCTGGTAACCTTTGTTGATACATTGGTATACAGATAACAAATTAAATACAAACATAATACGCAATAAGTACAATACAAAACATAATAAAAAAAACAGTTATATACAATATTTACAAAATGAGAGAGAGAGAGAGTTACATGTTTCAGTCAGGAGGGCAGACATTTTCATTGATATATCTTATAAAGGTGCAAAAAATTTTTATTTTCGATTTTTTTGTCAGATTCATTAAAGTATCAAATTTCAGAATATTACAATTTTTATCTAAACAAATCTTTCTTTTTTCACTGAAATAATTACATTTTAATAAATAATGGAACTCATCTCCAAGATCTGCTGTGTTATATAAATTACAAATTCCGAGTTCCCTAGGTATGTTTTTCCATCGTCCGTATTCAACAGGTAGTTTATAGTTATTCAGCCTAAAGCGACAAAAAGTAAATATATCCCTATCGTCGAGGATATTAAGATAATTTTCAAATTCAAATTTATTTTTAAAAAAGCGATAATTTAAAGTTTTTGATCCGGTATCGATATTTGCATGCCAAGTTTGGTAAAATTGATCTTGGAGAGAAGTTTTAGCGGAGTTTTTAAGCAATTGTTCACTTATGAAATACTTGTTCAACCATACATATGAAAGGCCATATTCTTTTAATATACACTCTACATAATTTAGACATGAAAACTGACAATTACTATTTTGCAATAGATATAATAACCTGCAAGAAATAATAGATAGTTTATTATCCTTCCCAGTCATCGATTTCGACCAGTATAAGATATTTCTAAGATTAATGTCTATATCTAAAGGATAACGACCAAGTTCCCCATGCCATTATCATACAGTTTGGAGTTGTAGCTTTTTAAAAGTGAAGAATAATTTTGCAAAATTTCAAATGTACCTTTTTCAAAATGTTACTATTGCCTGAACCCGCGAATATGACAGCTATCAGAGCACGTCTTTATTTAGATCTATCACAATATATTTTGGAGAAAAAAAACACATTTCTTAGTCACAATAAGATTTAATGAACAAAATAAAAATAAAACCGACATTTTTCAGTCGTCGCTACACGCTTGAAATTTCGAAAGGAACCATTTGATACAAATATAGTGAAAAAATATATATATATACAAAATTCCACGTGTCAAATTTGAGAATGATTTATCGCCACGATAACCTTTAACCTTTTAGTTATAAAGAAAATGATATGCATGCATAAGAATACATATCTATGTAGTATATGACAATGTGGATAGATTATGATATAAAATATGACATGTTGCTTTTACGAAGACAGATAAATACTTTAATATGTAACAAAAAAAAATTAGAATATTGATGCATGAAAAGACATTATTTATGAACTAATATATCATAGTAAGTTGATATATGATGTATCATTATACAACATTTTATAACAGAATATTTATAGTTTTTTTTGTCTTTGTTGTTCATGATCGGTTGACTGTCTGTAAGCAATATTCAGAATTTAAGTCTTTCTAAACCGACATGCCATTGCATCACTTGGTTTGATTCAGGATAGAATGGTGTTCGATTTAAGACAGGTTAAATTTTGAATATTGGCTGTAAGCAATATTCAGAATTTAAGTCTTTCTAAACCGACACGCCATTGCATCACTTGGTTTGATTCAGAACAGAATGGTGTTCGATTTAAGACAGGTTGAATTTTGAATATTGGCTGTAAGCAATATTCAGAATTTAAGTCTTTCTAAACCGACATGCCATTGCATCACTTGGTTTGATTCAGAACAGAATGGTGTTCGATTTAAGACAGGTTGAATTTTGAATATTGGCTGTAAGCAATATTCAGAATTTAAGTCTTTCTAAACCGACATGCCATTGCATCACTTGGTTTGGTTCAGAATAGAATGGTGTTCGATTTAAGACAGGTTAAATTTTGAATATTGACTGTAAACAATATTCAACATTTAAGTCTTTCTAAACCGACATGCCATTGCATCACTTGGCTTGGTTCAGAATAGAATGGTGTTCGATTTGAGACAGGTTAAATTGTGAACATTGGCTGTAAGCAATATTCAGAATTTAAGTCTTTCTAAACCGACACCCATTGCATCACTTGGTTTGGTTCAGAATAGAATGGTGTTCGATTTAAGACAGGTTAAATTTTGAATATTGCCTGTAAGCAATATCCAGAATTTAAGTCTTTCTAAACCGACATGCCATTGCATCACTTGGTTTGATTCAGAATATGATGGTGTTCGATTTAAGACAGGTTACATTTTGAATATTGGCTGTAAGCAATATTCAGAATTTAAGTCTTTCTAAACCGACACGCCATTGCACCACTTGTTTTGGTTCAGAATAAAATGTTGTTTGATTTAAGACAGATTATAATTTTGAAGACTGTTTACAGTAACATTGTTTATGCAAATAACATCCTTGATACCTCAGTTTTGTTAGGAATAGATTGTTGCTCGAATTAATTTGAACTTGAATTTGAATTTTGGTGCTTAACGCCACTTTCAGCAATATTACACTATATCATGGCGACCAGTTTTAGTTGTGGAAGAAGCCGGAGTACCCGAAGAAAACTACCGATCATGGACAAGCAAGTGGTGGACTGTATCACTTGCGGCTGCGAGTCGAGTGCATCCTTTTTGTAATTTACAAAGCCGGGCGCGAACCCACGCCCTTATTGGTGATAGGCGTGTATGAGTTGTTAGGTAATCCAACTACCTAACTCATTTAGCCACCCGGGCCCTCTAAACCGAAACGCCATAGCACCACTTGTTTTGGTTCAGAATAAATTGTTGCTCGAATTAAGACAGGTTATAACTTTGATTGGCTAAAGACATATAATATATAGTAAAACCTGTCTAAGACGGATAACCTTGGCACCTATTCCTTTTGTTTGGAACATAATGTATTTCGAATCAAGGACATCTTTCAGATCGATTTATTTGTTCTATAAGATTTGACGACCAAAATTAATTAAGCAAAAACATAGCATTTCTCCGCTCGATTAGAAAGATTAAATATGTAATGACTTCAGACATTGGTACTTTGATATTCGTTGTACACATGACTTCTGTTTATTGATTGTTTGTTTGCTTGATGGTGTTTAACGCCACTTTCAACAATATTTCAGCTATATTGTGGCGGTCAGTTTTATTGGTGAAGGAAACCGGAGGACCCGGAGAAAACTACCGACCTGTCGCAAGTCACTGACAAACTTTATCACATAATGTTGTATATCTCGCCCTTATCGAGATTCGAACTCACAATATCAGTGATGATATGCACTGATTGCATAGGTAGTTGTAAATCCAACTACCATACGACCACGGCCACGGCGAAGATCAATGTTAGTGAAAATTGAAGGGGAAACCGTGAATTGACAATCCAAAGATAAGAAAAACTAAAGAAATGAATATCATACTGCAATTGGTAACTTTACAGCATTGATAAAGGGGATCAAATAAACTTTTGCTTTATACTGGACAATGTCCTGTATAAGGCATTTTTTAAATGGGGCCCATGACGGGGAATACGAATTTTAATTTTTTTTTATATAGAAAACAGTGAGAAAAAAATATAGTATTACAGTATAAAGACAATATAGGTATGGTGTCTTTTTATATGTGATTTATTTGTATTCGGCACGAAACAGGGGGACTGCTCGGCAGAGCCTCGCAGTATCCCTGTTTCCTAGGCTCATCCAAATAAATCTCATATAAAAAGACATCATACCTATATTGTCTAAATACGTACCCTACAAAATTAGATGGTGCGAACTCAAGTATCCACAAAGGGTAATTAGTAGGTGTTTTTTATTAGGTGTGGAAACGATGTTTCTATTGTTTTTAAAAATAATTTTGCTAGGAACTACAAATAGGAGTCTATATTTAGTACATAGTATTTATGGCTGACTCAATGGGCGATACATGTTAATATGCGATCAACCTTGCATGACTATGTTTCACTCAATGCTCTTGACAGTTTTATTTCACGGAAAACATACCTTAATCTTCTGACCTTCAAGTCAAAAACATGTTCGAACTCGGTGCACCTTGAGAACTTTTTAATTTATTGTCATTAATGAATCACCATTACAATGTTAAAGCAAAATAAATACAGGAACACACGTACTTAACTAATACAGTAGAATCGTATTGTGTATTGAATAGAAGTCAAGGGGATCGATTATTGTAGAGAAGTTGAAGGAATCCATTATTGCTTAGAAGTCGAAGGGATCGATTATTGTACACAAGTTGAAGGGATCCATTATTGTTTAGAAGTCGAAGGGGTCTGTTATTGTATATAAGTTGAAGGAATCGATTATTGCATAGCAGTTAAAAGGGTTCATTATTCTATAGAAGTCAAACGGATGAATTATTGTATAGTAGTCGTCGAAGGGATCGATTATTGTGTAGTAGTCGAAGGAATGGATTACTGTGTAGTAATCGAAAGGATCCATTATTGTATAAACGTCGATGGGATCGATTATTGTGTAGTGGTCGAAGAGATCGATCATTGCATAGAAGTGGCGGTATCGATTATTGTGTAGAAATCAAATGGATCGATTATTGTTTACATGATTTATTGATTGATTGATTTTTCAAAAGAAACGATACCTGTTTAGAATAGAATGGGGTCGATTATTGTGTAAGAGTCGAATGGATCGATTATTGTATAGAAGTCAAATGGGTCGATTATTACGCAGAAGTCGAATGAATCGGATTATTGTATAGAAGTCAAATGGGTTGATTACTATGTAGAACTCAAAGGGATCGATTATTGTATGGAAGTCGAAGGGATCGATTATTGCATAGAAGTTGAAGGGATCAAATTATGCATAGACGTTGAAGGGATCGATTATTGTATAGATTTCGAATGGATCGATTATTGTGTACAATACGAAAGGATCTATTATTACATAGTAGTCGAAAGGGTGAATATTGCATATAATGCGATGGGATCGATTATTTTGTGGAAGTCGAAGACATCGATTATTCTGTAGAATACGAGTGGATCAATTATTTTGTAGAAGTCGAAGGGATCGTTTATTGTTTGAATACGAGGGGATCGATTATTTTGTTGAAGTCGAAGGGATCGATTATTTTACTTCGAAATGCCTGAGTATTCGGGTTATGCAGGAACATATGAGTGGATTTAATATTTACTTCAAGAAAAGTTTGGATATACCAAAGGAAATAATACGAAGATGTCGACCGGAAAAAGATAGCTAATACAATTGCAAAAAGAAAAGGAACAAAATAAGCAGGTTCACAAAAGGTTTCAAAGAAAACTCAGATTAAACAACACGAAGAAGAGTTGAAGATATCAAAGGATTCATAAATCGAAGAAAGACAGACAGCACATTGGTCGAAGAAAAAAGGACAAAAAACAATAAACTGTGTCGCAAGAGACTTCACAGAAAACCAAAGATTAAACAACACGAACCTTCTGAGAAAAAACGGATGAAGTCGGGTGCTCCGGAAGAGTTGGCAGTTCCTTCTCTACTTATGGAACAATTATACCAGGAATAGACTCATTTGAGTTGGAGATGCGAAGTTGAACGGCATGTGGGGAGTGGCTATGGTGTTTTTCAGCTATATCGTGGCGGTCAGTTTTATTGGTGGAGGAAACAGAAGTACTACCAACATGTCGCAAGTCACTGGCAAACTTGATCACATAATGCTTAATAGAGTATACGCACAATGAACGGGGTTCGAACTCACAACTGTAGTGGTGGTAGGCACTGATTACATAGGTAGTGGTAAATCCAACTAAGATACGATCACGACCACGACGACCCCGTGATCAGGTGGACGAGTACATGCGTGTTTTTCAAGTTGTCAATTTGGAAAAATTACATTAACAGTATTCTTTTAAATGCAGCAAAAGTAATATGAAATATAGAATATCGAAGCAATACAAAGATATGAAAACGCCCATTCAATAAATGTTGCTATGTAAAACGTAAGGGGTTCAGAGTTTTGTTATTATTATAGCAATGTTTCTATCTTTAAGACACATATTTCATTACATGTCGAACCGAAATAACAGACTCCAGAAAGCTATGGTTATATTATATGTTGCATTTCTAGTTGTAGATGGGCACTAATAGCTTCTCTTCTTACAAAAATGAGGGTTAGAGTTGGTGATCCATTTACTCAAAGGGAGGATTGGGATCAAATTAACCGTTTAGCCCTACTATATTTGTGTGCCTGTTCCAAGCTAGTACCTGGATTTCCAACGTCATATATTGTGGTCTGTTTCTGTTCAGTGAGTTAAGATGAGAGGTGATTGTTCGTAGTGTTGATATTGGTGGAATTGATGACCATCTGACCACTTTTTGAACTTTCTTTTCATGATAAATGGATTCAAAAATATACAAGAGAGCTGTTATGCAAACTCCCATCAATACAAAATTCCAAGTACAGGAAGTAGTAAGCATTTCCGGTATAATCAACATCTCCAATGTCAAGTAAATATTTGAAATAAAATAATGAAAAACTGACTAAAGTACAGAATGATTCGTATAATAGGAGCCACCATACCTCAACCAATATGATTGAAAAAAAACTTACCCTTTTGTTTCGGCGCTGAAAATATAGAAAACATCAGGTTAGTAATAAAATACAAAGAAGATATATCAAAGCTCTGAAAACACTGATATGATATAGATGTGAGGCTTGAACAATTTTATTTGAAGCAATATAAAATATATGCTATATTTGCAAATGTATGCATAGATGCAGAATATTGTACTTTTTTTTCTGTATGTACCCTTTTAATGTAATACATAAGAAGTACGTAGATATTTTTCTATTGTCTCTGTAAATTAATTTGATATTTGAATATACAGTCAAACCTGTATTAAGAGGTCACCGTTGGGACAAATAGAAAGTGACCTTATAAGACAAGTGACATCTTAAAAGAGGTTAAATTCATATGAAATTTTCTATGATAGGACAAGAAAATGGTGACCTTTTAATACAGGTGACTGCTTAATAGAGGTGACCGCATGGGTAGATTCAACTGTACAGCTGATTACGATCATGTTTTGTATCCCAAACTCAAGAACAGAGTTATTTTAACTTAATGTAGAAATGTCTATTTTTTGTATTTGTGAAAAATAAAATTAAATGTTCACATTATATCTTGTCGCAATGTTCTTACGTAATTGCAAAAATGATTGACTATTTCCGTAAATCCCCCCACCTTTTTCTGAAATGTCATTGCAAAGTCAGAAGATTGATCGGTTATGTATATTTATATATCTGTTATGGGTCTCGATCTTCTATTTCTACGATTGCTCGATTGGATTTTTAGAAATGTTCCGACAATGTATTATTTTATTTTAATTTTTTTGCATAAAAAGTTTTCAAAGAGGGACAATTCTGACACGAAAAGAGAAAATGCTATGATTGCACTATCTTAGATTAATATGTCATAAGCTAAAACAATGTTTTGCTATAATAGCCTACAATTACGAAATAAATAATAAATCATTTTCAACCAAGTTTCATTCATATGTCATCAAGAATATTGTGAATGAACCAATAGTGTGTGGGATTATTTCATGAGTATTTATAAATAAAGGAGGTGATAAAAATCTGAACGGCAGTATAGTGAGATAGAAGTTACCTCACAAAAAAGTAATAAAACAATGTCTCAAGATTATGCCTATTTACGCGTCATTTGAAAATATAAACGAGGGGTATACTACGTACATAATTATGATGAACATTTAGAGAAACTTGCCAAGTCATATATTTTTGACTATATATTAGGAGTGTTTTATTAATTTGATATTTAAATCGAAATAAGCTGCCACATTTTGCGGTTTTATTTATGTGTATAGTTCGTGGTCATCTTAAATAATGCTGAATTATTGATTAATTCATTTATGTATGCCATTGTATGGTGTTTTTCTTAGCTTTACGTAAAATTTTGGCATTTTGATGTTTTGTGGTTTCTTAAATATCTTCTACACATTATCAATATCGATGAGATTACACTTCTCAAGAGACTTGGCAGAATCATATATTGCATAAGCCAAACCAATTTTGTATGTGCAAATATGTGTTTTCATTTTTAAAATATTATCCTTATCATACAAAAAACATTATGGCTATTCTGTTCGGGACCATTTATTTACTTATTCCTCAAGATATTTATATTTTTTGGCGACGAACATACTTGACGATAGTTATTCCAGACATTTGATATCTGCGTTTGTATGATTATACCACTGGTTTTACCTTGTATAGTCCGTTTGACTTCTATAAATGTTCAGATTTTTACACTTCAGAAAATATAATTAACATAGAAGTCAGAGTTCGCATGTATCATGTATTTACATACATCTAGAAAAAACAATTGTTGATTTGAAAACTGGATTTCTTAGAATTTTGTTCTAAACATTTATAGAAGTCAAACGGACTATATATCCTAATCGTGAATTTGAATCGATGTATCTTAAAATAAAATTAGATTTAAATATGACACACCTTTAATCGCTTCGAGACATAGAAAAATGGTTCAATGATATATATTTTTTTTTATTTTATTTTGGAGCGTATGGTGTATTGCATCTTGGTATCTGACAAAGCTGATGATCATTTATTGGTAAAAAGGCACAATCAGTTAAATATTTCAATATGTTCATTAATACTTTAAAAAATCCTTCCAATTTAGTTGATATAAAACGAAGATTTGAGGGCACCAAATGAGCCATAAAGGTACTCGTTATTTACCCCCATGAACGACACCTGCTGTGGAATTATTAGTGTCAAGGTCGTTGTCTGATATAAATAAGGTTAATAGGGGAAATTAGATAGGTATTTCATTATATTCTATTTTTTGTATGTGCAGCCATATTAATTATATTAAGCAAACATAACAACAGTCTTTATTCGTAAGCAATACAGCTCATAGAATATAATCAAATTACAAAATGATAAAGCATCAGTGAAATGCACAAATTAACTAAATAAGCAATACACTATACATTATGAAACATACATAGGAAAAACGGCAGAGAAAGTGTAATATTTTTTATACATTATTTCTAATTTAGTCTGCTAGACACAAAATGTTGCCACGGTTATTTAATTCTTTGACATTATGTACAGACAATAGTTGTACAAGTTTAAATGAAGATGGTCTTCTCCAATAATATGGTTTAATGTAAATCGCTCTAATATTGTCATATTTTTTTTTTTACAAAACATAGACTGCTGTAATGTCATCACAATATTGCTGAAACTTTTCCTTCCACAAATAGTGATTTAATTTGAACACTAACGTGCTGTGTTTTAGCTTGTTGCTTTTCGATAGGTATTAGATGTTTATTACAAATATTATGTTCAGCATTACTATCTACATGTACTTGCATTACGTGATGCATCATGTTCAATATGAAACAAATTTCCATTTCTATCATGGGAACTCAAAGCTTCATTTTTGGTCTTGTAAAATTACAAAATATCGTTTTTTATGCAACAAATGTTAGAGAAACCCGAAGAGGCAGTCAGGAATGCACAATCCTGGGACACAGATATAATGTAATTATTAATAAAACTAAGGTTCTTCTCCTTCAGGCATATATTTCCTGCTTAGGGCCTTTAGTTGTATTGCTCCCAAAACATTGAATTATTTGTCTTTTCAATCTTTCGGTTTTGAGCGTACTCGATGAAGGTTATTCCAGAAACGCGTCGTGTGCACTAATTTTGATATAACTAAATTTGATATCGCCGCTTTTATTACACATACAATAAGAAATATGTTTGTGTCAATATTATTATGTTTATACAATTAGCTGTAATTAATTAAAGCCAGTGAAAAATACGCTAATGGAAACCAATCAATAAAAAAGAGCCGATCATGGTGGAGAAAACCGAAAGGGCAGTCAGGAATGGCCAATGGAGAGACACGATAAGATATATGTTTATGTCAATGATAAAATGCTTTTACAATTAACTGTAATTAATTCCAGGTTATAAAAACGTTTTATGGATGTCAATCGATAAGAAAGAGCAGAACACGATGAATAAAACCGAAAGAGCAGTAAGGAATGAACAATGCAGAGACACATACGATAAGAAATATGTTTATGTCAATGTTAAAATGTTTTTACAATTAACTGTAATTAATTCAATGTTATGAAAACGTTTTATGGATGTCGACCGATAAGAAAGAGCAGCGCATGATGGAGAAAATCGAAAGGGCAGTCTGGAATGGACAATGCAGAGACACATATAATAAAAAATATGTTTATGTCAATGTTAAAATGTTTTTTTTTACAATTAGCTGTAATAAATTCAAGGTTATAGAAACGTTTTATGGATGTCGATCGATAACAAAGAGCAGAGACCGGCTACTACATGCAATATATGTCATTCCTATTTTACTTTTATGTGTCACAGCAAATTGATTAATGCTTTATACTTAAAACGACTACACACTTGTTTTATGTGTAACGTACAATAAAAGGATATTCAGTATGTATATCATGTTTTCCTTTATTTACGCTTTTTTTTGTCTATCTTCTATGCTACGCAGGTAAAAATGTTAACATTGAAACAAATTGAGATATTTTACAATTTAAAACTATTACAAGCATAAGAAAGATTTTTTGTTTGCAATGACAATGTTCATTATTCTGAACTACACAGAAAAAACATGCCAACATTCTAGCGAATTGAGACCTTTTATGATTTAGAACAATTGCCAGCATACAAAACAAACGAAAAAGATCCAACGCCTATTACTTTATTAATAAACAATGGCATGGCAATGCCCATTATATGATAAATGAAGAAAAAAACACTGCATATTCTGCACAACGTTGCATAATATATTTTACAATGAGTCTGATAGTGGTCCATGAAGTCTTATATACATGGACAAATTGCAAAAGTTTTACATTTAGACCAATAAACCATGAGTAAATGAATAATGAGTAATAACTATCGCATCTGTAGCATAACAATATTGTATAATGTAACGGAATTTATTCATATTTTTAATGCAGAATGAACAATTAAAATCTGCAGTAAGAGATGTAGAAATGTTCCATACATGTCGTTAAATTTGCATATGTCATAATGTTTGAATGTTTATGCAATCATCAATCATCAAATATTGTTTATACAAGCGCCGTTCGTCAAGGATATCCACTTACTACTCTATGTTTATAGATCAAAACATAAAACGGTTGATATCTCTTTAAATTCAACTCTTTAATAATAGAGAATAATCTATATGTTGGTTGAATTTTGAAGTTCAACGCTTGAAATAATAGACATTAAACCATATTTTGCTGAGTCTTGAACTTAATAAAACTCCTGTATTACATAATTTAAAAGATAATTTATGTGTAAATTTTGAAATATATTATTATATTTATTAAAGTATGATTAATTTTAACATGCATGTGGACTTATTTTAATAAAACAAATCAGTAAATCAATAAATCGTAAGTCATGTTGAGTGGATATGAATTCGGAAGTCTGTTAATAAAACAAAAGCAATAAATCATTACGCAGTTATTACATGCAATTATCAAATATAAAATAAATTATAAGAAACTTACGCATTGCCAAGCCGGAAGCTGAAATAGACAAAAAATAAAACAAATTAAATATGCTTAATATAACGCATGTTCAGCTTCTTTGTGGAATCATTATGGGCCAATTAATTTTAAGATAATTAGATACGCTTCACTGATTGAATAATGTATATATATATATATATATATATATATATATATATATCTTTAATCCCAATGAACCATTACTTGACTTGACTTAGAGACATACAATGCATAAGGATGAATGTCAATGTTTCTATTCAAATTCGCCGTTATTTTTAGAATGGCATTTGCATACTTATATCACAACAAAAGTTAATTGCTATATATATTATAATCTCAAAATAAACAATAAAGTTAAAAAAAACACTAATATATATTTTATATACATTTGTTTGAAAAAAAACAGGACCCGTTCAAATCTCTCAAAAAATATATATATAAGCAATCGATGCGTATGCGTAATTGAATTATATTGAAATATACACTTACCCACAATGGTGGCTAAGATGAGAATTGCTAGCATTTTGCGTCCACTGAGATTGTAGCCGGCAATGCAAGAGAATCCCCAGGAAAATATGACGGTAGTAGTGGGCTTATAGCAATACTTAGAAACTATAAAGCGTATATATACCACGTCGTAAAATATCGATAGTCCTATCATGTGGAACTCAAGAATTGTGCTTCTAATTTACCCATCAATAACTTTAAGCTACCGCCCACTAAATTCAGTGGTGAAAAATTGAACCACCCACAAGAGGTACCATTAAGGAGAATCATACTATGTCCTTTTAGATAAGACAATAAATCACATGAATACATTGTTGTTGTCTTAATATGCTTCGAAAGTATTTCTGAATTTACATGGTTAAGTTTGGAGTGAAAGAATAAAGGTTTGAAATAGTTTTTAAAATGTGTGATACGTATCCTATACAATGCCCCACATGTTGTCCTGTTGTCACTTTTTAAACATAAATGTCGTATTTTACTGATTGAGTTGTCTAAATGACAGATCAGTACCAAAATACTGTTTCTTTTGTATTAATTAATACATATCGTCCAATCCACAGTTATCGCCCCAGAGAATAGACAACATATATATGAGATGTATGTTGTGATTAAGACAAATGGTCAGTGCGACACAATCTCCTAAGTTTGTAAAATTATTTTTTTTTTTAATTTGGAAGATATATACAGCCAAACCTGCTTTAGTGACCACCTTTATTAGGCAATAACTTGCATTATGTGACCGTAATTTTTATTTCCATACACAGTGTATTTCATATCTATTAAACCTGTATTGAGCTACCACCTGTCTTACGTGACCATATTTCACTATTCCCTTGGAATTTTACATAAGATATATACACAAAATTGTAATGCGCTATTTTTTCTATATATGTATTTGTGTGATGAAGTCAAATATTGCAAATTATTTTAGAATCATAAATACAACAAAAAGGTATAATAATCTTTGGATTGTCCATATTCGACCGTTTATTTATTATAAATATCTTAATATAATGTCACATATTTGTCATACATATAACATTCAAAACATAACAATTATTAAAAAAGAGATCAAATACCCAGATTAAACGGACTTCCTGGAACTTTTATATACAAACTATTCACAACAAAATGTATCAAAATGTATCATTTTTTAGGCAATCACATAGCTTTATTCATCATCACCTGATATATCAAATATTGATATATATCATATCATACATTTTAAAAATACTAAATAACTAACTGAAAGAGAGCACACATAATATAAAGCATTCTCTAATTTCTCTAATTCTCTAATTTCATCTTAGAACCCACATGTCATTTCTTCTGACTAAGCGTTTTCGCTAATCGTTTAGTAAAAAAAAGTCCAATATGTTTTTAATTCATTACAACAAAAACATGTAAAATATAACCAAAGATAACTAGGAATACAGTATAGAGATACCAAACAATATGCAATCGAAACATCGATTTTATTTCTGTACAAAAATGGCAATTACAATCCAGAATGTAAGGCATATCATAATTGCTTCCAATGATTTAACTGACAAGTTTTAAATAGAGGAATGTAGTGCATTGTATTGCAGTTGGGACTCTGGCTACTATTGAAGAAAGGTCTTTAATAAATCTTCCATCTAGACAATGCATTTCGTGTTATAATATTGTTAATGAAAACTTCATTTCACGAAGTGATTTATTGTCATATACATAAAAGTATGAAGGCAATACTAATAATATTAATAATAATAATAATAATAATAATAATAATAATAATAACAATATTAATAATATTAATAATAATAATAATAATAATAATAATAATAATAATAATAATAATAATAATAATAACAATAGTAATAATAATAATAATAATATTAATAATAATAATAATAATAATAATAATAATAATAATAATAATAATAACAATGATAATAATAATAATAATAATAATAATAATAATAATAATAATAATAATAATAATAATAATAATAATAATAGAAATAAATAAATAGCAGTACTAATAATAAATAAGATGAAATAAATAAATCTGTCTTTAGCAGAGTATTTTGTTAGCATGTTATTGCACTGTTGTACTATTGTAGCAAAAGTCTATAATAAATCTTCCATCTAGACAACGCACGTTGTATTATAATAATCTTAATGAATGCTTTATTGTCATATACATGGAAATATAAAGGCAAAATAATAACATTGATAATAATAATAATAATTGATAAGATTATATAAAAAAAATCTTTATTTAGCAGATTATTATTTGAGCTCCAATAATAAAATACAAAGGAACAAAATAAAATCACTGTCAAAATAGTTACAAAATATAATAGAACAATCTTAGAAACAGAGGCAAAATAAATAAATTGGTCAATTCAATCTTGATAATCATTTATTACAAATCTCTAATGACAAGCAATTATTTTTTTCCATGCACAATACTTTCTATACACCATGAAACATGACAAATGTAATAGCATGAACTACATACAAACATTCTAAATCGCTAAGAAATTCTACGCTCATCACCACGAACTTGTTGACCGTTACGAAATATCAATTGACAATGGATATTTCCCATTTTACGGCTATATTCTCTTTACCCTATCACCGACCGGTGTCTTATATGAAGCGCAAACTGGTTATCCTGAACGAGCACATAGTATCAGTCCATTTTAAGGTATTTTGCTTCAATCCATTTTTAAGGTCTTTTTAACTTTTTGTGTTGTCTTTTGTGTTTTGTTTTTGATTTTGTCTTCGTTCTTTTCTTTGTGCCCAATTTTGCGTGTGTCCCGTGATTGTGTATCCTTAGTGGTGATAGGCACTCATTGAATAGATAGTTGTAAATCCAACTACCACACGATCACGACCACGACGACCCCTTCCAATACCCGAAATGCAAGAGAAGCTATAATATTTATTACATTGATACTACATTTTAGGTGGCGGTAATAATACTTTTAGAAAAGTAACTTATTCTTTCATTGTCGGAAGCTCCATGGTTGTAAAGACGTTAATACCTTGACCCCAAGGTCAAATAAGCGTTTTTATTTCACTGGGTCAAATGCATGCTTTATTTTTCTGGGAAATCTCCGTATTGTATGGACATTTATGTAATAATCATATTTAACTCGTGATAACTTGTGAAGTTAGTCGATGATATGGCATATTAATACATGTATGTACAATGACATCTGACAAAATTTTCTCCAATAAAGTTCTACATGCTTACCTTAATATATTTTGACCCTGTGTTGGAAAAGGTCACTATTCATATTATGTGGCAACACAGGCACGATAATAATGCACAAGTGTGTCAAAAAGCACATTTATTGCGATATTTCTGCCATGGTGGACTATAAGTCCTTACCAGTCTAATCCACTATGTCGATGCCTCTAGCTGAGCATTGTGAGTTTGAACCTCGCACAGACGAGGTGCACACGAAACAACATTATGTGATAAAGTTTGCGACCGGTTGGTGGTTTTCTCCGGTTTCTTCCACCAATAAAACTTACCACCACGATATAGCTGAAACATTGTTGAAAGTGGCGTTAAAAGCCATAACCCTAACCCCCTGACTGAGCGAACAATTATTTCTAAGTGTATTGTCGGCCTAGTAGATGTCTTTATCATTCTGACACCCATGACAAGGCGAACGTTTAATCACAAAGAGCATTGTCAGCTTAGCAGATTGTACTACCATTATGCTGATACATATGTCATAGTGTTATCATGGTCTCCAAGGCTAAGAACAACCAAACAGATCTTATTGCTATGTCGATACTTCGGACTGTTATCACGATTTCCACCTAAAACGGTGTTAGGTTCGTCTTTACCCCAATTTTATGTAGGAAAGCTCATGTCGTTTTTACATTATTTGTGCTTGTTTGCGCATAGTGGTGTTCAATGCATATTGTGTTGTGTTTGTGTTTTGCTATTCCTTCTCGTCTTGTATACCTTATGTTGCCACTTTCCTTTGATTGTCATTATAGTTTGCTCCGTTGGTATTCTCTAAGGTTTACTTCTAAGAGTATTATCAGATATCGTCAACACAATAAATTTTACGCTATGTTATGAAAAAAGAGCTTAAGGAGTGGGTATCAATTCAATTAATATCAACAAAACGAACAACTATCTCTCATCTTAGCTGAATAAGGGTAATAACAAAATTACTTAACACCGAGCAATCTTCCAAAGGGAAAGGCAAAACTCATAAGTAAACAAACAGACAATATCAGTCAAAACCCGGAAAACTGGGAAAACCGCAATGGCCCTGATTTGGAACAGGCATTTGCTTGCTCACTGAGCACAAAAAAAGACGACGAAATATAACGTTGGAAATCCAGGTTCTGGCTTGAGACAGGCAAAACAATGTGGCCGGGTTTAAACCGGTTAATGGGATTCCAACCCTCCCCTCTTGTTAAATAGATCCCCAACGGCTATACATATAACAAAACGATGAAAAACATGCACAGATTCGCTTCCATCTAAAAACCACATACTACCAAAAAAATGATTGACAACATAAACATAGACAGAACAAGCAACCACATAGCAATTAGATATACAAATATTGAATTGGATTCTGTTTGTAATGCATAACGGCCAATTAATATTCAATATACAGCTATTGTTTTGTGAATCACTAACAATGTATTGCGGTCACCACAAAATTGAATATACATGCATTCATTATATTGCCGTTTACAATGCATAACGGTTAACACAAAATTACTTATGTATGCATTGAACTGAATAATGTTGACAATGCATACGAGTATAACGATGACAAAACAATTTCATATAAAGGCATTGCTTAGAGAACCGTTTACAATGTATAACGGTTACCACAAAATTACATGTGCATGCATTGAGCTGTTGACCGTTGACAATGCATAAGAGTATAACGGTACCCAAACAATTCCATATACAGGCATTGATTAGAGAACCGTTTACAATGCATAACGGTTAACACAAAATTACATATGCATGCATTGAGCTGTTGACCGTTGACAATACATAAGAGTATAACGGTACCCAAACAATTCCATATACAGACATTGATTAGAGAACCGTTTACAATGCATAACGGTTAGCACAAAATTACATATGCATGGATTGAATCGAGAACCGTTTACAATGTATAACGGTAATCACAAAATTCATTATACAGGCATTTATTCGAGAACCGTTAACAATGCATCAAGCTCACCACAAACTTCAATATAGATGCATTTATTAGAGTACCGTTAACAATGTATCAAGTTCACCACAAACTTCAATGTAGACGCATTTATTAGAGTACCGTTAACAATGTATAGCGATCACCACAACATTCAATATACAGGCATTTATTAGAGTTCCGCTTACAATGCATAACGGTTACCATATAGTTCCTTTTGCATGTATTGAGTTGTGAACCGTCCAAAATGTAAAACGGTCTCTAAACAATTCAATATACATGCATTGATTAGAGTATCGTTTACCATAAAATTCAGTATACAGCCATTTATAGTGTATATAGATCACCGCAAAATTCAAAGCTAAGCAAAAATACAACCGAATGACATATCCTTTCGTTGAAATAATTGATGCAATTTTGTCTGTTTTAGAGCTATTTTCCTTTTTCTGGTTTAACTATATTAATTCGTTAGCTAATTTTACATCTTATTTTTCTAATTGCAATACAAAGGATTAAGCTGATCCATCACAGTCAAAGATCTATATGGGAACTAGATGAGATATCTCTACACAATCAAAGGTCGCTTGTGATACTATTAAAAACAAAGAACAACAAAGCGATCAACACAACCTTAACTTCAATAAATCTTAGAACGAGACCTCTAACCCCACAATGCATGCACATTACACCGGAAGTACTCAGATCGTTATTTATTGAGCATCAATAATCAGAATGATATCACTAAGCGACATTAACTGCACGACGCCCCTGGTTTTATATTTGATTTAAGTCAGTGCTTATTTACTGAGTGCAAGACAAAACACCATAAAGCGTCGGTAATTGTTTGTAAACAAATAGCCATTCATTTTTCCCGCACTTTATTTTGACAGAGTAGCCACAAACGAGTGGGCAAAGGGAATAGTGCGTGTAGTGAAACACCATCTAGCTGTAATGGACGGGTTACGATTCATTGGTTGAACTACATATCACCTTTAAAAGTTTTTTGAACTTTCATCTATAGAGATTGAGATTGATTGTGTTAATTACAAAATGAGTGTTTAATACAAATAACAGTGCTTTGAACGGAAAGAATAATAAATGATCAATTAACATTATTTCCTTGGTGCAATGGATTTTCATCTGTATATGTATATGGGAATTGGATCAATTCGCGGACGTATTTGTTATTCTGAGTGTAAATAAGGGTAATAACAAAATTACAGAACTCTGAACAATCTTACAAAGGGAAAGTCAAAACTCATAAGTATATTAACAGACAAAATCAGTCAACAACCGGAAAATTGTGAAAACCGTAATGCTGTAAATGATGTTCAGCAATATATGTGGAGTCTAGTCTGGGTTCTTTCTTTCGGAATTATTTGTATCTATTATATTTAGCCCATATAACAAGTTTGACCCCACCACTCTTTATTAAAGAACTTGTCACAAGCAGGATAGTGGGCGGTTATGTATATGTTGTGTACAAGTTGCTATTATGTACAAGTTATAACTTGTACAAAAATATTGTATAAGTTATAACTTGTACGACACAAAAATACAAGTTAAAACTTGTACAATTTTGCCCTGTACAAGTTATAACTTGTACAAAATTCAGCCAACGAGTGTTTCAACTTGTACAACTTTTTCTGAGAAATAATAAATTCATATTTCAACTTGAAAAGTAATTTATTACAACATAATAGCAAAAACTATCTACATAAACAAAACTAGCTTACAAAAGGTTAATTCATAAGTGAAATTCATTTTAGGAATTTTAATATCTTACATGAAAAATGACAAATCAATCAAACACATGTAAATTTGTTGTAGTTAATTTAGACAACTATTTATTAGAACAAGAAAGTGAGTGGAGGCATCTTGCATTACACAATACTTTTTACGCATTTACACCTACTTGCTTTGCAGCTGGCGCTTACGGGCACGAACTATATTTGAATTGGTCATTTCTGAGAAGAAATCAACATCCTGAGTTTCCGGTAATGTATCCGGAATAACGCTCGTTTACGTACTCGTTCAGTATGTTCACAGTCAGTTTCAGTAACAGTATTTCCAATCTCAGATCTAAGAAGTTGTACAAGTTGGAAACACGTTTTTGGCTTAATTTTGTACAAGATATAACTTATGCAGACCAATATTGTACAAGTTATAACTTGTATTTTTGTGTCGTACAAGTAATAACTTGCACAAAATCACAACTTGTACACAACATATATACAGAAGAATGAGCAAGGGGTATCAATTTTGCCTTTATTTCTTTGATTATTCTATAAGATTTTGGAACTGTTCCGATATCTTGGTATTTTTTGCACAAAGATGTTCTGCAATACATGTATATGGGATCTAATTCACTTCGTGGACGCATTGATACCATTCTTAGCGATAAAAAGTTCGCTTAAATGTACAGTCGAATCTAGATACCTCTGATGGTGGACAATTAATCATCGATGGTATCATCGAAACAGTAGTCTTAGCGTTGGGTCTTATTGACATGGATTACCACATATTCAAGATCTATTTATTATTAAAATTTACAGGTCCTATATTTATGCTTGAAATATAGAATTCATGAATAACTTATAATTACCAAGACTAAGCCAATCTTCCTATGACATAGGTAACCATAGAAGATGTTAGCTATCATGTTTAGGCTCATTAGTTTATCCCAAAGTAATTTTTTTTTGCCAGTTATTATCTTTATTTACCAATGACATACAACATATAGGCATACATATCTACAATAAATAATTCATCAGATCATGATACAATACAAATACTAGAAATGGCTATAAGACACAAATATTAACATACAAATACAATAAATAAAAAATAAACATACAAATACAATAAATAAAAAATAAACATACAAATACAATAAATAAAAAATAAACATACAAATACAATAAATAAAAAATAAACATACAAATACAATAAATAAAAAATAAACATATAAATACAATAAATAAAACATAAACATACAAATACAATAAATACAAAATTAACATACAAATACAATAAATAAAATAAAAAAATAAACATGCATTAATGATTAAAACAGAAGTTTGAAAATAAAGTTATTATGTGTTTTAGAAATTTCAAAAAAAAGTTAGTTTGACTTTTTATTACAACAGTAACGGGACAGCTCCACACATATGAAGGTATGAAAAAGAGACTCAAGGCTCTATATACAAAGGTCTGTCTCAGAATCATCCAACAAGGCCAGAGTTATACGATAGAATGATGTTTAAATGCACCCTTGTTTCACTCGCAAACAAGATGCTTTACGTCATTACATGTCACTGAATGTTTCAACATTTGGTGCAAAGTTGATTGATAGATTATTGTCTCACGCTGAGAAAACAATACACAATTTATTGAACCTTGAAAACTACGTGATAGGACCTAGCGTTTCCTGCCTGTGATATACGACCTGATGAGATGAAATGACAATCAATTACAACTCATTGATTGATTGATTTATTGATTGATTAACAGTATTTCATCTATTTTGAAAACAAGAACAATACATCATGTCTCTCAAAAGTGGCAAAGGAATGTGAGCGGTCGTGCATATGTGTGTTAGGTGTGCTAGGTGTGTCCAGGAAAGTGAGCGGTCGTGCATATGTGTGTTAGGTGTGCTAGGTGTGTTCAGGAAAGTGAGCGGTCGTGTGTATGTGTGCTAGGTGTAATAGGTGTGTCCAGGAAAGTGAGCGGTCGTGTATATATGTGTTAGGTGTATTAGGTGTGTCCAGGAAAGTGAGCGGTCGTGCATATGTGTGCTAGGTGTGCTAGGTGTGTCCAGGAAGGTGAGCGGTTTCGTGTATGTGTGCGTTAGGTGTACTAGGTGTGTCCAGGAAAGTGAGCTGTCGTGCATATGTGTGTTAGGTGTACTAGGTGTGTCCAGGAAAGTGAGCTGTCGTGCATATGTGTGTTAGGTGTACTAGGTGCGTCCAGGAAAGTGAACTGTCGTGCATATGTGTGTTAGGTGTATTAGGTGTGTCAATTTTGCTTCTTTCTATGATTTGTCGATTAAATTTTTTAACTTTTCCAACTGTGTGTTATTTTATTTTTTTATTTTTTCTAATGACATACTTATTATTGAACAGTCCTACTTTAAATAAACGTTTGATAAAACTGATGGGGCAATCAAGAATGGATAATTCAGAGACACTCACAACATTGGATACAGAAGACACAAGACGAAGACAAACAAAACAACGACAAAAATAAAACCCAAAACAAAAGATTGATAATATGAGCAACACGGATCCCACTAAAAATCAGCAGGTTAACATAGGGGCTCCGGAAGGGTAAGCAGTTCCTGATTTTGATAAGACACCCACCCTGTTACTCATTTTATAGTTCGGAGATGACGACTGTATAATATATGTAGCGATTTCTTCATCCTAGGAGCAATGTAGCCTTGCTTGAATAGCGTTTGCGTTAGCAACTCAGTTCTGTCCAGAAAACCACTGTTCAATTAACAGGCTCTCGAATAACGTATGAGTGATGTAAACTCCATACACGGGTGATGCTGAAATATTGATACTCTGGAAGGGAAAGCTGACTATTGGAAAAGTGAAGTCACCATGTTAGTCGTAGAGTTTTGTTTTTAATCTTTTTCTGATGTCGTTGTCTTTAAACTTCATATGTTGTACATTTGTTGGCGAGATCCGGTAAACGAGTGGGTTGAATTACGATTATAAATATTCTTTTAGAGGTGCCCTCTTACATTAAAGGTTTCATTATTCAGTAAAAGGGGGGGTATGGGTAAAGATATTAACAATAAGTCCAATACCAGAATTAGTACTGAACGGTCCCTCCTGTATATTTGTATTTGTCGGAGGGATCTGGGGAAAGGATGGACTGAATTACGATTATAATTTTTTTTTCTGTTTTTTTTTATAATAATAATTTATTTTTTGACTCGCTCGGCTGTAAGCAAAACACCTTTGACGCACTGGAAAGCAAAACAATAATCTAAGCTAAATAAATATTCGTTTTTGAGGTGCTCTCTTAAATTAAAGAATTCATAATCATTACTCGTGTAACTGACAGTCAAGCCTACTTAAGACATACGTTATCTTGTATATTATTCTGTATTATCATGCCAATGAGTTGATTGTCTGTAATTCATCACCATAGTTATGCATTAGTACATAAAGACTGCCATTTTGATAGAGGACAATTAGTTTCATTGACCTTTCGATAGTAAGACATGACCTTTACACTTCTAAGAGAGAAATAAAGTAACAATTTAATCACAGTTAAATGTATGTAATGCAGAATAACAAAGAATTTAATTATTTTTCTAAAGTAGAACGGAAAATTCAAATGATTTATTTTGCATTGGAGTTTGTTTGCAAAGAAAAGTTATCGAAAATTGACAATCCAGAGAAACTGGTAACATAGGGTGCACAAGACGAAGAAAAACAATACCCAAATTCAACATAATATGTGTTGGACACCACTATGCGCAAATAAGCACAAATAACGTAAATCAGACATGAACCCTGCTACAAACAACTGGAGGTAAAGACAAACAGCGTTACTATGAGGAAATCGTAACGGATTTCACGTTGTTATGCGGAAATCGTAACGGATTTCACGTTGTTATGCGGAAATCGTAACGGATTTCACGTTGCTATGCGGAAATCGTAACGAATTTCACGTTGCTATGCGGAAATCGTAACGGATTTCACAACACGGAACACGAGAGTCAAAATAAGTTACATATGCCTAAAGAAGAGTGACCTTAGTTTTGATAAATTACATTATTTAGGAATTATAAATTTCAATAATAAATATATCTAATAAACCATTTTCAGTGTCGAACCACTGACTACTGGGCGGGGGAACTTGTACCTGTACCAGGAGTTATAATGATAGGTATTTCCTCATTCATGACTTACCATCGGTTTTGTAACTAGATTAACACGACAGGTGTCACTGGTGGAGCAGGAACTGCATACCCTTCCGGAGCACCTGAGTTCACCCACGGTTTTTAGTGTTACTCGATCTTTAGTTTTATATGTATGTTTTGTTGATCGTTGTTTGTCCTTTTGCTCTTTTTCTTTTCGTCATAGTGTTGTCTGTTCGTCTTCGATATGCGGATTCTGCTTACCACTTTGGCATTTTCAAACTCTTCTTGCAATGTAAAGGTGAACCAATTTCATATAACCAATGTAAAACATATTTGTCGTATGCGATGGAATACGAAAGTTTTTTTCCTGTGTAACTCAAAAATAAACATTTTGAAAACAAAACTCAAATAAGTAATGTTTTTTTTATTGTGATCATAAAAAATTAAACAGTAAAATTTTAAGAAAAAACATTAGTATATTAACTGAAAAGCAACATAGATTCTAGTTAATATAACAAATGCTAAAAAAAATCTGAAATAATCAAAACAATCAAATAAATAAAAAAAAAAATCATGCAAAAATATATTTTCTTGTAGCTAGTCTTAATTTGCCAGGAATTGTCGGTTTTTCCCTGTTGCAATGCACAACAGCGATGGTCATATATTCACCCGATATCTACAAAACAACCAACCAACCTCTCACCTCAAACCTAGAAAACACCAAGGCATATGGCGCTTATAATTCAGGTCCTTGTTTGTGACAGGCACACACATGTGGCGGAGTAAAATCGGTAAATGGGACACCAAACCCAATAGTTTTGATAATTATATATCAAACAACAAGACAGATGCATTTTTTGTCACTATGTAGGATTCTAATTTACGACTTGCAATGTAATAGGTCACCCATAAGGTGTTATTGTATAGTCTGATGTACTACATATTAATCAGTGGTCTTAAATATATTCAAGAATAAAAACTTAGATATCAAATTTAGTGCGCACGACGCATTTCTGGAATAACCTTTATCAGGTACGCTCACAAAATCGGGGACTAATAGCACAGGCTCTCGTGGCACGGACCACCACCCTTTTTGTAACTTTCTGTTTACAAATTGATTTTCAATAAAATTTCTTTATTTCTTTATTATTTCATCTCTTTTTCCTTATTTTAACTTGTTCGTGTCAATATTCATACAATCTTAAGCTAACATCAAATTGCATGTGTCGACCCTATCAGAAAGTTAGAAAAAGGGGGTGGTCTGTGCCACGAACGCTTGTGACTAATAGTCCACAAGCAGTATCGACCCAGTGATAGTAATACAACGTAGATATCAAATTTACTGCGCACGACGCATTTCTGGAATAACGTTCATCAAAATATTGGAAAACCTAATAATTTAAAAGTGTTTACAATGGTCAGATGCACTGCAAATCAGTGATCCTAAATATATTCAAGACATTAACAGACACGTGATCAATTATCAGCCTTCATAAAATTTATTTAAATGCCCCATTCATGAATGAAATCGTATGCTCTGAAGTTCCCTTCAAAGTCTTTAGATCTTAAAATTATGCAAATGTGTCATATTTATGTAAGAAAGCTGTAATAAAGAGAAAATAATAACACTGTCTATGATAAAACAAATTGATTCATTTTATTCATGATGCTTTCCGTCATTTCACAACAACTTCCTCCTTGAGCTACACATAAGAGTTATGGTCAGGGTTAGGGCTATGGTGATTAACTATATTTCAATTACATCGCGGGGGTCAGTTTTATTGGTCGCGAAACCAGAATATCCGGAGAAAACAACAGACCTGACGCAAGTCATTGACAAACTTTATCACATAAAGTTGTATCTAGTACATCTGCCCTTCGAACTCACAACATTTGTTGTGACATCACTGATTGCACAGGTAGTCGTAAATTCAACTACCATACGTTCACGACCACGATGACCCTGCTCCACATAGGAAAAGTTAGCCATTAATTTCATAGTGTTATGCAATTGCATATATATGTATGCAAGCATAGTTCATTCGGAGCACAACGAAATGCTTGAAAATACCAAAGAGGTACAGAAGTACTAAATCGAAGGAAAGATAATACAAAGAGTAATAGACAAAAGACAAAGAGACAAACTATTATCTACAAAACACTACTGAGAAACACGAACCTCACAGTACACCGAAGATGAACTCATTTGCTGTGGAAGGATAAGTAGTCCCTGTTCCAATAATGGCACCTGTCGTGTTGCAATTGTTAAAAATCGGATGATATGTATTGGAGGAAGAGAAAGGGATTATTACTACTACAAACATAATATATCCGGTTTCATCTGTAACAGGGGCCGTCGTGGTCGTGATCGTATGTTAGATGGATTTACGACTATCTGTGCAAGCAGTGCCGATCACCACCAAAGTTGTAAGTTTGAATCCCGCTCAAGGCGAGGTGTACTCTATACAACATTAGGTGATAATGTTTGTCAGTTACTTGCAGCAGGGCTATTATTTTTTCTGGTACTACAACCCATATTTAAAGTGTGCAATATCTCGTATCAGTGTTCATCATTTCATAGTTTTAGCTGTTGCTTACATTCTGGTATATAAACCGTGAAAAGATCAAAGAAAATAATGCATTCATGTTACAACTGTGTTTGTATGATGTATACTTGTCGAAATTACAATTACTTTATGTTGAGATTACTTCAGGTTTGTTGAAATTGTATGACAGCTATTTCAAAATTACGACATAGTGTGCTTAAATGTGGCACTATTTATTTTCCATAGGATTGCACTGCTTGTTCCACACCAGCCGCTTATAGTTTATAAAATACACCACGGCTAGTTTCAAGATCAGTAAAACCTTTTTTCATGAATGATTCGTATTTTTTTCTAAAAGATAATATATCAAAATTATGACACATCATTAAAACTCCATTTATTATAAATAAACGATGATCCATCCGAAAGAATAAATAAATACGATTACAAATGACACATCTTGTACTATTTCCGTTAACAAAATTCTTTAAGCTATGTTCATATGCAAATGATTTTGATCACATGATTAGTAGACAAGCGTGTCCTTAACAGAATTGTGTACTATCGTGCTTAGGTCTTTGATTTTCTTGCATAGTAGAAAGAAGGACTTGCACAGAAGGTTAAGGGTCAGTGTTTTGGTGTTTAATGCCACTTTCAAAAATACATCATCCATATCGTGGCTGTCCGTTTTATTGGATGGGAAACAGGAGTACCTGAAGAAAACCACCGGCCTGTCGGAAGTCCCTCACTAACTTTATCACATAATGTTTTATCGAGTACAACTCACCATGAACGGGACTCGAACTCACAACGTTTGGGGTGATAGACACTGATTGCATTGGAAGTTGTAAATCGAACTACCATACGATCACGACCCAGGCAGCCCCATATGTCACCAGAGGGAATAACCACAACAAAAGAAGGAAAGATAGTTGTATCGTATAACATTCTAGTTGATGGTATGCTTCATGATAGCAGAAAAATATCACACTTAAGAAAACATTTTTGCTTTGTGTGTTGATGTGACTTTTGATATATGAAAATTAAAAAGCTAAATGGCAGATATAAAAAAGACTAGACACATTGTAACCCTGGGCAACAGATTACATGATTCGTCCCGACATCACTCACTATACTCTTGCAGTGGCAGTCAAAAGTTGTTGCGCCGTTGTCCACCCGTCTCTCATTTTTTAAAAGCTTTTTCATATATATTGTTTGACTTGTTCTCGTTCTGAATATAGCTGAAATGTTGTTCGCTGGAGGTTAAGATATCAATCAATATTTCAATCAATCAATATTTGTCATTTTTGTCATACATTAGAGGGAGTGAGTGATTGTTGCTTAACACTCAATGAACATTTGATTTTAGCCATACCATGACTAGAACAAGCTTTGATAATGATGTCCAACTCTTAGTTGGACTTTTATTACCTGCTACGGTCGGATGTTTGCAATCGTTAGATCTAGATAGCTTTATTTGTTCTTAACCTTTTTGCACCTAATTTTTTTGTCATATTAACTAGTTATTGTGTTCACGCAGGTCTTATTTGTATTTGATGTATTGCAATTTTTTAATTTGTTTGATGCTTTATCATAATGGTAGGTCATCATAGCTTAATTTAATAGCTAGCAAGATCAACTAAAAATAGGGAAAAGAGGCACAGGTTGTGGTACATTGTATCTTACAAAATTTGCTAGTCGGTAATATACTTAGAAATAACAGAAAAATAGCAATTGTATCTGGGGTTCGCCTCTTTAGGGTATGGGTGTCCTTGGACGATTTTGGCTATCCTGTTTAGGCCCTTTCGTTCTTATTGCTCCCAAAACTTTAAATTATTTGGCTTTCCAGCGTATTTTTCAGCGTACCTGATGAATTTGATATCAGATAAATAGTTTGCTTTGTGTGTTTTTGATTTTTTATATTTGCAGCGCAGGTCCAATATCGTCGCTCCGATTGTAACATCCCACCCTGAGTTCTGTATACTAGTGTTTTACATAAAGAGTTTCAAGATGCCAAAGGGTAATTAGAATCCGTAAATCAAAGAAGGATATACAACACAATGGCTTAAAGAAAAAAGGACAAATGGACAAACAACGATCTAGAAAATACTAAGCAGAAAACTAAAGCAACACGAACCTCACTAAAAACTGGGCATTTATATATATCGTTGAACTTCTTTTTCGTTCTGAATATACTGTAATTTTACTTATTTCACGATGTATTTATAATAATGAATTCCGCGACAGGTATGTTTTAGTGAAAATACAGTCAACCCTGTATTAAGAAGTCACATTTTGGACAAAGAAAAGATAGAGTAAAACTTTCCCATTTGGTCGTCTCTATTAAGCAGTCACCTGTATTGAAAGTTCACTTTTGTCTTGTCCTGTCATGAACAATATTTCATTTGAATTGAACCTCTTTTAAGTGGTCATCTGTCTTATAATCGCCACGATATAGCTGAACTATTGTTGAATGTGGCGTCAAGCACCATAACCCCTATTAGGACACTTTTTTCTTTGACCCAAATGTGACCTCTTGATACAGGTTTGACCGTACTTTTTTTTATCTCGTGATATAAACAAGTCATACTGTATATCAAGATATTATTTGTTTCTGATTTATTTTTAGGCTTTCCAATCTTTAGATTTAGAACGTACTTGGTGAAGGTCATTCCAAACAAACGCGTCATGCGCACTAAATTAGATATCTACCATTTTATTATAGCCGTTTTTTGCTTGCTTGATGCTTTATGGTAATGACACGTCATCATAACTTAATTTAAGACCAAGGTGATCAATTGCAAAGATGTCATATTTTTTGTTCGTTTCTTCATTTTTTTTTCTCATTTTGTACATGTACTAAGCCGTCAGAATATTTTTTTTTTCAATGTGTGACGTTAAAGTGTTTTTGACATTTACATTCACTGAATATGGTACTGTTTTGACAACTATTTTACCTATTTTGTTCCTGTATTTCAATACTGTTATAGTGACAGCCGGAGATTTTGAGCCGTAATGAGAGCGGGAGGTTTGGCGCTTTAAAATCTGATTCAACCCACCATTTCTTTAGATATGCCTGTACCAAGTCAGGGTCATTGCGGTTTTCACAGTTTTCCGATTGTTGACTGATTTTGTCTGTTTATATAATTATGAGTTTTTACTTTCCCTTTGTAAGATTGCTCGGAGTTCGGTAATTTTGTTATTACCCTTATTCAGTGTGTCAAACTGTAAAATATATATTCAGATCATCACATCAACGTATTGTAAGTAGGATCTGCTGGTGGACTATTAGTCCCCGATGGTATCTTCAGTCCAGCAAATCAATGCTTCGGCACTGAAATGGTTATTAGATATAATTATATTGAACTTAACAGTTCATAAATCATATACTAAAGTTATCCTCCCATAGTTGATTTTAGTTATTCTACATGTATATAGACACTTTGCTTGCTTCTAAAATGTTTTGAATTATTTGATTTTCAAATATTTTCGCTTTGAGCGTACCCGACGGAATTCCTCGTAACCATGTATGCCTGCTTATTTGCTGCGGATCTATAGCTCTTAACGGCCATGTTTTACCGTAGCGCTACGGATTTCAACCGATTGTAAACATTTCGAATACCGACTCCAAATAAGGTAGGCTCTCAGATTTTTTGCATAACGGGTAGTGACCAGTTTTTCAGTTGCATTCATAACATATGGATGTGGTTTATGCTTTATGGTGTTTAACGTCACTTTCAACAATATTTCAATTATATCGTGGCGGTCAGTTTTACCTATCGCAAGTCACTGACAAATTGTATCACAAAATGCTATATCGAGTATATCTCACCATAAACGTGGATCGAACTCACAACTTTAGTGGTGATAGGCACTGATTAAACAAAGTTTTAAATCCAATTATCATACTATCTCGACCACAATGGCTCCCATTCATAGCGTAAGCATCTTTCCAAACAATTTATCATGTAGGCTAAAGGGGATATTGAGATTGGTCTATGAACAAATGGCTTTATTGTCACAAATAAGGGTAATAACAAAATCACCGAACTCGAACAATCTTACAAAGGGAAAGTCAAGACTCATAATTATATAAACAGACAAAATCAGTCAACAACCGGAAAACTGTGAAAACCGTAATGACCCTGACTTGGTACAGGCATTTCTAAAAAAATGGTGGGTTGAATCAGATTTTAAAGCGCCAAACCTCCCGCTTTCATTACGGGATGATGGATAGTGTCGAGTAATATGGCTTGCAAAGAGACAATGTTTGTAATTGACACAAAAGAGGGTTAATGGACAATGTCGAATAATATGGCTTGCAATGGGGCAGTGTTTTAACTGTCACACAAAAACAGGGGGTGATGGATGTCGAGTAATATTGCCTTGCAGCGGTAAGCGAACAACCATTCCACACAAACGATATAGACAATTGATTAGAAAGTCGAAACTTCTTTTATTGTTTGTGGTAAATATTCCATGCATACTGACAACGTGAACAAGCTCAATAATATCAAAACACGCACAATAAATGAGTAGCGAATGGAACTACCTTGCCAACGATTTTTGACTGCCAATGGAAAGGTCTGAGGAGTTAGATAGGAACAAAACAGTTTGCCTTTTGTAGAGAATACATTACGCCCACTCTACAAATCTACGAAAAGGGTCTCAAACGTGAAGGTTTGTGGCATTCTCTAAACACTTTACTCACTCGAACAACCCCTTACCCAATCGATAACACACCCCCAAAATCCGTCATGCGGGATCGAAAATTGTGAACCTTCGCCAATACCTATAGAATCGGTCTTTATTTTAATGCGAAAAATCATACTGAACAACCAACTAATGAAATTCAAACACCTCACCAAATTATGAAACTGTGAGTGATGTCACGTGATTCAAGTATTGTTTGCACTCGGATGACCTTTAGGGATGCATGGTTCGGTGCACATGATTCAGACAACCACCTTTAACCAATAGGAAACCACAAATCTATCTTTAGTCTTAGATAAACAAATAAAACAAATGAAACACGATTTTGAACGCCATATTTATTGTTATAGTTAATATCGTAAAGGTAAATTATTGGAAAAATTTACCCTTTGACCTTACGTAAGCTTACACCCACTTAGGTCAACGGTCATTAAATGGGTACATTCGTCTTAAGGCCCTATTTATGTGAAACAGTTGAAACATACACTAAATAATAACATAAAAAGACGGATATTAGTTTCATAGACACATTAGCGTAACATTACGCAACAATTTAATGTTTATTTTCAAAATTTATGTTCTAAAAATTCCTTTAAAGAAGTTCGTTTGATCTATGATTGTCTTGTTACATAAAAAATATCATAAATATTTTTAGTTTATGATTTATTAAAACTATATACAACCATTAAGAAATATTTAATATATGCCCTGCGTTTAGTTATTATTTTCGGCTCATATTGATGAAAATTTTAACGATTTTTCTGACCTCCGTTTGGAAAGGGCGACAATTGATACATTTATATTACAAAGCGATTGTCCGAGAGGCGAAGTGGTGGCAAGACATAATATGTCCTACAGACATACCATGTGTCAATTTTGTGATGTATTGTCACGTTTTTGTGTTATGGTTCTTTCCTATACAGGTTTAATAACCCCCAAAATATACAAATATCTGTTTACGAAATTATGTTAAGATTTGCTTGACCAGCACTTTAAAATTTATTTTACATACATTAATATCTAACACAACGGATTTTGAAATTTAAGTAGAACTGCTCGCTAATAGCCAACGGCCATCCTGTTATATAAATTAAATCAAGAATCAAATTTGTAATAATTCTAAAAATGTCTTCATTATGAAAATATGGCCTAGTTTCTTCCCAGAGGATCACAATCCAGATGACAGAAACTTCGAATTGTTATGCTGCACGATCAATTCCATATTTGGTCATAAGGTTGGAACGCATGCACTCTGTAAAGTACCACAGGGGGTAATCAGAAGTCGCAAATCGAAAAAGACAGAGAATGCCAAAAGGAAATAGAACAAAGACAAGTAAAGAAAAAACCAATACACTACACTAGATATAAACACCACGAATCTAAGAACAAACCATGGGAGAACTCAAACATCTAGAAAGGTAAGCAGATCCTGTTCCACTAGTGACACCCGTCGTGTTTATCTTGTTAAATATCTTATGACAAGTCATCGAAGATGAAAGGCCGACATGATTGTGACTACTACAAGTGAAATAACTATCGAGGATACCACGTTTCTTGTATGTCAATACTATCTGCAACAGCTTCTAGTAATATGCGGTTGTTGGTAGTTAAATGTTACAGAATGTATCAATTTATCCTATTTGTCCTGAAGGGATCGCCGTGGTAGTGATCGTAAGGTAGTTGGATATTCAACTACCTATATATTCCGTACATATCACCACTAACGTTGTCAGTTCGAATCCATCTCAGCTGGAGTGCACTCGATACAGCATGATGTGACATAGTTTGCCAGTGACTTACGACAGGTCAGTGTTTTTTTCCTGGTACTCCTTCACCAATAAAACTGACCACCACGATGAACATGATTTATTGCTAAAAGTGACGTTAAACACCATAACAACCTGTTTGTCCTGTCACGGGGAATGTCAATAGTAATTTCCCCCCTGTCACATTTTCGGAAGCCATAAATCGAAGGACTAACAATACAATGACCAAATGAAAAGGAACAATCAATGATCTATATAACACTACACAGAATACACAAGATTGAGCAACACGGAAGGGTAGGTTACTCTTATTCCGCTAGTGATATCCGTCACTCCTCATTTTGGAGTACGAGCAAAGACTGGTTGGCATGGAGACAGTATATTGTGTCCGAATAGTACATGTTAGCTACATGTAGCATTATAAAATCAAGGTCATCACCATCAGGTCACATGTTGAGCTAAACGCTTGAGAAATCCGAAAGTGCAATCGGGAACGGACAATAAAGAGACACAGACAGCACTGGTCACATGACATAGAACGATGACAAACAAAACACCGAAAAGAAAAAGATGAGCAACACGGACCCCATCAAAACCCGGTGATCAACAAATGTACTCTCGAAGGGTAAGCATTTCCCGTTTCTTACAAGTAACCCGCCGTGTTACTCTTTGTAACGTCTTGTCAATGAAAAAGGAAAGACAACAATCTACACAAAAGGGGAAAATTGCGTTCCAGAATTCCCCATATAGTACCCACTTGGCGTTAAGCAACAATCACTCACACATTCTGAAATTGCAGTCATACGATTGTTATTATCACGTTTCAATGTTAATCAGCTCATGATGCTTGTGTGTGTACATGACAGTTCGCATCAACATCCCACGTATAACAGAAAAGTCGAATTTCAAGTTCTTGTTCAACATTGGAAAAACATTACAAAAAACATTTTAAATAAAGAAACACAAACATGTGTTTAGACACCGTGATATGTCAATGACTGTGAAACAAAAATTTGATTTATTATTAAAAGATTCAATACATGACAAGATCGTGAAGGTATGAGATCACCGTAGCTATTTGCCCAACAAGTAATACATGTTAAAATTGAATGGTGGATGATGAATCTTAGAAGTTATGGTGTTTAACGCCACTTTCAACAGTATATCAGTTATAGCGTGGCGGTTAGATTTATTGGGGGGGGGGGGGGGGAGGGCGAAAACCATCGACATGTCGCAAGTCACTGACACACTTTATCAACTAATGGTGTACTTTAGTGGTGATAAGTAGTAAGTTGTAAGCCCAACAACGACTACGACCACAACGGCTCCGAAAATGATTTCTAAAATAGTTGCTAAAAAAGAGTTTGAAGATACCAAAAGGGTAATCAGACTCCGTAAATTGAAGGACAGACAATACAATGGCCAAAAAGAAAATAGACACAAGGACAAACAACGATCTAAAAAACATACACATAAAACTAAAGATCGAGTAACACGAACCTCACTAAAAACTCGGGGTGAACTCAGGTGCTCCGGAAGGATAAGCAGTTTCTGCTCCACTAGTGGAATCCGTCATGTTAAGTAACTCACAATAATTCTGTATATCATAAATGCATACCCGTTAACCTCTGGGAACTGCTAGGGGGGAAATCTCCCCCCTACCAACTCTTCTAAGGGGGATATTTTGTGCGTCGCCTTTAAACGCACAAAATTGTACCTTGTAGTTGCATACATGTGATAGAGTTGCTATGCTACAACTGGAGATTTGTAAATTTTTGGCTGCAGATTTTTTATCGACGTATTTGATGCATGTTTTTTTTGTTAATTGATGTTTTCTTTTTGTTTGTTTCAGTATTGAACCAACTGCATCCCATTTCAATATATATTGTTTACATTTCTGTCTTATTAGTAGTGTTTCATATGATGAATGAAGGATAAAAACTGTATTTATAATTTATTCATAATCATTCATAATCATAAGGTTATGACAAAGTAAAAACAATGAAGACAGAATGCTCTGAACAATAAAGTCATAGAGCACTAAAATTAAAAAGTCACTTTGCTGCTGGTGCGTTGGGTGATAGCATACGCTTTGACATTTTTGTTGTTTATCAATTCCATCCTGGAACTTAGTCCTTAAATAATACTTTGATCGGCATTGCACGTTTGATCGAAATAAGAAGTTTTCCTCGGCATCAAAGGTTGTCCGACTCCTGTTTGCACAACGGTTTATAACTATTTTTAATTGCCGTTATCACACTTCTAATCATCTAAGTGTGTGCCACAAACCCACTTCCTTATCCCCAATTAACTGTCAATCAGTGGATAATTGTTGTATAATCATCAACACCTTAATTAATCTCCATGACCCAATTTACCGGTAAAGGTGTCAAGCAGATCAATAACCGGATATCATTTAAACACCTTTACCATTCGTATCTCTCGGCGTTTTTCATCAGTTCCAAATGGGGAATTTCCAGAAATATTGATCGCAAAATGTAGGTCAAGATTTTATTGTACTTGATTTTTTTGTTGGGGGGAGGAAAAGGTGTGTGCGGGAGATTAATGTCTCCCGCGCATGAGACCCAGTCCATGCGGGAGATAAGGCTCTTACGCGGGAGACTCCCGCGAAAAGGGGGAGGGTTAACAGGTATGTAAATGTATTGTAGGTTTACAATCACAGACAACTCTCCTTGATTTCGGTGTAAACAAGTATTTTCGATATTGAGAAAACGAAATATCCGAGTTTCGGATAACGATATTAGCTGCGGAACCGTAGCTCATTAGGTCCTTGTTTTTTTTTTGTTTTTTTTTTTATTGGTCCGTAAATATCAGAAAACTGGCCAAGGACCATAAGGGCTACGGTTCCGCAGCTAATAACGACATTATGCCTGTACATTCAATATATTTCACATATTTTGTATCTTCAGGTCAACAAGAGAACCCATTTATATAGCCATGTTCCTCTTTGGCATTCCCAGATAATCAAAATACTGTTTATTCAATAGAAAATAGACCTATAGTTTCCCTGTTGCGGTCATGGGCATGTAGCATGTCACCGTGTTCACTCCCAGTTTCTAGTGAGTTATATTTTGATCAACCTTTATTTTTGTGTAGTATTTTATGAATGATTGCATGACCTTTTTGTCCTTATTCTGTTGGCCATTGTATTGTCGGACCTTCGATTTACGGCTTCTGATTGCACCTTTGTGTATCTTTAAGCCTGTCTCACGCTCATTGCGCGTATAATACAACAGTTTCTAATCAGCAATAGCGTGCTAAGAGTTGTCCCGGGTGGCTGAATGAGATAGGTCGTTGGATCTAACAACTCATACAAACCTATCCCCAATACGGCGTGGGTTCGCGCCCAGCTTAGTAAATTACAAGAAAGGGTGCAATCGACTCGCAACCGCAAGTGATAAAGTTTACCAGTTGCTTGCCCAGGGTCGGTGGTTCTCTCCGGATACGCCGGCTTCCTCCACCACTAAAACTGGTCGCCATGATATAGCTGAAATATTGCTGAAAGTGGCGTTAAACTCCAAAATTCAGAAATTCAGAAATTTATTCAGAGTTGTCGTTGATGGCCGATGGCAAGGCAAATATAACTTTCCGATCTTATCCAATATATATCCTTGTTTCCCTGTGACAATTTAAATTATCGTCCATAAGCCCACCCCAATGCCACCCTTTTCCGTCAAAGATGTATTGTTTGCGCCCTTGTTCTCTTCATAACTGTAGTTGCAATTAGTACTCGCCATGTTGACTTGGCGATTAAAAAAAACAAAAAAACAACCAATTTATCAATGTCAACTAGTATAAGAGAATTCCGGTCCATTCTATGCTGAGGTGTCCTCGATACAATCATTATCCTAACCGTTCAACACTCTCTGAGCGCGCAAGTACAGCTGAACTGAAGCACTATTTACTCCCTCCAATAGCACGAAGAGAGGCTAGTTGTCAAAAACTTCCTCCCAATAGCACGAAGAGAGGCTAGTTCAGTCAAAAACTTCCTCCCAATAGCACGAAGAGAGGCTAGCTCAGTCAAAAACTCCCTCTCAATAGCACGAAGAGAGGCTAGTTCAGTCAAAAACTTCCTCTCAATAGCACTAAGAAAGGCTAGTTCAGTCAAAAACTTCCTCTCAATAGCACGAAGAAAGGCTAGTTCAGTCAAAAACTTCCTTTCAATAGCACGAAGAGAGGCTAGTTCAGTCAAAATCTTCCTCTCAATAGCACGAAGAAAGGATAGTTCAGTCAAAAACTTCCTCCCAATAGCACGAAGAGAGGCTAGTTCAGTCAAACACTTCCTCCCAATAGCACGAAAAGAGGCTAGTTCAGTCAAAAACTTCCTCCCAATAGCATGAAGAGAGGCTAGTTCAGTCAAAAACTTCCTCCCAATAGCACGAAGAGAGGCTAGTTCAGTCAAAAACTTCTTCCCAATAGCACGAAGAGAGGCTAGTTCAGTCAAAAACTTCCTCTCAATAGCACGACGACAGGATAGTTTGGTCAAAACTTCACCTCAATAGTACAAAGAGAGGCTAGTTCAGTCAAAATCTTCCTCCCAATAGCACGAAGAGAGGCTAGTTCAGTCAAAAACTTCCTCCCAATAGCACGACGATAGGATAGTTTGGTCAAAACTTCACCTCAATAGTACAAAGAGAGGCTAGTTCAGTCAAAAACTTCCCCCGAATAGCACGAAGATGGGCTAGTTCAGTCAAAAACTTCCTCGAAATAGAAGAAAGAGAGGCTAGTTCAGTCAAAGACTTGAAATGAGCGTGTGCTATTTTGTCATTCTCTTGCATTGAAATACAATTCAAGGTTAAGGCAACAGGCAGGTTATTTCAGTGACTTTACAATAAGTCTTGTTACTCTTACAGAGTTACCGATCCTTCCATTCCTTCACGAAGGACTTTCAACTATGTGTAGTTGATTGACTCTATGCATTCGCAAGTATCTGACACTGATTATATACAGAAAACAAGGATTACATTATATACACGACGGAGTCAAAAATGTATATTCAGCATCTTTCACAGAAGCAAAGGTTACGTTTCACACCATCACGCTGCATTTCCGGTTTGCATGTATATTTGAATTATAACGATAAACCATGCATGGATTTTACCTCTTTTTGCAACTTGAACAAGATAATTTTGTAATTAAAAATGCATAATTTCCTCGTTTTCATCACCACATCAATTGGACAACACAATTAAAACAATATCAATGTTAATATTTTATGGCGACCTTGTAATTTTCACACGAGCAGGCATGACAGTATAAATGTTTAACATTGCACATTGGTGCATTAAATATGTCAGTACTGCTTTATCTGTCTTAATTACAAAGTGTTACATCAGCAATAAACGCGAAAAACTAAGAAAGTATACTACGGGTCAATAGGTCAGACTGAACAGTGTTTCTTGAACTTAGGGAAATAATTCTACATTCTAAAGGTCATGGGCGTGTTTTTTCCAACAATTAGGTGTAGCATGTTAATTGTGTTGTGAGTTACAACATAATCGAAAGAGGCGGGGCATCCAGTTGTTGTACTGAAGGAATCAAGCGAAATATGTAGCACATTTGTTCATCGCTAAAGGCAACTTGCTAACGGACAAGGGGCTGTCGTGGCGGTAAATGCATAGTGATTGGATTTACAACTAACTGTGCAATCAGTACCTATCACCACTAATATTGTGAGTTCAAACCCAGTTCATGGCAAGGTGTACTCGATACAACATTATGTGATAAAGTTTGTCAGTTACTTGTGACAGGTCGGCGGGTTTCTCCGGGTACTCCTGTTTCCTCCATCAGTAAAATGACCGCCATGATATAACTGGAACATTGTTGAAAGTGGCGTTAAAATACCTTAAACCAAACCTAAGCCTAAAGGGCAACAAAGTTTTATGTATGGTCGTTGTGGACGCATTGCAAATGTTTCCGATCATGTCCATTTTCACTGATTTCCTTTGCAGAAATCAAATCCTCCGTCTATATGCCGTACACTTGTCGATGCCATCTTTTGACCTGCATTCATGATCTATGAATAGCTTGAAGCCGTTAATCGAAGGACCAGATGATGCAAAAAGCCGAAAAGACAAGAAAATATTAGACAGACAATTGACCATAAGGATGTACACCGCCAACGAGTCGTAATTTCTAATAAAATCTATAATATTAACAAGACATAATTTACTTAATATTAGATTACCCTTACCCTGAATTTTCATTCGTGTTCGTGTTACTTTTGTTTCCTCAATTTTCTGATTTTTAATAAATGCCCATTATTTGTAAATTATGTTTGTCAGTGTCTTGTTTTGTTTTGTTTTTGTTTGTTTTGTGTTTATTGATTTAAGACATTAGATCACTTCTCGTTAACTTCCGACTATACTTCGTATTGTGAAATTCATACTTTTGAATTAAGACGACTATGATAGGTAGCAATTCAGGGGCGGATCCAGGGGGGCACACCCGGCCCGCATACCTCCCCCCCCCCCCTAAAATTGGGGAAAAAAATGATTTTTTTGGCGTAAAATCGTGATTTTTCACACGAAATACCCCAAAATAGTTCGTGCCTTCCTTCGCTGGGCGCAATCCTAGATCCGCCCCTGCAATTACCCCATGTTCATGCAATCTAATTAAATTAGATGTTTGCATAGTAATTTTGTTCGTTTAAATGTGTTTTATTTCCAGACGATCTACAAACATCATCCTGTACCTGTATCGGGCATGTAAGATAAATTGTTAACAGCAATCGGAAGCGGTCTACTCTACCACTATGCTGATCAATAACTATAGATTGAATGGGTGGATTAACCATTTGAAATGTGGCTTCTAAATTGAAAAAATAATGTTAAAGAATCGACGGAAAAAAAGATCTGATAAACATAAATTCTTATTTTTTTATTCATGGTTTTCCAAACAATATTATATATTGAATCTCACCATAACATCCTATCTATTTGTGTAGTGCATGCAGTGACCAAATGTTAAGGATTGTTGTTGCTTGTGTCGCGAAGAATACATATATTATGCATGGAATTCAAAAACCTTTACAACAACGCTGTTCAAAGAAAAACTTGCATGACCGTATCATTTCACTCAAAGGGGGTTGATCGTTTATATCGATATTTATCCCGCCAGGTTTTATTGCAGTCCTCCCAATAGCACGAAGAGAGGCTAGTTCAGTCAAAAACTTCCTCCCAATAGCACGAAGAGAGGCTAGTTCAGTCAAAAACTTCCTCCCAATAGCACGAAGAGAGGCTAGTTCAGTCAAAACCTTCCTCTCAATAGCACGAAGAGAGGCTAGTTCAGTCAAAAACTTCCTCTCAATAGCACGAAGAGAGGCTAGTTCAGTCAAATACTTCCTCTCAATAGCACGAAGAAAGGCTAGTTCAGTCAAAAACTTCCTCTCAATAGCACGAAGAAAGGCTAGTTCAGTCAAAAACTTCCTCCCAATAGCACGAAGAGAGGCTAGTTCAGTCAAACACTTCCTCCCAATAGCACGAAGAGAGGCTAGTTCAGTCAAAAACTTCCTCCCAATAGCACAAAGAGAGGCTAGTTCAGTCAAACACTTCCTCCCAATAGCACGAAGAGAGGCTAGTTCAGTCAAAAACTTCCTCCCAATAGCACGACGATAGGTTAGTTTGGTCAAAACTTCACCTCAATAGTACAAAGAGAGGCTAGTTCAGTCAAAAACTTCCCCCGAATAGCACGAAGATGGGCTAGTTCAGTCAAAAACTTCCTCGAAATAGAAGAAAGAGAGGCTAGTTCAGTCAAAGACTTGAAATGAGCGTGTGCTATTTTGTCATTCTCCTGCATTGAAATACAATTCAAGGTTAAGGCAACAGGCAGGTTATTTCAGTGACTTTACAGTAAGTCTTGTTACTCTTACAGAGTTACCGGCCCTTCCATTCCTTCACGAAGGACTTACAACTATGTGTAGTTGATTGACTCTATGCATTCGCAAGTATCTGACACTGATTATATACAGAAAACAAGGATTACATTATATACACGACGGAGTCAAAAATGTATATTCAGCATCTTTCACAGAAGCAAAGGTTACGTTTCACACCATCACGCTGCATTTCCGGTTTGCATGTATATTTGAATTATAACGATAAACCATGCATGGATTTTACCTCTTTTTGCAACTTGAACAAGATGATTTTGTAATTAAAAATGCATAATTTCCTCGTTTTCATCACCACATCAATTGGACAACACAATTAAAACAATATCAATGTTAATATTTTATGGCGACCTTGTAATTTTCACACGAGCAGGCATGACAGTATAAATGTTTAACATTGCACATTGGTGCAATAAATATGTCAGTACTGCTGTTTCTGTCTTAATTACAAAGTGTTACATCAGCAATAAACGCGAAAAACTAAGATAGTATACTACGGGTCAATAGGTCAGACTGAACAGTGTTTCTTGAACTTAGGGAAATAATTCTACATTCTAAAGGTCATGGGCGTGTTTTTTCCAACAATTAGGTGTAGCATGTTAATTGTGTTGTGAGTTACAACATAATCGAAAGAGGCGGGGCATCCAGTTGTTGTACTGAAGGAATCAAGCGAAATATGTAGCACATTTGTTCATCGCTAAAGGCAACTTGCTAACGGACAAGGGGCTGTCGTGGCGGTAAATGCATAGTGATTGGATTTACAACTAACTGTGCAATCAGTACCTATCACCACTAATGTTGTGAGTTCAAACCCAGTTCATGGCAAGGTGTACTCGATACAACATTATGTGATAAAGTTTGTCAGTTACTTGCGACAGGTCGGCGGGTTTCTCCGGGTACTCCTGTTTCCTCCATCAGTAAAATGACTGCCATGATATAACTGGAACTTTGTTGAAAGTGGCGTTAAAATACCTTAAACCAAACCTAAGCCTAAAGGGCAACACAGTTTTATGCATGGTCGTTGTGGACGCATTGCAAATGTTTCCGATCATGTCCATTTTCACTGATTTCCTTTGCAGAAATCAAATCCTCCGTCTATATGCCGTACACTTGTCGATGCCATCTTTTGACCTGCATTCATGATCTATGAATAGCTTGAAGCCGTTAATCGAAGGACCAGATGATGCAAAAAGCCGAAAAGACAAGAAAATATTAGACAGACAATTGACCATAAGGATGTACACCGCCAACGAGTCGTAATTTCTAATAAAATCTATAATATTAACAAGGCATTATTTACTTAATATTAGATTACCCTTACCCTGAATTTTCATTCGTGTTCGTTTTACTTTTGTTTCCTCAATTTTCTGATTTTTAATAAATGCCCATTATTTGTAAATTATGTTTGTCAGTGTCTTGTTTTGTTTTGTTTTTGTTTGTTTTGTGTTTATTGATTTAAGACATTAGATCACTTCTCGTTAACTTCCGACTATACTTCGTATTGTGAAATTCATACTTTTGAATTAAGACGACTATGATAGGTAACAATTCAGGGGCGGATCCAGGGGGGCACACCCGGCCCGCCCACCTCCCCCCCCCCCTAAAATTGGGGGGAAAAATTATTTTTTTTGGCGTAAAATCGTGATTTTTCACACGAAATACCCCAAAATTGTTCGTGCCTTCCTCCGCTTGGCGCAATCCTAGATCCGCCCCTGCAATTACCCCATGTTCATGCAATCTAATTAAATTAGATGTTTGCATAGTAATTTTGTTCGTTTAAATGTGTTTTATTTCCAGACGATCTACAAACATCATCCTGTACCTGTATCGGGCATGTAAGATAAATTGTTAACAGCAATCGGAAGCGTCTACTCTACCACTATGCTGATCAATAACTATAGATTGAATGGGTGGATTAACCATTTGAAATGTGGCTTCTAAATTGAACAAATAATGTTAAAGAATCGACGGAAAAAAAGATTTGATAAACATAAATTCTTATTATTTTATTCATGGTTTTCCAAGCAATATTATATATTGAATCTCACCATAACATTCTATCTATTTGTGTAGTGCATGCAGTGACCAAATGTTAAGGATTGTTGTTGCTTGTGTCGCGAAGAATACATATATTATGCATGGAATTCAAAAACCTTTACAACAACGCTGTTCAAAGAAAAACTTGCATGACCGTATCATTTCACTCAAAGGGGGTTGATCGTTTATATCGATATTTATCCCGCCAGGTTTTATTGCAGTCCTCCCAATAGCACGAAGAGAGGCTAGTTCAGTCAAAGACTTCCTCTCAATAGCACGAAGAGAGGCTAGTTCAGTCAAAAACTTCCTCTCAATAGCACGAAGAGAGGTTAGTTCAGTCAAAAACTTCCTCTCAATAGCACGAAGAAAGGCTAGTTCAGTCAAAAACTTCCTCTCAATAGCAAGAAGAGAGGCTAGTTCAGTCAAAAACTTCCTCTCAATAGCACGAAGAAAGGCTAGTTCAGTCAAAAACTTCCTCCCAATAGCACGAAGAGAGGCTAGTTCAGTCAAAAACTTCCTTCCAATAGCACAAAGAGAGGCTAGTTCAGTCAAAAACTTCCTCCCAATAGCACGAAGAGAGGCTAGTTCAGTCAAAAACTTCCTCCCAATAGCACAAAGAGAGGCTAGTTCAGTCAAAAACTTCCTCCCAATAGCACGAAGAGAGGCTAGTTCAGTCAAAACCTTCCTCCCAATAGCACGACGATAGGTTAGTTTGGTCAAAGCTTCCTCTCAATAGTACAATGAGAGGCTAGTTCAGTCAAAATCTTCCTCCTAATAGCACGAAGAGAGGCTAGTTCAGTCAAAAACTTCCTCCCAATAGGACGACGATAGGATAGTTTGGTCAAAGCTTCACCTCAATAGTACAAAGAGAGGCTAGTTCAGTCAAAAACTTCCTCCTAATAGCACGACGATAGGTTAGTTTGGTCAAAACTTCCTCTCAATAGTACAATGAGAGGCTAGTTCAGTCAAAATCTTCCTCCCAATAGCACGAAGAGAGGCTAGTTCAGTCAAAAACTTCCTCCCAATAGGACGACGATAGGATAGTTTGGTCAAAGCTTCACCTCAATAGTACAAAGAGAGGCTAGTTCAGTCAAAAACTTCCCCCGAATAGCACGAAGATGGGCTAGTTCAGTCAAAAACTTCCTCGAAATAGAAGAAAGAGAGGCTAGTTCAGTCAAAGACTTGAAATGAGCGTGTGCTATTTTGTCATTCTCCTGCATTGAAATACAATTCAAGGTTAAGGCAACAGGCAGGTTATTTCAGTGACTTTACAATAAGTCTTGTTACTCTTACAGAGTTACCGGTCCGTCCATTCCTTCACGAAGGACTTACAACTATGTGTAGTTGATTGACTGTATGCATTCGCAAGTATCTGACACTGATTATATACAGAAAACAAGGATTACATTATATACACGACGGAGTCAAAAATGTATATTCAGCATCTTTCACAGAAGCAAAGGTTACGTTTCACATCATCACGCTGCATTTCCGGTTTGCATGTATATTTGAATTATAACGATACACCATGCATGGATTTTACCTCTTTTTGCAACTTGAACAAGATGATTTTGTAATTAAAAATGCATAATTTCCTCGTTTTCATCACCACATCAATTGGACAACACAATTAAAACAATATCAATGTTAATATTTTATGGCGACCTTGTAATTTTCACACGAGCAGGCATGACAGTATAAATGTTTAACATTGCACATTGGTGCAATAAATATGTCAGTACTGCTGTTTCTGTCTTAATTACAAAGTGTTACATCAGCAATAAACGCGAAAAACTAAGATAGTATACTACGGGTCAATAGGTCAGACTGAACAGTGTTTCTTGAACTTAGGGAAATAATTCTACATTCTAAAGGTCATGGACGTGTTTTTTCCAACAATTAGGTGAAGCATGTTAATTGTGTTGTGAGTTACAACATAATCGAAAGAGGCGGGGCATCCAGTTGTTGTACTAAAGGAATCAAGCGGAATATGTAGCATATTTGTTCATCGCTAAAGGCAACTTGCTAACGGACAAGGGGCTGTCGTGGCGGTAAATGCATAGTGATTGGATTTACAACTAACTGTGCAATCAGTACCTATCACCACTAATGTTGTGAGTTCAAACCCAGTTCATGGCAAGGTGTACTCGATCCAACATTATGTGATAAAGTTTGTCAGTTACTTGCGACAGGTCGGCGGGTTTCTCCGGGTACTCCTGTTTCTTCCATCAGTAAAATGACCGCCATGATATAACTGGAACTTTGTTGAAAGTGGCGTTAAAATACCTTAAGCCAAACCTAAGCCTAAAGGGCAACACAGTTCTATGTATGGTCGTTGTGGACGCATTGCAAATGTTTCCGATCATGTCCATTTTCACTGATTTCCTTTGCAGAAATCAAATCCTCCGTCTATATGCCGTACACTTGTCGATGCCATCTTTTGACCTGCATTCATGATCTATGAATAGCTTGAAGCCGTTAATCGAAGGACCAGATGATACAAAAAGCCGAAAAGACAAGAAAATATTAGACAGACAATTGACCATAAGGATGTACACCGCCAACGAGTCGTAATTTCTAATAAAATCTATAATATTAACAAGACATTATTTACTTAATATTAGATTACCCTTACCCTGAATTTTCATTCGTGTTCGTGTTACTTTTGTTTCCTCAATTTTCTGATTTTTAATAAATGCCCATTATTTGTAAATTATGTTTGTCAGTGTCTTGTTTTGTTTTGTTTTAGCTTGTTTTGTGTTTATTGATTTAAGACATTAGTTCACTTCTCGTTAACTTCCGACTATACTTCGTATTGTGAAATTCATACTTTTGAATTAAGACGACTATGATAGGTAGCAATTCAGGGGAGGATCCAGGGGGGCACACCCGGCCGCCCACCTCCCCCCCCCCCCCCCTAAAATTGGAAAAAAAAATGATTTTTTTGGCGTAAAATCGTGATTTTTCACACGAAATACCCCAAAATTTTTCGCGCCTTCCTCCGTTCGGCGCAATCCTAGATCCGCCCCTGCAATTACCCCATGTTCATGCAATCTAATTAAATTAGATGTTTGCATAGTAATTTTGTTCGTTTAAATGTGTTTTATTTCCAGACGATCTACAAACATCATCCTGTACCTGTATCGGGCATGTAAGATAAATTGTTAACAGCAATCGGAAGCGTCTACTCTACCACTATGCTGATCAATAACTATAGATTGAATGGGTGGATTAACCATTTGAAATGTGGCTTCTAAATTGAACAAATAATGTTAAAGAATCGACGGAAAAAAAGATCTGATAAACATAATTTTTTATTATTTTATTCATGGTTTTCCAAACAATATTATATATTGAATCTCACCATAACATCCTATCTATTTGTGTAGTGCATGCAGTGACCAAATGTTAAGGATTGTTGTTGCTTGTGTCGCGAAGAATACATATATTATGCATGGAATTCAAAAACCTTTACAACAACGCTGTTCAAAGAAAAACTTGCATGACCGTATCATTTCACTCAAAGGGGGTTGATCGTTTATATCGATATTTATCCCGCCAGGTTTTATTGCAGTCCTCCCAATAGCACGAAGAGATGCTAGTTCAGTCAAAAACTTCCTCCCAATAGCACGAAGAGAGGCTAGTTCAGTCAAAAACTTCCTCTCAATAGCACGAAGAGAGGCTAGTTCAGTCAAAAACTTCCTCTCAATAGCACGAAGAGAGGCTAGTTCAGTCAAAAACTTCCTCTCAATAGCACGAAGAAATGCTAGTTTAGTCAAAAACTTCCTCTCAATAGCACGAAGAGAGGCTAGTTCAGTCAAAAACTTCCTCCCAATAGTACGAAGAAAGGCTAGTTCAGTCAAAAACTTCCTCTCAATAGCACGAAGAGAGGCTAGTTCAGTCAAAAACTTCCTCCCAATAGCACGACGATAGGATAGTTTGGTCAAAACTTCACCTCAATAGTACAAAGAGAGGCTAGTTCAGTCAAAATCTTCCTCCCAATAGCACGAAGAGAGGCTAGTTCAGACAAAAACTTCCTCCCAATAGCACGACGATAGGATAGTTCAGTCAAAACTTCACCTCAATAGTACAAAGAGAGGCTAGTTCAGTCAAAAACTTCCTCCGAATAGCACGAAGATGGGCTAGTTCAGTCAAAAACTTCCTCGAAATAGAAGAAAGAGAGGCTAGTTCAGTCAAAGACTTGAAATGAGCGTGTGCTATTTTGTCATTCTCTTGCATTGAAATACAATTCAAGGTTAAGGCAACAGGCAGGTTATTTCAGTGACTTTACAATAAGTCTTGTTACTCTTACAGAGTTACCGATCCTTCCATTCCTTCACGAAGGACTTACAACTATGTGTAGTTGATTGACTCTATGCATTCGCATGTATCTGACACTGATTATATACAGAAAACAAGGATTACATTATATACACGACGGAGTCAAAAATGTATATTCAGCATCTTTCACAGAAGCAAAGGTTACGTTTCACATCATCACGCTGCATTTCCGGTTTGCATGTATATTGAATTATAACGATACACCATGCATGGATTTTACCTCTTTTTGCAACTTGAACAAGATGATTTTGTAATTAAAAATGCATAATTTCCTCGTTTTCATCACCACATCAATTGGACAACACAATTAAAACAATATCAATGTTAATATTTTATGGCGACCTTGTAATTTTCACACGAGCAGGCATGACAGTATAAATGTGTAACACTGCACATTGGTGCATTAAATATGTCAGTACTGCTGTTTCTGTCTTAATTACAAGGTGTTACATCAGCAATAAACGCGAATAACTAAGAAAGTATACTACGGGTCAATAGGTCAGACTGAACAGTGTTTCTTGAACTTAGGGAAATAATTCTACATTCTAAAGGTCATGGACGTGTTTTTTCCAACAATTAGGTGTAGCATGTTAATTGTGTTGTGAGTTACAACATAATCGAAAGAGGCGGGGCATCCAGTTGTTGTACTGAATGAATCAAGCGAAATATGTAGCACATTTGTTCATCAGTAATGGCAACTTGCTGTAGCTCCTAACGGACAAGGGGCTGTCGTGGCGGTGAATGCATAGTGATTGGATTTACAACTAACTGTGCAATCAGTACCTATCACCACTAATGTTGTGAGTTCAAACCCAGTTCATAGCGAGGTGTACTCGATACAACATTATGTGATATATTTGTCAGTTACTTGTGACAGGTCGGCGGGTTTCTCCGGGTACTTCTGTTTCTTCCATCAGTAAAATGACCGCCATGATATAACTGGAATATTGTTGAAAGTGGCGTTAAAACACCTTAAACCAAACCTAAGCCTAAAGGGCAACAAAGTTGTATGTATGGTCGTTGTGGACGCCTTGCAAATGTTTCCGATCATGTCCACTTTCACTGATTTCCTTTGCAGAAATCAAATCCTCCGTCTATATGCCGTACACTTGTCGATGCCATCTTTTGACCTGCATTCATGATCTATGAATAGCTTGAAGCCGTTAATCGAAGGACCAGATGATACAAAAAGCCGAAAAGACAAGAAAATATTAGACAGACAATTGACCATAAGGATGTACACCGCCAACGAGTCGTAATTTCTAATAAAATCTATAATATTAACAAGACATTATTTACTTAATATTAGATTACCCTTACCCTGAATTTTCATTCGTGTTCGTGTTACTTTTGTTTCCTCAATTTTCAGATTTTTAATAAATGCCCATTATTTGTAAATTATGTTTGTCAGTGTCTTGTTTTGTTTTGTTTTTGTTTGTTTTGTGTTTATTGATTTAAGACATTAGATTACTTCTCGTTAACTTCCGACTATACTTCGTATTGTGAAATTCATACTTTTGAATTAAGACGACTATGATAGGTAGCAATTCAGGGGCGGATCCAGGGGGGCACACCCGGCCCGCATACCTCCCCCCCCCCCCTAAAATTGGGGAAAAAAATGATTTTTTTGGCGTAAAATCGTGATTTTTCACACGAAATACCCCAAAATAGTTCGTGCCTTCCTTCGCTGGGCGCAATCCTAGATCCGCCCCTGCAATTACCCCATGTTCATGCAATCTAATTAAATTAGATGTTTGCATAGTAATTTTGTTCGTTTAAATGTGTTTTATTTCCAGACGATCTACAAACATCATCCTGTACCTGTATCGGGCATGTAAGATAAATTGTTAACAGCAATCGGAAGCGGTCTACTCTACCACTATGCTGATCAATAACTATAGATTGAATGGGTGGATTAACCATTTGAAATGTGGCTTCTAATATTGAACCAATAATGTTAAAGAATCGACGGAAGAAAAGATCTGATAAACATAAATTTTTATTATTTTATTCATGTTCTTCTAGACAAGATTATATATTGAATCTCACCATAACATCCTATCTATTTGTTTAGTGCGTGTAGTGACAACATTTTAAGGATTTTTTTGTTTTGGGTCTCGAAGAATACATATATTATGCATGGAATTCAAAAACCTTTACAACATCGCTGTTCACCCAGTTATATATGCGAATTGGCATTTCACGTGAGCAAAGAAAAACTTGCATGACCATATCATTTCACTCAAAGGGGGTTGATCGTTTAAATCTATATTTATCCCGCCACGTTTTATTGAAGTGCATGTTCCAAGACCGGATAGTGAGCATTCAAGTACATTCACGGGCCAAAAGTATTTCCCCACTAAGATATTTCCCTATATATTTCATATGAAACCATTTATTTTCAAAACATTCTCTTGAAGTCATTCCTTATCTGATTTTCGTGAAATTTTCAGCATTAAATGCAGAAATAAATATAGCTTCTTCTTCGTATAATTTTCAAATATTTTTTTTTCTACTTTCCCCGAAGAATTGATTTAAAAACAAAGTCTAATTGTTTCATCAAATCTTACTATATAATCATATAAAATTGTGACGTCAAGAATTTACATTTGTGCTTAAATCATAAATGCTTGTAAATAAAAGTTCGAAAAAATTACATGAAGATATTAAAATAAACTCTAATAATTCTGCTATTAAACGTGAAAATTTCATGAAAATCGGCTAAGGAATGACTTCATGAGAATGTTATGAAAATAAGTGGTTTTATATGAAATATATAGGGAAATATCTTAGTAGGGACATACTTTTGACACGTGAGTGTATGTGTGTGTTAAAGGTATCTGTGTTACCTTTGTTTCTACGAATGTCAATTATATTTTAAAAATGTTCCAACAGTGTGGTATTTTTTGTGTTTCATTGTATTGGTATTTTTCCAGACAATATTTTGAAATAGAATCTCCCCAACAATATCTTGTTGTTTTGTATAGGTTGTAACATTGTCAAATGTTGAGGATGTGTGTGTTCCTTTGAGCCGTAATGAAAGCGGGAGGTTTGGCGCTTTAAAATCTGATTCAACTCACCATTTCTTTAGAAATGCCTGTACCAAGTCAGGGTCATTGCGGTTTTCACAGTTTTCCGGTTGTTGACTGATTTTTTTCTGTTTGTATACTTGTGGGTTTTGACTTTCCCTTTGTAAGATTGTTCGGAGTTCGGTAATTTTGTTATTACCCTTATTTGAAATTTATTACTATGCCTCTATGTATGTCGCCATGTACCATCCTGGTCTATTTCATTGAAATATATTTGAATTCGGATATTATGTATCTTTTCAGAATGTTTAAGCGTAGGGGTATAACGAAATAATTGCCGACATTATCAAAAGAGAGAAATAATAATTGCCGAGGGATACGACACCACCTTTTATTTTGGTTTATTCATGACACACGTCTTGTGAGAGTTGTAAAGCTGAAAGTATCTTAAAATACAGAAGTACACAATGCTATATAAGCAACATATTTACAATCAGTCGGGATTGACACATGATTAAATAATAAGGTGGCAATTTTCTAAACTACTACCATATTGAATTGGTTGGTTGCTGAATGAAGAGCTTGAAGATACCAAGTTAAAGGTGTAATCATAATCCGTAAATCGAAGAAAGAGAGACAACACAATGACCAATAGAAAAGGAACGAAAAGACAAACAACGATCTACAATGTACTTCACTGAAAATATGGTACATGGACTACCCTCGCTCGTAAATTGATACCTCCTGAGCCAATTACACATCAGTACAAATTTAGCTGTTACTATATACAGTAACGTTTTTACATCTCTCTCTCTCTCTCTCTCTCTCTCTCTCTCTCTCTCTCGGGTCTTACCACACCTAAGTATATTAACATGATGTAACAATGTAATAATGACATTTCACTAGATAAACATATCTCTCTCTCTCTCTCTCTCTCTCTCTCTCTCTCTCTCTCAGGTCTCAGGTCTTACCACACCTAAGTATATTACCTCCTGAGCCAATTACACATCAGAACATATTTAGCTATTACTATAAAATCTCTCTCTCTCTCTCTCTCTCTCTCTCTCTCTCAGGTCTTACCACACCGAAGTATATTAACATGATGTTACAATGTAATAATGACATTTCACTCTAGATAAAAATTAATGTAGATTCTATTGTAAGTACCCTTAGGTCATTGACCCTGAGACTGTGAACATGACATTTTGGTGTTAGGTGATAATTACATGTATCTCTAAGGAGATTTCTACTGCTACTACAGGTAGTTATTACTACATGACCATTAATAACTTGTCATAATAAAATTAATGTCGCTTTACTGTTGGAAAAATAACTCGCTTAAAACTTGTCAAAAATTTCATTTTGTGATTATTGAAATATTTTGAATTCTATTTTAAATGTAAGGTGTTGTAATTTTGTTTTAATTTTAATTCATACAAGGTAATTAAAATATGTAATACATGTTAATAATACTGTTGCACATATTTATATTTTGTTTCAGATCTGACAAAGTATTTTTCACAAGAAATTACATAGGTAGTGTAATGGTTCGCGTTCTCGCCTCACGCCTATGCAATTGGTATATGTTGCTTCTCTGATGTGCAGCATTAAGGAGAAAGAGCAAAGACTGGTTGGCTCGGAATCAGGATGATATGTCCGAGTGGAGCGACATGTCTATCCACGGACTGTTGTTCCAGTGAGCTAGCCCAATAAAAATCCAACTAAGAGTATTGGTCTAGTACAAAGCGGACCTCATCATCATCTCATTGAAAATTAACTTATTCTCGCCATGATAGAGCTGAACAATTGCTGAGTTGGCGCTAAACAACAATCACTCATTCACTCAATTACGAAAGTTTATGTCATAAGCGGCCCAACAGTTAATGTCACATGACAGAAAACCACATTATAAGAACTATATATATATTTATAATCAATCTCATCATAAAAGGAGTCATAAAACATATTATATGCTTATCATTTTTATGCATTCAGATTATGAATTATTTATCTAATAATGATGAAAAAAACTGTATAACATAATACATAATTGGTCATATCAAATATTTCTGACAATGCGCTACCAAAATTGTTGATGAAATGGACAACGCACGATGTAAAAAAAAGCAATGTATATTGATGGTTAAGTATTAGTTTAGACTGACGCCTCTGTTAAACGAGATATATATGCAAATAAGTTTAGTTTTTTCTTTTTATTTGTATATTTTGAAGGTTTGATGTTTGTATATACCAAAAAGGGAAATGTGTCTCTTATTCATATCTTTTGTCCTTGTGGACATCGGACAGATTTAATGGAAGATGAAATAAACCGCGGTTAATGTAGAATCACGTGATATCTATCGTGCGTCTATTTTTATTGTTTCATGAAAAATCACAAAATATGATTCTTGACTGGCCCTTAGGTTTTCTCTACCATTTTCGTAGGGTATGATTATGATATCAATGTTATCGCATGTGAAATGCATATTAAATAAGGGTAATAGCAAAATTACCGAACTCCGAACAATCTTACAAAGGGAAAGTCAAAACTCATAAGTATATAAACAGACAAAATCGGTCAACAACCGGAAAACTGTGAAAACCGTAATGACCTTGACTTGGTACAGGCATTTCTAAAGAAATGGTGGGTTGAATCAGATTTTAATGCGCCAAACCTCCCGCTTTCTTTATGGCTCAAATGGTCCGGCTGTCACTATAACAGTATTTATAACAATACTTGAAAAAAATAGGTAAAATAGTTGTCAAAGCAGTACCAAACCCAGTGAAGCAAATGTCAAAAACAATTTTACGTCACACATTGATAAAAAAAAATAATTAAGCTCAAGTTGTGCATGCATGCTACACGTGTACGTATGTTACGCATATCAATCAGATCAATTTGCTGCAAACTATATCTCATTGTCCCAAATTCGCATAGAAATCATGCGCGCCATTCAATATAAGGATATACTCGCACTCATGTCTCGGTAAGGTCAATCGTAACTACTCGGCCATTCTCGCTACCCTGCAAATAACCTCGTATGCATTAGGCGTATAAATCGCACTACTTTTCACATGTCAGTTACATGAAAGTTTGATAAAGTTATATTTTAAGCAATTTTCTATATTTCAATTACAGTTTTAATTAGCTTTGCATGATTAGATTTTACTTAGTATGTCTTCCATATTGGATTTTCGTGGACTATATTTTTGTGCGGCTTAACTTAACTTAACTTCCGGCAAACAATTTAAGAAGAATTTCTACTATGTGCGTACGAGGTTATTTGCAGGGTAGCGAGAATGGCCGAGTAGTTACGATTGTCGGTAAGGTAAGAATACATGCTGCATTAAATATATATGCAAGTCGGTATCTATCTATCTATATTGTTGTTAAGGGCCAGGGTGGCTCAAACAGTTAGGTAGTTGGATTACCTAACAACTCATACAAGCCTATCACCAATACGGCATGGGTTCACGCCCGGCTTTGTAAATTACAAAAATGGGCGCACTCGACTCGCAGCCGCAAGTGATAAAGCTTACCAGTTGCTTGCCCATGGTCGGTTGTTCTATCTGGGAACTCCGGCTTCTTCCACCACTAAAACTGGTCGCCATGATATAGCTGAAATATTTCTGAAAGTTGCGTTGAACACAATAAATCAAAATCAAAATCATATATTGTTGTTAAACTTCATGACACTAACACCAATCTATATGGCTTTGAATTATATGATATTGGGAACACTAACATCAAGGGTACCGCTATCATAAATTATTAAAAACATATTACAGCTATAAAGAGCTTAGGTGTTACAGTCATGGTGTTGAGTGCCACATTCACAATATATCAGTTATATCGTGGCAATCAGTGTTATTGGTTTTATCGGATTACCCGAAGAAAACCACCGACCTACCGCAAGTCACTGACAAACTTTATCACATACTCTTGTAACGAGTACACCTCGCCATGAGCGGGATTCGAACTCACAATTTTAGCTATGATAGACACTGATTGCTTAGGTAGTTGAAAATTATACTAAGAAGAACCTTCCTCACACAAATGATCTTTTACGTACAAGGAGCCATGCACGAGGCACTTTTTTGCGATCTCTCATCAAAGCAAGTTATATATTTGATTGTCCAGCACAAACAGAGGAGGTAATGTACACCGAAGCGGAGAAACTATGTCATATTATTACAACCCAGATGTTTCACGGGCTTGATAATAAAAACAACACTAAAAGATGACAAAACTTAACAATCTAACATCAATTGTCTTTTAATTAGATGAATCAAACTATTACTTTTGGCTTGAATTTTCATAGAATATTTTAATATGACAATGTTTTTTTTTGTTTTTTTTTACAAATATTGTGTGCCTGTTTTTGTTTTATTGTTTATATATGCATATTCTTATGTCGGATTTAAAAGCTCATTAGAGCTTGTGTTGTAATGTTTGATGTTTTCCGACTTTAAATAAAGCTTATTGTATTGTATTGTATTGTATTGTATTGTATTGTACTTTTGGTTATAATGACAATGAACAGAAAGTGATAGTTAGCTATTTCACCAATATCAACAAAACAAACAATCTTATCTGACCTCAACTCATTGAACACGAAAATAGATTGATTGATTGATTGATTGAATTAATGATTGATTGATTGATTGATTGATTGATTGATTGATTGATTGATTGATTGATTGATTGATTGATTGATTGATTGATTGATTGATTGATTGATTGATTGATTGATTGATTGATTGATTGATTGATTGATTGATTGATTGATTGATTGATTGATTGACATCCAGCGAGCAATATTTCAACTATATTCAGGACGAGAACATTTTAAAATTTAAACGCAACGGGACTCGAAACAAGGAAAGGTGATGGGTAGGGACGGATAATTTAGCCAGTGCAACATGTCTCCTATTGACCACTCATCATGAGCATAATGCTCATAATGAGCTGTTACACTGGGTTATTTAACGTGCGAAGAGGGTGACAATCTCTGAACACGGAACCTCAGTTTTATTTAAGTCTCATCCGAAAATAGAACAAAAAGTATGACGTTGGAAATCCAGATTATGGGTTGTGGCAGGTGCAAAATTGTGGCGGAGTTAAACCGGTTAAGTTAACATCAATAACCCGCCTTAATGAATTAGCATTGACAATTACAATTATGATACAACATGGTCACATGATGAAAAACATGTAACATATACATGTAGTACATACATGTATTATGTATTTGACATAAATAATTTGCATAGAATTTACATGTTTGCTCTATTTATAGTTTATGCCTATTAAGTAATTATTATAATGTACATTTGTAGTATGACCCAATTATTTCTAACAATGTAGATATGTCTCTGTTAAGATAATTAAAAATCGTACATTATGATAATGCTTACAGTATTAACAATAATATTTATATAATATTATGTAGCTTCCTCCTTTGTTAGGAGCTCTATTAATTGGAGCATATGACTTCTGTCATTTATTAATCATAAAATTAACACGTATTACATGTATTAACAAGGACAAGACAATGACCGGGATAATATTCCCATAAAACAGTATATATAATTTTCGTTCTTTATATAGGTATATCGTAATATTAAATTACATATATTTATTTAGGAAGAATACTGTAAGCGATGGTCAGTCTGGAAAACAAACAATTGGATTGAATTTCTTTATATAAATTTTATTGATATCGGAAGAATACCGTAGAAGATGGTCAGCCTGGAAAACAAACAATTGTATTGAGTTTTCAAATAATTTTAACTAATGTTAATACCACGGTTTTCCGAGTTAAACGGTTAAACACCAGAATTCGAAGCGTGAGACTGTTTAACCTTTAGCTCGGCAAACCGTGGTATAAATGATTTGTAGCATGAACTCGTGCAATGTCACATTTAGGTCGTTGATTATTGCACCGCTCTATGAGAGTAATAAAACTACAACCCAGATTTAAAGTGTGCAATATCTTGTATCTGCGTGTATTATATCATAGTTATGTTGCTTACATTCTGATGATTAAACCTTAAAAAGATCAAAGGAAAAGAATGCATTCATTTCACAAGAGCTTTGATCGTTTTTATTAGAAGTCAACAATTAAAACATTTGATTTGATAATGCTTGGAGTCTGATTTGGCAGAAGTTAATATTGAACAATGTTCTTTGATTTCCAAGATCGGACAATCTAATGGTATATGGGTTTCTCTCAATATTTTGCACTTGTATATTTCAAATATATTTATTTCGTCAGAATTTAAAATATTTTTTAACTTTGATTTATATGATGAGGGAAGATTATAATGTTTAACGCCAAGTTCAACAATATTTCAGTTATTTTGTTGCGGTCAGTTTTATTATTGGAAGAAACCAGAGTACCAAAAGTAAACCACTGGCCTGTTGCAAGTTACTGGCAAGCTTTATCCGATAATGTTGCCTGAACGAGATTCGAAGGCACAACGTTGGGGTGATAGGCACTGATTACATAGGTAGTTGTAAGTCCAAATACCATACGATCACGTGACGGCTCCTCATATCCTGTTTTGGAAGTCAATTTAAATTCCAAGATGGTAATTTGCGCAGATCATAGCTACAGAAGACGATATGTAAATAGAAACTACATAATCATTTATCATATACAAAAATGTACTATGTCTAGATAAAATCATGAATGATTAAGTGGTGTTTGAGCGCTAACTTTAGCAGTATTTCATCTATACTTGATCAAATCAAAATGGTACATGAATGGTCATTGAATGCATACACTTCGATTTTTTTTTACTATGTATGAATCAGAAATCTAAGATAGACGCCACTGTTGGGCAACGTTTAACTTAGGATAATCGGAATTTTGTTTAACACTATCACAATTTACAATAGGAAATTAATATTGTACAACATACAGTGTAGCAAAGAACTATATGGGAAGGGAACGAAAATTTGTCCTCCACAGAAACTAAATAAATGTTAGGGAAAACCAAAGAATTCAAGAATGGACAGTACAGAGACATAGGCATCATTGATCACAAGACACATGACGAAGACAAAAGCCTGTTTGAAATTCAAGCTGCACACAAATAAGCATATGTAATCATGTAAGCCTCTGGTTTGTTTTTTTCATTCATCTCTGAAAACTAACACCAATTTTTGTTTTTATCATATTTGAATATACATCTCATAAATTATCAGGAACAATAACTCATGTTATCATCATCATTCGTCATATTTGAAACTTTTCCCTTTAAAAGATTGATACAATGAATTATTAACCAAAAATTATGTTTTATCATATATCTCAACCAAAAAAAAAAAAAAAAAAAACACCGAGAAAGAAAAACAGATTCATTAAAGTATATTTTATAATGTACTATTAAAGTCTTAGACGACATTGAATGTTGTATTATATAATATGGAAAAAGCCCAAAATAGAAAGAAAACACATTGGTAATATGATGACAAGGCAACCATGATTGCAGTTACAACCTCAATACCTTTGTTTTTCTTGTTCTCAAATTTTCTCAAATTTTCTCAAATTTTCTCAAATTCTCAAATTTTCTCAAATTATATGGCTTTCAAGTAATAACTTAACTTTGAGCGTATCTGATATGAAATGTATTCCGCAACACGTTGTGCACACTAAATTGGATGTCTACGTTTTATTATATACAATAAAGCAAAACAAGCGACAGTAAAGAACCAACATCACAATATCCACATGCAAACAAACAAATAAATAAAACAAAAAAACACAAAAAAAAACACCAGCAATTCCAGGGCACGAAGCAAAAGGAAATAATATTAGTAGACATTAAATATCAAATAAGGTTACGGTAAATTCACTGCTAATGGACTATTAATCTTCGATGATACCATTCCTTAGTAGTAAGTGCTTGGGCGTCGGTGCTTATTTTATATTTTATATCTTGATTACATTTCCTAAATAATGTATCTAAAACTAAGATAAATCACCTTCAGGCACAGGTAACCTTGAACGAATTTGGTTATCCTAATTCGATTGTTTGGTTTATATGCACCCAAAGATTTTATTTTTAAATTATTTGACTTTCCAATATTTTGAATATAAGCGATCTTGATGAAGGATATTCCAGAGAATGATTCTGCACATTGAATTCTAGATGCTTTTTTTCTTCAGAAATTTGTCAGTTATATCACGACTACCAGACTTATTGGGTGATTGACTCATTGTTCCTTAGGCAACTCGACAATTTTTAGTTTTTTTTTTTCAATCTGCTCATTGTGAATGAGATGACGAAGAGGCCAGCTTTGTACTAGACCAACACGCTTAGTTGTAGTTTTATAGTGCTAGCTCACTGAAACAACAGTCTGCTGATAGGCATGTCGTTCCACTTGGAAACATTATCCTAATTCCGAGCCAAATAGTCTTTGCTCTTTCTTCTTAATGCAGTGTGCTTAGCGAAAAAGCAACAAATTCCATTTGTTTAGTCTTTGGTTTGACCCCATCGGGATTCGAACCTACGATTTAGCACACTCGAGGCGAGCACGCTAACCATTAAGCCACCGGTGTGGTTCCAATCTTATTGGCGGAGCTAAGCTCAGTCAAATGTTTAGAACTCAAAGGGGAAACACCACTCATAGGGTAGATACCCAGAGATGTTAACTGTGAGGGTGGATAATGGGGATCAAATACAGGAAGTTGTTTTAGGCTTGCGGTCAGAAATGAACCGCATTAACACGTGGGCAATGCAGGCCCTACATAATGACAGAATGGACCATATACAGTCAAACCTATATATATATATCTACGGCACTGAAGGGAACCTGAAAATGTACTCTTAATCAGAAGTTGTTCTTTATATACAGGTGCAAATTAAAGCAAGTTATTCATTAAATAGAGATAATGATTTGTTTTCTACAGTAGCCCTTTAGGGTTAGGATTTTATGGTGTCTAACGCCACTTTCATCAATAGTTCAACTATGTCATGGAGGTCAGTTTTATTGGTGGAGAAAACCGGAGTACAACCGGCCTGTCGCAAGTCACAGTTACCACTTAAAGTCGGTTTAACAATATAGCGATTATCAAAATCATTCTTCTGAAAATTTGAATAAATATAAACATGTCATGAATGCAATTTTTTGCAACGAAAACAAAAACATTTAAAAAAAAAATTTGAAAAATTGATAAATTACTTCAAAATATCACAAAAATCTGACATAACTGTATATGTCTGTATGACCTATAACAATAACAGTACAGTCAAGCGATTAGTCTTAAGACCATAAACGTAACTGAAAGATGTAAAATGATACATCGACGAAAAAAAATTTAATAAGGGATGCGTCCATTACAACTTTAAAGACGTAACGTACACTTAATGGATATAGAAGTGCTTTTCTCACATTCTTGTCTTCAATCAGTTGGCAAATTTTTCGTAATATGTTTAATAAGCACGATAGCTACATTTTTGCGTGATAATTTCCGCCAATTTCCATTCGACATCATTAACGTCGGATATTAGTAATCTAAAGATATTTTTGACGTAATGCCTAGATGTTCCTTCTACTACTAGTGGGTTACGATGTTTCTCCTTTTAGATTTAAAATTTTAAATCTCTCACGAAGATCAACCCTTCAAATGTGAAAATGTACCTATCTCGAATGGCGAAATGTCGTAATCCTCTGGTCGCAGACCGAAAATCTATGTTAACATTGTTAGTACATAAAGTATAACAGTTCTCTGATCATCTGCAATACTATATTTTAATTGAAGACACCTTTCACAACAATGACCAATAATATACACAACTGCCAAAGCAAAAGCGAAGCAAAAACATAATAAAAAAATATGAGTGAAAACAAAAATATTAAACAAACAAAACAACTGAAAAAATTAAAATAAAATCGAGCTCCTCCGCACAAAAGAAAAAAAAGAAGAAAAGAAAAAAAAAACAGAAAAAAACACAGCTCCAAACGTCGAAGAATCATAAATTTACTCTTATGGGTTCTATGTATTTTTCACATATCATGTATGATGTAAAAGAATATAACGTTTTTAATAGTAACCCTATTAGCCCGGTTGTATGTGAAAAGCAGTTGCATGACTGCCTCATTTCACTAAGAGTGTAATTTTGAGCCCATAGATCTAGTCACATATTATTGAAGTGCAGGTATCAAGCCCGGAGGGTGAGCAATCATGTGTCTGTGTGTTAGTGGTATCGATTTTGTCTATTTCTACAAGTTTGATATCTGATTTTGGAATTGTACAGAGAGCGTCAGGGGCCGGATCCAGTATTTCAAGTTAGGAGGGGCGCACTTAAAAAAATTGTGGAGGGAGGTGCGAAAATTGTTGCGGTATTTCGTGTGAAAAATCACGATTTTACGCCAAAAAATCATATTTTTTCCAATTTTAGGGGGGACGCACCTGGCGCCCCTCCCCCTGGATCCGCCCCTGTGTGTGGTATTTTTGTTTATCAAATGCATACAATTTATGCATTTGATATAAAATTTCGCTATTAGTTATGTAATTGTATATAACACAAATATTCCCTATTTATCATGAACTATTATATTCTACCTAAAAACATTTGCCACTTGATTGTATACATCTCCCAAACAAACTCGCTTTGTCAGTGGAATTATGAAAAGAGTTGAAATGTTGTTTTTGTTGATATTTTGTGTAATTGTTGACAATTGATGTTTGCATTGTCATCATAGTTTTGTTTGTCATGTGTTTATGCATTTGAATAAAGGACTCATTTCTTAGATTCTAAGTGATTGTTCAACAATATTATGCAATTAGAGAAGTCCGCGGATGTTGTCAACATTGTTATGTTAAATGTGCATACCAAATTGGTTAACAACTTTGTAACTTTCTGTTGCTATTTTAAATGATCAGTCGATTTAACCACAAAAATAGGTAACAATCATGTAATTATTAAACGTACACAAGATTTGATATCTTAATCATAAATTAACATTTTGAGGGGGAATGTAATGTACTAACATAAGAATGTGGTTTACAAAGAAACTGTCTTAAAAGTAGTAAATGCAATATTCAACATGTTAATATCAATACAGTAAAACCAGTCTAAACCGAGTCACTTTGGGACTGAAAAAATTGTTCAGTTTAGACAGGTTTTTGCTTGACACAGGTTCAAATTACATAGATATTAAGTAGATGGGACTATCAAGTCTGTCTGAATTAGACAAGGTTTCAGTTTACTCAGAGTTCGGTTTAGACAGGTGTTTGTTTGACACAGGTTACGGTAAATTCACTGCTAATGGATTATTAATCTTCGATGATACCATTCCTTAGTAATAAGTGCTTGGGCGTGGGTACTTATTAGATATATATCTTGTTTACATTTCCTAAATAATGTATTTAAAACTAAGATAAATCACCTTCAGGCATAGGCAACCTTGGACGAATTATTATCCTATGTCGGTTGTTTGGTTTATATGCACCCAAAGATTTTATAAATTATTTGGCTTTCCAATACTTTGAATTTAAGCGAACTTGATGAAGGGTTCCAGAGATTGGTCCTGCACATTAAATTCTAGATTTTTTTTCTTCAGAAATTTGTCAGTTATATCGCGACTACCAGACTTATTGGTGAGTAAGGGAGTCATTGTTGCTTAGGCAACTCGACAATTTTTAGGTGTTTTTTTCAATATGTTCACTGTGAATGGGATGATGAAGAGGTCAGCTTTGTACTAGACCAACACGCTTAGTTGTATTGTTATAGTGCTAGCTCCCTGAAACAACAGTCCGCTGGTAGGCATGTCGTCCCACTCGGAAACATTACCCTAATTACGAGCCAAATAGTCTTTGCTTTTTCTTCTTAATGCAGTGCGCTAAGCGAAAAAGCAACAAATTCCAATTGTTTAGTCTTTGGTTTGACCCCATCGGGACTCGAACCTACGATTTAGCATACTCGAGGTGAGCACCCTAATAATTAAGCCACTGATGCGGTTCCAATCTTATTGGCGGAGCTAAGCTCAGTCAAATGTTTAGAACTCAAAGGTGAAACACCCCTCATAGGGTAGATACCCAGAGATGTTAACTGTGAGGGTGGATAATGGGGATGAAATACAGGAAGTTGTGTTAGGCTTACGGTCAGAAATGAACCGCATTAACAAGTAGGCAATGCAGGCCCTACATAATGACAGAATGGACCATATACAGTCAAACCTATGTATATATCTACGGCACATGAAGGGAACCTGAAAATGTACCCTTAATCAGAGGTTGTTCTTTATATACAGGTGCAAATTAAAACAAATTATTCATTAAATAGAGATAATGATTTGTTATCTACAGTTGCCCTTTAGGGTTAGGGTTTTATGGTGTCTAACGCCACTTTCATCAATAGTTCAACTATGTCATGGAGGTCAGTTTTATTGGTGGAGAAAACAGGAGTACAACCGGCCTGTCGCAAGTCACAGTTACCACTTAAGGTCGGTTTAACAATATAGCGATTATCAATATCATTCTTCTGAATATTTGGATAAATATAAACATGTCATGAATGCAATTTTTTGCAACGAAAACAAAAACATTTAAAAAAAAAAATGGAAAAATTGGTAAATGACTTCAAAATATCACAAAATCTGACATAACTGTGTATGTCTGTATGACCTATAATAATAACAGTACAGTCAAGCGATTAGTCTTAAGACCATAAACGTAACTGAAAGATGTAAAATGATACATCGACGAAATTTTTTTTAATAAGGGATGCGTCCATTACAACTTTAAAGGCGTAACGTACACTTAATGGATATAGAAGTGCTTTTCTCCCATTCTTGTGTTCAATCAGTTGGCTAATTGTTCGTAATATGTTTAATAAGCACGATAGTTACATTTTTGCGTGATAATTTCCGCCAATTTCCATTCGACATCATTAACGTCGGATATTAGTAATCTAAAGATATTGTTGACGTAATGCCTAGATGTTCCTTCTACTACTAGTGGGTTACGATGTTTCTCCTTTTAGATTTAAAATTTTAAATCTCTCACGAAGATCAACCCTTCAAATGTGAAAATGTACCTATCTCGAATGACGAAATGTCGTAATCCTCTGGTCGCAGAACGAAAATATATGTTAACGTTGTTAGTTCATTAAGTTTAACAGTTCTCAGATCATTTGTAATACTATATTTTAATTGAAGACACCTTTCACAACAATGACCAATAATATACACAACTGCCAAAGCAAAAGCGAAGCAAAAACATAAACAAAAAATACGAGTGAAAACAAAAATATTAAACAAGCAAAACAACTGAAATTTTTTTAATAAAATCGAGCTCCTTCGCACAAAAGAAAAAAAAAGAAGAAAAAAACAGAAAAAAAAACAGCTCCAAACGCCAAAGAATCATAAATTTACTCTCATGTGTTTTATGTTCTTTTCACATATCATGTATGATGTAAAAGAATATAACGTTTTTCTATAATAACGCTATTCATCCGGTAATATGTGAAAAGCCGTTGCATGACTGCCTCATTTCACTAAGAGTGTAAGCTTGGGCCCATAGATCTAGTCTAACATCGCAACATATTATTGAAGTGCAGGTATCAAGCCCGGAGAGTGAGCGATCATGTCTTTGTGTGTTAGTGGTATCGATTTTGCCTATTTCTATAATTTTAATATCTGATTTTGGAATTGTACAGACAGCGTGAAATGTTTGTTTATCAAAGGCATGCAATTTATGCATTTGATATAAAATTTCGCTATTAGAAAAGAGTTGAAATGCTGTTGTTGTTTTTGTTGATATTTGTGTGAATTGTTGACAATTGATGTTTGCATTGTGATCATAATTGTGTTTGTCATGTGTTTATGCATTTGAATAAAGGCCTCATTTCTTAGATTTTAAGTGACTGTTCAACAATATTATGCAATTAGAGAAGTCCCCGTATGTTGTCAACATTGCTATGTTAAATGTGTATTGCAAATTGGTTAACAACTTTGTAACTTTCTGTTGCTATTGTAAGTACATATGATGATATTTTCTGGGAAAAAATGATCAGCAAATTTAACCACAAAAATAGGTAATAATCATGTAATTATTAAACATGCACAAGATTTAATATCTTAATCATAAATAAACATTTTTAGGGGGAATGTAATGTACTAACATAAGAATGTGGTTTACAAAGAAACTGTCTTAAAAGTAGTAAATGCAATATTCAACATGGTTTTTTGTTTTTCTTTTTTTTTTCTTTTTTTACATGTTAATATCAATACAGTAAAACAAGTCTAAACCGAACCCCTTTGGGACTGAAAAATTTGTTCAGTTTAGACAGGTGTTTGCTTGACACAGGTTCACATTACATAGATATTAATTAGATGGGACTATACAGTCTTTCTGAATTTGACAAGGTTTCAGTTGACTTAGAGTTCAGATTAGACAGGTGTTTGTTTGACACAGGCTCACATTACATAGATATTAATTAGATGGGACTATACAGTCTGTCTGAATTTGACAAGGTTTCAGTTGACTCAGAGTTCAGCTTAGACAGGTGTTTGTTTGACACGGGTTCACATTACATAGATATTAACTAGATGGGACTATGCAGTCTGTCTGAATTTGACAAGGTTTCAGATGACTCAGAGTTCAGTTTAGACAGGTGTTTGTTTGACACCGGTTCACATTACATAGATATTAAGTAGATGGGACTATAAAGTCTGTCTGAATTAGACAACTTTTCAGTTTACTCAGAGTTCAGTTTAGACAGGGTTTGTTTGACACAGGTTCACGTTACATAGATATTAAGTAGATGGGACTATACAGTCTGTCTGAATTAGACAAGGTTTCAGTTTACTCAGAGTACGAACTAGACAGGTGTTTGCTTGACACAGGTTCACATTACATAGATATTAACTAGATGGGACTATGCAGTCTGTCTGAATTTGACAAGGTTTCAGTTGACTCAGAGTTCAGTTTAGACAGGTGTTTGTTTGACACAGGTTCACATTACATAGATATTAAGTAGATGGGACTATAAAGTCTGTCTGAATTAGACAAGGTTTCAGTTTACTCAGAGTTCAGTTTAGACAGGTGTTTGTTTGACACAGGTTCACATTACATAGATATTAAGTAGATGGGACTATAAAGTCTGTCTGAATTAGACAAGGTTTCAGTTTACTCAGAGTACGAACTAGACAGGTGTTTGCTTGACACAGGTTCACATTACATAGATATTAAGTAGATGGGACTATAAAGTCTGTCTGAATTAGACAAGGTTTCAGTTTACTCAGAGTACGAACTAGACAGGTGCTTGTTTGACACAGGTTCACATTACATAGATATTAAGTAGACGGGACTATACAGTCTGTCTGTATTAGACAAGGTTTCAGTTTACTCAGAGTACGAACTAGACAGGTGTTTGTTTGACACAGGTTCACATTACATAGATATTAAGTAGACGGGACTATACAGCCTGTCTGAATTAGACAAGGTTTCAGTTTACTCAGGGTACGGTTTAAACAAGTTTCACTATATATTAATATTCACATTAGAGGACAAATTTGACAACAATCTCAATCCCTATAGACAAAACAACTTAAGGAAATAAAAACGTAAATATCTTATTTAGTGCTCTGAACCAGCTTCTGGAATAACCTTCCCACTTATTTAAGGGGGTACCATACACTACAGGGAGATAACTCTTTAAAATCAGTTGAACGTTTTGATCATATGATGTTTGTAAGCAGATTTCAAGCATCTCGGTGATCAAAACCACAGAGAGAAAAGCTGCTATGTGGCTAGTGAATTTATATCTCTGAGTCTGTTGGTTGGAATTTGTTAAAACTTTGATATTTATTACAGTGGATATATTCAAACACACTGCCAAAAAAATAAGAAAATTAAACGAGCAGATCAAATGTTACCTGAAGTGTATGGTACCACCTTAAATGGTCCAGTCTACAAGTGTTATCAACACGTGCAGTAAAATGGCAATCCTCACATATAACTGAATAATCAACGTTGTTGAAACGAGTCCTAATCTTGAACATGATGAATGATATGTTTATTCTTCGTGACGCAGAAGTTGTCATATGCATAATACTAGTTCCACGAAAGACAGTTGGTGATAGGCTTGCATAAGTTGTTAGGTAATCCAGCTACCTGACTTATCGAGCCACCCTGCCGAATGGGCACACATCTCTGGCCTGATACTACATTCCAGTGCTTGTAGTTCCTATTGCGCTTTCCATGACAGAAGGATGCTGCTAACAAGGAAGTTACTGAACCAAGCGTTCCTAGTGGTTCAATCATCACTTCGAACTTTTTATGGTCACCACTGGAACTTGGTTAACGGATGCGAAATGTCTATGTCACAAGTGACTATGGGTATGTTCAGGTTGCGTGATCAAAGTCCGATCCTTTCTTCATACATGTCTGATCACCGTGTTTGTAACAAGAGTGACACGACGTATGTCAATATTGGAACAGGAACTGCTAACTCTTCTGTTTAAATGGGATCATGTTACTCAATCTTTCTGCTTAATATTAGAGCATTGTTTCTTCTTTTTGGTTCGGCCATTATATTCTGTAATACTGTTATATAGCTTCTAATTGCTCCTTTGATATCTTCAATAAATGTTAAAGAATAATAAATAGGTAATAAAAATTGGACAATCCAGAGAAACTGGCAACATAGGATAAACAAGACGAAAAAAATAAATAAAACAAAGACACAACACAATATGTATTGGACACCACTACACGGAAACAAACACAAATAACATAAATACTTGTCGTGAACCATAATATAATAATCAATATCATCACTCATTTTTCAACACGATCTTTATAGTATGTGATAGGTTTTTAGCAATTACCGTCACTCTCAGCAATTTGTCAGCTATATTGTGACTACTATTTCCGCCTCGGTGGTGTATTGGTTAGAGTGCTCGCATCGAGTGCGGTAGATCATGGGTTCGCACCCCGATCAGGTCAAACTAAGGAATATAGAATAGGTATGTGTTTCTTCTCCTATGAGTAAGCAGCATAAAGGAGAAAGAGCAAAGACTTGTTGGCTGGATGATGTGTCCAAGTATTAGAAAAATCAAAATTCGCGTGTTGGTCTTGTACAAAGCGAACCTCATCATCATCATCATCATCTCATTGAAAATTAATTGTTCTTGCTATTATGTAGCTGAATAATTGATAAGTTGGTGTTATGCAACAATCACTCACTCACTCACTATTGTGACTACTGAAATATATAAAGGAAGCACAGTCCTAACAAGGTATATGGAAATATTAACACTTAATTGAGGTATCTCTGTATAAATCAATTCTGTCTTGTTGGGCTTGTGATAAGAAGTCAAGAATTTTAATAAAATATATATATGATATTTGTTAAAGATGTAAAATCTAAAAAGATGGAACTAAGTGTAAAACTTAGTTTCCTCATACTCTGTAAAATTGTTGTTAGAAAATATGAAAAAAATGAGTCAAAGCGAGACGTAAAATAAAGCATAAACAGGAAAATACAGTTGGTTAAAGTAGTTAGTTATATGAAATTATGTTGTATATATTTGTATTTTGTAAATAATAATAAAAAATAAATAAAAATTAAAAAAAAGATAATAAATGATCAGGTACGCTCAAATCATTTTAAGGTATTTGGGAACAAGAAAACCAAAAGGGAAGGACCCGGATGGCTCAATCAGTTAGGTAGTTGTAGGGCCCAGGTGGCTCAATCAGTTAGGTAGTTGTAGAGAGGCCCAGGTGGCTCAATGAGTTAGGTAGTTGTAGGGGGCCCAGGTGGCTCAATGAGTTAGGTAGTTGTAGGGCCCAGGTGGCTCAATGAGTTAGGTAGTTGTAGAGAGGCCCAAGTGGCTCAATGAGTTAGGTAGTTGTAGAGAGGCCCAGGTGGCTCAATGAGTTAGGTAGTTGTAGGTCCCGGGTGGCTCAATGAGTTAGGTAGTTGTAGGGGGCCCAGGTGGCTCAATGAGTTAGGTAGTTGTAGGGCCCAGGTGGCTCAATCAGTTAGGTAGATGTAGAGAGGCCCGGGTGGCTCAATCAGTTAGGTAGTTGTAGAGAGGCCCAGGTGGCTCAATGAGTTAGGTAGTTGGATTACCTAACAACTCATAAAAGCCTATCACCAATACGCATGGGTTCGCGCCCGTCTTTGTAAATTACAAAAAGGGCGCACTCGACTCACAGCCGCAAGTGATAAAGCTTACCAGTTACTTGCCCATGGTCGGTGGTTCTCTCCGGGTACTCCGGCGTCTTCCACCACTAAAACTGGTCGCCATGATATAGCTGAAATATTGCTGAATGTGGCGTTAAGCACCAATAATCATATCAAACCAAAATCAACCAAATGGGAATATACCAGATAAAAGAAATCATTAATAGCAATAATAATAACATTATTTAGGAACTGTAAATTTCAATAACATATAATAGCAATTCCAGAATCGAAACATTGAAAACTGAACGGACGATACCATCGAGAGCTAATAGTCCACCATCAGAGAGTTACCGACTCGACCAACCAGACGTCTTGATGTATATATGTCTAACACACAAATATACGGACTACGTGAGCTTTTGTCTAATAGAAAAAAGAACAGGTTGTAGATACTAAATAGTCATCAGAAGACGGACAGGCAATACATAGAAACGAGACTAAGGGACAAACAAAGCACTAGACAGAAAACTAAAGATTGAGCTCCACTGAAAGCCAGGGATGAAATCATATGTGCTGGAAGGGTGAGCAGTTCCTGCTCCACATGAAGCACCCGGGATGTTACATTTACACAACACGAAAATCACGTGATATGAAAATCGTGTTTGAAACCGGCATTCCCAAATAAATACAAACAGCTTAGATAAAACAAATGTCGAGATAGTGGTGTTGTCCAACTTTTTCATGCTAGTGATCTTAAACTTCCTTTCCTATTAGCCAGTAAGAAAAACGAGTAGACAATTGTAATTAATCATAGTCTCACCTATGATATGCATATTTTTCTGGGTATTTAAAAATTAGCATATGATTCTCTGTATGATGCACCATGCACATAAACGTCAGACTGGAAAACAAACGAGATGTACAATAAAATCCACTGTTATTGGCACGTGGGCTACAACACAACACTTGCACTTTTGTCAAGAAACAGCTTTGTGATGAATTATGTGGTTATTTGGGAAACAAGGATTAATGACTTAATAATATATTTATTACCCAGATACTTGTCATAGTTTACCATATAACATTGTAGGGAAACCACAATCAGATAAAACAACAACTTTTCTATGTTGTTGTAACGCAGTGTGGTCACAAAAGTAATTTCTACGCAACTCGTTGATACAAAAAATCACCAAAATCTGAAATGTATCGACTTATTGATATATTTGTTTTCTTTTAAAAAAAAACTGTAGTTTTTATATGTATTATATAGGGAAAATTAGTAGTCTACGAAAATGTGTGACCAGCGATTGCATCAGCAATCCAGGAATGATGTTGCTTTTTTAACTTCCATGACAATGCAAATAAAACAGAACAACATTATTTTCTTTTTTAAGTGTTTTCGAGTACATCTGCAGGTGCCGCTAGTGGAGGGGGAACTTCTTACACTTCCGGAGCACCTGGGTTTACCCCCAATTTTAGGTGCTAAATGTTTGGTTTTCTGTTGTCTGTCCTTCATCAAGTTACGGATTCTGATATTTGGTGGAAATAAGTCTTGATCCTACATGGACAATTCAACTTTCACCGTTTTCGACATTTCTGTCTATTACCGAAATAGAATCTGAGGCTAAACCACAAAAAAATAAATAATGCCAAATATGACCTCTATTTGGCAAAAGAATATTTTGTTGCGGTCATACCTAATTTGCATATTTGATGACAATGTCTGTCGTGATAAATTGTATGGCAACCTCAATAAAAATGGTATCCCCTTGACGGCTCCTAATTTCTTTTATATTAAAAGTAAGTTTCATCTTCTTCAAGCATAGGCAAATTTAGGCTTTCCAATTTTGCGACTATGATGAAAGGTTTGTTTCTCCAGAAACCCATCATGGTTCTTATTAGTCTTATTAGTCTCCGACCATTAATCGATGCTTTCACACCGACATGGTTTATTAGATATATTTTATATTGAAATTTACAGTTCCTAATGCATGTAATTATTAATAAAATTAATATTCTCCTCCCTCAGGCACATGGGTGACCATATCGGATATTGGCTATCCTATTTAGACCCTTTGAGCTTCTTGCTACACAATGCTGTTGAATTATATGGATTTATAAAGGTTTGGCTTTGAGCGCATCAGGTGAGTGTTATTCCAGAAACGCTTCGTGTGCTCTAATTTAGATACTTACGTTTTTATGTTTATTAAACCGTCGAAAGCTTAACAGATATTACTGTTAACTAATTTCAAAGATATATTTCGTAAACAGAGATATCGAATTACTAAAGTGGGATTTGGGATTCATAGTCGAACATCTTTGATAATTACTCTGAAGAGTATGATATTCGGTGTCTTAGCATCAAATTATTCTACATAGCAGTATATTTTATTAATCCTCGAGCAAAATATTAGCTAATCCAGTAGAATAATAAACCCCCCATTAGAATACAAAATAGGACATAGTGGCTCCATTATGGGATACAATTTATCAGAAATGCACGGCCACATTGCAAGAGCGTGATAAACATTATCTACGTTTCAGAATGTGTTAGTAAATGTTGTTTAACACCAAATGATTTCTTAAGCTATATCATGGTGAGATGATGATACTGTGTGCCTTGTACTAGACCAACAAGCCTTAGTTAGAGTTTTATAGTGCTAACGTACTGAAAAAAAAGTATGTGCATCGACATCAGATATATTATTCGTATTTTCGCGTCTTTGATATTTCTCCTGAATGCTGCGTGTTTAGCGGGGAAGCACTAAAGACCACATTTCAGCCATTGCTTTGACCCGATCGTGACTCGATCCTACTCCAAGCGCAAACTCCGGACAGTTTTCGTATCCACTACCGAACATGATTAATCTGCTGGATACAATCACTGCCACCGGCTTGGCCAAAATTTTCCTAATTTCGTAGGGATTCATACGCCAAAATAGTAGACTGTATTTGAAAATGATTTACATCTCATGATGTTGACAAATTATGATTGAATATGTATTTAACTTAAAACCCATGTTTTGTCCTGGGTTTGATCAATAACTGATCAATACTTATAGGGATTAATTTTAAAGTAGTGATTTGTCCTCCGATTCTCCCCATAAACAAACAACATGGAACTGGCAAAAATCATGGCTTCAAAGTTTCCAAGCATAAACCAAAGATACACCAAACCGAAGCATTAGATTATTTAACTGGTTTAGAAAAATTCAAGGATGACTACTTGTGATACTAAATTTACCAGTGGGTTATGGGAAAACTTTGGTATACCAAATATTTCCCTTCATTCACGACATAAGGTGGTAATGAACTTCAAGTTCATAATTATATGAAGGAAAAGGTTTGTTCCTTTGTAATAACGCCTCTCAATATTATACAAACCGACCAGATGGCTCCTTGTGGAATAGGTAAAGATAAGAATGGTAAGATGTTATCAGCTAATTAGACTCGCCTAAGCCTAAGGGTTTTAACTGCTAATACAATACATTCATAGAAGAAATAAACTTAAAATGGGTTTTTAGAAGGGTGTAGAATAACATCTTGTATCAGATGATCTATATTTTTTTCTGAAGAATATGGCAATGATTCCCTAATTAATTGTCAAAATGATCAACCCCTCCCCTTCCTTTATAACTGTAGAACGATATTTTCATCTCTAATTTATCAAATAAAATGCACATTAACAAAATTTCAAAGAAGGCAGCCAATGTAAAAAAAAGTAATGGATTTATTTTTTGTGAACAGATGTACTTGACAACAGAGACTAATAACTTCCTAAAAAACCAGTTAACATGTAAAAATGTCACCCAGTCATCAATTGACATTTTACAATTACTTTGTTACCAATTGTCTCATTTTTTATATATTAAGGTTTGATTTTTTCCAAATTATTTTGCATATGTGGATAGGGTATAGCATAGATTTTTGGGTTTATGTTTGTAAAAATTTGCATTTTGTGAAAATCATATGAACAAAGTGAACAACATTTGATGTTTTGATAAATTTGCAAGTACAGAGGGTGCTCGATGCCTTTCTAAGCATTTTTATTTTTATTTTGAAAGATATATACCTAAAGATTAATACTATATGTGGAAAGAAATATAATATAGGAGTAGAGTATACGCATGATAAAAAGAAATATTTTGAAATAATATGATGATATTTGCTGTAAAAGCTATTTTTTTAAATATTAAATTAATGTCTGTGATATTTCCAGAGATTTTGAAAGCTGCTAATCTCTTGTTTTATATGTCCCTATTGGCAATTGCTGTATTTTGGATGCAGGACTACATAATGATTTAGCAGCCATATGATCTTGTACCGGACTCAATGTAATGCTTAGTTATATTTTCCAAATTTACAAATATGTTCTGATGTTATCTCTATCTCTCTTGTATCTTTGATTGCTTAAATGTTCAAATTTAACATTTTACACTTGGTAGACAATTCTGATATTAATTTTATATATCCATTGGTGCAAGAATGATACTCTCATAATGTGGAAGTCAAATTAAGTGTGTTTTCAATGGCATTCAAACTGAACATGTTGCTTTGCTGTGTGCTTTCGTATATATGTGCAATGCTTTATTAACACTAACTAACATTATAACTCTTGCAGTTGTATATGTGTTTACATTTTAAAAAGCTTCTGTTGTATAAAGTATTACATCTAGTTACAAACTAGAAGATGTTAGTTCAAGTCTAAACAAAAGCAGGAAAAAATGTTTAATAGGTTGAAGAGCTTCTGTTGTATAAAGTATTACGTCTAGTTACAAACTAGAAGATGTTAGTTCAAGTCTAACCAAGAGCAGGAAAACTGTTTAATAGGTGGAAAAGTTTCTGTTGTATAAAGTATTACATCTAGTTATAAGCTAGAAGATGTTAGTTCAAGTCGAAACAAAAGCAGGAAAAAATGTTTAATAGGTTGAAGAGCTTCTGTTGTATAAAGTATTACGTCTAGTTACAAACTAGAAGATGTTAGCTCAAGTCTAAACAAAAGCAGGAAAAATGCTTAATAGGTTGAAGAGCTTATGTTGTATAAAGTATTACATCTAGTTATAATCTAGAAGATGTTAGTTCAAGTCTAAACAAAAGCAGGAAAAAATGTTTAATAGGTTGAAGAGCTTATGTTGTATAAAGTATTACATCTAGTTATAAGCTAGAAGGTGTTAGTTCAAGTCTAAACAAAAGCAGGAAAAAATGTTTAATAGGTTGAAGAGATTATGTTGTATAAAGTATTACATCTAGTTATAAGCTAGAAGGTGTTAGTTCAAGTCTAAACAAAAGCAGGAAAAAATGTTTAATAGGTTGAAGAGATTATGTTGTATAAAATATTACATCTAGTTATAAGCTAGCAGATGTTAGTTCAAGTCTAAACAAAAGCAGGAAAAAATGTTTAATAGGTTGAAGAGATTATGTTGTATAAAGTATTACATCTAGTTATAATCTAGAAGATGTTAGTTCAAGTCTAAACAAAAGCAGGAAAAAATGTTTAATAGGTTGAAGAGCTTCTGTTGTATAAAGTATTACATCTAGTTATAAGCTAGAAGATGTTAGTTCAAGTCTAAGCAAAAGCAGGAAAAAATGTTTAATAGGTTGAAGAGCTTCTGTTGTATAAAGTATTACGTCTAGCTACAAACTCGAAGATGTTAGCTCAAGTCTAACCAGAAGCAGGAAAAAATGTTTAATAGGTTGAAGAGCTTCTGTTGTATAAAGTATTACATCTAGTTATAAGCTAGAAGATGTTAGTTCAAATCTAATCAAAAGCAGAAAAAAATGTTTAATAGGTTGAAGAACTTCTGTTGTATAAAGTATTACATCTAATTATAAGCTAGAAGATGTTAGTTCAAGTCTAAACAAAAGCAGTAAAAATGTGTAATAGGTTGAAGAGCTTATGTTGTTTAAAGTATTACACCTAGATACAAACTAGAAGATGTTAGTTCAAGTCTAACCAGATGCAGCAAAACGTGTTGCTTTGCAGTGCACTTTCACATGCTTAACACTAAATAACATTGACATACTTTCTCTTGTGTTTCATCTGTTGCATAAATATTATATAATTATGTACAATGTACATGTAGTAGCTTTAGAAATGTGGAGAAAAGTAAGTCCAAAGTTAATTTAAGGTTCTTTTTCTTAATTAAAACATCACATGTACGTAAACCAGAAATGTACCAAATTCAAAAAGTAAATTTGAGAAAATTTCTGTAAACCGTAACATTCATGTTAACTGAATATACTTAATTCTAATCCTCAATTATTGCTTTATTTTTTGGTATATATATATAACCTATGCAAAAATAAGGTGTTGCAAAACAGTTTTGACTAGCATAGTTGATAAACGCAGGGTGTCAAGTGATCCTATATTTTCAAGATTTTGTTATATTTTCTATATTTGCCTAAAATTTCCTATATTTCATCCAAAAATCCTATATTTTTACAAAACTATGAGAACAAAAGTTGAAACTTTAATATTGAGTGGAAATTTCATATAAACGCAACAAATAGAGGCTATACAAGATAATAAGGGTAATAACACAATTACCGAACTCCGAACAATCTTACAAAGGGAAAGTCAAAACTCTTAAGTATATAAACAGACAGAATCAGTCAACAACCGGCAAACTGTGAAAACCGTAATGACCCTGACTTGGTACAGGCATTTCTAAAGAAATGGTGGGTTGAATCAGATTTTAAAGCGCCAAACCTCCCGCTTTCATTACGGCTCAAAGCTTCCGGTTGTCACTATAACTGTATTTGTAACAATACTTGAACAAAACAGATATTAATGCTGATACTTCTATAGTTTTTAGTTGATCTTGTACATTCATGTGACTTTTCTATATTCACATGATTGCGTATTTATATCAGTATTGTAGTCATCTGTGGTACATGTCCATTTTTGTAGTGGCCTGCTACTCAGTACCAGTTCCCTGGTTTAGAATAATGCATCTTGAATACAATGTTTAATGGTCTATAAAATAGAAAATACCATGTTGACTCCTAGGGCTTTTGGACAAACCCAGTTTATTACATGTATCTTTTGAAAGAGTCATTGACAAAAATATGAACAGAGCATTTGTTCCAACAAACATTGTAAAATTGAATAGATACCTTTTTCATCATAAAAAATATTATATATATTTTCGAAGACATTATATAAAAATTAGTCCTTTAAAGTGTTAAAGGAGTTGTCATATTCAGTCCTTTGAAAAAGACAAATGTTGATTTTTTTTCCCACTCTCTGATTTTTATTTATTTTGTAAAAAGAGCAATAGGAGACTAGAGTTTAATAATACTGGTTTTTTTTCTTCATATGTCAGTAGATAGGAGGTGCTGCATGGCTACAGGGGAGGTGGTGGTCATGTATTTTGTTGATAAATATACCTTAACTTTACCCTATATTCATCCTATATTTTCATCCAAAAAAATCCTATTTTCCAATATAATTTTGGTCAAAAGTGGCCTGACACCCTGCAAACGTAATATATACAAATCATTACCTAGCTTCCAGTCAGATTCGAACTGACATCTTTCCAACATTATTGAAATGTACTACCTTGTACTATAGAAGCAATAATGATTGTAATGTTACACAAAGTACACATACAGATAAATAAAGCATTAAAATAAGTACTTTAAAATCATCTCTTGTACAAAGCCAAAGGACTGTCCTTTACTACATTTTATATTTTATATTTAATATTTTAACTACAGATGTGCATGTATTTTAATCTTCACCATGGGATGGTTAATTTCTTTAAATTGTGTATTTATTGACACTGATTACTTCAGGTTATAATATTCATTAAAAAGTAGTTAATCTTGTCGTGATTTATCAGTCCTGTTTATTTAATCCTTCTCCCTTTGTCTTGGTCTCTTTGATCATGTGTAAGTGTTAAAAGGGCATACATAAGGTCAATAAAGGTGTAATGTATTGTTGGTCTGATAACAGTTTCATCATGTTTTAATGTGTCATAATGAAAAAGTGAAAAAAAGAACACCCACCCGCCTTTTCCGAGTCAAATGCTCGAATTTTCATTTCGTGTTTCTTGGCATTCATTCTGACATTCATATATCTTGGTATTAAAAACTGAATATAATTCATTGATTTAGTTTTGTTTTATCCATATGTGTATCGTGAAATGTATCAAAATACCATAAATTATCTTTGAAGTGCTTTTTCGTGACCACCATTTGCATTCCATATTTTTCTTAGAAACGAAAAATCAATGAGGTCAAACCCTATGAAGATCCGGAGAAACGGAAAAAGGCGGTGGCGGTGACTAGTGGAGAGTAGTGTGCGGACCAGAGCTGGAAACTGTCCGGAGTTTGCTCCAAGCGAGCACATTGACCTTTGCACCACCGATGCGGTCTCTGCATTAGGCAGGAACTGTTTACCCTTCGCGAACATCTGGGTTCACCCCTGGTTTTTGTTGGGGTTTGCGTTTCCGCATCTGTTTAGTTTTCTGCTTTGTGCTATCTTTTGTTTTGTTTGTGTTCCTATTGTGTTATCTTTTGTTTTGTTTGTGTTCATATTGTGTTTTGTGTTATCTTTTGTTTTGTTTGTGTTCCTATTGTGCTCTGTGTTATTTTTTGTTTTGTTTGTGTTCCTATTGTGCTTTGTGTTATCTTTTGTTTTGTTTGTGTTTCTATTGTGTTTTGTGTTATCTTTTGTTTTGTTTGTGTTCCTATTTTGTTTTGTGTTATCTTTTGTTTTGTTTGTGTTCCTATTGTGTTCTGTGTTATTTTTTGTTTTGTTTGTGTTCATATTGTGTTTTGTGTTATCTTTTGTTTTGTTTGTGTTCCTATTGTGTTTTGTGTTATCTTTTGTTTTGTTTGTGTTCCTATTGTGTTTTGTGTTATCTTTTGTTTTGTTTGTGTTCCTATTGTGCTTTGTGTTATCTTTTGCTTTGTTTGTGTTCCTATTGTGTTTTGTGTTATCTTTTCTTCTGTTTGTGTTCCTATTGTGTTTTGTGTTATCTTTTGTTTTGCTTGTGTTCCTATTGTGTTTTATGTTATCTTTTCTTCTGTTTGTGTTCCTATTGTGCTTTGTGTTATCTTTTGCCTTGTTTGTGTTCCTATTGTGCTTTGTGTTATTTTTTGTTTGTTTGTGTTCCTATTGTGTTTTGTGTTATCTTTTGTTTTGTTTGTTTTCCTATTGTGTTTTGTGTTATCTTTTGTTTTGTTTGTGTTCCTATTGTGTTTTGTGTTATCTTTTGTTTTGTTTGTGTTCCTATTGTGTTTTGTGTTATCTTTTGTTTTGTTTGTGTTCCTATTGTGTTTTATGTTATTTTTCTTCTGTTTGTGTTCATATTGTGCTTTGTGTTATCTTTTGTTTTATTTGTGTTCCTATTGTGCTTTGTGTTATCTTTTGTTTTGTTTGTGTTCCCATTGTGTTTTGTGTTATCTTTTGTTTTGTTTGTGTTCCTATTGTGTTTTGTGTTATCTTTTGTTTTGTTTGTGTTCCTATTGTGTTTTATGTTATCTTTTGTTTTGTTTGTGTTCCTATTGTGTTGTGTGTTATCTTTTGGTTTGTTTGTGTTCTTATTGTGTTTTGTGTTATCTGTTCTTCTGTTTGTGTTCCTATTGTGTTTTGTGTTATCTTTTGTTTTGTTTGTGTTCCTATTGTGTTTTATGTTATCTTTTCTTCTGTTTGTGTTCCTATTGTGTTTTATGTTATCTTTTGTTTTGTTTGTGTTCCTATTGTGTCTTGTGTTATCTTTTGTTTTGTTTGTGTTCCTATTTTGTTTTGTGTTATCTTTTGTTTTGTGTGTGTTCCTATTGTGTTTTATGTTATCTTTTGTTTTGTTAGTGTTCCTATTGTGCTTTGTGTTTTCTTTTGTTTTGTTTGTGTTCCCATTGTGTTTTGTGTTATCTGTTCTTCTGTTTGTGTTCCTATTGTGTTTTGTGTTATCTTTTGTTTTGTTTGTGTTCCTATTGTGTTTTATGTTATCTTTTCTTCTGTTTGTGTTCCTATTGTGTTTTATGTTATCTTTTGTTTTGTTTGTGTTCCTATTGTGTTTTGTGTTATCTTTTGTTTTGTTTGTGTTCCTATTGTGCTTTGTGTTATCTTTTGTTTTGTGTGTGTTCCTATTGTGTTTTATGTTGTCTTTTGTTTTGTTAGTGTTCCTATTGTGCTTTGTGTTTTCTTTTGTTTTGTTTGTGTTCCTATTGTGTTTTGTGTTATCTTTTGTTTTGCTTGTGTTCCTATTGTGTTTTGTGTTATATTTTGTTTTGTTTGTGTTCCTGTTGTGTTTTGTGTTCCTATTGTTTTTTGTGTTATCTTTTGTTTTGTTTTGTTTGTGTTATCTTTTGTTTTGTTTGTGTTCCTATTGTGTTTTGTGTTATCTTTTACTTTGTGTTCCTATTGTGCTTTGTGTTATTTTTTGTTTTGTTTGTGTTCCTATTGTGCTTTGTGTTATTTTTTGTTTGTTTGTGTTCCTATTGTGTTTTGTGTTATCTTTTGTTTTGTTTGTTTTCCTATTGTGTTTTGTGTTATCTTTTGTTTTGTTTGTGTTCCTATTGTGTTTTATGTTATCTTTTCTTCTGTTTGTGTTCATATTGTGCTTTGTGTTATCTTTTGTTTTATTTGTGTTCCTATTGTGCTTTGTGTTACCTTTTGTTTTGTTTGTGTTCCCATTGTGTTTTGTGTTATCTTTTGTTTTGTTTGTGTTCCTATTGTGTTTTGTGTTATCTTTTGTTTTGTTTGTGTTCCTATTGTGTTTTATGTTATCTTTTGTTTTGTTTGTGTTCCTATTGTGTTGTGTGTTATCTTTTGGTTTGTTTGTGTTCTTATTGTGTTTTGTGTTATCTGTTCTTCTGTTTGTGTTCCTATTGTGTTTTGTGTTATCTTTTGTTTTGTTTGTGTTCCTATTGTGTTTTATGTTATCTTTTCTTCTGTTTGTGTTCCTATTGTGTTTTATGTTATCTTTTGTTTTGTTTGTGTTCCTATTGTGTCTTGTCTTATCTTTTGTTTTGTTTGTGTTCCTATTTTGTTTTGTGTTATCTTTTGTTTTGTGTGTGTTCCTATTGTGTTTTATGTTATCTTTTGTTTTGTTAGTGTTCCTATTGTGCTTTGTGTTTTCTTTTGTTTTGTTTGTGTTCCCATTGTGTTTTGTGTTATCTGTTCTTCTGTTTGTGTTCCTATTGTGTTTTGTGTTATCTTTTGTTTTGTTTGTGTTCCTATTGTGCTTTGTGTTATCTTTTGTTTTGTTTGTGTTCCTATTGTGTTTTATGTTATCTTTTCTTCCGTTTGTGTTCCTATTGTGTTTTATGTTATCTTTTGTTTTGTTTGTGTTCCTATTGTGTTTTGTGTTATCTTTTGTTTTGTTTGTGTTCCTATTGTGCTTTGTGTTATCTTTTGTTTTGTGTGTGTTCCTATTGTGTTTTATGTTGTCTTTTGTTTTGTTAGTGTTCCTATTGTGCTTTGTGTTTTCTTTTGTTTTGTTTGTGTTCCTATTGTGTTTTGTGTTATCTTTTGTTTTGTTTGTGTTCCTATTGTGTTTTGTGTTATATTTTGTTTTGTTTGTGTTCCTGTTGTGTTTTGTGTTCCTATTGTTTTTTGTGTTATCTTTTGTTTTGTTTTGTTTGTGTTTTCTTTTGTTTTGTTTGTGTTCCTATTGTGTTTTGTGTTATATTTTCTTCTGTTTGTGTTCCTATTGTTTTTTGTGTTATCTTTTGTTTTGTTTGTGTTCCTATTGTGTTTTATGTTATCTTTTGTTTTGTTTGTGTTCCTATTGTGTTTTGTGTTATCTTTTACTTTGTGTTCCTATTGTGCTTTGTGTTATTTTTTGTTTTGTTTGTGTTCCTATTGTGTTTTGTGTTATTTTTTGCTTTGCTTGTGTTCCCATTGTGTTTTTTGTTATCTTTTGTTTTGTTTGTGTTGCTATTGTGTTTTGTGTTATCTTTTGTTTTGTTTGTGTTCCTATTGTGTTTTGTCTTATCTTTTGTTTTGTTTGTGTTCCTATTGTGTTTTATGTTATCTTTTCTTCTGTTTTTGTTCCTATTGTGTTTTGTGTTATCTTTTGTTTTGTTTGTGTTCCTATTGTGCTTTGTGTTATCTTTTGTTTTGTTTGTGTTCCTATTGTGTTTTATGCTATCTTTTCTTCTGTTTGTGTTCCTATTGTGTTTTGTGTTATCTTTTGTTTTGTTTGTGTTCCTATTGTGTTTTGTGTTATCTTTTGTTTTGTTTGTGTTCCTATTGTGTTTTGTGTTATCTTTTGCTTTGTTTGTGTTCCTATTGTGCTTTGTGTTATCTTTTGTTTTGTTTGTGTTCCCATTGTGTTTTGTGTTATATTTTGTTTTGTTTGTGTTCCTATTGTGTTTTGTGTTATCGTTTGTTTTGTTTGTGTTCCTATTGTGTTTTGTGTTATATTTTGTTTTGTTTGTGTTCCTATTGTGTTTTGTGTTCCTATTGTTTTTTGTGTTATCTTTTGTTTTGTTTTGTTTGTGTTCCTATTGTGCTTTGTGTACCCACTGCTACCAGTGTCTCTGGATTGTCCATCTTTGATTGCCCTACCGGTTTTCATTAATATTCAAATACGTCCGTTGGACTACTATTCGGGAATCGTTTTTACTTGTAGGATTCATTGAATGTATTATATGTTAATTATGATACACTGTTGCAACAAGCAAGTAAAATAACATGGAAAACAGGCAACATCAATCTTTGCATGCTTGTATCAAAGCCAAATGAGAGTAAAAAAATCGTTTTATGACTTCTGTGGACGTACATAGTAATTTATTATGTACTTTTTTATATATAAAACAAACAACTTGTGATAACTAAGTAATCACTTTTTAGGTAAATACTATAAGGTGTACACAGAAAGTCATCCGTTATGTCTGGATTCCAATCCCTCTTGTAAGTAAAAGTGCACTCGAACTACCATGTAAATAACTGTTCAGTTGTTAATATGTCTTATTTACGTTTTTGTGTTTGTTTACCTATAATGGTGTCCAGCTCATATTGTGTTGTGGTTTTGTTTTTGTTTTTTGTCTTGTGTTTTGTGTACTCTATGTTGTCAGTTTCTCTGGATTGTTCATTTTGGATTGCCCCTTCTGTATTCTGACTTTCCATGCGTTGGTCTATTAGTGTACCTGGTGAAAGTTATTCCAGAAGCGTGTCGTGTGCACTTAATTAGATATCTACATTTTCAACTGCAATTTGAAATATATATATATTTACTTTGTGATATAAATTATTATATATAGTCTCTAACATTGTTTCTTTAATGAATCACTAAAAATTTGTTTGATTCTTTTTCTCACTAATTTTACAAAATATATGGCCGTTTTCACTTTCTCAAATCGACGTTCAATTACGTCACTGACGTATACTTCAATTGACGTCACACCCGTAACGGAATGTTTTTGAAGCAATGATGGAGAAGGGACAAGATTCCAGATGAGGGGTTCTTGATGACGGTAAGGTTAATTACGGTTAGTTACGATTAATTAAACGATTTTATTGACACAATGACATTTTGCGAAACGTAACATTTTTACGGGAAAAGTAGCGCGAAATTCTTATCTCACCCACGGGTTGAGACATAATTGCGTAATTGACCAATCAGCGACTGAGAACAAAGTGATCCACACGTTGATTATCGATTTCTTCTCACACGGGTTGAGAAGTGTGAAAATTGAACAAGAATTAGAGAAATATAGATTCTTACTTTGTTGTGAGTGAATTATCGGAGTTCTCCAATCGAGGTAGTTAAATTATGGAATTTTAATTCCGAGCCTTGGCGAGGATTTCAAATTCCATATTTTAAATACCGAGATTGGAGAACTCCGATATTTCACTCACAACAATGTAAGAATCTGTTTCTCAAATTTTTTAAAACAACAAAATTTTAATCGATATGCAAATTCTCCCAACCTTTATACCGCCCCTTTAGTCTTTACTTTGAGAGATTGCTACGCATCCTGTTACCATGGTTGCAAAATGATATAGATGTTTCAAATATTTAAAGGAAACCAAATAAATTAAAAACTTTTGATATTTTATAACGACAGTATTTAACGAAACAAATTATTTTTAAATTTGTCTATATTTGCTGAAAAATGAGATGTCCAACGCAATATTTGCGCGGACGGACCTCCAATTATAATAACAACAATGGCAGAACAGCTGAAACCGATGAATCATCTGATTCATATATTTCAGACTGAAATAAATGCATAAGCTCCTCGGGTACTGTAGGAGGTGAGTCATAATTTCCTGGATCGCTTAATACCTCAGGTTCAGTTAGGACGTCAAACCTGTGTCTTACTTCAGTGAGAATTTTTCCATTCTCGAGTTTGATCTCCCATAATGGGAACTCAAAGTTTTCATTTTTCCCTATTGTGATCCCCTTTTCACCCGAGAGAAGTCTGACTCTTTGTCCCCTTTCCAAAACTTCGCTTAGGAACATCTTTTATTTTGCAGACGACACGATCGCGATTTTGTTTACACGGTAACCAAGGAAGCTTTACGTGTATCCATGTATCGAGTAGGCTAAGTCCGAAACGTTCGAATGCCAACTGTTCTGTTCCCGGTAAGTCCCTCCAAACAGGACGCACATTACAGCAGTAAAACGTTTAACCACACGCATCACGAAAATGGAATTAAGTTACTTTTTACATGTAAATGGTATTTAGGCCTACAATATCTTTCAATATTTTATAAAATGATCGATCACAGTTGGAGAGAAAGTAGTCCCGACAGAAAAAAAAATGACCAATCAGGTGCCGAGAACAGTTAAATTCACTGGTGAGGAGAACAGTTTGTTCACAATCGGTTGTGAAATGTGGAAATAATAATAAAAAATTGAGAAATATATTTCTTTCACTAGATGTAGTAATGAATATGCAATAAATATAGTTCTCTATGAACTCTGCATGAATTTGCAACACGTTTTGATTTCATTAGCCAACTCTAAGTTAAAAATATCAGTCTTGCCTCTTCCGGTTCCGGTGTTGAAAGAATGATGTAAGCGGCATACAATTATGCATAGGTGGACGTGCACTGAAGTAGAGGCATGCATAAAATAATGTAAATATCCAACCAGTCTTTTTTTCATAGCAAATACATTTGAGCTCTTATATAATAATAATAACAAAAACACAATAAATAAGGTAATATTGATGTGCGGTCGCCATGTTTAATTGTTTATGTTAGAAATAAAGGTGTTTTCTATATAAATCTACATACCATTTAAAAAAAATATTGATGGCATTTTAAAGAAACGAGTCAAATATGTTAATGTTAATTTGTATATATTGACTGAATTTGGGTTATTTGTGTCTCTTTCTAGAGCAAACAATGCTACAGTTTGACATTACAAAGCCAGCCATCAGTTCTTGTATACCATTGAGGGGTGATAAGGTTAGGGTTTTTAACCGTTTCAGCAATATTTTAGTTGTATCGTGACGGTCAGTTTTATTGGTGGAGGAAACTGGAGTACCCGTGAAAACCACCGACCTGCCGCAAGTCACTGACAAACTTATTGCATATGTAGTTATGAATCCAGGAAACAATTATCAACTACCGTAATTGTCTGGATAAAGCTCAGCTGCTGACGCAAAGGTTACCCAAACAAGGCTAGGTTGCTCCAATGTTGAATTCATCGCCACCAATATTTCACGGTCGTAATCAAGAACTGGTTGACCAATACGAAATATTTATTTCTCAAATGACAATGGATCTTTCCCTTTGACATATTTTATTCTTTACTCTATCACCGACAAAATCTTTGCCGGACATTTCTATGAGTAACATGACGGGTATATAATATGCTACATCAGTGCTTAGCTTTCACGGCCACCAATGTTTTCTTGTGTGTGGCCCGTGTTGCTTCTCTTTTAAGTTTGCTTTATGTTGAGTTGTGTTTTCTCTCTCTTTGTTATATGTTTTGTGATCAATACTGATTGTGCCTCTGGATTGTCTATTGTTGATTGTTCCTCTAACGATTATGGACAAATAGGCAGAATATCAACTCTTACTTTACTTAAAAGGCATCACCAATGATCAAGCTAAAATACAATGCAAATATGTTTTGCATGCATTGTGTTTGTTTGCGGATAGTGGTGTCCAACACATATTGTGTTATTTTTTCTTCGTCTTGTGTACCTTATGTTGCCAGTTTCTCCGGATTGTCCCTTTTTTTATTGACCCTTCGATATTCGCTAATGTTTATGCAAGGTCATTGCTGTTTTTGCGCTGTTTGTGATCCTGTGTATTGATAAGTGTATATTGTATACAGTACATTCAACTTTATATCTATATTATGTCATAGCAAGCTATTTGTATCACAATAGTACAATACAAATAATGTTTTAGCATCAACAGTTTTTTTTTTTCATTCACAAAAAAAATCTTGACATGTGGTGAAAATCATACCAGATAAGTTATTTATTAGGGAATATACGGAATGAAATGACAAAACGGAAGTATGGGCGTATAAGACTAATCTAACATTTTAAAATTTAATCACATTCCGAAAATACAGTCAAATCTGTCCATGCGGTCACCTGTATTAAGCAGTCACCTATATTAAGAGGTTATCTTTTTTTTGTCCTGTCATATGAATTGAACTTCTTGTAAGAAGTCACATGTCTGATCAGGCCCAAAGGTGACCTCTTATTGCATATTTGACTGCTAAATGTCGTCTGTGTCTATGTATGATTGTCCATTCTTGATTGCTCTTTCGATTTTCATTAGGAAAAGTTTGAAACCATACCAAAATCGTAAATCGAAGAGCAACAGGCAATACAATAGCCAAATGAAACAAAACAAAGGGACAAACAATGATCTACAAAACACTACACAGAAAATGAAACATTGAGTACCACGAACTCAACTAAAAACGGGAGTGAACTCGTGTTCTCCAGAATGTTAAGCAGCTCCTGCTGTGCTATATATTTAGAATTTCCTGTGAGCTTCCTATTTTGTGTGGATATTATTAATGTAATGTAATGTAATAAATTCCTGGCGTTACCTCCAGCAGGTTCGATCAAAACCAAAATATCTGAAAGAAATAAAAATAACAGTCTTTGGAGCAGTGATGTTTGTTCTAGTGTTTTTGCTTTTGTGGAGTAAAGTGTGGTGTTTAGCTGTATATAAACGAACCAATATTTTATTTTAATTTTGTAATCATAAATTACTGCAAAAAGACAAATACATTACAGAATATTGAAAACCGTGTAGTGTTTTTGTGGTACTTTGTGGTATTTTGTGGTAAATAGACAGACACATGCCTTGCATTTGGGAACATAAATTATTTTGTCATTAAACATGTTAAAATAATGTATGCAAGAGCGATCTCCGATAACATGATTTCGAAATAACTGTAGCGTTCACAATCAGACATAAAGTATCGTTTTTAGCAATTTGTAAGAACTCTTCATGCTAAGATTTAATAATAAGTCAAATTATTTGGAATTCCTATAAATTTGTATTTGTCTAGAATAATGTTTGCTCCATGAGTATATTTTGTTTGTAGTACATCTCATACATGCTATAGGTAGCGATGAATTGGATCTTCACAACACCATGACCATAACCCCAACTTTTAAAACAAAAGAAAAGGATTGCCTTAATATTTATTCTTTTTTCTAATATATTCATTCTCTTCCCATTAAAAAAATAAGATAATAGACGGTACTGCCGTTTATTAACAAAGAACAATAAAGAGTTCTTAAATGAGAATAACAGTTTACATTGGAAAAGTTTGAGGATACTAAAGGCGGAATCAGAAGCTGGAAGCAAAAGAAGGACATAGAGCACATTGCAAAAGAAAAAGAACAAAGGAGCAAACAACGATCTACAAATAAACGTTAGAGAATACCGAAGGAGAAATCACAAACGGACAATCCAGGGAAACCGGCTACATAGGGTACACAAGACAATGACAAACAAAACAAAAACATAACACAATATGTATTGGAAACCACTATGCAAAACAAACACATATAACGTAAATAAAGCATGAGCACTCCTAAAAAACAGCATTACATAGAACCCCACAGATGGAACAACACAAACCCCACTAAAAACATCAGATGATCCGATACAGAACATTCTTAGACATTAACATATCTTTAGAAGAAAACATCAATCAAGCAAATAATTGTATAAAGGTGTTAAGAAGAGATTAAAGATTCCAAAGGAGTATTCAAAATCCGTAAATTGAAGGACAGACAACACAATAACCAAAATAAAAAGGACAAACAACGATCTACAAAACATGCACATAAAACTAAAGATCCAGTAACACGAACCCAACTGCACCGTAATTTATTTCCGCTACCTCAAGCCATAATATCTAAGATTATGGGCAAGTCGATAAAGCTTTTGTACAGTAAATCAGGAAACCAGGCATGTTCACTCATAGCGGGAAGAGTTTGAAGATACCAAAGGGACAATCAGAATCCGTATATCGAAGAAGAATAGACAACACACAATCCCCAAAAGAAAAAGTACAAAAGCACAAACAACGATCTACAAAACATATATATAAAACTAAAGATCGAGTAACACGAACCTCACTAAAAACCGGGGGTGAACTCATGTGTTCCGGGAGGGTAAGCAGTTCCTGCTCCACTAGTGGTACCCGTCGTGTTAATCTAGTTAGAAACCTGATGATAAGTCATGAATGAAGAAAGGTCTATGAAGTATGTACGACAAGTGGAACATATCCGTGGTCATTTGTGATACAGATATTCCATAACGGTCAATCAAGGAACATATATCTAGACATAGCAAGTTCCTTCCGATGATTTATGCTTACCCTCAATTGCTATTTATGCATACTGGTGTTTAACACGATTACCAATTTTGTCTTGTCTTACGTTGATGCCATACTGGTGTCTAACACGATTGTCAATTAAGTCTTGTCTTACGTTGATGCCATATTGGTGTCTAACACGATTGCCAATTTTGTCTTGTCTTACGTTTATGCCATACTGGTGTCTAACACGATTGCAGATTTGGTTTTGTCTTACGTTTATGCCATGCTGGTGTCTAACATGATTGCCGATTTGGCTTTGTTTTACGTTTATGCCATACTGGTGTCTAACACGATTGCCGATTTGGTTTTGTCTTACGTTTATGCCATACTGGTGTCTAACACGAATGCCGATTTGGTTTTGTTTTACGTTTATGCCATACTGGTGTCTAACACGAATGCCGATTTGGCTTTGTTTTACGTTTATGCCATACTGGTGTCTAACACGATTGTCAATTTAGTCTTGTCTTACGTTGATGCCATATTGGTGTCTAACCCGGTTGCCAATTTTGTCTTGTCTTACGTTTATGCCATACTGGTGTCTAACATGATTGCCGATTTGGCTTTGTTTTACGTTTATGCCATACTGGTGTCTAACACGATTGCCGATTTGGTTTTGTCTTACGTTTATGCCATACTTGTGTCTAACACGAATGTCGATTTGTCTTGTCTTACGTTGATGCCATACTGGTGTCTAACACGATTGCCGATTTGGTTTTGTCTTACGTTGATGCCATACTGGTGTCTAACAGGATTGCCGATTTGGTTTTGTCTTACGTTGATGTCATACTGGTGTTTAACACGATTGCAGATTTGGTCTTGTCTTACGTTGATGTCATACTGGTGTTTAACACGATTGTAGATTTGGTCTTGTCTTACGTTGATGCCATACTGGTGTCTAACACGATTGCCGATTTGGTCTTGTCTTACGTTGATGTCATACTGGTGTTTAACACGATTGCAGATTTGGTCTTGTCTTACGTTGATGTCATACTGGTGTTTAACACGATTGCAGATTTGGTCTTGTCTTACGTTGATGTCATACTGGTGTCTAACACGATTGCCAATTTGGTTTTGTCTTACGTTTATGCCATACTGGTGTCTAACACGAATGCAGATTTGGTCTTGTCTAACGTTGATGCCATACTGATGTCTAACACGATTGCCAATTTTGTCTTGTCTTACGTTGCTGCCATACTGGTGTCTAACACGATTGTAGATTTGGTTTTGTCTTACCTTTATGCCATACTGATGTCTAACACGATTGCAGATTTGGTCTTGTCTTACGTTGATGCAATACTGGTGTCTAACACGATTGCCAATTTTTTCTTGTCTTACGTTGCTGCCATACTGGTGTCTAACACGATTGTAGATTTGGTTTTGTCTTACGTTTATGCCATACTGGTGTCTAACACGATTGCAGATTTGGTCTTGTCTTACGTTTATGCCATACTGGTGTCTAACACGAATGTCGATTTGGTCTTGTCTTACATTTATGCCATAATGGTGTCTAATACGATTGCAGATTTGGTTTTGTCTTACGTTGATGTCATACTGGTTTCTAACACGATTGCCGATTTGGTCTTGTCTAACGTTGATGCCATACTGGTGTCTAACACGAATGCCGATTTGATTTTGTCTTACGTTGATGCCATACTGGTGTCTAACACGATTGCCGATTTGGTCTTGTCTTACGTTGATGTCATACTGGTTTCTAACACGATTGCAGATTTGGTCTTGTCTAACGTTGATGCCATACTGATGTCTAACACGATTGCCAATTTTGTCTTGTCTTACGTTGATGCAATACTGGTGTCTAACACGACTGCCAATTTTGTCTTGTCTTACGTTGATGCCATACTGGTGTCTAACACGATTGCAGATTTGGTTTTGTCTAACGTTTATGCCATACTGGTGTCTAACACGATTGCAGATTTTGTCTTGTCTTACGTTTATGCCATACTTGTGTCTAACACGAATGCCGATTTGGTTTTGTCTTATGTTGATGCCATACTGGTGTCTAACACGATTGCCGATTTGGTTTTGTTTTACGCTTATGCCATACTGGTGTATAACACGATTGCAGATTTGGTGTTGTCTTACGTTTATGCCATACTGGTGTCTAACACGATTGCAGATATGGTGTTGACTTACGTTTATGCCATACTGGTTTCTTACACGATTGCCAATTTGGTTTTGCCTAACGTTGATGCCATACTGGTGTCTAACACGATTGCCGATTTGGTTTTGTCTTACGTTGATGTCATACTGGTGTCTAACACGATTGCCGATTTGGTTTTGTCTTACGTTGATGTCATACTGATGTCTAACACGATTGCCAATTTGGTTTTGTCTAACGTTGATGCCATACTGATGTCTAACACGATTGCAGATTTGGTTTTGTCTTACGTTGATGCCATACTTGTGTTTAACACGATTGCCGATTTGGTTTTGTCTAACGTTGATGCCATACTGATGTCTAACACGATTGCAGATTTGGTTTTGTCTTACGTTGGTGTCATACTGGTGTCTAACACGATTGCCGATTTGGTTTTGTCTTACGTTTATGCCATACTGGTGTCTAACACGATTGCAAATTTGGTCTTGTCTAACGTTGATGCCATACTGATGTCTAACACGATTGCCAATTTGGTTTTGTCTTAAGCTTATGCCATACTGGTGTCTAAAACGATTGCAGATTTGGTTTTATCTTACGGTTATGCCAATATCTGATGATTTTCCAGAACTTCAACAATAACATTCACAAGTGGAGCAGGAGCCGCCTACCCTTCCAGAGTGAATGAAATCTCCTCTGGATTTTACTGGGATTCGTGTTACTCAATCTTTAGCTATCTCCGTTGTGGTGCGTCGACTATATTTTGTATTTTGGTTTTTTTTGCCGCTAATTTTAAGGATTCTGATTCTCCGTTAAGTATCTTCAAACTTTTCTGAAGCCTATGATCACATGTCAGCGACTATAACCTCTCCAAAAAAATGTGAAATTGTTAAAGTTAATATGTGTTAATGCTTTCTAATACATATATGTAAAATAATAAAAACAATAAGGAACATCACCTTTGTATTGTACCTATGTAGACATACTGTAAATTTTTATTGTGAACGACTATCTCGAGAACATTTACCAATATGTAAGAAATGTAAGCGTAAACGGGTTTATTTGATGTTCATTCACAAACATTAATGTACATGTGTTATAAAGTGCTAATATATTTATGTAGATACTACGTTACGTAAATATGCTATTTTTTTCAATGTTTCATACATAATGTATGTACAGGTGTATACAATTAATGTATACATATAGCATATATATTATTCATGCTTTCTAACCTCTTAAAATAAATGTTAATTTACACTAAATTTAATTACGAAAAACAAATCAAATTATATCATAATTTGTTAATCAATTACCTTTGCTTTTTATTGTGTTGCACTCTTTCCTTTCTTTGGCTGAGGAGATATTACAATATATATTGTATTTACAAGATCTGATATGTGGCAACACTGCCGTCGCCGTATCTGTGTTGTAAATAATGCTTATTAATCCGTAAATGGTTTGCTGGAAAAAACAATTAACACAAATCTTTCAATTTGGTCCTTAAAGCGGTTTGAAGAAAAGAAGAAACTTCTTAAATATACAATAGCCAAAAGAAAAGGAACAACACCATATAGATAATGATCGACAAAACACTACACTGAATTAATCAAGAAACACGAACATTTAGTAAAAACAAATGGGTTCTCGCCCGGCTTTGTAATTTACAAAAAAAGGCGCACTCGACACACAGCCCCAAAGCTTACAAGTTGCTTGCCCATGGTTGGTGGTTCTCTCCGGGTACTCCGGCTTCTTCCACCACTAAAACTGGTCGCCAAGCCTATCACCAATATGGCGTGGGTTCACGCCCGGCTTTGTAAATTACAAATATGGGTGCACTCGACTCACAGCCGCTAGTGATAAAGTTTACCAGTTGCTTACCCATGGTTGGTGGTTCTCTCCGGGTACTCCGGCTTCTTCCACCACTAAAACTGGTCGCCATGATATAGCTGAAATATTGCTGAAAGTGGCGCTAAACACCAAAAATGAATCATTCAATCAATCATAGCAAAAAGAGACATGAACTCCTGACAGATTGTGAGTCCAGAGGAGCCATCGTCCATTCGTAGCATTACAGTGAATTTTACAAGAATTAGGCAATGGGTGCCATATGTGGAGTAGCGAATGCTTGCCTGTCCAAACACCTGAGTTCACCCTCGGTTTTTAATGCGGTTCGCGTTGCTCGATCTTTGGTTTTCCAAGTAATGTTTTGTAGATCATTATTTATCATTTGTCCTTTTTCTTTTGGCCATTGTATTGTTTGTCCTTCATCGATTTATGGCTTTTGATTACTTCTCTGGTATCATCAAACTTTTGCTTTAAACGAAATCAACATAATATGAGCAAAGCAGCATATCAAAGCATATTTGACAGCAGTATATGTAAATAAATACAAATAACAATTAATCAAATCATAGCGATTGATTAATGTTTACATTAATATCTATTAAAATATATAAACATATTTGTCTTATTAAATCCATCAATGTAGATCTTATGTATTTAACGTTCCTGTCATGAATTAGTAAGAAAAGATTTGGATGTAAATGAATATGAGAGACTATTCAACATTACACTTAGACATAAATTCGAGTAAAGGAACAGTGCTTTTATTGCAGTTCTGTCTTTCACAGTCACAGTAGGGGCATCAACTATGATCAAAGCTCATACCTAAAATGTGTGAAAGGGCCCAAAAGGCTAAGCATTAAAAAAAATATGTCATTATATGATTTTTGGAGTCATTTTGATATTTTAAAAATATTCTAAAAATGTCCTGCAAGTATGAATATGCAAAGTTGAAAGCGACGACAATTACTTCTTTTTTTTTCAATTAAACACAAAACAAATTATATAAAAAAAAATTATAAAAAAAAATTATAGTCGGAAAATACAAAATAAAAATAAGACTTGTTTGTGTGGGCTTCCGCAGCTGTATTCTGTCAAGGGAAATTTATTTGTAAAATTAGTGCGAAATTAGAATGTTTAAAATGTTAAAATAAATAAATATATATATATATAATACAACACCGCCATGTCTTAATCGAAATCGTCGAAAAATGCAAAATAGAAAGAGAAATAACACTTGTGTGAGGGGGAAGTCCATTTGTATATATTCTATCAAGGGGAATTTATTTGTAAAATTTGTGTGAATTTAGAATTTCCTAGAAATATTAAAATAAATATAGATATAATATAATACTTAAAGATGACCTTTTATTTGCTTTTTTTTCTGCCTTCCAGCAATTGTAATACAGACAGGGCGATTCTTCAATGGAGATAATTTTCTTGACACATATAAATATATCAAGCAAATAAATGATTGAAGGAATAATTACATTGTCTGTCAAAAGGTGTTTTTGGTCATCCATCTTTTTACCATAGGGGCGCCATTTGGGGAATGCGAAAATGTATTAAAAATTAAATTGTAATTGCATAAATGGTATTAAAATCGTGTACTAATCATAACAATGCGTGTTTTTGTACAATTCTTAATAATTATATGAAATTCACGATAGCAAAATTTATCATATTAAAATACGATGTATGATCTCCCTAAATGGGTCCTTTGTCATAATTCGAACTGTTGAAGCAGTATTTTTTGGTGGGCGTGGCTTATTTTTAATTGATGTGCGATAAAAGTTACCTATGTTGAAGCTTTTTTGATAGGACACGATAGAAATTAATGACCTAGTATATATAGTTATACCTGTAATAATAGTTGCTGTACGAGCCCGTCAATTTATCCTAGGAAAAACTGTGCGCATACTGCCTTGGTGGACAGAAAATGCTGCCAGTTATTTTATTAGTGTCCATTTTTGGTAAGTTATTTTTATGGAATTATTAAATATATTAATTTCTAAACAAAATTTTGAAGAAAAATAAAATGGTTTTGGTTAGAGGCATTTGAAAACATATTGAAAAGAAATAAATAAATAAATAGCAATAAATCATTGACATTTTGGCGTATGAATCTATGAATATAATTCCCCTACTTATATTTTTATTTTGTTTTTGCTTACTATATTTGAAATTCACCACACAGATTATAATAAAGATATTATATCGCATATATTGAATGACAGTACAATTTTAATATCAGACCATTGTATATTTCAATTTTTAAATAAAAGTTTGTATTTATCAACACGAATTCTCTATTTTATTGTATTGCATGTTGCGATCGGAGCAATTAAACTTTGAATATTAACAATATTTTGACAAAAAAATATACTACTTGGAAATAAATATTTAAGATCTTATATTTTACCGTCGGACATAAATAGATAAATAAGATTAAAAGAACAATGTAATAGAAACTCTGGCTTTATTGTGCGTAACGCCTCTTTCAACAATATTTCAGCCATATCATGGCGATATAATAGAAACAGTCACATGTATAAATAAAATAAATAATTAAATACTTTGTAAAATAATGTTTTGCTTTCTTTAATTTCAGCGGTGGGATGTCTTGGCGGTGAGTTATTCATAATTTATTTTCGTATAAATAATATATTTACACTACACAAAAATCTCCAACATAAAACAGTCAATGTTATAATCCGAATTGATTTGAAACAATGCATGAAGTACATAATAATAACAATAATTAGAGATTGAATGCAAAGCAAATATAAAGGTTATACATGTCGGAAAGGCCAAACAAGCGATGAAAACTATGTGCGATTCGTCTTTGCCGCCATTTGTTTGTAGGAGGACTCATGTCTTGTCTACGTTGGTTGTGCTTGCTTACGTTTGGTGGTTTCCAACGTATTATTGTGTTGTATTTTTGCTTTGTTTTTCGTCGTTCTGTGAGCCCTGTTTTGCTGGTTTCTCTGAATTGTCCCTTTTTTATTACCCCTTCGGTTTTCTCTAGCGAATATTTCTGATATGCTAATCATTGGTTCGGATGAAGACTGATCTTCGTTGCAACATCCTTGCATAACACCATTAAAAAAAAATGGTCAAAGAGAGAAAACCCATAGTTGATCAAATTTAAACATTCTTTACAGACACGTTGCTTGGAAACCAGTATCATCACCAAACGTTGCTTAGTGTTAATATTGAACTGGTACCATAAATTAAATCATGTAATCAGTCGATGAGTAAAAACCTGGATTTGAATTCACGAAACGAATCTATGTCGGAGTTAATTAATAATCAAACTAGTCTAAGTTTAAGTTAAAACTCAGATTTAAATAGAATACAAACTTAAAATTCATGTAGGAAATTGAAGATTGTTTCCAATGATATATCCCAAAATAAGGTCATCCAGTGTATGTTGATAATCGTATATAAAGTGACAGTTCCGGCTCTTATTTTCATTTTCTTATTATAGCTACTATAAAAAATAGTGGCATGCTCGGTTCGTCTTTATCTCCAGTTGTTTGTAGGGGGCGCTTGTCTTACGTACGTTATTTGTGCTGGTTTGCATATAGTGGTGTCCAATACATATTGTGCTGAGCTTGTGTTTTGTTTTTCTTCATTATGTGTACCCCATGTTGCCAGTTTCTCTGGATTGTCCAATTTGGTTTGCCCCTTCGGTATTCTCTAGCGTGTATTTTCCAATAATATATCCCAAAATAACGCTATCTAGCGTTTGTTAATCGTATATAAACTTGCAGTGCCGGTTCTTGCTTACACTATCTTAATATATCTACTATATGCATCAGCTGCTTATTCAGTTCGTCTTTAACTCCAGCTTGCAAGAGGACTCATGTCTTATTTACGTTATTTGCGTTTGTTTGAATATATTTGTGTCCAATACATATTGTGTTGTGGTTTTCGTTTGCTTGTCTTCGTCTTATATACTCTTTTTGCCAGTTTCTGTGAATTGTTCATTATTAATTGCCCTTTCGGTACTTGCTAACGTTTATAAGGTCATGTGACTATGTGCTGTTATGTACCAGCACCATGTGATGTTATGTACTAGGACCATGTGCTGTTATGTACAAGTACCATGTGCTGATATGTACCAGCACCATGTGATATTATATACCAGTACCATGTGCTGTTATGTACCAGCACCATGTGCTGTTATGTACCAGCACCATGTGCTGTTATGTACCAGCACCATGTGCTGTTATGTACCAGTACCATGTGCTGTTATGTACCAGCACCATCTGCTGATGTGTACCACTACCATGTGCTGTTATGTACCAGCACCATGTGCTGTTATGTACCAGTACCATGTGCTGTTATGTACAAGTACCATGTGCTGTTATGTACCAGCACCATGTGCTGTTATGTACCAGTGCCATGTGCTGATATGTACCAGCACTATGTGCTGTTATGTACAAGTACCATGTGCTGTTATGTACAAGTACCATATGCTGGTATGTACCAGCACCATGTGCTGTTATGTACCAGTACAATGTGCTGTTATGTACCAGCACCATGTGCTGTTATGTACCAGTACCATGTGTTGTTATGTACAAGTGCCATGTGCTGTTATGTACAAGTACCATATGCTGTTATGTACCAGCACCATGTGCTGTTATGTACCAGTACCATGTGCTGTTATGTACAAGTACCATATGTTGGTATGTACCAACACCATGTGCTGTTATGTACCAGTACCATGTGCTGCTATGTACAAGTACCATGTGCTGTTATGTACCAGCGCCAGGTGCTGTTATGTACCAGTACCATGTGATGTTATGTACCAGCACCATGTGCTGTTATGTACCAGCACCATATATTCGATCGTCAAAACAGGAAGTGATGACCAGACATTTGACAGTCTCATTAGATCATCAGCTGTAGTTTATAATGACTTCACATAATAGTAGCCTAATTAATAGTTTAATTATTGTCAATAGTCAAACATAATTGAATGTCATTTTTAATAATAAATCATAACAAGTGTATCAAAAAGCATAGTAAATTTATTAATTTCATAGGTAATTGATGAGCAATTTAATATTACGAATCTCTACATTTTGAAATTGACAAGTTACACATTCGATGTGTCATTCAAATTATAAATAAGTTCATATATCACTGACTTCAATGTCGGAAACAATGTTATTATTCTCACAGTGTGGTCTGACTTACACGAAGTGAACTACTGAAAATATTTTGAAATTTTGTTTCTGATTAGAGCAAAAAAAAACAACAACATGAAATCAATTATTTGTAAATAAACGTAAGAGAACACCGAAGGGGCAAACCATAAAACATACCGTAATATGTGCTGGACACCACTATTCGCAAACAAATACAAATAACGTAATAAGACATGAACCCTCCTACAAACTGAATGTAAAGACGATCCAAACATCGCTTCTATGCGGAAGTCGCAACGGACATCACATAGATAGCATGAATATTATCTTAGTACAAAAATGCATTAGACTTCTCACTATGCACGTGTTACCTATTTAAGACAGGTATTTGTACCTCCAAAAAAGAAGAACGATTTTCCGATAGAAAACAAAATCGTTCATCCAATTAAGAGATCATTTTTGTGTCATTCCCGCGTTTTGACAGAAATACACATCAAAGAAATGTAAATTATACATATCTTATATCAACAACACCCACGTCTAAGACATTTTGTCACATTTATTAACAATCAACCAAAACATTCACATCAAGTAACAGTGTATGTAAGCCGTATAATGAACTAATATTAATGACCCCTAAATTATTATTCAAGGCTATGAGAAACGTGAAAAACGCGCGCCATCTTGGAACATCTTCGCTCGCAATATTATCATACGTATCATAGACTGAAATATTATGCACAAACACACCGGGAAACAATCTAAATAATACCACAAGATTATTCAAGGCTATGTGACATGAAAAGAGGACGCCATCATGGAACATCTTTTCCCGCAATATTACGATACGTATCATAGATTGAAATATTATGCACAAACACACCGGGAAACAAGCTTTAATAATACCGCAAAGTATGTAAAACTGCTGTCTTAAGATAATTATACTCTTGTTATCTGTAAGCTGTCTTAAATGACAAAATTCACGTATATGTACATGCTTGCACGACATGGTTTCACCCCTTTAGTTTTATGTATTGACATTATATTAGATTTTAACATGTTATTACTCAAGCACATTGTTTATCAATTATATCAAAGGGCAGATATACTTTTGAAAGATGGTGTGTTAGAATGTCAACTAGTACTGTCTCAGCTTTTGATGATTACAATATAGCCCTCTCTCATGTACAGAATAATATAAATTTCCCCATCTACCATTTTTAGCATATTGCGCAGTTCCTTATAATTGATATTGTACTTTTATTCGTGCTGTTTTCTTGCCTGCAGTACATTTTCTTTAAGAAAGGAAGGTACAAGATCTTGAAATTTCTAATAATTTCAAACGTTGAAATAAATAAATAAATAAATATAACTTCTGATCCCCTATCTAACAAAACTAATGTTGACTCGTGCACCGACACCACCTCGAGAGACAGGGGCCCTCGTGGTAATAATTGCATGGTAGATTGACTTACAACTACCTCTGCAATCAGTGCATATCACCACCAACGTTGTGAGTTTGAGTTTGCTCGTGGCGAGATGTACTCTATACAACATTAACATGTGATCAAGTTTGTCAGTGACTTGCAGCAGGTCGGAGGTTTTCCCCGGCGCCCCGGTTTCCTCCATCAATAAAACATGATTGCTATGATATACCAGAAATATTGCTAGGAGTGGCGTTAAACACCATACCCTAGTCCTGACCGTAACCTCGAGAGCTAAGGTTTCCAGACATCTACACATAGAATCTCTTTACATCACCTACTATTACGTATGGTTGTCACGGTATAGCTGATAGAAATGTTTGCAGATATCAAAGGGGTTATCAGAAACTGTATATCGAAGACAAATAGACAATACAATGGCGAAAAGAAAAAACACATACAGAATGGTGGATAGACTGAATAACCCACAACCCTAACACAGCCTTCATAACAATAAAAAGACAAACAACCGTGCATAAATTTTGTTAACATATATTTTAATACAATCTCAAAAATGGTGTCTTTGTTTTGTTTTCCACAGCATCAAAGTGATGTACTATCCTGTTTAGGCCCTATGGTTTGCTTCCTCTACAAAGTTGTTCCTGATTGAGTTTATTCCAGAAACGCATCGTCCACACTAAATTAGATATCTACGCTTTTACTAAATATTACAGTATTTAAAATATTATATATATATGTCAACTTCTGTGTTATGACAAACAAACATATTCTGCAAAAAAGAAAAAAAGAAAAGTAGATTCGAGCGATTTTCATAGCAACGCTACTCATTCGAGCGGTCTTCATAGCAACGCTACTCATTCGATCGATCTTCATAGCAACGCTACTCATTCGAGTGGTCTCCATAGCAACGCTGCTCACCCAGTTCTATATGAGGGCTGGCATTTCTATCACATGTGGAAAACACTTACATACGCATCAGTTCACTAAAGACGGTGGTTGGGTCCTTAAAATAATTTAACCCCGCCACTTTTTATGGAAGTGGTTGTTCTAAGTCAGGAAAGTGAGTGGTCATGTATCAGTGTTTCCAAAGGATATCTATTTTTCTCTGTTTCTACAATGTGTCAATTTGATATTGGAAATATTCCCACAGTGTGGTATCCTTTGTTTTTCTGTTGGGTTTTGGAAATGTTTCGACGGTGTGGTATCCTTTGTTTTTCTGTTGGGTTTTGGAAATGTTCCGACAGTGTGGTATCCTTTGTTTTTCTGTTGGGTTTTGGAAATGTTCCGACAGTGTGGTATCCTTTGTTTTTCTGTTGGGTTTTGGAAATGTTCCGACAGTGTGGTATCCTTTGTTTTTCTGTTGGGTTTTGGAAATGTTCCGACAGTGTGGTATCCTTTGTTTTTCTGCTGGGATTTGGAAATGTTCCGACAGTGTGGTAGCCTTTGTTTTCCTGTTGGGTTTTGGAAATGTTCCGACAGTGTGGTATCCTTTGTTTTTTCTGCTGGGATTTGGAAATGTTCCGACAGTGTGGTAGCCTTTGTTTTCCTGTTGGGTTTTGGAAATGTTCCGACAGTGTGGTATCCTTTGTTTTTTCTGCTGGGTTTTGGAAATGTTTCGACAGTGTGGTATCCTTTGTTTTTCTGTTGGATTTCGGAATTGTTCCGACAGTTTTTGTATATTTTGTTTTCTATTGGATTTTGAAGTTGTACCGACAGTGTGGTATTATTCTATTTAACTTTGGAACTGTTCCAACATTGTGTTTTTCTTCTATTAGATTTTAGAAGCATTGCGACAAGTGGTATTTTTTTTCTATTGTATTTCGCAGGTGTTCAGATAATGTGGGGTTTTTTTCTATTGTATTTCACAGGTGTTCAAGCAATGTGGTATTTTTTTCTATTGTATCTCGCAGGTGTTCAGACAAAGTGGTATTTTTTTCCTTTTGCATTTCGCAGGGGTTCAGACAATGTGGTATTTTTTTGTTTTTTCTATTGTATTTCACAGGGGTTCAGACAGTGTGGTATGTTTTTGTTTTTTCTATTGTATTTCGCAGGGGTTCAGACAATGTGGTATGTTTTGTTTTTTCTATTGTATTTCGGAGTTGTTCTGACAGTGTGGTATGTTTTTGGTTTTTCTATTAGATTTCGGAGTTGTTCTGACAATGCGGTATTCTTTGCTTTTCGTTTTATTTACAATGTATTTTTGTTTATCTTTTACAGAACCCTATGGTTATGGCCCTGAGCCACCAAAGAAAGGTAATTATTTTTTTATTTATATAAAAGTCTGGGACTTGAGGAAGCACCATAAGCATTCTTCAATTATTGAATGTTTCCAAACACATATTATTATATTGTTATCAATGGCATGGAGAGTACCTCGTGAAAATATGAGCTAGAGGTATTTGCATATTTCGGATTTTTATAAAGGCTAACTGCAATTTTTAAAAAAGTCAGCTTATCCATTTAAACATGAAATGTCAAAACCCTTTAAAGAAATATCAAAATGTATTAAAATGCATATCTATATTCAATAAACAATATACCATTATGCAATTTTGTGGTTATCAGGTAAACTCAATTAAAAAAAAATGATCTTACTTTTCAAATTTTAATTGAAATTATTGTGGAAAACTTAATTTTCTATTTTTTTTTTAAATTAATTCTCATATTTGTTGACTGATTTTGTCTGTTTACATACTTATGGGTTTTGACTTTCCCTTTGGAAGATTGTTCGGAGTTCGGTAAATTTGTTATTACCCTTATTTGTATTCAATAAACAATGTACCGTTTTGAAAATTTGTGGTAATGAGGTAAAATTTGTTTTTTTCTATTTTTCCCTTTATTGTTTTATTTTATTTTTTTTTGGTTTTCACTTACAATACAACAATACAATCAGCTTTATTTAATGTAGGAAAGAATCAAGCAATAATAAACAATATACAATTATAAAATGGTGTGGTTATTAGGTAAACCTGATGTTTTATAATGATTTTTTTCGTAATTTCAACAACCACATTATACGAAATATGAATAATATGCATCATAATGTTGCAAAAATACAAACATTCCATGAAAATGTGCATGTATATCACGTGATTAATTACAAGGTATTCAGCATTTTTATTCTCATTTAAGTCATTAATACATGTAGCAGCATACCATATTCGTCCATACTTATAGTTGTTTTGACAAAAATAAATACGATGTTTTTTTGTTGATAATAAATCAAACGTATATGAAATTGAGCTATACGGGGAGATAATTATAACAATAAAAATTATTATAATTGATTTCGCGCCTTTAGGACAATTACAATGTATGTATTTTCTCGTGTTGTTCCTTAGACAACGTCTGGTGATAAATCTCTATATCTTGTTTTTGGCAGCTACGTACATGAGTTTGATAGATATATGAAGTAATGAAATCATTCGTACATATTATTTCCTTTGATTATCATCTGAACTATGTGTTATTGTGTTTTTTGTTTTGTTTTGACGGCTTGTTGTTGTTTTTTTTTTTTTTTTTTTTTTTTATTTTTTTGTGTCTATTTCCATCTATCATTCATTACGAAATAACAATTATTTACCAATATATATGAGTAATAAGATAAAAAAAAAAAAAAAAAAAAAAAAAAAAAATCTGTGAGAAACTATGAAACTATGTCCATGACAGGACGATTTCTTGCTGATATTCATAATAAAAAAATTTGAGTAATTAATGTCGTACGGTCGTCATCACGGACTGATTGACCGCTACGAAATATTCATTTCTCTAATTGCAATGGGTGTTTCCGTTTTATTTAGTTTTCCTTTCCTCTATCACTGACCAGACTTGACATTGACTATATGAGTAACACGACGGGTTTCTTACAAGAAACATAACCGCGTCCATTATTTCACCCCATGTGATTGTTGGTGGAGTCTGGATTACTAATCTGCTTAGCCTATGTGTTGTGTTTTTTGTCTGTTTGTTCTCGTTCTGTAACTGGTACCCAGTGTCTACTGTATCCCTGTATTGCTGATTATTGATTGACGCATTGGTTTTCTCTAAAGATTAATTACCTGTTTGATTCAATATTCAATTAAATTAGTGGGTTCAATTACCAATCGAGTCGATACCAAAGACTATTAAATTTATTTATCTATTGCTACTCGACTGAGCACGTAGCACTAAGGAGTAAGAGAACAAAAAACTGGTATTGTGTCTGGATAATGCATCCTGGTATGCTACTGTCTTAGTGAGATAGCACTATAAACATCCAACACGGGGTTGAAACAGGACGTTGGAAAAAAATTACAAGAGAAAATAGAAAGTGTACAAAATGCTCAAAAGATGTAATTGGCGATGAATATCATTACTTGTTTATATGTAATAACACTGAAATACAAAGATTAAGATCCAAATATATTCCAAAATATTTTTGTACAAAATAGTAGTGTAGCTAATAAAATGGCTGGTATCTTCTCTTTGTGTAATTCTCAATTATTGAAAAGTGTAGCATTATTTTTGAAAGGAATCAGTAAATTATTCTAGAACATTAGATATTAGGGTTATCACTTCTATTCACTATGGTTTTTTTTCTCCAATGTTAATGTTCTTGTTGTGTCTTTGTCTTATTTCATATGTATGTATTTATGTTATAATAACTATATGTTTATGTTGCACACTGTACCTGGGTCTTGTTAATAAAATATTGAATCTTGAATCTTGTTTGTGTAGCAAACAATAGACTGACTGAGTGAGTGATTGTTGCTTAGCGCCAAATCATCAATTTTTCAGCTATATTATGACGAGAACAAGTTAATTTTTAATGAGGTGATGATGAGGTCCGCTTTGTAATAGACCAACACGTTTAGTTTAATTTTTAAATTGATAGATCTCTGAAACAACAGTCCGTAGATAGACATGTCGCCCCACTCGGACATATAATCCTGATTCCGAGTCAACCAGCATTTGCTCTTCCTCCTGACGCTACGTGCCTAGAGGAGAAGCAACATATGCCATTTGAAATATAATATTTAATGGATTACTCATTTCATGTTAATATCCTGTCAATACCCCCATTAAGCTAAACGGTACGCCTTCAACTTTGACCCGGTCACTCAACAAGTGATGTTCTTATTATGTAATGAACGCATTTGTCTAAAACAACAAAAGGTGTACACCGGAAATTAATGAAACTCGCCCGATTATAAAGTCAGAGAATAACATAACGCGGTCAGCTATGTTGTCGTTTTTATTGAAATAATAAATCGTCATTTGACAAGTGTAAGTTGTATATTAAACAATTAATGGTCACATTATACGAAAACATATAGGAATGTTCTGCTCTAGTAGTTTTGTACACATTTATGTCCAAAGCGATCTATTTACGACTGGAACACTATATATGTCATTATAGATGGGACCCTTAAGTAATAAAACTCCTTTCATCTCAGTGTATCAATCGTCTAAGCCTTTTCTTTGATTATTCACATGTAGTACATTAGATATGTTTGCTTTTATGGAATTCGCATGGAATTAAGAACATAAGAATTCATCCTTTGATATCACGTAATTTGAAAATAATTAAATTTTTTATTTGAATTAAATTTGCAAATATTGCATTTTCATTTTAAGTACGAACATTGAACCTTTTGACTCCTTGATAGTTTATTTTTAGTGCATAAAGTAATTTTTAACCACATAATGTTTATTTTTAGTACATCATGTAACCTCTAACCCAATAGTCATAGTCGCACGAATGTTTGAAACATGTGTTCTGTAAACCTTTGATCATAGCACTAAGAAGAACTATCATATATGTTTTTAAAGGTCAATAATTTATCATGCTCTGGACGTTTCATTACCTAAATCCATCCCTCATTTTATTTATCAATGTGTGACGTAAAAGTGTTTTTGACATTTACTTCACTGAATTTGGTACTTCTTTGACAACCATTTTACCTAATTTGTTCCAGTATTGTTATAAATACTGTTATAGTGACAGCCGGAACCTTTGAGCCGTGATGAAAGCGGGAGGTTTGGCGCTTTAAAATCTAATTCAACCCACCATTTCTTTAGAAATGCCTGTACCAAGTCAGGGTCATTACGGTTTTCACAGTTTTCCGGTTGTTGACTGATTTTGTCTGTTTATATACTTATGAGTTTTGACTTTCCCTTTGTAAGATTGTTCGAAGTTCGGTAATTTTGTTATCACCCTTATTTAGTATCCTCCATAAGCATATTCAATTCATTATTAAATATGTGATTGATTTCCTAGAAATATGTGTCGATTAATTTTTTTAGAAATGTGTGTCGAAAATATATATAATGAATACTAATATGGAAATATGAAAAGACAAATATTACATCTTAATTTGCATAAATAATTATTTCATATAAAACAACTTAATATTTAAAAGTAAAGTGAAAAACCCTCTCTGAATAGTTTCAAAATGTAATCGAAAAATGATAGTAGAAGGGGTAACACCGCTACCCTTAGCACACATATATCTTTTGTACATGGTCGCTCATTCGCTGGCTTGACACAGGTGCTTCAAGACGTGGCAGGGTTGAACTAGTTTTTATTGCTCCCAAAACATTAAATTTTTTGGATTTCCAATCTTTCGATTTTAAGCGTACCTGATGAAGGTTATTCCAGAAACGTGTAATACATACTAAATTTGCTATCCCACGTTTTTTATTATGGAATAATTTGTATTTCATTAATGGCGAATGCAGAACAAAATGCTTATGATTCATATGTTGCTGAAAGATCGTGTTGTATTTTACTTGTAGTTGACAAAAAAACAGTATTTATCTTACCGGTTATACAATGTCATTAGCACCAAGCACGAACACCACGAGAAAACAGTTCCATTATGGAAAGTCATTTAAAAACATATAAGGGCATTTGTGCTATGAGTACATATAAGGGCATTTGTGCTATGAGTACATATAAGGGCATTTGTGCTATGAGTACATATAAGGGCATTTGTGCTATGAGTACATATAAGGGCATTTGTGCTATGAGTATATATAAGGGCATTTGTGCTATGAGTACATATAAGGGCATTTGTGCTATGAGTTACGATTGTTTACCTCTCACCTCAAGCCTAGCAACACTAACGATGGCTCGAATCGGTGTAACCCCACCATAAGCTTGTGCCTATCCGAAGTCAGGCCCTGGATTTCCAGCGTCATATGTCTTGATCTTTTATATATTCAATTAGTGGAGGTGAGAGGTGATTGCTGATATCGGTAGAATTATTAACCATTAGTGTTTAAACATCCGTTCCATAAACAAGTCTTTGTCAAGGTCTGCATTAACCTTCTCAAGGCCAGCAATCTCTCCATCAAGTCGTTATAATATACCGGACATTACACCTAAAAAAGCTTTGTGGTCAGTACATGTATTTAACCCCAAAATTCTAAGAGTGATAATAAACCACAACAAACCCAATCACGCCTATGTAATATTATGTTGATTTAGTGCATTAAATGGGAATAAAGGTTCGTTGTACTTTACTTATTTTTGTTGGTTTTTGGGGACTCAGTCTAGACTGCCTTGTACCACAACATTGTATTTGATTAAACACATTTTTTGACAATCTTTGCTCTTTCTTACATATGTATTTTATCTTCGACATTGTTTGCAATGACACAGTGAAAAAAAGTTCATCATGTCTCACAAATCATAGCATGTATCCTTTCATCAATGAGTTTAAACCTAAGTGCAAATTAAGTTTTGTGACCATTTCATTTAAATTGAAGTGTTGATCAGGGACGGATCCGGCGCCCCCCCCCCCCCCCCCTCCCCTCCCTCCCTCCCTCCCGCCCCTCCCTCCCTCCCCTCCCCTAAAATTGGAAAAAATATGATTTTTTTTTGGCGTAAAATCGTGGTTTTTCACACGAAATACCCCAAACATGTTCGCTCCACCCTCCACTCGGCGCAATTTTTTCAAGTGCGCCCCCCCCCCCCCCCCCTTACTATAAATCCTGGATCCGCCCCTGTTGATTACTCCAAAAGTGTAATTGATATATGTGAACATTTAATTTAATCAGTGCCAATAGCCATTAAAGTTATAAGTTCGGATCCCGATCATCTCGAAATGTGGTCGATACAATATTGATGTTGGTTTTCCCCGGTTACTCTGGTTTCCTCCAAATATAAAACTGACCTCCACGATATAGCTGAAATATTGTTGAAAGTGGCGTTAAACACCATAATTATAAGACTAACCCTATTAGCTTTATTATATGTCTTTTGCAATACTGTATTTTAAAATAAAACTAATCATATTTCATATTTGTATTTTTCAGTTGTTGAAATTCGTGAGTATAGTCATTTTCTTATCATTTTCTTATCATTTTTGTTGTGTAAACCAATTTCAATACGTTTGTAGCAAAGAACGGCAGAAAAGACAAATCACACTAACCGGGTGTGCATTTTATTTGAAAAATCATACAAAATCATGTTTCAGATTTTTTTGAAAATCAGAAACATGTTTTATGTGAAATAAAAACGTTGTGATTCACTTTAAATTATTTCAAAGATGGCTTCTATAGAGAACACAGGACGCCATCTTTGTTTCCAATTGGAGCATGCTCGATCTTCGATTCCCTTGATTCAAGATCATGATTTTGACATTAATTATAAAACGCGGAATCGGAATCCGCATTCTGAAGCATGATTCGGATTTCGAATTAAAAAATGCGCCCCAGTTCATGCTAATAAATACAGTCAGCCATTTTATTAATACATACCAAACCGGAAGACCGAAATACTAGACCAAGTTCATTTACTTCTTGATAATTGTTGTGCAATTGATATTCAACATTGCAAAAATCAAATTGAAAGGACTAATAAAAATCTCCATTGCGCTTTGTATTGGTGAATTAATATTCTACGATGTCGCTGAGCTCGAGCAATATCATGTCATGAAATTCTGAATTGTTCCCATGTATACGCTTTATATTGCAAAATAATTTAATTTTCATTTTAATAACTTTGTATATGACAAAAATATCATTGTCAACGATATGTAATGCATTTTTACACGTACATAATGAATTATTCGAGTTCTTAATTTATGATTTTTACTTCTTTTTATTTTACAGCCATTCCAAAAGCAGGTATGTAGGTTTTTTTTATCTGTTCTGATACCTTTAAGTTTGAAGTTATCTACCCTTTGTTAATTGTTTGAATAATTATCTCCCTTTAAGCAGGAAGATTCAGTATCATTTTGTATCATAGTAAAATATTTATAAATGAGCTATATATAATTTATCAGCTCACAATACCAGCATAAAATATATGTTCATATTTAAAATTGATTTGTGAATTATTCATTGGCCTACCTAAGCAAATATCAAATTTCAAAATGTTCACCATTGTTTATTCATCCTCTTCGAAACAGGGGTGATGTTGGTTAGAAAATGAACTAACTGAAAATCAATAATATAGCAAAAATAGCTGAAGCCATCTACACAACTTCAATTTTTATCTGTTCTGATCCTGTCCTGCAATTTTCCAAATAGCTGATAAAGTTTGTCGTGACTTGCGACAGGTCTGTGGTTTTCTTCTGGTGTTGCGATTTCCTTCTCCAATAAAACCGTCATGATATAACGGAAACATTGCTGAAAGTGGCGCCAAATAGCTTAAATCAGTTAAATAAATATAACGGAAAAAATCAGCCCTGTTGACAAGAAAGAAATGATGCCTTTATATTATATTCATGAACATGATAATTTCTTTCAGTAACAAGGCACAAACCTCTTAGACAAGACAAACCCTTCGACTACCATGAAACTGTACCAATCAAAAGGACAGAAGTCCGAAGAGTAATCAAGAAAGTACCCTTGATCCACGAAGGTATGTATACTTATCTTACATTAAAATGTAGATTAATGATTGGATGTGAGGGGTCATTGGTGTCTGACAACTATCGATGCCAGGTTATAGCAAATCCGAAGGTATGCATAATTGGATGACATTACATTATAATGTAGATTAATGACTGGATGGAGAGGTCATGTGGTGACAGACAACTATCGATGCCAGGTTATAGCAAATCCGAAGGTATAAATAATTGGCCGACCTTACATTATAATGTAGATTAATGATTGGATGTTAGAGGTCACGTGGTGACCGATAACTATCGGTACCACATTCAAGCAAATCCATACTAGGTTTGGTTTTATTGCTTCGAATACTGTAACTTTTTGGGGGCTTTTTAATCTTTCGATTTGAGCGTACCTGGTCAAGATTATTCATGAAACGCGTTGTGCGCACACAATTTGATATCTACGTTTGTATTTGTAAGAAAGAGTCATGTCCCTTTCATAGCAGACGACAAAAACATAGCCGTAAAGCAATTTACAAGTAATAGATATTGCTTAAAAAAGAAGTATTCGGCCAGGTAGAATAGTTAAAATTAATTAGTGGCCTATTACCGGATCAGACAGGGTATGTGAAAACCATACCCGGTGAGATTGCTGCAACCACATAACATAATTTAACTTAGTTCTCAACAAAAACATGAATAAAAATATACAAGCTAAAGGGAGACGACTCTAGTTTTATCAGCTGAATATTTCCTGTTTTTGTTTTTACTAAAAGTATATGTTTAATCTTGTCAAATTAAATCCAGCTCACTTATCAACATACTTGCAAAAAACTTTATATAGCAACGTTTAAATATAATTAGAATATCAATCGTCTACTGGTTTTTGCATATTTGTAATATATTTTATTTCTTTTTATCTTTCAGTGCCAATTTTTGTTCATAAAAATAGTAAGTACTATTACATATAGCATACATATAATCAACAGATAAGTGAGAGATTGGGTTATTGTTCTTTAACGCCAAATGAACAATTTGTCAGCTACATGATGGTGAGAACACGTTACACCCGATGAGATGATAATGATGCCCGCTTTGTATTACACAGCAGGCTTTGTTGGAGTTTTATATTGCTAGCTCACTGAAACAACAATCCGCTAGTAGATATGTCACTCTACGCAAACACATTTTCCTGATTCCGAACTAACCTGTCTTTGCTGTTTCTCCTTAATGCAGTATGGTTAGCGGAGAAGAAACACATATCAATTGCATAGTCTTTGGCTTGATCAGACCGAGGCTTGATCTCATGACCTACCGCATTCGAAGAGGACACGCTAACCATTATACCACAGATGCGGTTTGTTTTAAATATTGGATGGAGCTTTGAATCTAATTGAGTTGACAGAGAATCACTTTCTAATGTACAAAACGGTCACAATATTAGCAACAAAACTGGAAGCGACTTAATAGAGCACTCTTAGAGTGTCGATTTTAATTCAATAAGAATTTAATTTTATTCTATATTTTATTCATTCTCATTACTATGCTTTTCTGATTGGGACAATGTTCAATTGTATACATGAAATAGCGACTTTATTGTATAAAAAATATTAAAAAATGACGAGACCAACATTTTAAACGATCACGCCATGATATGAAGAGAAATTGCACTAGTAAAAATATCGGGTAGTGTTTCACTAGGCAAAATATTGGGTAATATTTCACTAGGCAAACTATCGGGAAATATTTCACTAAAGCAAATATCGGGTAATATTTCACTAAAGCAAATATCGGGTAATATTTCACTAGAAAAAAATATAGAGTAATGTATCACTAGATACAAAATCGGGTGATGTTTCATTAGTGAAAATATCAGGTAATATTGCGATATTAATTTGATTACACTCTACATAAATTACTGCTTACCTTGTAATAAATATTAATATTTACAGTTGGAATTCATATATAAACAAGTTATGATTATCTATTTTCAGAGCCTTTCTTGACGCCAGGTAAATATTTATTTACTTAATATATAATATTTGCATATATGAATATTCAGCAGAGTTCAAATATCAAAAGTCTACATATTTACCAGTTTTATAAATTTTATGTTTGGCGTCTTACAAGCAATGTTCTGTAAGAAATGCTTGGTAGTGCTTAGCGATGCTTTCAATAATATTTCAGTTTGTTATTGTGGCTGTCAGTTTTATTGGTGGAGGAAACCGGAGTAACCGGAGAAAACCACCGACCTGCTGCAAGTCACTGACTAGCTTTATCACATTAAGTTCTATCGAGTACACCTCGCTATGAGCGGGATTCGAGCTCACAACTTCAGTAGTGATAGGCACTGATTGCATATGTAGTTGTAAATTTAACTACTATACGATCACGACCATGACGGACACTTCCGTACATCGAAGAATGACTGACAACACAATTGCAAAAAGAAAATAGGGACGAAAGGACATACAATGATAAACAGCTCACTACATATAGAATAAAGCACCATTCGCTTCCTTAAATTTATGTTTAAGTATAATACATATCTGCAGATACCTAATGGGTAATCAGAAGCCGTATATCGAAGACGATCAGACAATCAAAGATTGATTTGTTTTTGTGGTGTTTTAACGCCACTTTCAACAATAATTCAGCTATATCATGGCGACCAGTTTTAGTGGTGGTGGAAGCCGGAGAGAACCACCGACCATGGGCAAGCAACTGGTAAACTTTATCACTTGCGGCTGCGAGTCGAGTGCACCCTTTTTTGTAATTTACAAAGTCGGGCGCGAACCCAGGCTGCATTGGTGATTGACTTCTATGAGCTGTTAGATCCAGCGATCTAACTCATTGAGCCACCCGAGCCCCTGACAATCAAAGAACAATTAAAAAAGGATATACAATGAGCAAAAAAACGCTACATAATAAACTAAGCATCGGGAAACTTGTAAACCACTAAAACCCGGGGTGAACTCAGGTGCTCCGGAAGGGTCAGCAGTTCCTCCACCACTAGTACAATTCGATAATATGTCATGTTAACTCACATCTATGTCCTTTCTTACTAAAATATCATGTTTACTTGTGTATTACAGTTGCTGTTCCTAGAATGATTCAAGTACATGAAGTTGTTGGTATTCCAGTAATCCATGACAAGCACGGTAAGTCAAACAGTTTAATATAATCTATATTTTGTTTACATCATCACGTGTGTCGTACAGAAAAGGGGAGGGTCCAATGTTCGAGTACCTATTAAATTTTCATTTTCACCTATCAATTTTATGGATCAGTCTGGGCCCATGTAAGCATATCTCGGAGAGATATTAGGACCTCATTATATAAAAACTCTTAAAAAGATCAGGCTTAGAATATGTTGTTTTCATGAGTGAATCGCCTGCTGTTCTTAATAAATATTTGTAGATGACATACCTTTTAAATGGGCTTAATTAAATATAGTCAACCATATTAAATGTGCATGTCCTGGCTGATAAGTTATTTTTGTTTTGTTTTCCGTTTAATTACTTCATTTATTTATTATTATTATTTTTTTTTTTAATGTAATTGTTTTGAAGATTTATACTGATTGACAAGATGTTGCTTGAACGATATTTATAATTGTCTGTTTAAAAAATTAACATACTAATGTGTTTTATTTTTATTTTCAGTTATACAGCCATTCTACGGTAAGTTTACAATTTATACCACTTTAATGGAAACCACTGAATCGGAGAATCAAATATAATACTTATTTATTTTATAATAACATGAAATAGAATAAACCATTTACACACATCCGACTCAATTCTAAAATTATGCGTTTTTGTACATTTTCTCACATTCGACTCAATTCTAAAATTATGCATTTTTGTATATTTTATATGATTTTATTTCCATTTCTTGGCGACAAACGTGTTTCATTTGATACAATGATCAATGAATATAGCATGTATTTATATTTCATAATCTGTATGCAATTTTAACGTTGTAACAAATTGTCAATTTTCTGTTTACTATAAAACTATCCACTGATTTGTTATAAGCATAAGTGTTCTTAGCCTCCCATTTTGCAGAAAAGCGTCGTGCATGCTAACAATGAGTCGGTGCGTTATTGTTCTTTAGTGCCACATGAGCAATGTTTCAGCTCTACCGTGGCGAGAACAAGTTGCATGAGGAGAGGATATATATAGGCTTGTCCTGCTATCCAATCCTTTTCAGTACTTTTCTGAATAAAATACGCTTAAAAAAAAACCAAAAAAAAACCAAGTTGCGTTCGAGGAGAAGATAAGGATATCCTCTGTATACTAGCTGCGTTCGACGAGATGATAAGGATATCTTCTGTATACCAGACCAATAAATAGTAAGACAGTGAAAAGCAAAGCATAAAATTCCATACTATCGAACAGTTCCAAAATTCAATTGAAAAATTCACAGAAAGACACAAAACCGACATTCCTACCACACATTTGCATGACTAGTCCCTTTCCTGGCTTGGTAACGGCGTTTTGATAATAAGTGGCGGTGTTCATAATTTATTAGAGCATTAAAGTAATTTAATTTTATATCTATTTTTATCTTTTAGTCGACAGACCATGTAAGTAAAGATAACATTTAATTTTGTAGTTAAGAAAATATTGCCAGATAGACAAGTGTTTTGTTTTAGATAACACTTTTAATTTTGTAATTTGAGAAAAACTTGATAAATTTACTTTACACATTGATTGGTGTTTTACGCCAATTTTAGCAGTTTTTCAACTGTAATGTATTGATGATACATGTATAATAAATAAATGAAAATGGAAATTTGAGTAATGTTTTATAATTTTGTAATAATTGGTCCACTTTTTATTTTTTTTGTCGTTCTCATCTTGGTTCAATGATTTTTTTTTTTTTTTTTAAGTTTTTGTGATGTTCATTCCATAAAGAAAAAATAAATTGTACAAGCATGTATATATCATACTGTAATAAATTTGTTTCATAGCAACGTATGTTTTGTTATATGTGCTGTTAAAATAAAATTTAATCTAGATTTATTGAAATATTTTTGAAAAACAAATATTGTTATACGCAAAATACGACATGCAGCATCAACAAAGCACATTGTTTTTATTTGTGCATATTAAAAAAATGATTGATAACTTTTGAGACGCAAACGGCACAATTTTGTTCATGATTAAGTAAAACATGAAAATGAATGCTTTCCAAATGTCCGTGAAAGTTAATGCAGAATGAACGTTTTTATTTATAATAATATGTATTCTTTATTTCATTCCAGACATTGTTGAAAAGAAGAAGTATGGTATGTTTATTTTAATTTTATTTTTTTTTTGTTTTTAAGGTTGCTACTAATTGTAATCATGGAAAACATTAAATATTAATTGAAAAACAAATAAAAGCAAACAACACAATACAAAACAAAATCAATACACAAAAACTATACAAAGCAAAAACAACAAAAATACAAAGCAAAACACAATACAAAGTAAAAACAATAAAAGACCAAAAACAATACAGAGCAAAAAAATAATAGATAAACCAAACAAATACAGACCACACTGGAGAGAAAAAAAAAAAAAAAAAAACGACGGTCCCGACATAAAATAATTTAAGGTCATATTGCAATTAATATCATTCAATTTGGGGTAAATGTTTAAATAAAATAAGCACTATTGAAAGATAAAGAATGGAACTTCAAGAACGAAACAGTGGTAAAACAATATACGTATACAATAATGTATGGGCTTTTCTATGAATGTAAATTCCTGACTATTGAAGAAACAAATAAAAACAAAACAAAACAACAAAAAAACAATATACGTCCATAATAAATATGATCGTTGTAAGATAGAGCCTGCTGTAGCCATGGCTATTTTTTGGTAGTTGAATTTTCCTCTACCAACGTCATCAGTGTCAACCATTACATAGATATCGGGATGCGACTTCCGGTAATGTACTCAATATAGGTATATGTACTCCAGTTTTCAAAAACGATAACATTGACCACCAGGATTTAGCTGAAATACTGATACCCATACATTGATCTGTTGAAATAAAATGGAAAAAAAACACTGTCTGAACAGTTTCAAAATTCAATAAAAACAAAATTGTAGAGAGAGACCAATTTGATACCCCTAACGCACATATACATGATCACTCGCTATTGGGATTTCAATAAAAAAAAAGGTGGCATTGTTAAGCTAGTTGTATGTGCCCAAATCTTTTAAATGACTGTACTTTTTTCTTTTTTTTTCTTTTTTTTTTGTAATTTTCATTTTTTTACACACTACAGATACTACTGAACAATTACACAACAAGACAAAATACACTGTGTACTTCTGCATATCTCATGCCTGTACAACGAAACACTCATAGCAACGTGGAGATTATAGAAGTAGTGTAGTAGCGTCTGTACTCAAACTAAATTGTGTCGCACATGTATGGAAAAGTATTTGAAAACAAATTTATTTTTACTTGTAGTTGATCAGCCATACCCAGTCCACAAACCAGTGCCAATTGATTTCTTGAAGAGAAGTAAGTAATTATATCTATGTTGATAGAGTGAGTGAGTGATTGTTGTTTAACGCCAATTCAACAATTTTTCAGCTATTTCATGTTTTTGTAGAAAAATGTGTAACTGTTGTAAGATAAATGTAATTTCATTATTATTGTTTTTTGGAAGATTTATATGTCTTCATTTTCCCTTCAAGGTAAAACAAAACTTTATATAAAAGGCAGTGAAAGGAACCTTAAAATCGTTCCTGTATGAGCAAACGCCCTTCAAATACAGGTTCACTATTCAGTAAGTGGAGAAAATGAATCTGCCCTTCATAGACTTTGATTTGCTATATACAGGTCCCCTTTCAGGAATATTTCACTATATGTGTTAATTTCGATGGTTTTATCACACGTGATGAATGCGGGAGGTTTGGCGCTTTAAAGTCTGATTCAACCCACCATTTCTTTAGAAATGCCTGTACCAAGTCAGGGTCATTACGGTTTTCATAGTTTTCCGGTTGTTGACTGATTTTGTTTGTTTATATACTTATGAGATTTGACTTTCCCTTTGTAAGATTGTTCGGAATTCGGTAATTTTGTTATTACCCTTATTTATCGCAAGTAATATATAGAATAAAGTGATATTAGAATAACAGCAGTGTTGAAGGCCGAGAGACGTCATCACTATAGTATCAGTTCGAGGTCGATACTAGTGGTATTGAATGTCGAGAACTTCAATTGCAGATAATTTACAGTGTCATAGTCAGTTCGTTGATACTTGCAATATCCTTCGATGAAATAAAAGTAAAACAGTTCAAATTTCCAATAAAATATTCTCGTTGATTTCTACGTGTAACGTTGTTATTGCTATCACTAGGTCGATACCTCTGCTGGTGGACTATTAGTCCAGAGGGTATTATCCGACCAGTAGTCAATGTTTCGGCACTGACGCGGTTTATTAGATAATTTGTTTAATTGAAATTTACCATACCTAAATAATGTAATTATTATTATAACTAAGGTTCTACTTCCTCAATCATAGGTGATCTTAGACGATGTTCGTTATTCTGTTTAGGCCCTTTGGTTATCTTTCTCCCATAGAATTTTAAAATTATTTGGCTTTTAAGGTGGTACCATACACTACAGGGAGATAACTCTTTAAAATCAGTTGAACGTTTTGATCATATGATGTTTGTATGCAGATTTCAAGCATCTCGGTGATCAAAACCACAGAGAGAAAAGCAGCTATGTGGCTAGTGAATTTATAGCTCTGAGTCTGTTGGATTACAGTGGATATATTCAAACACACTGCCAAACAAATAAGAAAATTAAACGAGCAGATCAAATTTTACCTGAAGTGTATGGTACCACCTTAAATATTTTGACCTTGAGTGTACCTCATGGAGGTTGTTCCAGGAACGCATCGTACCTACTAAGTTTGATATCTACGTTTTTATTGGGACATTACTTATATTTTGTTTATTTACGTGGTATTTATTCTTTTTCTTTTCAGTTACAAAAATATACGACAGAAAAGGTAATTATCACCTACTGATTTATTTGTTAGCTAAAATAACATGCATTATGTTACCATGGCAGCTACTATATTCAAAATATATGACTACAACATCACAAAGCAAAACGTAGCGTTATTGAAGAGCAAGTGTCTTCGGATTCTATTTGGATAAACGTTAAGGAAATCTGCAGGGGCAATCAAGAATGGGCAACCCAGAAACACTGGCAACATTGAGCACACAATACAACAAATATAACTAAAGAGACAGCATTAAGTATCTCCACCAAAAAGGGGGGTCTAATTTTGCTGCTTTGGCCTGATGATTGTGTTACAAATCATGACATTCGTAGTTTCTAATCTGCGATTGTGAGCGTACATGATGAAGGTTATTCCAGAAACGCGTCATGCGCATAAAGTTTGATATCTACATTTTTATTAAAACACATTACATATATTTTAGGGCACTGTTTGATGTGTTTTAAAATAAATGAAATCAACGAAAACCACAGAATTCGAAATCAAAGGAATCCTAATTATTTAGCACTATATAAAAAGTAGAATTCTTAATTCAGATATTTCAAAATAAAACAAGAAGATCGGTATCCTCCTTTCCTGGAAAATAAAAAGAAATATAACAGAGACATAATGACAACAAGGGGGGGGGGGGGGGGGGGGGGGGGGGGAACAGAAAATAAAACAACTCCCAAATTATGCATCATTTCTATATAGTTTCAACGAAGCATTTCAAACGGCCGATATGCTCTATGCATATATTTGTACTTCATATATGAAAAATAACCGCTCTTAGACTGCATGGACTTGTTTAAATTGATGAAACAGAATTTAAGATATTTTATACTTATATTGTATAATTTGAAATTAAAATAATACAATTAAAACTTTATTTTCAGTCGAAGTACCTCATGACGTACCAATCCCACTAATCAAAACAATCGATAAACCAAGACCAGGTGAGTTATATTACCAGATATAAAGAAAAAATCCAGAAATTTCGTAATTCCATTAAATAATGAGAGTAAGAGACAGACAATCTGATCATCTTCAGTTAGAATGATTTATTTTCGATATTCGAACAGAAAGAGTAGGTATACAGTTATTGCACAAATTTTACAGTTTTACTTGTGGTAATAAGACGTTTGAAAGAAATAACTAATTATTCATTGTCGAGTGTTCAATGCTATTTAAGAAATAATTCATGGAAGCCATATGTATATATTGTTTTAACCACGGGTAGGCCTTTATGTCACGAAGTTTTACCCCGAGCGTTAACGAGTGGTAAAAAGCTGACATAAATGCCTACCCGTGGTAAAAACGATATATGCATATGGCTTCCATGAATTATTTCGATTCTAATATGCAAAAATTGGTAAAATATCGCTATAAATTGTCGATGACGTCATAAATTTAATCGGTCATAGATTAATATTATTTTTACCACGGGTTTGGACTCAAAGCGTTTGAAGGACGTCATATTAGAATTTCTATTTTGACGACATTAATACCATGATGTCACGGTGACTTGAGCGTTTTTATTTCACTGGATGAAAAGTCTGCTTTAATTTACTTACATCTATGTAATACAATTGTCTATTAATTATTTTCATTTTTTTCTATTTCAGTTCCATTCACAAGAGAAGGTGAGTTATCAAAATAACAAACACAAATATGATTTATAGTATACATTTGTATGTTTGGTTTTAGGATATTTCACAGGATTTATTTCGGCTTTGTGCTTTACCAGTATTTTTTTTCGGTTTTATGCTTCACCGACAATCTTAAAGATTGTCTGTTTACACAAGAAAATTAAACAGCGATTTTGAATGCCTTGCATTGTTCATCAACTTATATTTATATATTAATTTATATTCTATTGTACATGTATGTACCTGTTCATTTCGGTTTTATTTTGCATGTATTTGTGGACCTCGTGTAACACATATCATGTGTTTGACCATTGAAATAAATCTTACAATCTCGTAACAAAACCCGATTCTCATGGCGGTCAATGTGGTAACTAATTATTATACGTCACGTTAATTGATATAAGTTTCCTCAGGTTTAATTATATACGGTCAAGCAACCAGAATGGAACAGAATGTCTGTACATTTAGTTATAAGGATAAGATTAAAGCAATGGGAAAAATTTCGATTTCAACATGAAATTCTTGATATATGTATATTGTCTTAGTATTTCTTGTAAATAAACTTTAGTGAAAACCGAAGACCCAGAGACATTGGAAATATTGGGTACACAAGACACAAGACCAAGACAAACAAAGCAAAAAACACAACACATGGTTAGAGTTATGGTGATTTAACGCCATTTTCAACAATATTTCAGTTATATCGTGGCGCAACATAGAAAATTATCAACGTGAGCAAGACACACAACTCATTTCTCAAAACAATCATGGGCAATTTGCATAATACAAGTGTCAGCTAAAAACACATTTTTTCTTCTATTTTTCAGTTGTTCAGTATTATGATGTACATAGTAAGTACTTATACATATTAATTAACCAGTAATTAATTAATCCAATTAATGTATTTCAATTCATATTTAATAATAAAAGATACTTCTATGTCTGATTTATTATTTACAGAAAAACTAATAAAATAATTCAAATTGAGCAGATTCATAAAATTCTTGACACTAATGTTATATTCTTTTTATCAATTTCATCAAGATTTAGACTAATACCATGTATATACGATTTTATCTATATAAATGTCACAATGTTTAGTCAGTAGTCTTTAGAATCATATTACATATTGGGAAACAATACCATTTCATTACAAACTCATTACAGCTTTATTATAAATACTTTATCATGTTCTTACAACCTCTATTAACTAATAACAGTATGCTATATGTAGAATAACGGCAGTTTTGAAGGTCGAGAAAGGCATTATCGCTAGTATCGCAGCAAGTCCGAAAGGGGAAGCCATGATACTAATGATCATGTATGTCGAGATCTTCAAAACTGGCGTTATTATTTAATCGGTGACGTCAAAATGTCACCCTGACCGATACATTATATTATTCATATATTTTTGTTTTTGTTTTTAGTCAAGGTACCAAAACCAAGGCCAATCAAACTCACAAAACATATTACCCACGTTGAAAAAGGTTGGTATAGATACATTACTTACTTTTTCTTAAAGAAATCGCTGACAATGTACACATATATGAAGCGAAATACTATCTTAATTTATAAATATTACATGTTTTTATAATATTTGCTAAATTTTAATTAACGTCACATTGTTCATATATATCTAGAGAAAAAACTGCTTACACCGAACCATGAATTAATATGACACCATGTTTTTCACACAGCATTGAATATAGCACCGATATCTAACATTTTTTTGGAAATTGTACCTGTCAAAATCAAACAGTTTTTATTCAAAGCTAAATGATGTTTGAAAGAGACAGGTTTAAATGTACAACTATTTTATGTTGAACTAAATGTTAAATAAAATAATATGAGACAGGCAACCTGTTTGAAGGACGAAGTCCTAAAATTTCAATAGTACAATGATCCGCATACGTTATTATCTTTTATTTTGAATGAATTTTGTAGCCGATTTGCTATGACTGTTCCGTTCATTTTACCTACGCCACTCTTCCGTCGAGAGTTTCGTAGAAGATATTTTTTTATTAGAATTTTATTTCAAGTTTATTTCGATTTTGCATAGAGTAAATAATTAAAGAATTGGGAATTTGCCATTGAAATATATTTCTTTTGCGTTTATAAATATCAATTGATCTATTTTTTTAAACTTCCGGTGAACAGATATTTGGCTATCAATATAGAAAGAAAAAATCGGACAGCCTACCGTTAAAAGGACTTCGTCCTTGGACTTCGTCCTTTATAAATATGTAATTTTATGTCGGAAAATTAGTAACATGTATAATGTCTGAAAACAAAATAGTTCATTTAACGATAATCGTTCATGAAAAGTCATGTTTTGTGCTCATTGTTTTTATCGACTTGGTAATTAATTAGGTCTTCACATCTGTACGATATGCTAAAATTTACTGTTTTTTTCCTATTTGTCTTCTTCCGCTTGTTGTCATATTTATTAATATTTTTCATTGATCCTTTCTTTTACAGTTCCATTTGAAAGTGAGTATCATTACATTATCAGATTGACATATAAAAAGCTAGATATATGTAAAAGGGAAGCTTAGACAATAAAGGTCTACTCGAATAAACAATATCCATGAAACATAAAAAGTCCAGATGTCAAATGTAGTTGCATGAAATAAGATTTCTTAGAAAAAAATTATCTTCGTTTCATCTACAATGTTAATTTATCTTTTCCTCGACATTTACGATTTTATTGTAGCAGATATGATGCCAATTTGTATGAAAAAGCTCTTTTTCAAATTTAATAATATATTTACACACAATTGGTTTTTTTTTTCTTTTTTCCTTTTTTTTTATTTGTTACTTCGAGTTATTCAAGGAAACAACTAATCGAAGTTCGAGATAAAAATATTCCAATCTACTGATCATTGAAATGAAAGCCTTATTAAATGTGTATTTTATTGTAGCAGATATGATGGAAATTTGTATGAGAAAAGCTCTTTTTCAAATTTAAATATTTATATGTTTACACACACACATATTTGTTTCTTCCAGTTATTCAAGGAAACTACTTATCCAAGTTCGAGATAAAGAGATTCGAATATACTAATCATTGAAATGAAAGCCTTATCAAATGTGTATTTTATTTTCAGCTCCAAATGTAATTATCCAGAAAAAGCCAAAACATCATGTTATTAGAGAATTTATTCCCAAAGTACCACAAGGTAAGCACTTTATTCGTTTTGAATAATTACCTAAAAGTTAGAATCTCATTTTGTAAATTCCATTTCGTAATTTCATTTCGTACTTTTTTTTCGTAAATTTCATTTCTTAATTTTATTTCGTAAATTGTATTTCGTAACTTTTATTTCATAATTTTCATTTCCTAAATTTTATTTCGTATATTTTATTTCGTAAATTTTATTTCGTAATTTTATTACGTACATTCCATTTCGTAATGTTATTTCGTAAGCTACACTTTTGATACGAGATTTAGAATAGCTAACAAACTGATTTATTTTTAATTCAAAATAACATGAATATTTTTGCAGAATTTATTTTTTATCTTGTTATTTTCACTTGTCTACTGGGGATGTATATAAGAATGTAATAATGTTATTTAAATTGAGTCAGTTTATCACGAAAGTTATAATGCATAAAAATGTATACGACTAAATAAAGATGGTACGTCTGAAAATAAAAAAAAGACTACATTTTCAAAGGAAATTCTGAATGTATCATTCAGTAGATATCATTCCGCTCAGACTATTTCATTGGTATGACAACGTTTCAGTAGATATAATTCCAGTTTTTATTTTAACCGATTTCAATAGAAGGTCAATGCGTGCAATCTTAAACAGTTGTTTATTCAAATAAATTACGAAAAATAAATCAATTTGATAAAAAAAAAAAAAAAAAAAAAAAAAAAAACGAATCCAACACATCTAAACTCTTATTAATTGTTAACTTAAACACATACTAGAACAGGCCTACTTCCCAAATACCCACAGAACGTAGAAAGAAGAAATGGGAGCCAAGATTTTGGATTGTGATAAACCTATATAATATTTTCTTTAGTATTTCAAGTATCCAATAAATGACGATATCATCATTCAATATATTAAACATTCATTACTTATGTATTACCTATATTTATAGTTCATGTTGAGAAGTTCAGAATACCAAGCCCCAAATATGGAGGTAAAATTCGAAACAAAAAGTAGAAACTGAAAGTAGAAATGCATACTATCGAACTAACCCTAACAACAGACATCCATTCTTACATGTTATATTCTAGCGTGTACTACAGCTCTATCCTGTTATCTAATGGGATAGATGCAGGGGCGGATCCAGGGGGATTGGAAAAAATATGATTTTTTTTTGCCGTGAAATCGTGATTTTTCACACGAAATACCCCAAAAATTTTCGCGCCTCCCTCCGCTCGGCGCAATTTTTTTAGGTGCGCCCCCCCTAACTTGTAATCCTGGATCCGCCCCTGAGATGTGCTCATGTCTTTATATTAATAATGTACATTGTAGTTAGTTTCTTAGAATCAACAGGATAGAAAACTGACCCCTTCATTGTTTTCGAATGAGTTAAACAAATTTAATTTAAACGCCTAGATGATCTTGTTTCCACAAACCAATGTAAACCTTTATGACAAAATCATTACAGTGTTTTCACTTATGAAAATGCCAGAGAGAATCGAACGGTAAAATAAAAATTTACCTGGACGAAAATTTACTGATAGTTGCTATAGAATCGGAACAGATTTTTGAATATGTTTTTAATCGGATTGATAAAATACTCTAAAATGATGCAAGCGTCGTATTGAATAAGGATACTGTCATGTCATTTAATAAAAATTTCGCATAAATATTTGTTTAGTAATTATAAATCGATTGAATAGTTTATTTAAAATTTGGAGCACATTGGGTGATAAATTGCTTGCTATCAGTGGTTGACGTGGAATTGCAGCAGTATGTTAGTTTTCTACGTCTAATACCATTATTTTCAAATATTTTGCATATTATCTGCAAAAAAAGCGCGGGTTCAGTTTTCTTTCCAATGTAGTGTTTTCATAATCAAATAACACATTTCATTTGTAGCTATGCAAGATATTAACATCAACGTTCTTTAGCAAGAGACAAATTCAGGAAAGCATCATTAATCACAATTTTATCAATTTTCCATTATTTTGCAGAATATCTGAATTTGTCTAATAACATTAGATAGTTCTTCTTTCTATTATGTTGCATGGTGACTGAAATCGGTTGTAAGTTCTCTCTCTCTCTCTCTCTCTCTCTCTCTCTCTCTCTCACTCTCATGTTTCTTCGGGTGTTGTTTTTTTCTAATATAAAACTATAAATAAAACAATTGTTGTATCTAGTTGACCTACTTTTGCGCGTGTTTTCTTTATAGCAGAGCGTGTAGATAAGAAAATATGAGATCGTGATATTTTAAAACGCGAGGTGTAGAAGAACGATATATCCCGTTAAGCAAGTTATCTAAGAAAAGAAAGAGGAGTTTCATTAACCAATTATATACCTATATTAATATACATAACGTTTCAAGCTTAAAAAAAAAGAAAAAAACTGTATCGCGATGTTTGTGTGTGGAATCGTGTTATTTTGCAGCCAGTGTGAACATAAGAGGAAGAGGTTTAGTTGAGGTAAGACAATAGATTTCTTCATTTTTATTTATTTTTTCTTCTAAAGTTGTGATTTCTAAGTGAAACTGATTTAATTTAAGGATTTCATGGACGAGTATCTGCCGGTTCACCCGAAGATAGAGCCGCCACTAGAGAGGCTAATCAGTGTAAGATAAAACCCGATTCCTGCAACTCCCTTCCTCCCATCTCAAATGAAAAAATCCTAAAGCTTGATTACCTTAGGGATTAATGACTCCTTTACCTCAAAATACATTGTTTATTTTTCAATTTAATTTAATTCTTTCTTTATTTTATGAGGATTACATAGAGCAAGATACTACTCCTCAATTTATTATCGAATAAGATAATCATATTTTAATGTATATTTCATCATATCTTGCAGTAAATTTGTTTTATTTTCTATTTTAAAGATTAATTCTGTAATTTGTTTTATTTTCTATTTTAAAGATTAATTCTGTAATTTGTTTTATTTTCTATTTTAAAGATTAATTCTGTAATTTGTTTTATTTTCTATTTTAAAGATTAGTTCTGTCTATCTGTTAAAATATATCTAGATGCTCAAGTAACTTTCACTTAAGATTTCAGCCAATACATTATTAGTACTATCCCACTCTTGAATCATACAAGCGGTATAACCGTATACCACATGGAATTGCTATCTTTGAACCATAAATACCTTAACTGAAAAAGTCTCTAGAATGCAATGCCTAGTTATACATCACTTGAAGATGCACGATGCGAAAAAGAAATATTTACAATTTGAATTGAATTTCTAAACCAAATAAATGCTTTGCTGTTTAAATTAAATATTTTGTATATATTTTACAAAAATTAGAAAATGTGATTTTATATATTATCCGTCTCTTAGTCACTGATAATATTTCTTTTGTATGATTCATACACAGAGTGGTACTTCTTTTATCTACCATTGTGACTTATTGCATCCATCTTATATTGTATTCCTACACACCCACCCTCCCCCTTGTGACTTATTGCATCCATCTTATATTGTATTCCTACACACCCACCCTCTCCCCATCCCGTTTTCTCCCGCGTTGTTTTACCTACCTACAACAGGTTTTACATTGTTCATGCTTGCACTCAATTGTATTGTTTTCCCGTTCTACACATGCGTGGCTTTAACTCACATGTTGCTTATTTCTTGTATGCATATCCTGTCTTGCGCATAGGCTTATCATTAGACCACGTGATTCTTTGTTCCGTCAGTGTCGGTATGGTAGACATCTTTATTCTCATTGAAAACGAGGCTTTATATATGCCTATATTACAATATATATTACTTCAGTCGGTATTTGGTGTAATATTGCTTACCTTGTCCAGGGCGTCAGAAAATGTAACTCTATTTATGGACCTCATACTCGCATTTATAAGAAAAAAGTTGTAGCTGACAATTCGCTATTTTTTTTTGTGTTTATGATTTGTGTTGACCTCACAATCAGAATTGGTAAAAATCTTGAAATTTCAACTTGGGAATAAATAATTGTAATTGAAATATTTAAAAACAATGCATTCATGAAATTTAATACATGGGATTTTAATATTTGAGTAGATATATAAGTATTGTATTCAATGATCAAAATATGACAAACAATAAAACTGCGTGGATGTCGAGGATACATTTAAGAGGAAGCTGTTGGGAAGGAGGAGTAAACTTATTATTTCGGGCAAAATTTAATATTTTTCATTGATGTGCACAGAAAACTTAAGAAAATATTTTAGGGGTGGGGTATCAACTATTTTTCTGACTACAATTAAAACTTTTTTTTAATAAATGTGTAGGCATATGAAATATCACAAAAAGTAAAACGGGGGAGTGTAGTGGTTTGGATATATTTTTTTGGCGTCATGGACAGATGGTATCGTTCCCGCTTGTATTGCTTCCGTTTGTTCTAATGGATGTTACAGTTTTCTTTCCATTCTATTAGTTGGTCCACGTTCAGGCGGACGTGTTGTATCTGTTAAGCGAAGACCAGGTAACTTGCTTTTTTATATTTCATTTCGATATAAATCGAAAATGTTGCATTGACGTCGTCTTAGTGGGTAACGAGTTCTTAATACTACATTCCACAATATTTCAGTTATATTGTGGAGGTGAATTATGAGAGATAAGATATTAATAACTATTTGTAATGTTTTTGTTTTACTATTCTTTTTGTATTGTTTTCTATTTATATTATTTATAATAATGCTGTTCGTTCGGTTATATTTTAGGGTTGGCATTTTACTCACTGTTTTGGGCTCACGAAGCTAGCTTAACCCCGCCACTTTTCATTGAAGTGTATATACCAAAGAATGTTCCGTCATTTCAACGTCAATATGTTCTACGGGTTGGACATTCCAATCTGTCGCGTGATATCAAACCAATTAAAGTAGTGCTTTGGAAGATGTTGGTCCGGTGCTAAAGCTTACAAGTTCCTAGAGTCGGAAATCTTTGATAGAATTTGACATTCAAATGGGACTCTAGTCGGTAATCTAGTTCCAGCTGTACTCGGCCAAGCACACGGCCAGGTATATGTAGCTACTCCGTGAGTACAAGCACACAGCCAGATATATGTAGCTACTCCGTGAGTACAAGCACACGGCCAGGTATATGTAGCTACTCCGTGAGTACAAGCACACATCCAGGTATATGTAGCTACTCCGTGTGTACAAGCACACAGCCAGGCATATGCAGCTACTCCGTGAGTACAAGCACACAGCCAGGTATATGTAGCTACTCAGTGAGTACAAGCACACAGCCAGGTATATGTAGCTACTCAGTGAGTACAAGCACACATCCAGGTATATGTAGCTACTCCGTGAGTACAAGCACACGGCCAGGTATATGTAGCTACTCCGTGAGTACAAGCACACATCCAGGTATATGTAGCTACTCCGTGAGTACAAGCACACGGCCAGGTATATGTAGCTACTCCGTGAGTACAAGCACACAGCCAGATATATGTAGCTACTCAGTGAGTACAAGCACACAGTCAGATATATGTAGCTACTCAGTGAGTACAAACACACAGACTAGTGGGATTCTAGCTCTCGCGTCTTGATTTCTGAATATCCTGTTTATGAAACAAATTCAAATAAGCACAGATCTTTCCAAGAAAAAGACAACATAGCTTCACAGATATGAGACCAATATATAAAGATGTATGGATGGCATGACACTAGGATCAGTGATAGGGTCACTGTTACTGTAAAGGTCAAAATACTATCAACTGATAGCTCAGTCGTGATTGATGTAGAATATATATTTAGTGGAACTTACAATGTCTTATATACAAACGTTAGAGAAAACCGAATGGGCAATAGAGAATGAACAATCCAGAGACACTGTTATTAAACGTTAGAGAAAACCGAATGGGCAATAGAGAATGAACAATCCAGAGACACTGTTAATAAACGTTAGAGAAAACCGAAGGGGCAATTAAAAATGATCTATCCAGAGAAACTGTCAACATAGGGTACACAAGACGACGAAAAGCACAACACAATATGTGTTGGACCCCACTATGCGCAAACAAACACAAATAACGTAAATAAGACATATGCCCTCCTACAAACAATTGATATTTATGTAGGCCAATGTGGAAAGCACATGTTACCGTTTTGTTTATGACATATTATTAATATATTATTTATATAATAGGATTTGGGGTCATTGGACCACAATTTGCTCCACAGCCTAGAGTCTTGGCAACTGAATTCTTTGACGGACGTACCGGTCAACCACTCAGAGGTGGAGGTGGTGGAGGAGGTATTGCTTTTATTATATTTTTATTTCAAGAACAATGAATAGTTTAAGTTCTTTTAAACAATGAAAAGCTGTGAATTACTGCCATAACGCAATAAGTTAAAAAAACATATTATCTTTCAAAGTTAACTATATGTGGTAACTTTATTGCAAACATTATACATTATCATTCACAATATAGTTATTACTAGATATATATTTGTTTTTAATTTGTCTTAAAAATTAGCATAGCAAAGTTTGACAGGAGACAATATGTTTTCCTTCTTCATAGTGCAAGTTGTGAAGTTGATTACCCCTCGGTGCAGCATACGCCAGGCTCTATTGCTATGCCGCGGATTTCACGGTGTTGGGATCCACATGATTATAGTCAGTTTTTTTAAGTTTCTAAATTATGTGTTCTCTTTCCAAGATACTACTTAACACATTGTCGTTTCTATGTCAAACTAGTTCTAGACTAATTAATTTAACAATGTAAAAATTATATTTTGGATTTTCAACGTATTTAATTCCCACACATATTATAATTGGGGTATGGTAAAACCTTTTACCAGGTGGTCATGGGTCAGGAGGTCACGGATCAGGAGGCAATGGGTCGGGAGGTCGTGGATCAGGAGGTCATGGAGGAATAGTTTATGTGTCAGGAGGTCGTGGATCTGGAGGACGCGGATCAGGAGGTCGTGGATCAGGAGGTCGTGGATCAGGAGGTCATGGAGCCGTAGTGTATGTATCAGGAGGTCACGTATCAGGAGGCAAAGGTGGCCAAGGATATTCTGGAGATGTCTACGTAGACTACAATGGGGGAAATGGATACTACAACAGTAAGGATAAGCAAAACTCCTGACACGATGCACTCACTTGTTTTCACCCTCACTCAATTTATTTACAACCATCCTCTATGTCCACATCGGCACTTCCATCCACGAATGCCTTCCTTATAAATATACCATATCAACCTCTGAATAATATGTGCTTGGTAAAACCATGGATACCTTATTGTAATAAAACCTTGATATTCTATATTAATATGCTCTTATATTAAAATTATTGCACCTATAATTTTATTTCTGTATTGAAATGAGATTATAGTTTCAAACATTTCACACATACAGTACAATCTCGTCTTGTTGCTAAGCAGGGCTGACCAGCACAATTGTTTTGGTTTTTTGGTGGTTTTTTTTTGGTGTTTGGAGCATAAAAGATACGTACTTTAGATTTTTCTGTCATGTGGATTACATTTAATTTAGAGAACGAGAAATCTACTACTTGAAAAATATTGAAAAGGATGACAAGCAAAAAAATCCAAAAACAAAAATAGAAAAAAGGTTGGAAGGCTGCTAATAACGAGATGCTAGTACTGTATTTCTCCTATGAATGCAAATATTTGCACTGTTATATATTGCATAATTATCCCTTTAAAATGTAGATACGCTTTTCTATCTCTTTCAAAGTAATAAAAAATGAGTATGTTTTGGCTGTCCAATCTTTTGGCCTTGAGCGTACCTGATGAAGTTTATTCCAGAAAGGCGCCGTGCGCATTAAATTTGATTTCTACGTTTTTCTTAATATACAAATATTTAGACTAAATATATTTTGAGAACACCCAAAAGATATATGACAGTGCAAATAGGTTCTGGTGTGCTTTTCTTTACCTCTCTATCTTCCTATCCATGCATACCTCAATTCCTCTAGGTGTTAGAGCTGGTCGTCCTCAATTCCGAACTGGCCAAGTGCACCAAGGAGCACCATTCTTAATAAAAAGCTTTTCAGTCGGAAGCAAAGGACGAGGAGGTGGAGGAGGAGGAGGGTCAGGCCGTGGGTTCGGCGGAGGTGGAGGAGTCGCGTGGGGTTTTGGTGGCGGCAATGGACGTTTTGGTGGAGGAAAAGGAGGCGCTAGCGTCATCATAGGTGGCGGTTCAAATAAAGGAGGTCATTGGAGATTCAGGTAACACTGATATTAACGAAAACTTTATAATCAATTATAATGCTATGTCAATTACGTAACTTCCTGTTTGACATATCTTGTGTCTATGTCAGATTATGCATAGCGTAAATAAACGTTAGAGAATGCCAAAGGGGCAATCAAAAATGAACAATCCAGAGAAACTGGATAGACAAGACGAAGAAAAACAAAGCAAAAATACAACATAATATGTGTTGGACACCACTATTCGCAAACAAACACAAATAACGTAAATAAGTATGTCAGGTTGGGTTATGTCTTTTTATTCTATTATTTTTAAATGTAAGCTGACATTATTTTTCTTCTGTTCTGTAAAATTCATAATTGAAAAACAAAATATCAATACATTAAAAAAACAAGTTTGGGTTATAGATGTTTAAAACAACATTCTATGATATAAGTGTTATGTCATGAGGTGGTCAGTTTTATTAATGGAATATACAGTAGTACTCGGCAAAAAACACTGATATTTCGCCAGGCACTGACAAGTTATTTACACATTAAGTTGTACAGAGTAGATCTCGTCATGTGCATGGACGTGAATAGAACCCATAACTGTATCGGTAATCTGCCCTGATTGCGACAAAAAAGATTTCCAAATCGTGAATCAAATACTGTTTTTATGTTTTTATCAAAACATTCTAATAATTCACAAGAATAATGATCTAGATATATTTGAATTGTTTTTAATTGTCACGTGCAACCTCTGACATAATTTTCAACTTGTTAAAGACGGTCAGTAGTTGGTTGAAGTAGAACAAATCCTGACATAATTTTCAACTTGTTGAAGGTGGTCAGTAGTTTGTAGAAGTAGAACACAAATTATCACATAATTTTTAACTTGTTGAAGGCGGTTAGTAGTTTTTAGAAGTAGAACAAATTCTGACATAATTTTCAACTTGTTGAAGGCGGTCAGTAGTTGGTAGAAATAGAACAACCTCTGACATAAACTTCAACATGTTAAAGGCGGTCAGTAGTTGATAGAAAGAGAACAAATTCTGACATAAACTTTAACATGTTAAAGGCGGTCAGTAGTTGATAGAAGTAGAACAAATTCTGACATATACTTCAACATGTGAAAGGCGGTCAGTAGTTGATAGAAGTAGAACAAATTCTGACATATACTTCAACATGTGAAAGGCGGTCAGTAGTTGATAGAAGTAGAACAACCTCTGACATAAACTTTAACATGCTAAAGGCGGTCAGTAGTTGATAGAAGTAGAACAAATTCTGACATAAACTTCAACATGTTAAAGGCGGTCAGTAGTTGATAGAAAGAGAACAAATTCTGACATAAACTTTAACATGTTAAAGGCGGTCAGTAGTTGATAGAAGTAGAACAAATTCTGACATATACTTCAACATGTGAAAGGCGGTCAGTAGTTGATAGAAGTAAAACAACCTCTGACATAAACTTCAACATGTTAAAGGCGGTCAGTAGTTGATAGAAGTAAAACAACCTCTGACATAAACTTCAACATGTTAAAGGCGGTCAGTAGTTAATAGAAGTAGAACAAATTCTGACATATACTTCAACATGCTTAAGGCGGTCAGTAGTTGATAGAAGTAGAACATCCTCTGACATAAACTTCAACATGTTAAAGGCGGTCAGTAGTTGATAGAAGTAGAACAATCTCTAGCATAAGCTTCAACATGCTAAAGGCGGTCAATAGTTCATAGAAGTAGAACAACCTCTGACATACCTTTAACATGTTAAAGGCGGTCAGTAGTTGATAGAAGTAGAACAAATTCTGACATAAACTTCAACTTGTTAAAGGCGGTCAGTAGTTGATAGAAAGAGAACAAATTCTGACATAAACTTTAACATGTTAAAGGCGGTCAGTAGTTGATAGAAGTAGAACAAATTCTGACATATACTTCAACATGTGAAAGGCGGTCAGTAGTTGATAGAAGTAAAACAACCTCTGACATAAACTTCAACATGTGAAAGGCGGTCAGTAGTTGATAGAAGTAGAACAATCTCTAACATAAACTTCAACATGTGAAAGGCGGTCAGTAGTTGAAAGAAGCAGAACAACCTCTGACATAAACTTCAACATGCTAAAGGCGGTCAGTAGATGATAGAAGTAAAACAAATTCTGACATAAACTTCAACATGTGAAAGGCGGTCAGTAGTTGAAAGAAGTAGAACAACCTCTGACATAAACTTCAACATGCTAAAGGCGGTCAGTAGTTGATAGAAGTAAAACAAATTCTGACATAAACTTCAACATGTTAAAGGCGTCAGTAGTTGATAGAAGTAGAATAAATACTGACATAAACTTCGACATGTTAAAGGCGGTCAGTAGTTGATAGAAGTAAAACAACCTCTGACATAAACTTCAACATGTTAAAGACGGTCAGTAATTGATAGAAGTAGAACAACCCCTGACATAAACTTCAACATGCTAAAGGAGGTCAGTAGTTAATAGAAGTAGAACAATCTCTAACATAAACTTCAACATGCTAAAGGCGGTCAGTAGTTGATAGAAGTAAAACAACCTCTGACATAAACTTCAACATGTTAAAGACGGTCAGTAGTTGATAGAAGTAGAACAAATTCTGACATACACTTCAACATGTTAAAGACGGTCAGTAGTTGATAGAAGTAGAACAACCTCTGACATAAACTTCAACATGTTAAAGGCGGTCAGTAGTTGATAGAAGTAGAACAAATTCTGACATACACTTCAACATGTTAAAGACGGTCAGTAGTTGATAGAAGTAGAACAACCTCTGACATAAACTTCAACATGTTAAAGACGGTCAGTAGTTGATAGAAGTAGAACAACCTCTGACATAAACTTCAACATGTTAAAGACGGTCAGTAGTTGATAGAAGTAAAACAACCTCTGACATAAACTTCAACATGTTAAAGACGGTCAGTAGTTGATAGAAGTAGAACAAATTCTGACATACACTTCAACATGTTAAAGACGGTCAGTAGTTGATAGAAGTAGAACAACCTCTGACATAAACTTCAACATGTTAAAGGCGGTCAGTAGTTGATAGAAGTAGAACAAATTCTGACATACACTTCAACATGTTAAAGACGGTCAGTAGTTGATAGAAGTAGAACAACCTCTGACATAAACTTCAACATGTTAAAGGCGGTCAGTAGTTGATAGAAGTAGAACAAATTCTGACATACACTTCAACATGTTAAAGACGGTCAGTAGTTGATAGAAGTAGAACAACCTCTGACATAAACTTCAACATGTTAAAGACGGTCAGTAGTTGATAGAAGTAGAACAACCTCTGACATAAACTTCAACATGTTAAAGACGGTCAGTAGTTGATAGAAGTAGAACAAATTCTGACATACACTTCAACATGTTAAAGACGGTCAGTAGTTGATAGAAGTAGAACAACCTCTGACATAAACTTCAACATGTTAAAGGCGGTCAGTAGTTAATAGAAGTAGAATAAACTTCAACATGTTAAAGACGGTCAGTAGTTGATAGAAGTAGAACAAATTCTGACATAAACTTCAACATGTTAAAGGCGGTCAGTAGTTAATAGAAGTAGAATAAACTTCAACATGTTAAAGACGGTCAGTAGTTGATAGAAGTAGAACAAGCTCTGACATAAACTTCAACATGTTAAAGGCGGTCAGTAGTTGATAGAAAGAGAACAAATTCTGACATAATCTTATAATCAGTATTTGGTAAAGGTACAACCAGAAGAAAAAAACACACACATTTATCATTGTCAGCAATACAATACACATACTAATCAAATTTGCATGGTTGTATAATATAAATTATTACTAAAATTTTCTTACTTTCCTTTTTGTTTTCTTTTGTAGGTAATGGATATTGACCGAAATAGATCAAGTATGGACAATGTAGATGAATTTATATATATATATATTGAAAATCTAAAGCATTTTAATCGATTTTTTTTCTTTTGAGAAATTTAATGTTTGAAACATCATTAAAGAGCGACCGTGTCGAGTAAACCATGCTATTATTTTTATTATGGAAAATAAAATTTAAGTAAAATTACATAATTATACATACATGTGTAAATTTCTGATTATATTACAATATTCGACAGCCTAAAGTATTATTTCATTGAATTTTAATTATCAGTACAAATACTATAGTGAAATGTTTGACCAATATCATCGCGATCCATGTCTCAATCAAAAGGTCTGTTCGATTGGACATGCATCTGATATTGGAAATATAAGAACGATATTACCAATACAAAGAGTATGCGTAAATGTTTGACCAATTTCATTGTAACCCATTTCCCACTAAAATGGTATGTTCGATTGGACATATAACACTGGCTATTAATCGTGAATTCATTCCAGTGGAACTTCACAAAGTAATAGAAGGAAAATAATTTTTATTTCAGATAAATTAAGGGTTTAATGGTAAGACAGGATATATATCTGTTTTGTTATTCTGTACACAATATTCTGCTTGTATACGTCCTATTCACTCCGTTTTCACTTTGTATTCGCTTTTATTTATTGGTTCAATTTATTGTATGTCCGTTCAATGTCAATAAATTACTTTGCAATCTGTTTTCGAGTTTCGCTTTGCTTTCTTACGATTTAAACTTGTGATGTAATAAAACCTGTTTGCTTATGTGACTTATGTTTTTTTTTTTTTTTGCATTTCAGAGTTGCTTATCATGTTTTTATTATTTGTACGCATGCGTGTTGAGAATCGCGTCGTGTATATCGTAATTAAACAATATGGCCGCAATGTTCACCTTTAACCCTAAACCGGAAGTACAAAATAATACATCACAACGAATATAATGAATTTATGATTCCCACGATAATATACTACTTGTTTTATTTTGCAATGAAATTGACATTAGCCGAAGCTAAGGAAAAGAAAGTGCTATATAAACATAAGAAATGAAAGAACTTTAGATTTTGATAAATTACTAGAAACCTTTGGGTGAATAACATTTGTGCAGAATTTAGTTATTTTTCCTTTGTAAAGAAATTCAACACTTAAAGCCACACCATATTATTTTTTTAAATTGAGGTAAAATGATGTGTAATTCCAGAAATTTAAATAGATTTAATGACCAGACTGTTTTTCTTCCAAGAAAAAGCCGGTTGTGTAAGACGATTGTTTATCAATTAGTCAGGGACGACATACATAGTACGTGATAAATTTTTATTAATCGTCGAAATATTCGTTTCCTGTAAAATTTTCAAAATTAGAACAGTCATTCTAGTTCTCATTTTCTTGTAACTTTCATGTTGGTAATGGGTCTTACTAATAACATTTAATTAACATATGTGTGTATGTGAATATTCATATCCTTTTGCAGCATTTTCAATCTTTATTATTTCTTTCAATTTCGAATTAAAATGTTGTGTCAATATCATATTTATTATATTTTAAAAAAAAACCTAATTGACACGATACACTAAATTAGAGAAAAAAAATAAAGTATTTCTTTCATATTTTCAAATATTAATGTTTTATCAATTTATTCAACACAGAATAAATACGTCAAAAAGTATTAATAGATTTCTGTTGGAGTTTATATGTGATAACGTTTCATCAAATAAACGTATTTGGATAAACCGGAAGTAATATTTCTCCTTCCATTTACAGGTAAACACTACTGAGTAACAGTTTTTCCTAGGTAAGATATTTTCATCAATGATGTAACGCGAGTGCGTGATAGGTTTTGCTCGCTAAGTGAGCACTGAAAGATTGTTGTTTCCTGCTACGTGGAGAGAAACGATAAGTAAGCAATGAACGAGTGTTGTTTAGCGCTCGTTGATTAATAAATTATGGTTGTCAAGAATAAGTGAGCAGTGGATGATTGTTGATGAATGCTAAGTGAGCAGTGAATGATTGTTGATGAATGTTAAGTGAGCAGTGAATGATTGTTGATGAATGCTAAGTGAGCAGTGAATGATTGTTGATGAATGCTAAGTGAGCAGTGAATGATTGTTGATGAATGCTAAGTGAGCAGTGAATGATTGTTGATGAATGCTAAGCGGGCAGTGAATGATTGTTGATGAATGCTAAGTGAGCAGTGAATGATTGTTGATGAATGCTAAGCGGGCAGTGAATGATTGTTGATGAATGCTAAGTGAGCAGTGAATGATTGTTGATGAATGCTAAGTGAGCAGTGAATGATTGTTGATGAATGCTAAGTGAGCAGTGAATGATTGTTGATGAATGTTAAGTGAGCAGTGAATGATTGTTGATGAATGCTAAGTGAGCAGTGAATGATTGTTGATGAATGCTAAGTGAGCAGTGAATGATTGTTGATGAATGCTAAGTGAGCAGTGAATGATTGTTGATGAATGCTAAGCGGGCAGTGAATGATTGTTGATGAATGCTAAGTGAGCAGTGAATGATTGTTGATGAATGCTAAGCGGGCAGTGAATGATTGTTGATGAATGCTAAGTGAGCAGTGAATGATTGTTGATGAATGCTAAGTGAGCAGTGAATGCTTGTTGATGAATGCTAAGTGAGCAGGGAATTATTGCTGATGAATGCTAAGTGAGCAGTGAATGATTGTTGATGAATGCTAAGTGAGCAGGGAATTATTTTTGTTAAATGCTTAGTGATAAGGGAATGATGTGTTGTTTGATACCAAACGAAAATATATATGTAAAGTCTAAGGGAATCTACCAACCAGAGAACTTAATTAGTAACGGATCGTCGAGACATGACGATGCAGCACAAACAAAATAAATTATAGGAATCTAGAAGATTGTGCAACGATACCGATAAAGATGTTACAAAAAATATATCTTTACAGTGAAATGAGGGAGTTCAAGATTTTTAATACGTCACACTTTGTCACCTGACTATTTAGTGAGTGGTAATTATACCATCTAATCTTTACAATGAAATGAGGGAGTTTAAGATTTTAATACGTCAGACTTTGTCACCTGACTACTTAGTGAGTTGTAATAATACCATCTAATCTTTACAAACTCATTCTAACTTTGATAGACACTGAGGAAGATCATTTGTTGTGATCGAAAATGTTGTCAATATATTTTTGTAACATCTTTATCGGTATCGTTGCACCATCTTCTAGACTTCTATATATATATATATCATCCTCCAGAAAAGTACCAAAGTTCAACCTCCAACTCTTTATAAAAAGAGGCAAAACTGATACACTAACAAAAATATGCAAACCACACACTCTCATGGCTTGGTACCGCCACTTCAATTTAAAGTAGCTTTTTATTATTAAATGATCATAATATCTACTCTATATTGGACTAGAGCAAGTGGCTGAATTTCAATGCATACAAACGTATCATTACATTAGTTACTTGGCTAAGAGCTTTCCGCATTACATTTCATTATCTCAGAATTTGGTACATCGTAAATAAACGTTAGAGAATTCCGAAAGGGGTAATCAAAAATGAACAATCCAGAGAAACTGGCGCCATAGGGTCAACAAGACGAACAAAACATAAACACAACACAATATGTGTTGAACACCACTATATGCAAGCAAACACAAATAATACAAATAAGACATGAACTCTCCAACAAACAAAAAGACATTTTTGTATACTTAACACTATTTTTTTTACATCATAATATAGTGTATTCAAAAAACGCCTCTTTGCAATAACCTTAATGACACAGCCAATTTATTGGTCCCTGATTTACATCAATGTGACTTGTTCAGGGGTAGCAAGCAGAAATTTAAAAAAATACACTATTTCAATATCGGTGTAATGAACATTTTTTGCGCTGATTTTTTTATATTTTATTTAATTTTTTTTATTTTGCAGGAGGTAAAACCTGGTGGCATTTCCGGCATTAATTCGTTACCACTGTTTTTCTTTGAGCATATACATAATGTAGATAATATATAACATCGGTTTGATTAATGTATTCATCATCTTCGGGCGTCTAAAATAAATTATATATTTTACACTTCAGATATTTGTTATTTTTCCCTCTGGAACCTCTGTCCATTCTGCAATAAACCTTTGCACATTTCCGGATTTGATTCTAAAATTATATGCATTATATGAGTTATTTGGCTTTAAGGTGAACAGAAATGTCCTTTCTCATGCAAAGTGCAATGATAACAGCATATTTGTTTTCCCTATTATCTGTTTCAAAATCTATTTTTTTCTAGACCGGAAACCATTATGCCCGTCGTAAGGGAAATAACTCACATAGAAAGGAATGAAAACGCATACGCTTAGAATTAATTCGGTAATGTGCAATAAGTTTATTCTTCTTTATAGTGTTAATCTCTACAATTATTCAATCAGCATGCCGAACTCTATATTAAATTACATTGAAGTTTTTGTTCAAAGGTTTTGCAATTAAACTTTTCTCAATATATTGAAAATAAGGGTAATAACAAAATTACCGAGCTCCGAACAATCTTACAAAGGGAAAGTCAAAACTCATAAGTATATAAACAGACAAAATCAGTCAACAACCGGAAAACTGTGAAAACCGTAATGACCCTGACTTGGTACAGGCATTTCTAAAATATATGTATCTTGAGGAATGCAGTGATTTGACTTGTAGATTTCAGGGTCGAGATATAAAATTGTATTCAAAGAATTTATGCCAACAAGACTCCAAAATAAGTCAAATAATAACTCTAAAGGCGACTCACATTCGTTATTGTCGACGCTACTTAGTTCCCATCATTTCTCTCTTGAATTTATTTGCCCGTGTTTGTGGCAAGAAGAATTTGAAGATATCAAAGGGGGGTAACCAGAATCCATAAAGTTACTGTTTCTTACATTAGTTACAGTAGTTTTGTTGTAGAGAAGGGGCTTGGGGAGTAGGTGGGCCATTAACATGGATTGTTGAAAACTGTCTCTGAATTGTTTTTTGCCGATGTAGTGATCTTGTGTGTGAATACAGTTTTTAATCAGCATCGTTGTTGACATAGCTGAGAATTTACAATAAAACGCAAAATAAAACAAAATACTATACACTATCGAAACATTTCTAAATTCCAATAGAAAAATCGTGGAAAGGGGCACAAAATTGCTACCCCTTACACAGAAATATATAAAAAAGTGACGGAGTTAAACTAGTTTTATGTGCCCAAATATCCCTTCTTAGTGAGTTGATGCGGTCATGGAAGTGTTTTCCATATGTGAGTAAAATGCCAGCACTCGGATATAACCGGGCGAACTGCGTTTTCATAAATGATGCTATAATCTGGACCATTATACATACAATGTAATATATTTAATCTTCCTGATACAGATGGTGTCATATGTAACAAGGGAGACTATCCAACTTAAACACAAATTAAATTAAAGAAACAACGATTTCTTTGCTGTTCTGCATCTTACAGTCACGGAATGTTCTTCAATAATGAGCATATCTAGTTACATCAAATGAGTGTGAAACTGTCCCTAACCTGCAGTTTAGCGATGCTATTAACGTCTGTGGAGAAATCTTGCATAGAACTATATTTCTTAGATGTAGGGTTATCAATAAATTATGAGTGAAGTAATCTGACAAAAACATGTTCTGTTCCTGCTTTATGCTCGATTTTTTTGTTCTGGCATGTTGATGGCCTGTTTGTTCTGGTCTCCCACGAGGACCATCAATTTCTTTGGATGATTGATTTCGTGATATTAGATTTGTGTAAATAAATGTCAGTCCAACAGATTATACATTCGCAGTTACTATTCCTCTAACTACTAGCATTCACTTATCCTAATGCTATGTCGATGTTTGTGTTTTCTTCATTTTTGTGATAGTGTGTGGTCTTGCTGAATGGATTAGAATCCGTGTAATGCTTTTTATTGATATGTATATCTCAATTGCCGTTAGAGTCCAATTATCATGAGGATATTGAAATCACATTAATCGCTTTAACCCCAATGCATCTTTGTATCTGCTCCAAGCCATGACCTGGATTTTGACCCGCAAGTGTCGTGGTTTTTCCTGCGTGAAATGGTTCGAGGTTGGTTTTTGTTGACATTTGTGGAATTCTTGACTGAGTTCTTATTTGACGTTTCTCGGGAATATCCACAAAATGTCTGAAGAAACCGCATGGTGTAATTACAAACCGTAAATTGATTAAGGACAGAATGCTATGACAAAAGCCAAACACTGATCCACAATGCACTACACAACAAACTAATACTTGAGTGACAAGAATCCCACAAATGACAGATGGGGTACTTAGGAAGGGTTAACCGTTAGGGGTCTTCGTTTATTACAAAAATCCTGTCCTGAAGTTTTTGATTTAAATTGTTAGCCTACTTGCTGAAATTTCCTTAAATGGATACGCTAAATAAACGTTAAAGAAGACCGAAAGGACAATGACGAAATATACATTCTCCTTCAGTTGCCCGTGGGTTACGATATTTCTCCACTCAAGAGAGGTAAAAAAAATTATTTAACTCTCGAGAGTGGAAAAATATCGTAACCCACATGGGCAACTGAAGGAGAATTTGCTTCTCCCATTATTTAACACAAACTTTATTTCAAAATCCTTTGACGGTTCGATTTGACAACATGCTGGGAAAGGCACGAGACATTTTAATCCTCTAGAGGATTACAGATTTTTCCACCACAATTAACAATCCAGAGACATTGCCAACATTGGGTACACATATACACAGGACGAAGACAAAAACAAATCAAAAAAAAATCACAGCAACATTAAAAAAAATGAAGAAAACGAATACCACAAAAAAACGGGGGTGAACACGGGTGCTCGCTAAGAGGAAGAAGTTGCTCCTCTTATAAGACACCCGCTTTGTTATTCATACAATCAATACGTGTTGGACATGCGCAAACAAGCACAAACATCACAATAAAGCATGAGTCTTCCTACACAAACTCGTGGTGACATCGTTTTTATGCGAACATCGAAATGGATATAACAACACGGAACAAAGAACTAAAGACACATAGTTAGACTAAACAGATTGATTGATTGATTTTTGGTGTTTATCGCCAATTTCAGCAATATTTCAGCTATATCATGGCGACCAGTTTTAGTGGTGGATGAAGCCGGAGTACCCGGAGAGAAACACCGACCATGGGCAAGCAACTGGTAAACTTTATCACTTGCGGCTGCGAGGAAAGTGCACCCTTTTTGTAATTTACAAAGCCGGGCGCGAACCCACGCCGTATTGGTGATAGGCTTGTATGAATTGTTAGGTAATCCAACTACCTACCTCATTGAGCCACCCGGGCCCTCAGACTAAACAGAAAATATATATAAAATAAATATAGAAAAGAGACAAGATATGGCCGCAGTCGATTGGTGGTGGGCTGTACATTGACCGATCAAATCAGTACCTAGTTCAAATCTAGCGTTTGTCTATAATACTATTTGATGACAAAAATTCACCATTGACTTGTATCATATGATTGTTACATGAATGTACTCCTGCTTACTCCAGCATTAAGATCCACGGCTACAATGTTACTTTAAAATATTGTTGGAAATAGCGCTAAATATACCAATAATTCCACCTCGCCAACATTATAAGGATCAGTAATATATATTAGGTAATCCATTGCATGACTTTTCTTGAATCTAATAAAAAAAAAAAGAGTGATCTCTCTTGGATTAATTTTAAGTTTATTTATTTGCTAAACAAAAATCCAGTTGAACTGAAGCGATACAATACAAACAAAAAAACATGAAGACATTTAATTTTTTTTTTTTTTTAAATGTATTGTATAATATGGCTCCTTTCCTTCCGTTTTATTGACAGTTGAATAAAAGAAGCCGCCTGTTTTAATATCCTCAGGTGTTGATGGATTTAGTGTTATATTTATTTTTTTAATTGTCCAACGCAGATTAAGATAGTCAGTGTATGATTGTTGGTTAAAGGTACGATGAAAAAAAAAGTCAACTATTTTAAGCATATTTTTAATCGATTTTAAATTTCCAATTTATGAAACAATAATATCATATTTTTACAAATTAATACCGAAGTTAATTTGTGTATTATAAAAAATGCCTCGTGGTATAAGCTACATGCTCTGTCCGAGTGTGGTAGATCACGGGTTCGAACCACGAGAAGTTCAAACCAAAAACTGTAAAATTGATATTTGTAGCTTTTCCGCTAAGCACACAGCAGTAAGGGAAATAATAAACACGTGTTTGACTCGGGCTGAGATAGCACTTTCAGAATACAGACCAATTAATACAAACGTAAGAAAGTCTGTAGATGTCAATAGGGTTAAGGTCATGCTGTTCAACGCCACTTTCGGCAATATTTCAGTTATATCGTGGCGGTCAGTTTTATTGGTGGAGGAGACCGGAGTGCGAGAGAAAACCACCGACCTGCCGCAAGTCACTGACAAACTTTATCATGTAATGTTGCATCAAATAAACCCCGCCTGAGCGGAATTCGAACTCATAACGTTAGTAGTGATAGGCACTGATTACATAGGTAGTTGTAAATCCAACTACCATACACCACGACGTCCCCTAGATGCAAAGAAAAACCTAGACAATCTAGATAGCTTTAAACTTAGGCGCAAATTTAAAAAAAACAAAGGAACAGCGTTTTTATTGTTGTTTTACATTTTACAGGTTTGGTTTATGGTGTTTAGTTATATCATGGCTGTTGTACCTTTTACAGCAACAGTGGGGTCTTCAATAATGAGGCTAACTCATGTTCTAAAATATATGTCAAAGGTCAAAGGGCCACAAGGCTGTGATTCTCTTTATTTCTGTCGATGTTGACATAGTAAAAAAGGGGCCTTTATCATCTGATCAAAACGAATGTCGTTGGTGGCCCGACACAAGGAAAACTATTTTAATCCTATTATTCATTAATGCCCACCCCCTCCCAGCTTTTACCATTGGCAATCATACACTCGCAAGCCCTTATGCGAACCCTAATATTTGCTATCATTCAACTGACTAGGTACTGGTGAAAATTCACTTGGTTAATTCCAACAGATCTGCTGAGTGCGTTCCCATGTGCTGGATAGGGAGTGCCCTCTCACTGGTGGTTGTCAAGTTAAACTTTAGACAACCTGATCGCGGATCATAGTGGGTAATATGTTTCCAGAGTGTCGAGCTCCCTGTACGATAAAGACCACTTTTTCTATATATTCAAAAACGAGTAAGTGTATTGTAGCAACTACAACAGATTATTATTCTAATCCCAACCTACTATACTTTTCAGGTGGAAGTCAAATTTCATTGACGCGGCTTGTCATCACTCCTTTACTTTTTTTTTAAAATATTGTTGACTTGTTTTCCTCCAGAATATAACTGAAATGCCGCTCACTGGATGTTAAGCAATATTCAATCAACCAATCATTGCTCTGGTTGCAAGAACATGTGATTAATGTATCTAATTCAGTGTGCACGACTTATCATTTCTGGAATAACCTTCATCAGATACACTCATAATAGAAAGAATATAAAGCTAAAGAATTAAAATGTGTTTCGGAGCAATAAAACCAAAGTGCCTGAACAACATAGTAAAAAATCGGCTAAGGTCACCTGTGCTTGTTGGAGAAGAACATTAGTTTTATTAAAAATGGCATCATTAAAATAGAATTCACACACTTTTTCTAAATTATGGTAATGATTTTATAGTAATATCGTGTATAAGACGCGTGGTAAAGGGTTTAATAAAATTGGGGGCCTATCACCACTAAAGTTGTGAGTTCAAATCCCGCGCATGACGAGGTGTACTAGATACAACATTATGTGCTAAAGTTTGTCGGTGACTTGCGGCAGGTCGTTGTTTTTCTCCAGGTGCTCCGGATTCCTGCACAAATAAAACTGAATACCGTGATGTGACTGAAATATTGTTAAAGTGGCGTTAAACGCCATAACACTAACCCTCAATAAAATGTACGACCAACAGGTAACTGGCAAATTGTTGAAAGTGGTGATTAACACAAATAAAACAAATACATATTATAGGGGCGGATCCAAGGGGGGGCGCACCCGGCGCCCCTCCCCCCCCCCCCCCCCCCCTAATATTAAATTTTCGCGGCTACCTTCGCAATTGGAAAAAATATAATTTTTTGGCGTAAAAACGTGATTTTTCACACGAAATACCCCAAATATATTCGTGCCTCCTTCCACTCGGCGTAATTTTTTTAAGTGCGCCCCCTCTAACTTGAAATCCTGGATCCGCCCCTGTATTAAGTATTATTATAAATAGGTTACTTTGTAATTTCCTCGCCATTATCTTTTCATAAGCTAGTGAAGTGAATATTTCAAAAAAGTAATTAGCAATTTTACCAGGTAAATATTATCTGACAACCTTTATCACAACATCAGGGTTGATAGCCACTGATTGCACTGGTATTTTTGAATCTAACTATCATAAGACCACATCCACAACACCCCCTGTAACCATGTGCTATAGCAAGCAAATACGTAGATATAAAATTTTGATTTTGCAATGACCTTCATCAGGTAAGGTCAAATCCAAAATTTTTGAAAACCAAAACATTTAATGGTGTTTGGGAGCAAGACATCCAAAGGGTTTACACAGGATAGTGATTTTGATTTTTTGATTTTTGGTGTTTAACGCCACTCTCAGCAATATTTCAGCCATAACATGACGACCAGTTTTAATGGTGGAAGAAGCTGGAGTACCCGGAGAGAACCACCGACCATGGGCAAGCAACTGGTAAACTTTATCGCTTGCGGTTGCGAGTCGAGTGCAGCCTTTTTTGTCATTTACAAAGCCGGGCGCGAACCCATGCCGTATTGGTGATAGGTTTGTATGAGTTGCTAGATCCAACGACCTAAATCATTGAGCCACCCGGGCTTCTTTCTGTGACATACAATATTTCATAGTTCAAATAGGGCTATATGGTTAAATAAAATTAAACCTCTTTATCACGAATTAAGATGTCATCCCATTTGATATTTCCAAGTTAGGGTCAGGGTGACGGTTATGGTGTATAACGCCACTTTCAACAATATTTCATTTGGATCGTAACGGTCAGTTTTAGTTGTGGAGGAAACCGGAGAAATCATATCATCTGCCACAAATCACTGACCAACTTTATCACATAATGTTCATCGAGTACACCTCGCCATTAGCGGGATTCGAACTCTCAACTATAGTGATCATAGGCACCGATTGCAAAGGTAGTTGAAAATCCAACTACCACACGAGCACGACTACTACGGCCCTGATATCTCCGAGTAACATATGTAGTGCCTCAGTAATAGTAGTATTGTATGTGTAGAACTTCCTTAATCCATTACAAAACAATGGTGGAAATGTTGTTGATGAACTCCCTTAATCCATTACAAAACAATGGCGGAAATGTTGTTGATGAACTTCCTTAATCCATTACAAAACAATGGCGGAAATATTGTTGATGAACTTCCTTAATTCATTACAAAACAATGGCGGAAATGTTGTTGATGAACTTCCTTAATCCATTACAAAACAATGGCGGAAATGTTGTTGATGAACTTCCTTAATCCATTACAAAACAATGGCGGAAATGTTGTTGATGAACTTCCTTAATTCATTACAAAACAATGGCGGAAATGTTGTTGATGAACTTCCTTAGTCCATTACAAAACAATGGCGGAAATGTTGTTGATGAACTTCCTTAATTCATTACAAAACAATGGCGGAAATGTTGTTGATGAACTTCCTTAATCTATTACAAAACAATGGCGGAAATGTTGTTGATGAACTTCCTTAATTCATTACAAAACAATGGCGAAATGTTGTTGATGAACTTCCGTAATCTATTACAAAACAATGGCGGAAATGTTGTTGATGAACTTCCTTAATTCATTACAAAACAATGGCGGAAATGTTGTTGATGAACTTCCTTAATTTATTACAAAACAATGGCGGAAATGTTGTTGATGAACTTCCTTAATTCATTACAAAACAATGGCGAAATGTTGTTGATGAACTTCCTTAATTTATTACAAAACAATGGCGGAAATGTTGTTGATGAACTTCCTTAATCCATTACAAAACAATGGCGGAAATGTTGTTGATGAATTTTGCGTCCAAATGTTTTAGCGTTATAGACAAATTGAGTGATTGAATGAATGAGTGACTGTTGGTTAACGCCAACTCAATTTGTCAACTTTATCATGGTCAAAATAAGTTAATTATCAATGCGATGATGATGGTGTGGTTCTCTTTGTACTAGACCAACACGCTTTGCTGGATCTGTCATAGTGCTAGCTCACTGACACAATAGTCCGCGGATAGACATGTTACCTAACTCCGACACTTTATCCTGATTCCGAGCCAAACAGTCTTTGCTCTTTCCCCTTATTGTTGCGTGCTTAGCGAAGAAGCAACAAATATCAATTTTACAGTCTTTGGTGTGATCCGATCACGGACTAACAACCACGTTTCATGCATTTAAGTCACTGGTTTGGTCCGATCTGGATCTACCGCACTCGATGCGAGCATACTACCCATTACGTTGATGCGGATTACTTAAACTTGAGGTCACATCAACACCTCCAGGGCAAATCATTTAGGCGGTTAATTTTTTTGGCTAATTTTCCTGCTCAATTTTTAATAACTATCTTATTAAGAGATGCTGTTAGAGGTAAGTGATGTATTTTAATGGGTCATATCGCAAACATTAGACATATTGTACTTCCGTACTTCAATATGATGGTTTATTCAAAGTAGACGTCTTAGTTTTGACATGTTAATGTCGATTTGACGTAGAATCTATTCAATGAAAACATATATAGCATAACATGTGCATTATAATTGTTAGCATAATATGCCCTCAGATAGCCCGAATAGTCGATTAAATCGAATTAATTACCTTGTTCCGTTCGACTTCAAAACAACTGGTTAAATAGTATACAGACACAATCACATACACTGTTGTTCCTTATGCGACCGGAAATGTATACTTATTATTGCATTGATGAGTTGTCGTGTTTGTTATTGTGACATTTCGTCTGTAGACAACATGATTTTTCAAAATAACCTAAGTTACATTATTACACTAACCCTTTTGAAATATAAATAGTGATCTATGGTACAAATTGAAGGTTCATCTTATTATTTTTGTTATTTTTTTATGGTTGTGTCTATCTACCATTCCCCCAAACTTCCTTCAAATGAGGGCCAAAAGGTAAGCCAAAATGTCGACTTACTTACTTGTGGTCTTTCTACAGGTATGTGTAATAAATCGAAATGTAGATAAAAAACGAATAGCTCTTTGACGTTTAATATGTAAATACGACATGACACACAGATAAATATCAAATAAGTTAGTATAAGTAAAAACAAGACTCTATTTATAGACATTGATCATTGATATGTTTAGTCCTGGTATTGTCAACATTCATGTCTGTCTTTGTAGCTTTTGGCGAGTTTTTCTTCCTATAATAAAAGAATACAATATTATAATATTCAATATTGTCCCACAATTCTTCCTACAATATAAGATTAAACATTTTTACTATTTAATTGGGCGCATAAAACTAGTTTAACCCCCGCCACTTTTTATAAAATATGTATGTATAAAGCCAAGGATGTGAGCGGACATTACTACGTGTATTAGGGGCTTCGATTTTGCTGCCTCCTCTTGGGTTTCGACTTTATTTTGGAACTGTTCCGACAGTGGTATATGGTTTGTTTTTCCATGTGTTTACATTCATATAAGCTGTCTACAATGACCCTCCTTGGGACCACATTGTGTGTTCGGAATAGACAGATGTTCGGTTTAAACAGGTTAAATCAACAAGCATCTTAAACTTTTGGATTACATTTATAGTTCGGTTTATATAGGATTATACTGCATCACAATTTCCATTAATATGGCCCGGGTGGCTCAATGAGTTAGGTAGCTGGATTACCTAACAACTCATACAAGCCTATCACCAATACGGCGTGGGTTCGAGCCCGGCTTTGTAAATTACAAAAGAGGGTGCACTCGACTCGCAGCCGCAAGTGATAAAGCTTACCATGGTCGGTGGTTCTCTCCGGGTATTCCGGCTTTCTCCACCACTAAGACTGGTCGCCATGACATTGCTGAAATATTGCTGAAAGTGGCGTTAAACACAATCAATACAATTTCCATTATATGACATTTCTATTCTATTATGTTGTATGCATTGAACCAATTTGATGTACAATTCTGCTTAAAAATTACCAATAAAAACTTAGATATCTGAATAAGTGCACATGACGGGTTTCTGAAATAACCTCCATCAGGTCCGCTCAAAGGCGGAAGACTGGAAATCAAATAAATCAAGTCCTTGCAAGCAAGAAAACCACATAGCATACACAGTATAGACAAAATCGTCATTGATGACATGACGGAGGAGAACCTTTCTTTTATTGTCAACTTGTTGTTGTCAAGAATATATCTGCGGTGCTACACATTTGTTGTAAATTAACAAAAAACAATCATATTTGACATTTGTAAAAAACATGGCTTACCTCTGTTTGCTTGGTAATTCTATCCGACTACGTATCCAACTGAAATAAAGAAAACGAATTTATAGATGAATTTATCATTGGTTCAGTCAAAGTCATACTTCGTTTGGTGTAAAGCACCCGTAGACATAGCCTAATAGACGCTAAATTAGAATTATTACCTTGTGGTAGGTCATGTGACAATTATATATAAGAGTCAGGTCCGGTCTAATGTGGTGCGGGGCAGTAGATAACTCCTGCACGGACCCTTTAAGGTGGTACCTAACACTACAGGGAGATAACTCTTTAAAATCAGTTGAACGTTTTGATCATATGATGTTTGCATGCAGATTTCAAGCATCTCTGTGATCAAAACCACAGAGAGAAAAGCTGCTATGTGGCTAGTGAATTTATAGCTCCGAGTCTGTTGGTTGGAATTTGTTAAAATTTTGATATTTATTAGAGTGGATATATTCAAACACACTGCCAAAAAAATAAGAAAATTAAACGAGCAGATAAAATTTTACCTGAAGTGTATGGTACCACCTTAAGCGCGTTGCCCAATTGGGCGGTCCTGACAAGAGTGGTTGAGAGAGAATATTCATTGGGTGACTATTCAGTAAAAAGATTTACATGAAACAATAATTAGGTCCTGGGTTGCCGACCTCTGACCTCTGACCGCTGACCTCTGACTACATGTCTAACACCATCGACATGGGTTCGCCCCGCGATGCTTATCTGAGATGTTTAGATTTCTAGACAGTTACTAAAAACCGGGATTGTCACTTGTCGGATCTTTCTAACTGTTCTGTCTTTCCAAATTATGATAGTCACGATATAGTTGGGAAATGGTGGAGTTTCAAATCAGGTATGTGTAACGATTACACAGTGCTGTTCTCCAATATATTACTATCGAAATTTGATATTAAAATGATTTTGTTTTGTGAAATTTGTTAGATATAATCTCGTCAGTGTATTGCTTTTCAATTTTTCGATCCACCAACCGAATCTTGGTCTATGGAAATAGGACATAGCTAGAATCTATTAGCTGATGGGGAATCAAATGATAACTCCGAGTGGTATATATTATACTTTTTGCTAAAAAGAGTTACTTCCCTGCTTTACTTTACTCTAAGTTTTCGTTAAACAGGAGGGTTCATGTTTTATTTACGTTATTTGCAGGGGCGGATCCAGGATTTCAAGTTAGGGGGGCGCATTTAAAAGAATTGCGCCGAGGGAGGGAGGCACGAAAAGTTTTGGGGTATTTCGTGTGAAAAATCACGATTTCACACCAAACAATCATATTTTTTCCAATTTTAGGGAGGGCGCGCGCCGGGTGCGCCCCACCCCACCCCCTGGATCCGCCCCCGATTTGTGCTTGTGCTTGCGCATAGTGGTGTCCAACACATATTGTGCTGTGTTTTTGCTTTGTCTTTCTTCGTCTTGTGTTACCAGTTTTCTCTAGATTGTTCCTAACCCCTTCGGTATTCTTAAACATTTTTCACCCTCGGAGATATTTCGGGTTTCATTGTTATAATACATATCAAATATGTTTTCATACGCACCATTATCTGTGTCAATATCTGAAAAATAAGAGGAAAAAAATAATTATGTAATTGAAAATAACATTTGATGGAATCTATGCGAAAATTACTGATTTGTCAAGAATTATATATACCGCAATCATTTCTACGTTAATAGTGTGACATTTTAATTTGACTATCAATAATAGCGCCTACTGTGCTGTCATATGAAAACCATAAAACAAAACCCATAAGCCATTTAATACCCTGCTTGGAATTGCATATGTATCGTGCGGAAAAAACTCCGTCCACAAATTGCAAAAAACATTTTAAGAAAGATATGTTCTTTTAGTTCACTTGTGTAGTTTTTGTCAATAAATGAATTTCCTACGGAAACCCAAGATCATAAAAATAAAACACAGTTTTTTTGTTGCGGTGTGCAATCTCTCTGAAAGAAGCGTCTGTTAGGTCTAAATTTGGAGCGGACGACGCGAATATACAACTCCCCCTTAGGACGGTTTGAGAGTGTTTCGTGTTTCGTAAAATGCCACGCTTATTGCACGTATCAAGGCAACTTTCAGTAGCTCCTAATGGCAAATAGTTTGCTAGGAGTGGTAGTTTATGTCCTATTGTGCAATGCAATTTTTTTTCGATACTCCATTATTCTCTTCCTCCACTTTTTGTGGCAATCTAAACATCCGCCTGGTGGTCATCCTTGTGTTCTGTTTATTTCCTATAAGATTTATTGTTTGTGATAACGACGTACATATTCAACTTTTTAGTGTCATGAAACGTTTCTGGAATAATCTTTACAATTAAGTCAAAAAGTTTGGAACGCTCATATTTATTCGCGTTATCAATATAGCTCACAGGGGCTTGTTACGATTTTTTTATCCCTCGACTGACAACTTTAAAAACCACAAGGGAGTAATCAACCATGTCAAATTTTCATATTTATACTTTTTCAAAATAGTTTTGTATTGGTGTCTTGACCTGATTCGCAATAATATTGGTACCCCTTTGAAGGATAATAAATATATTTTTGATATTCCTATTTCTTTTTGTCTTCATATTTACCTATCTGCAACTTTTAAGCAATGTTTAACATAATTTTTGACATAGGAGATTCCTCCCTTGTGTTTTTTTTAGAGTTGTCAGTCGAGGGATAAAAATAATTCGTAACAAGCCAATGTTTAAATCTGACATATTGTTTCGTGGTAGTTAAACAAGAATCAATCAATCAATAATAAATAAAATAAGACTTACAGGGATATGGAGATATTCTGCTTAGACCTCCGCGAGCTGAAATAGATAAATAGATAAATAGATAAAAATAGTTAAAAAAAAATAGATAAATAACATTTAGAAAATATTGTATGATAAGCTATGTTGAATACACGAGGCAAATAATAAATTCATGAGTGTCGTCGTGATCGTATGGTAGTTGAATTTTCAACTAACTATGCAATCAGTGCATATCACCACTAAAGCTGTGAGTTCGAACCCCGTTCATGGCGATGTGTGCTCGATAAAGCATCACGTGATCAAGTTTGTCAGTGACTTTCGATAGGTCGGTGGTCTTCTCCGAGGCCTCTTGTTTCCTCCACCAATAAAACTGACTGCCACGATATAACTGAAATAGTGTTGAATGTGACGTTACATACCATGACACTAACCGTAAAGAGTATCATATTGTAGCGAAGATTAAATATATTATGTATAATGTTCAAGATTAGAGCGTTATATATAGCAACGGTGCCATGTGAGGGTTGTCATTTTACTAACTGTCTGTACCAAGTCAAATGGATCACTGTAAATGGTTTAGATCGCCACCTTTGTGAAACTATCCCTAGCCAGAACCTGTATTTCCATCCGCTTATGCGGCCATCTCTTTCTGCTCAATCATTTGTGGTGAGAGGTGATTGTTTTGTTGATATTGGTGGAACTGTTGACCATCAATGTGTGTACTTTCTATTTATAACATTCAACAAGAATAAGGTTTTTTTTTCGTTTTTTTTTTGTAATGGTTAAACCAATATGTGATGCATAAAGCATATGTGTATCAGAGAGACTCACCTAATCCTGGATGGCCGTATACATCTACAAGAAAAAGATATTCAGACTTATTTAGAGAAAGAAAAAAAAAACGGAAACAAAACAAAACAAATAAAATGAAAGGATAAAAAATTATGCACAAAGGTAATAATAAAGATTAAATAAAATAAAAAGAATAACTTAAATTGAAAAGAAATACAGAAAAAATAATAAAATCAAATAAAAATTTAATAAAATTGATTAGCTAAAAAAAAAACCTTGAATTAAAAAAAAGACAATACAGCTACATAAATTATAGGTAAACATATTCACAACCGAACACCCTTTTTGTGAATTATATGAAAGTTATGTTAAAGTTTGTAACAGGTAATACTCACAATCAACATCGGCTGTAATAAAGAAAAACACTTATAATTATTATCAACCATAGAAATACCACAAAAAATCATGTATTTAATGGTCATAATTATCGTTATCTAACATTATGCACGTTTTCCCTTGAAATTAAAGAAAGTAGCGTGTCCATTACAAGATGTTTTACATGTATCACCACACTGTGGCGCGACGTTGCACGAGATCTTCACTGCCGAACTACTTTGTCGTGACGACATATCATTGGAATGCGATGAAAAACACCATTGTAAGCAACGTAAACAAAGCCACAGTTTAATGTTAATTCATTCATAATATGGATCACAAATTCACGGTCATATTCGCATTAATTTCAAAGAAAGAGTTTCAATATTTCGGCAATTGTACTTTGCACATTTCTAAAAAAAAAAAAAAAAAAGTTGTCGACATGTTGCACAGTGACTGAAGGTAATCGAACAGCAACGTGACATTGGTGAATGAACGGCAACAAATAACGTGACGTCATGCACAGCATGTACTCTCCCTAATATTTGTTAATTTTGATTCGACCCTGTTGTGTGAACTAATCGCATCACAGCTCGTCGCTATCGCTACTCGTGGTGAAGTTGGTTCACACAAGAGACTTGACCTGATATCAATCGTGTACCAACACACAATGTATGTAATGAGTTTTTATCACATATTTATAAATAATAACGTCAATTTTGCCCATACGTAAACACCGAAGTGCCACAGCGATATCAGCCCATGGGCAGATATCGGGGCAAAACTCTGATAACATGATATCAAGCCTCTTTATAAATAAAACAACAGGATATCAAACCTCTTTATAAATATAACAATGCATGCCTTTTTCCATATCAGGACTGTTATCATCCCTCAACCGATATCAATCACTCATAGTTTGGTGTGTGTGTGTGTGTCTGTCTGTGTGTGTGTGTGTGTGTGTGTGTGCATGCCTTTTTCGATATCAGGACTGTTATCATCCCTCGACCGATATCGACCCTCGGGCTAAAGCCCTCTGGCCGATATCGGTCTCTCGGGATGATAACAGTCCTAATATGGACAAGGGCATGCATTATTCTATAATTATTTTGATTTTATATTTTAGCTCAAAGTAAAAAAACGGCATCGGTAGTGTAATGGTTAGTTAAGAAAATAGTTCGTTCCTAAGTAGACAGTAATATTCAAGATCGAATTTTCAGCAGAATTGTTACCAAGGCAAATAACTTGTGTGCTAAAACAGTAAACTACTGTTTATATACTTACAATAATGTTCGTATGGATTATCTATAAAAAAAAAAGGAAAAATCGTCATAATTAATATGAAAATTTAAGCAAAGAATTTATTTTTGATATGAAATATATTTGGAACCATATTTATTCCCGCCACTTTTTCTTGAAGTGCCTGTACCAAAATATGCAAATGTGCGGTCATGTATTTGTGTGTTGATCCACGAAATCCATGATTTTGCATTCCAAAATATACCATGTAGTTATCTAACTCTGTAATTACTATAACCACTAGGGTATGTTCGTTTGATTCCCACTTATGTTTATTATGTGATAAAAATGTGTCAGTGACATGCGGATGACTTTGTCCTAGTATTCCAGTTTCATCCTCTAATAAAATTGATACTCACGATTTAACTGAAATAATGTAGAAAGTGGTATTAAACAGTCATTATACTCATCTTAATTATGATTTATATGTGATGCCAATTTATGTGTTTAATATACTAAAAGTAGTGTGTTAAGCAAATTAATTATAAATAATCCCACCATAAACTTGGTAGTCACGATATAGCTGACAAAATTGTTGAAAATTGACAATAAACGCCAACACACCCCAAACCCCAAAAAGAGATGCGAAGGGGAATCAGGAGCGAAATATTTATTTTTTTGTGTAAAATCGTGATTTTTCACACGAAATACCCCAAAAATGTTCGCGCCTCCCTCCGCTCGGCGCACTTTTTTTAAGAGCGCCCCCTCTAACTTGAAATCCTGGATCCGCCCCTGGGAATGACCGTACCTAACTCAATAGAGATGCAAAGAGAAACAACCCAACCAAAATGTCAATAAGTAATACTTACAAAAGTCTGGCATATCTGGTGAATCTACAATATAAAAAATGTAAATTAAACATTCATCTAAGAAACTGACAAACTTAGTTGAAAATGGAGTGAAATATTTGTCTTAAATGAACTAAGCATATGCTATGGCTCTTATACCAAGCAATGAGAATTGGGAACAAGTTCTAAGGGACCGATCATTTAACTTGCAGAGGGAGTTATGGCTATGGATTTTTGTTTCGTTCAGAAAATTGTTTTCGGACAACACGAAAGTCAGATTTTTTTTCCTCCACCAAAATCAGAATATTTTTTTAGAAAAAAACCATACCCCCCCCCCCCCCGGAAGTTAAATAGTCCGTCCCTAACAACATTGTAAACGCCCAGTCCCTACAATTTACAGCATAACAAATAAACATGGAAGAAACAATAAAAAAAGTGATGACTAAAATTTTCCCATTGTGCTATTTCCCTTTTATCTTCATAAGATTATATACGGATTCTTATTAGACATGTGAAAACTAACTGAGTAAATCAATTCAGGGATACAATTGATTTTAATAAATAGCTAGGCTGACTTATGTCAGGTCTGCTAAATAGAAATTTTGATGACTGTAATAAGTTTGTTCTGATGAGGGTAAGCCTATGCACTCATCTGTAGTAACTGTTTGGTTTTTTCTATCATAACATGTTCTTGTCTATAACAACGACCAAGTATTGTAATAACTTGTATTTTATTTGATACTTTTACGGATGTGGTACACTACGTACATATAAGTAACTTTCATGACTGCCCTTTTTGGAAGGGGGGAGAGGGGGGGGGGGGGGGGGGGGGGGGGGAGATTTCCAATCGCTGTATCAAAATAAAATCAAAGATGCATTTATACAGAAAACGTAGATAATTGTGTTTTATTTGATGTATTAAGCATTTCTGGAATAACCTTCATCAGGGACGCTCAAGGTCAATTTTTTTTTAAAAGCATTTGAAAAACTTTGGGAACAAGTAAACCAAAGGACATACATATGGGCAAAACCAGTTAAGGTAATAGTGCCTGGTGGAAATTTTAAGTTGTAATAGATACATATTGTGTTGATAGTTGATTCAGCAATTATTGAAGCAGGTTTACGCTCTTTATTTTTCCCTTTCTTTTTTTATTAGTTCTTAATGCTGCCTGTATGTCTTTCCAGATTGTGATTTGATAACTTTTCTTTACTATTTATGTTCGCTACTATATCAGTTTTAAAAAAAATCAGTAAGTACTTACCTCCACTAAAAATTATTGGCTGTCGAGCTGAAATGTATATAAAAAATTGATATTATATAATATATAATTTAACAAATAGTTCATGGCACTAACAGCTATATGGTAGTTTATGGAACGGAATGTCACCCACAAAATAGTATACGGACCTCAGCTTCGGTTCGGTCAATATCATATTTTGTGGGTGATAAAACGGTCCATAAACTGCAATTTGGCCCGAAATGCTATGAACTATTTATTATATTATACAATTTCCCTATGACATCCCCTGATTATACTCAATACTTGCAAATCTGTCATATGATATGTTTTTTTGTTATTGTATATCCAAGACCAAAAACGAGTTCGGATAAAATCCGGAAGAAAACATTATATTCACCGGGTCCGGTCAATATACTATTTATTATATGGACCGGCTCGCTAGCAAAGACAAATAGGGAAAATATAAGCGTAAAGTATAATATATGATATTATAATGAATTACATATCCTTCTATAAGAAGGAATGCATATTTTCTAAATCTTTCAAGAGAGTTCCAATCACGAAGCATTGCCAAAGTATTTGAAAAAATGAGTATGACATTAAGTATGACATAAGTATGACATTAAGTATGACATAAGTATGACATAAGTATGACATAAGTATGACATAAGTATGACATTAAGGAAAATCTGAATTTCTGAAAACAATACATATATTTATATATAGAGAGTGAAAGATGTCTAAACAGTGCCTACTTGCGTCAAGTTTTTTATGTTAAGGAATAGACAAATCATTTGTTTGTGCTTGTTAATTTTATAAAGAGTTTGTACATTGAAATTTATTTAAAGTTATGTTTGTACAGGATTCCGGTTTGATCAGGTTTCGGTTTGTGCAAGTTTCACAGTATATACATGTTTATTAATTAAGTTTAATTTATTAGCCTTTATATGATCAAATATGTCAATACAATATAAAAACTTCCATTGGGCCAATACGGCAAAAACCAGTCCAATACGGATATTTTCCGTATTGGCCCGATTCCAGTCAGTCCAATAACAACTAGATCGGAATCCGCTAGACATTTCGACAATTGCAAGGAAAAATCCAGAGAGATATTGGACTGGTTAATTAATAAAGGTATCATTACGTGATGTTTTTCATATTGGCCTAGTTATAGATCCTCGGTCTGCTGTATTGGCGTTCGGCTGCGCCTCAGGTCAATACAGCAGGCCTCGGACCTATAACTAGGCCAATATGAAAAAAACATCACGTAATAATACTATAGTATTCCATTATTGATCGCAAGCATTGCTACTTTTATTGTCTTTAAATGTTCTGGTCAGGAAATACCTTGTGGGCGTGTTACAATATTCGTCCAATAAAAACAGGAATGTTATGACAAGCAATTTAGATGAACGTGCACCTGCATTTGGAAGCAAAGATCGATAAATTGCAAAATTAAAAATACATAATTTTCGAGAACGCATGCTTTATGCTACATTGTAAATACAAACAAAAAAAACAAACGCCACCTGCTACCCGAAAAATGCTGCTAGAGTGAAGATAATAATAGAATAGAAAGAACTATATCACAGATCGCATGCAGTAAATCATTGCGCTAAAACACTATGACAACAGAGGTAAAGAGAAATTGTGATATATGTAGAAAGATGAAAACGAAAGATCTTTTTAATAACTTGGTCGTTCTAATTTCGAAATGACTAACTGCTAAATATATACTATTTCGAGATGTTTTTACGTATTTGTATAAAAAAAAGATAGAATTGTTCTTAGCAACTAAAAACTACAATATAATGATTTCTTACCAATGGATGCGGAAAATAAGTCCATATCTGTTTAAAATCACATTCCGTTATGTTAATAAAATTTAACAATATTTCGGTTGTTTTGAATTAAAAGTCTGTTATTTTAATATAATAATGAAATTTGATATAAAAGAAAAATACAAAACGAAAAAGGAAATATTATTAGCAACAAAATTTAATAATTGCATTAGCTAAGTATGTGATAAGGAATGAATCATGTAATTATGGCTAATCATATGATTAGCTTAATCACAAGTTCAACAACGGACCCCAGGTGTTTAATATAATAACATTAGCCAGTTTAACCGAAATGTGTTAAACATGATACGATAAATACACTTCAACAAAATAAATTCACTATTGTGTTTATTTTTAACCTAAATGAAATTACACTTTGGCCCATACATTTATTTAAAAAAAAACAGTACGCTGCATAGCTGTTCTTCTAACTAATGTTTACTATAAAGAAAGAAGAGACTAGACTAGAAACAGTTTCTTACCAAACATTGGGAATGGTGATGCATCAGCTATAGTTAATAAATGCAAAATGTTAAGTTATTAAAAATGATGTTATATATTATAGGGTAATGCATTGATATTGAACCACGTTAGTGGTGTAATGGTTAGCCTGTTCGCGTTGAGTGTGGCTGATGGTAGGCTTATGTCCCCGATCGGGTCTAACCAAAGACTGTAAAATTAGTCTTTGATTTTTTTTCACGCTAGGCACACAGCATTAAGGAGTAAAAGCAGAAAAAGGTTTGGTTAGAAATCAGGATAATGCGTGAGAGTGCAGCGACATGTCTATCCTGATGCTGACTGTTGTTTCAAAGAGCAGGCGCTATAAATATTAACTGAGCGTGTTTGCTTAGCACACAATAGACATCATCATCATGGCATCGAAATATAACTTGTTCTCGCCACAATATGGCTGAAACATTGCTCCATTTGCGTAAAACAACAAAGAAACCTATATCAAATAATTGGTACTATTTCATATTGTATAATACTGAAATTTTCCTGTCAATAAAACAGACAGAAGACAACATTAAATGCATGTACGCTTTCGCATACAGATTAAAATGTCACGTCAGACTGTCATGTGCATTTTGAACATGGCTATGGAATAAAAGATAAGTCGCTATGATTAGCTAAAATATGCAATACAATATACATGAGACGCAGGCACAAATGTATGTATTACACATCGTGAAAAGCGAACCTCATTACATTATTTACACATGACAGTCACGTGGCAAATACATGTATATGATTTTATTTTTTTTTGCATTAACACATGGAGATATTGATATGGCAAAGGAAATCATTCATAATTGATAAAACACTTTAACTAAATCAACCACAAAAGAGACATGTGTGATCAAGCCATCAATCTGCATATTATAGTACATTAACTTAGTGAAATATGAGCTTCCATGTTGTACTCGTATATCAAGATCGACTTGAAGGGAAGCTCTTTCTGATTTGTGTGAAAATTACAAAACGAGCACTGCATTCTCGAGTGGTGCGTGTCGTTGACTTCTGAAAATTTACAACTACCTACAGGGGCGGATCCAGGATTTCAAGTTAGGGGGGGGGGGCACTTAAAATTTTGTTTGGGGTATTACGTGTGAAAAATCACGATTTTACGCCAAAAAATCATATTTTTTCCAATTTTAGGGGGACGCGACCCCCTGGATCCGCCCCTGACCTATGCAATCGATGCATATCACCTCTGATGTTGTGAGTTGTGAGTTGGAATGTCGATCAGGGCGAGGTGTACAACATTATGTGATAAAAAAGGTTTGTCAGTGACTTTTGACAGGTCGGTGGTTTCCTCAGGGTCCTTCCGTTTCCTCCAATAAAGCTGACCGTCATGATATAACTGAAATAGTGTTGAAAGTGGCGTTAAACACCATCAAACAAGCAAACACAATTGAATATATATGTTCGAGACCTGTGTGATTGTTAGAAGGAGCTGCATATGTCTCTTTATTCACGGATAGTTACTAACCACAGAAATATTCAAGCTTGACATCACTGACATGGGTTCGCTCCCCGATATCCACATGTACTATTAATGTTTACATACATCGTTCCATGATCGGCGGTTTAACCTGTCAGTTGAATATAACTGTATGGGCTTTCCTCTGCCATTAAATCTGATTGTCACAATAAAACTGAATAAATGACTGACAATGACGATAAGCCCCGATAACCCAACCCAGAAAAATAATAAAGATGATATTATATAAATCACAATACATACCGAATGACGAGCTTCTCCTTGATTGGATATATCTGGCTATAAATAGAAATGTAAAACACCACTGTAGCACGATAAATGCATTACTACAAAATATATGTTCTAACGCATTGTCCAACTAATAAGTTAACCTGACCTTGTAATCACATGACCTTCGAGTACAATTTAACATTTATATGCGAGCGAAGCGAACTCTTTATGGTAATAGATATGTACCTAGGTAATTTTGCTATTTTCAAATTTTATTAAATCTCCTTCTGACATACTGACTAGAAATTGTTTTTCTTGCACACCGGAAGTTAACTTTTGAGATCTCGTAAGGAACGAGACTAGTTTCGACCCTAAAAAAGTCGTCCCGACATATCTCGGCCCAAACATATCGATACTATTTTGATGCACTGGATGAGCGTGAAATCGGCAGATAATTTTCAGATTCACGAGCATTCATAGCCGCGATTGTTTCATATTATTCCTGTTCCAAGCCAGGGTCTGATTACCAACGTCATATATCGTGGACTATTTTGTATTCAATTATTTGAGGCGAGACGTGATTGTTCGTATTGATGATATTGGTTGAATTGTTGACAATCAGTGTTTAAATTTTCTTTTCATAATTGGTGTCAAGACGGCAAATCCTAACGATGTATTGAATACACAATGCATATGCAGAATTCTGATTGAACGGTTCTGATTTCAGAGTACCGGAACACTATTCACATTAAATGGTAGCAATGCCTTGTCTGGGGGCTATGGAAATCTCGAATTTCCTTCTCCTACTCAAAAACAGCCATTCAGCACACTACATCCGGTGCAGGAACGTAAATAAAAAGTGGCGGTATTTAACAAAGATTCAACAAATGTTACAGCAGCTTCATTTTAGATTGGTTCATGAATATGGAAAATTTCTGATGTTCGCCAAAAATTTAGTATATGATATATGATTCAGAAAAATGAATTATTATACAACAAACTTCTTTAACTGTTAGTTCTGTTATTGATTACTCACATGCTGTTGATCTTGGGATGGCTCTGAGCATGAATCCTGAAAAACAAGAAAATGAGAAATTAATATAAAATGAAGAGAAAAAAACCAGACACACAAGCACTGTCGGGACAGTTTCAAAATCGAAAGAAAATGAGAAATTAATATAAAATGAAGGGGGAAAAAACAGACACACGAGCACTGTCGGAACAGTTTCAAAATCGAATAGAAAAATAACTCATTATGTTTATCCTTTATTTTTTTATTATTTTTTTTTCATACACACAATTGTTTGTTTGTCTGTATTTGTCACAGACATGTTTACATATATATGTTTAATGACAATAAAGTTATTATTATTATAATATAAAATGAAGAGAAAAAAACCAGACACACAAACACTGTCGGAACAGTTTCAAATTCGATTAGAAAAATAGTAGAAAGAGGCAAATTTGATACCGCTAACTCAAAAATGCATGACCTCTAACACACATATTCATTACTGCATGATCTTTCTGGATTGGTACATACACTTCCATAAAAAACTGGCGGTGAATACCTTGTTTTATAGGTTCAAAACCTCCTCTCTTATGTCTGTTTTGATAACAGTCATATGTTAATATTTATTTATTACAACAGCTCATAATAAATAGGGTCTATCATGTTTATATATATAGACAAATTGCCCTCTCATGTCGCTAATAGCTTGTAAGCAAACTACAAACAATAGGGGAAATTCCTCTAGTATTTTAGATTGTATATGAATTACATGTATAACGTATTACGCATTACATACAGTCAACCTGACTAATGTGACCTTCCAAGGGAACATTGAAATAGGGTCAAATATGACATGCTGTCGCTTAATACGGATTCAATTATGATGAAATACACTGTGAAGGGAAATTAAAATCACATAGTACACGTTATTGCTTAATAGAGGTGGTCACTAAAATAGGCCTGACTATGTAAGTTCAATCAAAGTTGTGTGTTCGAACCCCGTTCATGGCGAGGTGTACTCGATTCAACATTATGTGATAAAGTTTGTCATTGTCTTGCGACAGGTCGGTGGTTTTTTCCGGGTCCTCCGGTTTCCTCCACCAATAAAATCGACCGCTACGATATATCTGAAATATTGCTTAAGGTGGCGTTAAACACTATAAGCCTAAATCTTTATCTTGTCATCTGTACTGTTCAAGACAGTGTGTATGTCATAGAATGAAGAACAAAATACCACTGTCGAAGCAGGGGCAAAATCAATACCTTAGCACACATATACAAGACTGCTCTCTTTCCTGGCTTACTACAGACATTTCAATAAATGGGGGGGGGGGGGGGTTAGCTGAAAGTGTTTTCCAGATATGAGTGTATTTCTTATTACCAATCTCATAGCCGTGTTTCATACCCAAGACCATAACCCATTCATTATACAGTATATATAATTTCATGGGCACGATACGTTTCTTCATCCTTCATCAGGTACGCTTAAAGTAAAAAGGTAAAACGGACTACAGGGAAGAGTTAAAATCTGCTGTGCCTGTAATAGACCTAGGAGAGTTTGATGATAACAAAGGGGTAATCAGAATCCGTAAATCAAAGAAGTACGGACAACATAATGGCCAATAGAAAAAGTACAAAAAGACAAACAACTATTTACAAAAAAATACACATAAAACTAAAGATCGAGTAACTCGAACCCCACAAAAAACCGTGGGTGAACTCAGTCCATAATCCACAGTCAATATTATTTACATCTCTATCCTCATTTGGCCACATTAACAGATCAGGGCATTTGAGTAAAAATTTCTGTTCATTTATAGATATTTGAACTTTGTCAAAATCAGTGGTTAATTTCAGAGTAAATACATAAAATGTTGTTACAACATTAAATTTTGTACAAAATATGAGGGAAAATATTTGTTATTTTCATTGAACTTTGCATGAAAGGAGACCTTTTTTCTACATTAAGCATGTAAAAGGGAAATAACTGATGTTGGAACGTATAATTTTAAAATCAAGTGGAAATGTGCAACTGATCTAATAAAGACGTAAATCTTTAAGATTTTCTACTAAATTTTTTTTTTTTTAATCTATCTGACCATTTGCTTAAAATTTAAGATATCAACACCATTTATTTTCTAAAACGTACATGATTCCTCTACATTCTGTTAGGATATCATGGGATGCTTAAAATCATGCAATGAAATGCCATGCTCTGAGACATCTCTTACTCTGCAAGTTGCAACGACGTCATCCCCATAAATGTGGTATTGATAGGTCATGCATCAAGACTTCCATACATTATCAATATACAACTAAATCCAATCAGATTTGTCCTCACAATAATCCTTGTTTATTGACCTGCAATTAACTATTTTATTTCTGCCATGTTTTCTAGATCGTTGTTTGTACCTTTTTTAATTTTTCTTTTGGTCATTGTGTTGTCTGTTCTTCAATATACGGATTTTGATTACGCCTCTGGAATCTTCAAACTCTTCTTAAATTTTTTTCTTCAAAATTCAACATTGCGACGGAAACCGTTTTTCTTTTTAGGACTACTATTGTATATGTTCTATACTCTGATTGGTGAATTCGTGGTTTTATATATATATATATATATGTAAAAAGTGTCTAAAACAGAAGAGACCAGAAAAAAACCCGCTTTGTCATGATGTCCTCAATAAATAACCACATTTATTACTGTAATTTGACGGTAATACATGATGGTCATTCCACGATACTAATTAACCCTGTGAATTTGATTGATCTAGGAGCTTACTGTTTGGCCGTAATAAATGTATTAGAACGTGTTCGTACTTGTTATTTTACGGTAATATGACATATATATGGACGGACGGAAAAAAAACATATGAAAAAACCGCCGCCGTACGTCAGTTTGTAGTGTTAGAGAGAAAAAAACATATGAAACAACCGTCGCCGTCCGTCAGTTTGTAGTGTTAGAGAGAAAAAAACATATGAAACAACCGTCGCCGTCCGTCAGTTTGTAGTGTTAGAGAGAAAAAAACATATGAAACAACCGTCGCCGTCCGTCAGTTTGTAGTGTTAGAGAGAAAAAAACATATGAAACAACCGTCGCCGTCCGTCAGTTTGTAGTGTTAGAGAGAAAAAAACATATGAAACAACCGTCGCCGTCCGTCAGTTTGTAGTGTTGGAGAGAAAAAAACATATGAAACAACCGTCGCCGTCCGTCAGTTTGTAGTGTTAGAGAGAAAAAAACATATGAAACAACCGTCGCCGTCCGTTTGTAACGTTAGAGAAAAAAAAACAAAGGAAATGTTAACATGATAAAGAATGGACAATCCAGAGACACACCCACCAGTGGGAACAAGGCACATAATGAAGCCCAAAAAAGAACAAAATGCACAACACCGAAAACAAAAATATGGACTACATCGAAACAAAAAGGATGAGGAAGGTCGACTAAACCAAAACAACAGTGTACGAACCCGGATGCTCGTGAAGAGTAAGCAGTTCCTGTTTCTGATAAGACATCAGCAGTGTTCCTCATATAATGAAGTCCAGTAAAAGTCCAACAGCAATACAAATGTCAACAGAAAATAAAGAAAACATACACAGTCACATACTAAGGTAAATCTGAACACATTCACATGAACAGTACAACAGTAGGGACAACGTATGTTGGCAGTCAACTGACTACTAGCAGGATATGCTGGCTAAAACCCGTTATTTTTAATACAAACAAATAATATCAGATACTTAAAACATACTTTATATAATTAATATATAATTAATCTTAAACATCTAACATGGAGGGAATGCCGTGGTTGTGATCGAATGGTAGTTGAATTTACAGCTATCTATTCAATCAATGCCTATCACCACTGAAGTTGTGAGCTTGAATCCCGCTCATGGCCAGTCGATATAACATTATGCTATAAAGTTTGTCAGTGACTTGCGGCAGGTCCGTGGTTTTCTCCGGGTAATCCGGTTTTCACCACCAATAATGCTCACCTGCACGATATAACTGAAATATTGTTGAAAGTGGCGTTAAATCCCACAACCTTAAACTTAAGCATCTAACAAAACTAAAAGTCTTCGTGGAAGACAAAATTAAATATATCATCAATTTGCTGGAGGTATATATAGATGTACGAATAAAATAAGTCAACTTATTGTTGCTAAATCATAGCCTTTATGAATAAGAAAAGACAGCAAATCGTTGCCTTTTTGGTAAGCGTGTGTGGTTACAGTAATAAGATGTCATAAATAAAACAAGGGCAGAGAATAACAAAGGGAATGCACAAAAGGAGAAACAATGATATACAAAACACTACACATTGAATTCGTTCCAGGATAAAATGTCTTGAAATTTACAGTTCCATAACAATTTAATTTATTAAATAAGGGTAATAACAAAATTACCGAACACCGAGCAATCTTCCAAAGGGAAAGGCAAAACTCATAAGTCAACAAATAGACAAAATCAGTCAACAACCTGAAAACTGGGAAAACCGCAATGGCCCTGACTTGGTACAGGCATTTCTAAAGCAATCTCTCTCAGGCAAAGATAAACTTAGTCGATTTTTTGGCTATCCCGTTCTTTTAAATTATTTACCTTCGCAAATTTGTATTTTGAGCGTAGCTGATAAAAGTTATTCCAGAAGCGTGTCGTGTGCACTAAATTTGATACCTTTTAGATTTGGTTTTATTATATTGAGTCTTATTTTGTTTTACCTGATTTTTTTTTCTTATTAATATAATACTTTATTGTTTGACTCGCCTGTTAACAAAGAGATATATTGTAAAATAGGGAACCGTAGATTATTTTTGCTTGCCTGGGCGTCAAAGGTGTTTTGTTCTACATGAATTTAAACAAGTTAAACTATGTTGAAATGTACCATTTGTATTACTGAATTGAACTTTGCAGTTCATAATCCGGGTGGATTTTAGAACTGTTCGTGTTGATCAATCTTTAATTTTCTGTATAGGCTTTTGTAAATTATTGCTGTCCATTTATTTTTTTTGCGGCTTCTGATTGCCCCTTTTGCGGCTTCTGATTGCCCCTTTGGTGGCTTCTGATTGCCCCTTTGGTGGCTTCTGATTGCCCCTTTTGCGGCTTCTGATTGCCCCTTTGGTGGCTTCTGATTGCCCCTTTTGCGGCTTCTGATTGCCCCTTTGGTGGCTTCTGATTGCCCCTTTGGTGGCTTCTGATTGCCCCTTTGGTGGCTTCTGATTGTCTCTTTGGTATCTTCAAACTTTTCCTACGGTGCTGTATTTTCATTTTTATAATTTGCACCATTTCCGTAATAAAAACAAAATAACATTTACAATATCAGCGATCATTTGTTGCAAATCGACTTCCTGAATTATCAAACTGACAATTATGAAATGTGACACAAAACAATTAAAGATGACGAAATTCGCTTCAGCACTAATTGACATGTACAAGCAATTCAATGTGGTTGGGGTTTGGACTGTTCTGACGGTGTGGTATTTTGTGTTTGTTTTCATTTCTATTATCTGTGCTATTTCCGTAATAATAATAAAAAAAACATTATCTTTAAGCTTTTCTTACGGTGCTATATTATGTATTTGTTTTTTATTTTACAAAAAAAACAAAACATTTATAATATCAGCGATCATTTGTTTCAAATCGACTTCCTGAATTATCAAACTGTCAATTATGAAATGTGACACAAAACAATTAAAGGTATCGAAATTCATTTAAGTTCTAACTGACATGGCGTACAAGCAATTCAATGTGGTTAGGGGTTGGACTGTTCTGACGGTGTGGTATTTTGTGTTTGTTTTCATTTCTATTATCTGTGCTATTTTGCTTCAAATCCACTCAATTATCAAATTCTCAATTATAAATAAAAACAGAAAACAATAAATTGTGACGAAATTAGTTTAAACATCAATCAACGTGGCGTACAAGAAGTTAAATCCGATTGGGTTTTGGGACTGTTCTGACGGTGCAATATTTGTTTTTCTTTGTTTGTTTTTCATTTTTATTATCTGTGCTATTTCCGCAATAAAAAAAAATCGGCGATCATTTGTTGCAAATTGACTTCCTGAAGAAAAAAGCAATTAACGATGCAGATATTCGTCAAATCAAGTTAACTAACATACTATTCACACGATTCTATACCAAACCACGTTTTTGCACATTATGTTCACACCTTGTCAGTTAATGACCCCAATTTCACAAGAAAACAAATAACACGTGTTTCTTTTTTGTTGTAGGTTAAAAATAGAAAAAAGTGACAAGCGATATGATTTGTGAACAGGAAACAACAAGACACACAATAGCAATATCAATAAAACAAAATATATGATCCAAGACAACAGGAAAAGTTGCCAGGTAAATGTTCAAAACACTATAATAGGTAAAAAAAAATGTGTATCTCATTATAGGAATACATACAATAAAGAAGTTGCATAACTAGCAATGATTATTATTATTATTATTGGAACAACAATATATAGTTTATTCAACAATGCTTGTTGCAATTGATCTTCAAAGCCCAAACTTCTTTGAAGTTACCTTGTGAGACCAACATTGATTATAATAATTAATTAATAAGCAATAAATAATATTCAAACAGGATTATTTTTCTATTATAAATTTCGTGTATCACATGACCCCCTCCTACTTTCAGATAATCATGAAAATAACATGTCCTCAAAAGAAATACAAATGTAACACGGTCTATCGTAGACTAACATGCATTGTGTAGGTTAATTTGCCATGAGTAATTAATATCACGGTTCAACGGTATTTTGTTATATCTTGGCGGTCAGTGTAATACTGGAGTACCAGAGTAAAAAGCATTGATCTTCCACTAGTTACTGCCATACTATATCATATAAATGTGTATCGAGTAGACCCAAGGGTAAGAAGAACAGACAGTACAATGGCCAAAAGAAAAAGTACAGAAGTACAAACAACAATCGACAAAACATACGCATAAAACTAAAGATCGAGTAACACGATCCCCACTTAAAACCTGGGGTGAACTCAGGTGCTCCGGAAGGTGAAGAATCATGCAATTGTATAATTATTATCCGTTTATCATGTAATACTATATTACAAAAAAGAATAGGTTGAACGTCCGGTAATGTACACTTCTGAAATCGTATTCGAGATCCATGTTAGAAACAAACACATTTATAGAAAAGTTTGAAGATACTATAGGAGTAATCAGAAGTCGTACTTAATAAAACAGACAATGCAATGCCCAGACAAAAGGACAAAACGACAAAACACTGCACAGTAAACAATTGAGAAACACGAAACATTAATCCGGATAGGAACTGAGTTGTTTCAGAAGGGATATTTGAATTCGAATTGCATTGTGTCAAGTTAATTTGTTTTCCTCTTGCCCAAGTCACGAGAGACATCAGTAATACCAAACACATAAAAGGGTGGAACTAAGCTAAAGAAAAATGCTCAAACAATGATATTCCCCTAAGAAGAAGTCCAGATGTCGCAGAACTGTTAGTGGTACTGGTGGTTAATGTCCAGTGGAATTATTGCATGCATATCTAGGGGGAGAAGAAGTGCAGCAAGAGCTACGAAATATACAGTAATGAGGAAGAAATGGGACAACTACGTAAACAACTTTTTACTGCCCCTGGAAAGGTATGAAGAGTTTGGGTGGGGACGAACAATTTCGCCTTTCGTGACAACAATAATGCGCTTAAAAAGTTGTCTTTACCTGGAGAGAACGTCTTATCGACCCAATGATAGTAATGAAAACGTATATATTTACTTAAGTGCGGAAAGTGCGTTTCCTGAATAATTTTCATCGGGTACGATATTACAGACCAATAAGGTTATGGCTGTTTTCTATTTGTCATCACCTTCAATAATGTTTAGCGATATCGTGATTACCGGATTTTTGCTCGAGGAAAGCCCCGAGTGACAACGACCTTATATGTGAAAATTTGAGTATTTGGGGGCATGCACACTTTAATGGTATCAGATTATGACCCTTCTGTCATCGAGACCACTCAGAATCAATAAGTGAAAAGACAATAGTTCTGAAAACACTAAATCTCACAAAAGAGATATCATATTCTCATTATTTGGTTTGGGTACTGTTGAATGTTCACAGGGCTCAAACCCAGAGGTGCGCAGTACATCCCAATGTAGGGGAAGTCATCTCGATTTGCGGAAGGGTTGTCAGGCTATAATAAGGACCCTAGACCATAGTGGGCAACTTGTTGGAGAGTGCCACGTTCTCTTCACGCTAAAGACATCTTTTGTAGATTTCGAAAAACAGTAGGCGCATTGTATCCGCTAGCTCTCCAAACTTTTTCAGTTGCAGTCAAAAGTCGTTTACCAGGTTGACAAATCCCTTCCCTCGTTTCTATATAGTCTTTAATTTATTATTGGATAAATAAGGGTAATAACAAAATTACCGAACTCCGAACAATCTAACAAAGGGAAAGTCAAAACTCATAAGTATATAAACAGACAAAATCAGTCAACAACCGGAAAACTGTGAAAACCGTCATGACCCTGACTTGGTACAGGCATTTCTAAAGAAATGGTGGGTTGAATCAGATTTTAAAGCGCCAAACCTCCCGCTTTCATTACGGCTCAAAGTTTCCGGCTGTCACTATAACAGTACGACTTATTCTCGTCCTGAATATAAGTGACGTTAAGTAATAATCAATCAATTAATCAATCAATCATTATTTTAGTATTCTGATATTCAGTTTAATCAATGGCATGTCAATATTCAGATTAGTAAAACATGTGCTTTTTCATATTTCTCAACACGTGGGTCAAAAACGAAAATACATACGTATACGCTACGATAGGAAGTAAACAAACAAGTCTAAAATTAGTAACACTTATGAAGTAATTCTCAAAATCCGTATTGCATTTATTGATCAATGTTAATTGTATTGTACTAACATGACTAACACTATATCTATGACATGCTACTAATATTAACGAGGCCGGGATAAGGTACTGGTACTTTAGGTTTTTTGACTAACAAATATAAAGATTTCAATAAAGATTTTAATTGGAAAAAAAAGTAAAGCATGTGTTTATCACAAAATGTAAAAGGGTTAATATATCCCCATGGCAACCTACGGATTGTTACTTCATTGAATGTTAGGCGTCAGACAATAACCACAAAATGTTCATGACACGTCATAAAACTCGCAGTATGTCACGGATATAAACAAAATTGTGCGTATTTTGCCAATAAACGTCAGAAAAACCCTCAGTAATAACATATATTTTCTACTTATTTAGTTCATCTACTTTTTATTTGTGCTAATTTTTTATTGAATATGTATATTATGGCAGTGATGCCTCGGCTTACTCTGTCTTTGTCGAAAAGGAAAATAAAAAAAAATAGCACTATCAAGCTGAGTTCTTTTTTTTTTTGTGTTTTTTGCTCAACTGGATACGGAAGTTGACAAATGAAAAATGCGTCCTCCATCTTGTATGTTTGTGCTTTTTGCATCATGGAATATAAATTTAATTATTTATTTTAAATAAAATAATTTTTGATAACTATCAAACGAACATCCGTCCTTTGTGAAACCTAGCGTATGACATTTCTGCAGTCTGCTCGATCAGGTAGTAAAAAAGGTTGTCACCATTCTTATTTGTTCAGCTACGATATACCCAATACAACATTAAACATGACTGATCATATATCTATTCCACAAAAGCACTTTCGACCAGTATTTATTCTTACCCCCTAATTGCTGCGGGCTAGGCAGAGAAGCAATACATGCAAATGTTATTGTCTTCGATCAGATCCGACCGGAACTCGAATCCACGATCTAGGAAACTCGAGGCGAGCACTCTAACTATTACACCGCCGATGAGGTTTTATCGACCACTGGCAACTATCGTTTGCATACCAGATAGCATTTGCTATTAAGGTAAGTATTATGGTGTTTAACGCCTCTTTCAACACTATTTCATCTATATCATGGCGGTCAGTTTTGTTGGTGGGAGGAAACCGGAGTACCCGGAGTACCCGGAGAAAACCACCGACCTGTCGCAATTCACTGACAAACTTTATCACATAATGTTGTATCGTGTACACCTGGCCTGAACTCACATATTCAGTGGTGAAAGGCACTGATTACATAGGTAGTTGTAAACCCAAATACCATGCGATCACAACCACCACGGCCCCTGCCCCTACTATTAACATATTAATATATAACTATTATGTAAATAGCCTTCACCGTATTTATAGGAAGATCTTTTGTTTCAAAGAAAGTTAATATTTTGTTTTTATCGTTGAATGTCATATTTGATTGATTCATTATATATATAAATGTTAACTTGGAAACAAAAAAATGACATCCTGGCAATTCTTAAATAATGGCAGCTGGCAGACGACCTTGAATATGGTGTTTTGTTTCGCTCAGAATTTTTTTTTCGGACAACACGAGAGTTAGAATATTTAATTTTTTTGTCGCGAGATTTATTTTCCAGAATTCAACATTAGGTTATATGACAAAAACTCTTAATCAGATTATTTGTTTTTCTTCCTCCACCAAAATCAGAATATTTTTTTTCAGCAACATAGGGAATCTGAATATTTTTTTAGAAAATATCCATAACCCCCTCCCTCCCCCCCCCCCCCCCCCCCCTCTTCAAGTTAAATGGTCGTTCCCTAAACACCCATCATGAATTCGTTGATATTCGTGGGTACATATTTTCGCAGTTTGAGGGCAAATTACTATTTCGTGGATACTTAGATTCGTGAATTTTCATTTACAAACTGAAAACAATTTAAAAAAAAAAGTATTGTATACTTTTTTGTACCATATCGCGTCTCACCTACGTACGACATGATTGTCAGTGAATAGTAAAGAATATTTCGTAGCATTCTAAATTTTATGCCCCGGGAAAATTGGTATATCATCAATAATAATGCATTCACAGTGTATTCCTTCATCCATCATTGCATTTATAGAGATGGTATATGACAGGGAATATTGACGATATCTGTTATATACCACTGAACAGTAGCCTCATGAGCTAGAAATTATGCCTCACCACCGACAAACCTACGGTGACAGTGGGATGAATACCAAACAGACAAACCATTCGTATAGCATTTACTGAAATCTACAACGTGCTATTTAACCAGATACGTAGTTGATTCTACACTAATGTTCAGATGTGCATTTATATAAATTCACGGAAAACATGCAAAGCTAAAAGTAAAAAATAGAAAATACTTACTTTGTGATGAAACCAATGCTGCAATAAAGATAATATATATATATTTATAATTTATCATAAATAGTTGCATTTTAATGTATTTTGATACAACAAGCTATTTTTTTAATAAGAAGAACGGTGTTTTTTATCCATATTGTTACATTTAAAAAAAATTGTGTTTGCTTGTTTGTTTTTTATTCTGTAAGCTGTATTGCTTTGGAATGAATAAAGACTTATTCATGAAAAGAAAAAAAAAAATATTCGCAACTGTTTTCCTTGTATCAATTATTATTTTAATCTTAGTCAATAATAACTTGAATAAACAAAGATATCCACATGATTAAACAGCATAGTCTAAAAGGATGCATACATCATCACGATGACAATTTGCAGTCGCATTTGTTTTGAATGATGTAGATAATGGCACCAACACAATTGATGCTCAAAACAATATTTTTCCATTCTTTATTTTCTAAATTAATATGTCTACAAAACATTGTTATTTTTTTTTATTTTCAAAAATGAAATTTTTTTTTAATTAGCACATATATAAACTATAACATAGCGCAAAAAATATGCTGCATAACTGAATTAATAAAATATGAAAAATAACATTTTGACTATATATTGAATTAGTATTCCTTTATGTTATTCATTTTAAATAGCTATGGCTTATGAAAGTACCAACTGAAATGTTAAAATTTGTAACTAGGAAACAAAGTTATATATCCAGTAAAGAATGCAATCATGAAAATGGATATTGGGAGACGTATTCCAAAGGCAATTATATTGTTCTCATTAAGTTAATATTAATATTGGATATGTACTTACCAAACAAAGATAAACACAAAAATATTGGAAGACACAGATTCATTATCAAGTTAAACAATTCCTACTTCGAAAGAGCAATACTACAACTAATTTATTGTACTGTTCAATAAGATTTGCTTCTTTATATATATATGTTGACAAGCGTCATAGAATTACTCTCGAAAAATAGAATTATTGCTTAATGATATAGGGCCTAATGGGTTACCCTGTCTAACGCCGTCATGTTATTTTTTTTTAAAAATAAGTATTACAATTTATTTAATTTAATTTTATATAATTTAATAACTAAAAATAAAATGTATTTACCTCTATTTCTATATCATTATTATTTCTTAAAATTTTAACCCCTTATAGAACCTCAAACATATAATAAATCATATCCATCACGACGAAATTATGATTGTTTTTTGGTCACGTATAAGTAACAGGTTCACACGACAATAGTAGTAGATTGTAGTTAATATTTACGATAAGTGGACCATCCATTGTAATGCGATCGTCATTGACAATAAAACAAGAAACAATTACACTTTCCTATCAGAACATATCCCGTTATAAATTGTCTGTATACAAGAAATAACATATTTCCATCTACTAATTGGCTAACGTCTATGATAATGGATATTTCGTTTGTATATTTGTTATTTAGGAATTGCAATGACTTTTGTATGCATGTATACAAATACAATAGGATTAAGCTAAAAAACTAAACTGTAAATAAACAAAATTTGTGGTTGAAGTTATAAGTAAATATGCATAATATGATAATCATTAGATACACTTCATTTGATGATATTTGTCTTTTTGTTGATATATTTATTATTCTGCCAACCACATAGGTATCTTAGGCTTGTCCGCTAAGTCAACAGCATTTCATAGTAAAACCAAGCACTTGTTGACTCGAACTCATACTAATATTGACCGCCATTTTTACCTTTTTACTGTGTTTTCGTGAGCTAGCACTTATATAAATCTAAACGCATCGCTTGATGGTGTAACTTGTTGGTGTCATGATATTGCTGACAAATTGTTTAATTGCGGTATATAACAAGCTCAATTTTCAGTTTTCAACAAATTTCCAATTTTCAGTTTTAGTCGATGCTATCTTCTTTTGTTAATGCCACATTTTTCTGTAAATGCATACTAAGTCAGTAAAAAGTTTGTCTTTTTTTTTAAATGTGGCACTTAAACTGTGAAATGGCAGTACATGTAATTGCTTGTTTGTTTTATATTTAGAGAATAAAATCAAAAATGAAAATAGAATAGAAATATTTCTTTTATCTCCATAAAGTTGTCAAAGGTTACTTGTACTGTCAAATTATTTTTTCTTTAAACTAATAATTAACCATTATGGCGGATTCTGCATTATAATTGGTCATATACATGTTGCAAAGGGCGTATTGTATTTGCGCGAATTTTCAAAATATCATTTTTTTTCATTTGCGCGAATTCGAAGTTTTCATATGCGCAAAAAAATTAATATTTCATTTACGCTATTTTTAAAGTTACCCGGTAATGATATATTACCATAATTTGCGATGGATAATTGTAAAAAATTTAAGTAAATTTTCATTATCAAGGACAAGAAATAAAGATTATATTTACACTTCAGTGATCGTTCAGGTTTAGTCTGGTTTATTGTAGAGTAATCCTATCTTAAATATTACTCACTCTATCATTTCTATTGATTTCATTGGATATGCTAATTTCTTTGTTTAATTTCAAATAAGATGTTTATATAAATAATTATTCATAATTCAAAATAAAAATTTTGAAGGAATAAGATGGATATTTTGCATACCGAAACGAATCGAGGAAAGAAGTTAATAATTTATGATGGGCATACCTATCGACAGATTAATATATTGACAAATGGAAACATTTCATATAGATGCACTAATAACTCCTGCAAGGCTACTGTAAGCACTGATGGTAACGGCCGGACAATCGTTAGAACAATTGTTTTGGGCAGCATAAAACCAATGACACACATCTCTATGTACATGTTACATAAAACCCAATTAACGCGTCTAAACAAAAACAATAATGACATATTGTGATGTTTGCAATTTGATTGTGGAAGGATTCCTTGTTTGTGTATATGTATATGTCACATTAAACAGCTGTACAGTCATCTATTGATATATGTTGTACTGTATATAATATGTTTTTACGACACCTATTTTATATCGCATTTGTCTCTACGAATCTCTGTCATGTAACGTTTATATACAAAGGTGGAATGCGGCAAGGTACCTCTTTGGGGACCAATAGATTGAATTGTTCCCAAATGTTTATAAAGTACATAGCATCTTACTACCCTTCACACATGTTGGTAGTTATTGGAGATTATGACGTCATAAATGACAATAACAATTCTTTATAGATAATATAGCAACGGTGAAGCATTAAAATAAATACAGATCTCAATGAAAACATAAAAATAATACTGGACAACATGACACCCCCATAAACAAATGAAATAAACCTTACCCTCGTCAGAAATAATAAAAACGTAATCAAAATATCACCATGATTACGTACCAACAAAACAATTAGTGAATAAATAATAATATAAAACAAAGTAAATAAACAGGGACCCATCTATATCCCATCCCGAAAAAATAAACGATTGAAATAAACATTAGCCGAGTCAACAGAAATACTAGTGAAATAAATATATACGCAAGAACTCCTAACAACAATACAATTACTGAATAAATACATTAAAAATAAGCAAGGAGCCCTACAACTACCTAACTCGTTGAGCCACCTGGGCCCTACAACTACCTAGCTCATTGAGCCACCCGAGCCCTACAACTACCTAACTCATTGAGCCACCCGGGTACTCCGGAACGGTAAGCAGTTCCTGCTCCACTAGAGACACTATTCGTGTTACAGTTGAACGAAGGATGTATCCACCAAATCCAGATGCGCATCTTACATAACCTTTACAAGTTCTATGTGTCTGTATCAGTCTAACTGGGCGTACCAATATAGTCATTCTATAAAGAGAAACATAAAGCCCAAAATGATTGTAAGATTAAATTAGTTGATGATGGATTGATGGGACAACATAATGTGACCGATTGTTAATGTGAAATGACCAGTATATAAACGTTAGAGAAAATCAAAGAGGCAATCAAGAATGGACAATCCAAAATGTATGTAAGCTTTAGAATATCCTGGACTTCTGAGGTAATTATGTAAACAGGAAAATAGATTTAATAAAATAAAATTACGAACCAGATAATATAAAAAAACGAATGAACAATCCAGAGACAAAGAATAACTAGAGAAAACCGAAGAGATCATGAAGAGTGAACAATCCAGAGACAAATAATAACTAGAGAAAACCGAAGAGATCATGAAGAGCGAACAATCCAGAGACAAATAATAACTAGAGAAAACCGAAGAGATCATGAAGAGTGAACAATCCAGAGACAAATAATAACTAGAGAAAACCGAAGAGATCATAAAGAGTGAACAATCCAGAGACAAATAATAACTAGAAAAAACCGAAGAGATCATGAAGAGTGAACAATCCAGAGACAAATAATAACTAGAGAAAACCGAAGAGATCATGAGGAGTCAACAATCCAGAGACAAATAATAACTAGAGAAAACCGAAGAGACCATGAAGAGTGAACAATCCAGAGACAAATAATAACTAGAGAAAACCGAAGAGATCATGAAGAGTGAACAATCCAGAGACAAATAATAACTAGAGAAAACCGAAGAGATCATAAAGAGAATGAGCACAAGACACGGAGCAAAGACAAATAAAATATGAAATAAAACAAAAAACAAAAAAACACAACATTGAAAACTAAACAGGTGAACAACACTGACCCCATTCAAAAAGAGAAGGTGAAACAAGTATTTTAATAGGTAAATGTTGATCTAATGTATTGACAATAACCAAAAAAATAGGAAAACGATCTATAGAATTAGAAATGTTTTCTATTGACAGCAGCCACTATGGACCATTCACAGTCAACTGCTGGACATGATGGAAGTTATCTATAGAGTGCATCGATTGACATGTTCCCCCAAGGAGTTATCTATAGAGTGCATTGATTGACATGTTCCCCAAGGAGTTATTTATAAAGTGCATCGATTGACATGTTCCCCCAAGGAGTTATCTATAGAGTGCATTGATTGACATGTTCCCCAAGGAGTTATTTATAAAGTGCATCGATTGATATGTTCCCCCCAAGGAGTTATCTATAGAGTACATCGATTGACATGTTCCTCCAAGTAGTTATCTATAAAGTGCATCGATTGACATGTTTCCCCAAGGAGTTATCTATAGAGTACATCGATTGACATGTTCCCCCAAGTAGTTATCTATAGAGTGCATCGATTGACATGTTCCCCAAGTAGTTATCTATAGAGTGCATCGATTGACATGTTCCCCAAGGAGTTATCTATAAAGTGCATCGATTGACATGTTCCCCAAGAAGTTATCCATAAAGTGCATCGATTGACATGTTCCCCAAGTAGTTTTCTATAGAGTACATCGATGGACATGTTCCCCAAGGAGTTATATATAAAGTGCATCGATTGACATGTTCCCCCAAGGAGTTATCTATAGAGTGCATCGATTGACATGTTCCCCCAAGTAGTTATCTATAGAGTGCATCGATTGACATGTTCCCCAAGAAGTTATCTATAAAGTGCATCGATTGACATGTTCCCCAAGGGGTTATCTATAGAGTGCATCGATTGACATGTTCCCCAAGGAGCTATCTATAAAGTGCATCGATTGACATGTTCCCCAAGGAGTTATCTATAGAGTGCATCGATTGACATGTTCCCCAAGAAGTTATCCATAAAGTGCATCGATTGACATGTTCCCCAAGTAGTTTTCTATAGAGTACATCGATTGACATGTTCCCCAAGGAGTTATCTATAGAGTGCATCGATTGACATGTTCCCCCAAGTAGTTATCTATAGAGTGCATCGATTGACATGTTCCCCAAGAAGTTATCTATAGAGTGCATCGATTGACATGTTCCCCAAGGAGCTATCTATAAAGTGCATCGATTGACATGTTCCCCAAGTAGTTATCTATAGAGTGCATCGATTGACATGTTCCCCAAGGAGTTATCTATAAAGTGCATCGATTGACATGTTCCCCAAGAAGTTATCCATAAAGTGCATCGATTGACATGTTCCCCAAGTAGTTTTCTATAGAGTACATCGATTGACATGTTCCCCAAGGAGTTATCTATAAAGTGCATCGATTGACATGTTCCCCAAGTAGTTATCTATAGAGTGCATTGATTAACATGTTCCCCAACGAGTTATCTATAGAGTGCATCGATTGACATGTTCCCCAAGGAGTTAACTATAGAGTGCATTGATTGACATGTTCCCCCAAGGAGTTATCTATAGAGTACATCGATTGACATGTTCCCCAAGTAGTTATCTATAGAGTGCAGCGATTGACATGTTCCCCAAGTAGTTATCTATTGAGTACATCGATTGACATGTTCCCCAAGTAATTATCTATAGAGTGCATCGATTGACATGTTCCCCAAGTCGTTATCTATAGAGTGCATCGATTGACATGTTCCCCAAGAAGTTATCTATAGAGTACATCGATTGACATGTTCCCCAAGGGGTTATCTATAGAGTACATCGATTGACATGTTCCCCAAGTAGTTATCTATAGAGTGCATCGATTGACATGTTCCCCAAGTAGTTATCTATTGAGTGCATCGATTGACATGTTCCCCAAGTAGTTATCTATAGAGTGCATCGATTGACATGTTCCCCAAGGGGTTATCTATAGAGTACATCGATTGACATGTTCCCCAAGTAGTTATCTATAGAGTGCATCGATTGACATGTTCCCCAAGTAGTTATCTATAGAGTACATCGATTGACATGTTCCCCAAGTAGTTATCTATAGAGTGCATCGATTGACATGTTCCCCAAGTAGGTATATATAGAGTGCATCGATTGACATGTTCCCCAAGCAAGAATATCTTGTCATTGTCGTCATCTTTATGTTCCACTTGTCGTAAACACTTCCTGGTACTTTCCTCGTTCATGACTTATCACCGGGTTTTAACTAGATTAACACGACGGGTGTCACTAGTGGAGCAGGAACCGCTTACCATTCCGAGGCACCTGAGTTCACCCCCGGTTTTAAGTGGGGTTTGTGTTACTCGATCTTTAGTTTTATGTGTATGTTTTGTTTATCGTTGTTTGTCCTTTTGTACTTTTTCTTTTGGCCATTGTGTTGTCTGTTATTCTGCGATTTACGGATTCTGATTGCCTCTTTGGTATTTTCAAAATCTTCTTAGGACAGTTTGTGCTCAGTAGAATATACAAAAATGGACCATACTGATTGGACAGAATAAGGAAAGTTTTGGGCATCCTGAAGGGGTAATTAGAAGCTGTAAATCGAAGAATGACATACAATCCATCCAATCACCAAAAGAAACAGAACAATGGGACAAACAATAATCAACAAAGCACTATGCAGCAAAGTACAAATCACGTGGTATTGGTATAAACATATTTAATCATGATAAACTGGTATAATGTTACAATACACACAAATTTTGTTTTAGCATGACAGGATTCGGAAACAAGCTAAGCTTATACTAATCCGTCTCCTATGAATTATAATTGACTAATATAGCAAGCAAGTTATAGAACATGCTACATGACAAATCTAAAAAAAAACAATAATAGACAGTGGAATAACAAAACAGAAAGATATAAAATTAGTAATACAGATGAAATGCAACTTAGAAATATGATGTAAATCTTTAGTTTTTAAGAATAAAGTTCTATACCTTGATAAAAATGTCTATATTTTGATCTACACTTAAGGTGTCTGACCCCTTTAGTAGAAGTTTAACATCAATAGTAACCGGATAATTGATTGTATACATGAGTTCATTACGTGATATTAAAGTCGTGTTGGACGCCAGTATGCATGCATAAATAGCATAAATATTTCGGAAAACAATTAGGAGTAAAGATGGACCATGCATCTTCATACATGGAATTCACAACGAGGGACTGCAAATGTGTATTTGGACGATATGAACAACGCAAACCCCATTTGACAACAGGGGCGAATTCAGATGCTCCGGTAGCGTAAGAAGTTCCTGCTTCACTGATGGAACCCGTCGTGTTATTCTTGTGAATAATGTTACTCTGTTTAAAGACATGTTCCATGTGCATGTAAGGGCCCGGGTGGCTCAATGAGTTAGGTAGTTAGATTACCTAACAACTCATACAAGCCTATCACCAATAATGTGTTGGTTCGCACCCGGCTTTGTAAATTACAAAAAGGGTGCACTCGACTCGCAGCCACAAGTAATAAAGTTTACCAGTTGCTTGCCCATAGTCGGTGGTTCTCTCCGTGGACTCCGGCTTCTGCCACCACTAAAACTGGTCGCCATGGCATAGCTGAAATATTGCTGAAAGTGGCGTTAAAACACAAAAAATCTAATCAAATCAAATCAAATGCATGTAAATTGTATTATGCACATATTTATCCACCACGATTTAATTGAAATATTGTTGAAAGTGTCATTAAGCACCATAACCCTATTTCACCTTTCTGTTCTTGTTTTTTCCCCCTTGTATTGTGTTGCTGAATAGGCCAGTCTAGTCAATACACATTTTATACCATGATCCATAATAGTGTAATTATGTGAAATATGTATTTGGTGTCATAACTAAAAACATTATCTTACGTTTGATGAACGTGTTCATTTTGATTTGTAAAGGACGAGGAATGAATGAAATAAAGAAATAGTTTCTGGTTAAGAATATATTCATTATTTATAAATAGCACTAGAATATCATACTTCATTGACAAGTAGTGTACTTTTACAGCCAAATCAGTTCTAAAAATAGCCAATTAGTGACATCTTTTTCGTTTTCAAACAACTTTATTTGACAATAATTCTGATAGATGTAATGTATATCGTTTTCGCGCCTTTTGTTTGGACAGGAGCACTGTCACCTGTTTGCTTTTGATCCTTTATAACTCGATGAACATTTGCGTGCCGGGACTACTTTTTTGTGTAACCAGTGTAAACAATATGGCAACCGCCGACGGAAACTATGATAGTGTCCAATTGAAAGCAATCCTGAAATCAGTTTACTAATTAAAGCAGGTCAAATATTCACATTGAAGAATTGTAAGGATTAAACCGTTCTTTTCATGAGTTCATGTATATATAAACGGTGTCGATGCACTCACAAACTTTACTTAAACGTCCGTTAGTCGCTTATTCAATTTGTGCCTGCATCGATACCGTCTACACATGCATGAACTCATGAAAAGACGGGTTTAATCCTATATTAAATGTCTAAAAACAAAACAAACAAAACTTTTGAAAACGTAGGCTGCATGTTATATCTACGTTTTAGATAATTATGAATTGCTAATACATCGGTATATATGTTACAGTAAATTTGTAAAATTAGTAATTTTGTAAAATTACTGAAATTTTCAGTAATAATGTAAAATTACTGGCCACTTTAGTAATTTTGTAAAATCACAAAAAATTTCAGGAATTTTACAAAATTACTGAAATTTTAATTAGGAATTTGACAAGTTTACTGAAATGTATTTTACTTGCTTTAATATTAGAACAACAAGAATAAAGACTAATGTTAACATTAATTCACTAATACTATATGAAGCAATACTAAAAATGCAACATAAGCTTACGGTTTTGAGCTTGTTCATGTATTTTTTCATTCAATGACTTATTTGTTTCCTGCTTATCTTGACATTGAATCAATACGATGTCAGTTTAACATTATTTATTAAAGTTTCAAAAACTGTATGACACACACAATCTTACATCACTCAAAATATGAAATAGTAATATTATGGTCATTTATTTTTACAAGACAGGTTTGGGTGACATCTACTATTGCATAACTCAGGGGCGGATCCAGGGGGGGGGGGCGCACCCGGCGCCCACCTCCCCCTCCCCCTAATATTGGAAAAAATATGATTTGTTGGCGTAAAATCTTGATTTTTCACACGAAATACCCAAGCAAATTTCGCGCATCCCTCCGCTCGGCGCAATTTTTTTAAGTGTGCCCCCCCCCCCTAACTTGAAATCCTGGATCCGCCCCTATAACTTGCCCGCTTTACGACATGCACATCGATTTTGCTCACAACGATTGTTGCTATGGTAAGGGCAAACAATCGATATTAAATTTTGACAGCATGCGATATGCAATTTGATAAATTAAGACCTATCTGCAACTTTACGGACAACCATTGTACATGCAAGTGAAGAAGAAGAAGTATTTTCAATTCAATCTAAGCATAGATTAATATTAATAACAAGTTATTTCTTTGATATCTGATTATCAGTGGCAGATTCAGAGGGGGTTCCGGTCCCCCTTTTGTCATAAAATACAAGAAAACTCTGGGAACATCCGGAAACAGGAGGGGGGTATTTTGCAAACATTTGATAAGTAGGGAAACAAATCCGTACTCTGATCTTTGAAAATGAACAATTGATATTTTTTAATAGAATGAATAAAGCAATTTTCCCAAATTTTCACAAAAAAAAAATCATTTTCTTTAAAGGGAGATAATTTATGTAACTAGTATCCCTTACTATATCAAGATATAACAGATATATCATTCGAGATTGAAGACTCTTGAGTATTTAACTTACTTTTTGATTATGTAGTAGTAGAAATTGGTTTTGTCTTCATTCTTTGATTCTGTTGATATGAGGTGAATTATTTCCTCGTACTTTTCCCTGTTCCATTTGTTACATTTTTGTTTTTTGGGTATAATTTTGTTCACCACTCAAACACATCTGTGCTTGAGCCATTTTACAAACTAACTGACCATTTGTTATGAAAAAAAACTTTCACATAGTTTAATAAAATGTGCTCACTATTGAGACCTTTATTGATGTACATGCTCAAACACATGTACATGTATTTATTTATCACCTGACATGAATTCCTTTAACTTAAACTATGATTAATCCAATCAGTAAATTTGTCAAATAAATGTTGAAATTTTCAGTAATTTAGTAAAATTACTGGTTTATTTCAGTAATTTTAGAAAATTACTGACCTATTTAGTAATTTTACAAAATTACTGATTTTTCAGTAATTTTGCAAAATTACTGGTTTTACAAATTTACCATAACATATATACTTGGTAGATCGGTATATATGCTGGTACACTATCAATTCATTGGGGCATCAGGGGTGATCGTGATCGTGGTCGCATGGTAGTTGGATGTACAAGTACCTGTGCAACCAGTGCCTATGACAACTAAATTTGTGAGTTCGAATTCCGCTCATGGTGTGGTGTACTCGATGTAACGTTATGTGAACATTTTTGTCAGTGGCTTGTCCCAGGTCGGTTGTTTTCTCCGGGTACTCCAGTTTCCTCCACCAATAAATCTGACAGCAACGATATACTGAAATATTGTTGAAATATTGTCCTAACCACCCCTACCCCTAAACTGAATGCAAATTTAATCTTATCCATGTATCCCACTGCTCAAATAAAAACACTATAATCCTAATACTTGAGAGCATCTTTCACATCGAGGCTGACATGGGCTTTCTTGCTCCAAAAATAATTTTAATTATTTTGGTCTGTCTATTAAAAAAGGATATATATACTAGTAAGTTCAAAAACTACTTGGATATTACAAAAATTATTAATTGCTTTAGATGTTTCTGAAGTGTCCGTTATGATATTTTTGTCTAAAGATTATTGGGATTTAACCAACAGATTTTACCTCCTTATCTGATGTCCATTTAACTAGGAGTATTCACTCTCCCTATTCGACTGACCATGTTCATGTTTTCGTTCATTTTTGTCTAATCTGCTTTACAGGGGGGGGGGGGGGGTTCCTATCAACAGGTTTTTTAGTGAATGTCCCAAACCAGGAATTGAATATCCATTAACATATGGCGTGGTCTTTTTGTCAAATAATTAAATACTGTTTACTGATTTGAGGCGAGAGATAGTTAGCTGTTCATTTTGTTGATAGTGGTCGAATTATCCACCACTGTATAGACTTTCTTTATAATAACAAATGCAAAACATAAATAAAAGAACAAGACCTCGGACAGCGTGACCTACCAACAAGCAAAGAGGAAGTGGAAGATCATGCACTCTGTGGGGGAGAGGACCATAATATGTAAATGTTATTAATAAAGGATATACGATACTATGTATTTATACTGTGGTCGGGAAAATGTCCGCATGCATGACCACTTCCGCCATTATATGTACGGTCATGTTAATTATTTGTCGTTCGGAACAATTATGATCATGTCATTACAGAAATAACTGGAGGGTATAATTTAAGTTGTTAACGTACGATTGTGTCGGTCAATAGTGTGTTCTTAACACAGTGATAATTCATTGTTATTTGTGGTATACCTATATTCGTGGATTTCAAACATGGTATCAAACCACGAAAGTAAGAATTAGCGAATAATTGTTACCAGATACTTATGTATACTGAATATCGAAGGGTCAATCAAAAATAGACAATCCAGAAAAATAAAGGGTACACAAGACAAAGAAAAACAAGACACGGTATGTGGTGGACACCACTTTACACAAGCAAACACAAATTACGCAAGTAAAACATGAACCCTCCTACAAACAACTGCAGGTAAAGACGATCCGAACATACTTTGCTACATCACTACCAACCGCTTTCTCTACCTCCATCCCCCTCTCTCTCTCTCTCTCTCTCTCTCTCTCTCTCTCTCTCTCTGTGTGTTCTTGTTCAATTGAAACGTAGATATCAAATATATTGCGCACGACACTTTTCTGTCACTATAGGTTGGATCAGTGAGCTACTATGTACTGTTATGCATGGTCATTTATCTTCATGTAAGCTTGACTAATAGTTGTTGGGTGTCATTATATTGTCATCTACACTCTTCCAGAATATTAGATATATGGTGGGGCCCGGTTGGCTCAATGAGTTAGGTAGTTGGATTGCCTATAAACTCATACATGCCTATCATCAATACGGCGTGAACCAATAATGTGTTGGTTCGCACCCGGCTTTGTAAATTACAAAAAGGGTACACTCGACTCGCAGTCGCAAGTGATAAAGTTTACTAGTTGCTTGCCTATGGTCGGTGGTTCTCTCCGGGTACTCCGGCTTCTTCCACCATTAACACTGGTAGCCATGATATAGCTGAAATATTGCTTAAAGTGGCGCTAAACATCAAAATCAAATCAAATCAAATCATAGATATATGTTTTTTTTTGTAACTTGATCCGTTAAATATGCATAGCTGACATAGTTCTACATTGACGATAAACAAATATTAGGTACCCCCATTTTTCAACTGTGTTTTTCCTCCGACACAGAATTGTTTTGTTTCACACGAATCAAAAATTAGATTATTGTATAATATAAAAAAAAAAGATAATATTTCTTCTTATTCAACAAGCATTTCTTCTTGAAAACTGCAAAATTTGGCGGTTATTTCAGAAACGAGACATGCGCACTAACTTATATATTTACGTTCTTATTGTCAATGTCGAAGTGTTTTGAGAATCTGTCTGCATGGTATATTAAGATGGAGTTTTCGTTCTTTAACTTTTATGGAAGGATGTTCTTTGTATTTTATACAATAATTCAAGTGAAGATTAGTTAGAGGCTGAACACAATGGCATCTGATTTAGAACTTCATTATGATATAAAGTTACTCGCTGTCATGATGCGACCTTATAAAGAGTACGACAGATTACAAATTATATAGCATGGGATAAGCTTACGATTGTTAAGAAATTTAGAGGTAAATGGAGTTAGAGTTAGGGTTATGGTGTTTAACGCAACTATCAAAAATATTTCAGTTATATCGTGGTGGTCAGTTTTGTTGATGGGAGGACACCTGGGGTACCCGGAGAAAACCACCGACCTGTCGCAAGTCACTGACAAACTTTATCACATAATGTTGTTTCGAGTACATACACGCACACCTCGCCTGAGTGGGATTCGAACTCACAACGTTAGATGTAGAGTGCACAGGATAGTCATGACTGTAAATAAAGTGAAGAAAAAACACAATAGCTAAGGTCAGATGTATTTTAGACAGTCTGGTTTTTTTAATGGACCATCTGTTTAAGTAGATTGATTTATGGGAACGTTTTAGTGCTCAATAAAGCAGGAGTTGTACAAGCCCAAGTATCTTACATGAAAAGAGTTTACAAATTCCGCCTACACAGCGATAAAGACCAAGAAAATTAATTTCACACGGTGTGGGTGGACGGTTTTTCTGTACTTAGGAAATTATTTTGTAATATACATGTGTTTAATGCATTGGTGGTATGTACATGTAGTACCATTTGGACAGGCTTAGCATAAAAACATCAACCAGTCGTAATAATTATGAAGTGTCTTAGTCAGTAACAATTTTGACTACTGTAAGACTACACCCGATTTTTTATTATACAAAACGCTGATCACTATGTTTTGGTAAAGGGTAAGTACACTATGTTTTGTGTAAGGGTAAGCACACTATGTTTTGTGTAAGGGTAAGCACACTATGGTTTGTGTAAGGATAAGCACACTATGTTTTGTGTAAGGGTAAGCACACTATGTTTTGTGTAAGGGTAAGCACACTATGTTTTGTGTAAGGGTAAGCACACAATGTTTTGTGTAAGGGTAGGCACACTATACTTTGTGTAAGGGTATGCACACTATGTTTTGTGTAAGGGTAAGCACACTATGTTTTGTGTAAGGGTAAGCACACTATGCTTTGTGTAAGGGTAAGCACACTATGTTTTGTGTAAGGGTAAGCACACTATGTTTTGTGTAAGGGTAAGCACACTATGTTTTGTGTAAGGGTAAGCACACTATGTTTTGTGTAAGGGTAAGCACACTATGTTTTGTGTAAGGGTAAGCACACTATGTTTTGTGTAAGGGTAGGCACACTATACTTTGTGTAAGGGTATGCACACTATGTTTTGTGTAAGGGTAAGCACACTATGTTTTGTGTAAGGGTAAGCACACTATGTTTTGTGTAAGGGTAAGCACACTATGTTTTGTGTAAGGGTAAGCACACTATGTTTTGTGTAAGGGTAAGCACACTATGTTTTGTGTAAGGGTAAGCACACTATGTTTTGTGTAAGGGTAAACACACTATGTTTTGTGTAAGGGTAAGCACACTATGTTTTGTGTAAGGGTAAGCACACTATGTTTTGTGTAAGGGTATGCACACTATGTTTTGTGTAAGGGTATGCACACTATGTTTTGTGTAAGGGTAAGCACACTATGTTTTGTGTAAGGGTAAGCACACTATGTTTTGTGTAAGGGTATGCACACTATGTTTTGTGTAAGGGTAAGCACACTATGTTTTGTGTAAGGGTAAGCACACTATGTTTTGTGTAAGGGTAAGCACACTATGTTTTGTGTAAGGGTAAGCACACTATGTTTTGTGTAAGGGTAAGCACACTATGTTTTGTGTAAGGGTAAGCACACTATGTTTTGTGTAAGGGTAAGCACACTATGTTTTGTGTAAGGGTAAGTACACTATGTTTAGTGTAAGGGTAAGCACACTATGTTTTGTGTAAGGGTAAGCACACTATGTTTTGTGTAAGGGTATGCACACTGTTTTGTGTAAGGGTAAGCACACTATGTTTTGTGTAAGGGTAAGCAAACTATGTTTTGTGTAAGGGTATGCACACTATGTTTTGTGTAAGGGTAAGCACACTATGTTTTGTGTAAGGGTAAGTACACTATGTTTTGTGTAAGGGTAAGCACACTATGTTTTGTGTAAGGGTAAGCACACTATGTTTTGTGTAAGGGTAAGCACACTATGCTTTGTGTAAGGGTAAGCACACTATGTTTTATGTAAGGGTAAGCACACTATGTTTTGTGTAAGGGTAAGCACACTATGTTTTGTGTAAGGGTAAGCACACTATGTTTTGTGTAAGGGTAAGTACACTATGTTTTGTGTAAGGGTAAGCACACTGTGTTTTATGTAAGGGTAAGCACACTATGTGTTGTGTAAGGGTAAGTACACTATGTTTTGTGTAAGGGTAAGTACACTATGTTTTGTGTAAGGGTAAGCACACTATGTTTTGTGTAAGGGTAAGCACACTATGTTTTGTGTAAGGATAAGCACACTATGCTTTGTGTAAGGGTAAGCACACTATGTTTTGTGTAAGGGTAAGCACACTATGTTTTGTGTAAGGGTAAGCACACTATGTTTTGTGTAAGGGTAAGCACACTATGTTTTGTGTAAGGGTAAGTACACTATGTTTTGTGTAAGGATAAGTACACTATGTTTTGTGTAAGGGTAAGCACACTATGTTTTGTGTAAGGGTAAGCACACTATGTTTTGTGTAAGGGTAAGCACACTATTTTTTATGTAAGGGTAAGCACACTATGTTTTGTGTAAGGGTAAGCACACTATGTTTTGTGTAAGGGTAAGCACACTATGTTTTGTGTAAGGGTAAGCACACTATGTTTTGTGTAAGGGTAAGTACACTATGTTTTGTGTAAGGGTAAGCACACTATGTTTTGTGTAAGGGTAAGCACACTATGTTTTGTGTAAGGGTATGCACACTATGTTTTGTGTAAGGGTAAGCACACTATGTTTTGTGTAAGGGTAAGCACACTATGTTTTGTGTAAGGGTAAGCACACTATGTTTTGTGTAAGGGTATCCACACTATGTTTTGTGTAAGGGTAAGCACACTATGTTTTGTGTAAGGGTAAGTACACTATGTTTTGTGTAAGGATAAGCACACTATGTTTTGTGTAAGGGTAAGTACACTATGTTTTGTGTAAGGGTAAGTACACTATGTTTTGTGTAAGGGTAAGCACACTATGTTTTGTGTAAGGGTACGCACCCTATGTTTTGTGTAAGGGTAAGTACACTATGTTTTGTGTAAGGGTAAGCACACTATGTTTTGTGTAAGGGTAAGCACACTATGTTTTGTGTAAGGGTAAGCACACTATGTTTTGTGTAAGGGTAAGCACATTATGTTTTGTGTAAGGGTAAGTACACTATGTTTTGTGTAAGGGTAAGCACACTATGTTTTGTGTAAGGGTAAGCACACTATGTTTTGTGTAAGGGTAACCACACTATGTTTTGTGTAAGGGTAAGTACACTATGTTTTGTGTAAGGGTAAGCACACTATGTTTTGTGTAAGGGTAAGCACACTATGTTTTGTGTAAGGGTAAGCACACTATGTTTTGTGTAAGGGTAAGCACACTATGTTTTGTGTAAGGGTAAGCACACTATGTTTTGTGTAAGGGTAAGCACACTATGTTTTGTGTAAGGGTAAGCACACTATGTTTTGTGTAAGGGTAAGCACACTATGTTTTGTGTAAGGGTAAGCACACTATGTTTTGTGTAAGGGTAAGCACACTATGTTTTGTGTAAGGATAAGTACACTATGTTTTGTGTAAGGGTAAGTACACTATGTTTTGTGTAAGGGTAAGCACACTATGTTTTGTGTAAGGGTAAGCACACTATGTTTTGTGTAAGGGTAAGCACACTATGTTTTGTGTAAGGGTAAGCACACTATGTTTTGTGTAAGGGTATGCACACTATGTTTTGTGTAAGGGTATGCACACTATGTTTTGTGTAAGGGTAAGTACACTATGTTTTGTGTAAGGGTAAACACACTATGTTTTGTGTAAGGGTAAGCACACTATGTTTTGTGTAAGGGTAAGCACACTATGTTTTGTGTAAGGGTAAGCACACTATGTTTTATGTAAGGGTAAGCACACTATGTTTTGTGTAAGGGTAAGCACACTATGTTTTGTGTAAGGGTAAGCACACTATGTTTTGTGTAAGGGTAAGTACACTATGTTTTGTGTAAGGGTAAGCACACTGTGTTTTATGTAAAGGTAAGCACACTATGTGTTGTGTAAGGGTAAGTACACTATGTTTTGTGTAAGGGTAAGTACACTATGTTTTGTGTAAGGGTAAGCACACTATGTTTTGTGCAAGGGTAAGCACACTATGTTTTGTGTAAGGGTAAGCACACTATGTTTTGTGTAAGGATAAGCACACTATGTTTTGTGTAAGGGTAAGCACACTATGTTTTGTGTAAGGGTAAGCACACTATGTTTTGTGTAACGGTAAGCACACTATGTTTTGTGTAAGGGTAAGCACACTATGTTTTGTGTAAGGGTAAGTACACTATGTTTTGTGTAAGGATAAGTACACTATGTTTTGTGTAAGGGTAAGCACACTATGTTTTGTGTAAGGGTAAGCACACTATGTTTTGTGTAAGGGTAAGCACACTATGTTTTATGTAAGGGTAAGCACACTATGTTTTGTGTAAGGGTAAGCACACTATGTTTTGTGTAAGGGTAAGCACACTATGTTTTGTGTAAGGGTAAGCACACTATGTTTTGTGTAAGGGTAAGTACACTATGTTTTGTGTAAGGGAAAGCACACTATGTTTTGTGTAAGGGTAAGCACACTATGTTTTGTGTAAGGGTATGCACACTATGTTTTGTGTAAGGGTAAGCACACTATGTTTTGTGTAAGGGTAAGCACACTATGTTTTGTGTAAGGGTATCCACACTATGTTTTGTGTAAGGGTAAGCACACTATGTTTTGTGTAAGGGTAAGTACACTATGTTTTGTGTAAGCATAAGCACACTATGTTTTGTGTAAGGGTAAGTACACTATGTTTTGTGTAAGGGTAAGCACACTATGTTTTGTGTAAGGGTAAGCACACTATGTTTTGTGTAAGGGTAAGCACCCTATGTTTTGTGTAAGGGTAAGTACACTATGTTTTGTGTAAGGGTAAGCACACTATGTTTTGTGTAAGGGTAAGCACACTATGTTTTGTGTAAGGGTAAGCACACTATGTTTTGTGTAAGGGTAAGCACATTATGTTTTGTGTAAGGGTAAGTACACTATGTTTTGTGTAAGGGTAAGCACACTATGTTTTGTGTAAGGGTAAGCACACTATGTTTTGTGTAAGGGTAAGTACACTATGTTTTGTGTAAGGGTAACCACACTATGTTTTGTGTAAGGGTAAGTACACTATGTTTTGTGTAAGGGTAAGCACACTATGTTTTGTGTAAGGGTAAGCACACTATGTTTTGTGTAAGGGTAAGCACACTATGTTTTGTGTAATGGTAAGCACACTATGTTTTGTGTAAGGGTAAGCACACTATGTGTTGTGTAAGGGTAAGCACACTATGTTTTGTGTAAGGGTATGCACACTATGTTTTGTGTAAGGGTAAGCACACTATGTTTTGTGTAAGGGTAAGCACACTATGTTTTGTGTAAGGGTAAGCACACTATGTTTTGTGTAAGGGTAAGCACACTATGTTTTGTGTAAGGATAAGTACACTATGTTTTGTGTAAGGGTAAGCACACTATGTTTTGTGTAAGGGTAAGCACACTATGTTTTGTGTAAGGGTAAGCACACTATGTTTTGTGTAAGGGTAATCACACTATGTTTTGTGTAAGGGTAAGCACACTATGTTTTGTGTAAGGGTAAGCACACTATGTTTTGTGCAAGGGTAAGCACACTATGTTTTGTGTAAGGGTAAGTACACTATGTTTTGTGTAAGGGTAAGCACACTATGTTTTGTGTAAGGGTAAGCACACTATGTTTTGTGTAAGGGTATGCACACTATGTTTTGTGTAAGGGTAAGCACACAATGTTTTGTGTAAGGGTAAGCACACTATGTTTTGTGTAAGGGTAAGCACACTATGTTTTGTGTAAGGGTAAGCACACTATGTTTTGTGTAAGGGTATCCACACTATGTTTTGTGTAAGGGTAAGCACACTATGTTTTGTGTAAGGGTAAGTACACTATGTTTTGTGTAAGGATAAGCACACTATGTTTTGTGTAAGGGTAAGTACACTATGTTTTGTGTTTTGTGTTTTGTGTTTTGTTAAAAGTGGCGTTAAACTCCAAAACCCATTTCATCTACTGTATTGTCTGTCTTTTGATTTACAGTTTTTAGATTTTCCCTTTGGTGTCTAAATTTTTTTCTTAGATTTCAAAGTTTTTAATACTATCACAAGGTCGAGACCTTCAGGGTATCATCTTCCTATATTATAAGATATATTTTTATTTGAACTTTACAGAACCTAATAAATGAAATAATTACTAACGCTGAGGTCAATCTTTCTCAGATATAGGCAACCATAGCTGATTTTTATCATATGTAAGATTGGTTTTCTTGCTCCCAAAGATGGTTTGATTAGTTGGCGTTCCAATCTGTTTACTATTATTATGAGTGTATCCAGTGCCGGATTTAGATAAAGAGAGGCCCTATGCTAATCCACTTGTGAGGCCCCTCCCAAATCCCCACCTTCACAACTGGAGGAAGATGGAAGTGTGTTTAATAAATTTCAATAAAGGCAAAGATGATGAGAAGTGTTTAAAATTCTGCAGTATTCTGAAATGGAGTGCAACTGTGCAAGGAAATTTACTGAAGGATTGCTTAGAAAGTACAGTACGTTATGACGACATAAGTGTGAAAGTCCAATAACAGTGTTGAAAATATTATACACCTTGGCCGGAGGCCCCCAATCAGTTGAGGCCCTAAGCTTCAGCCTATCGAATCTATCGGTAAATCTGGCACTGAGTGCATCTGATGCACAGTAAATCTGGCACTGAGTGCATCTGATGCACAGCTTATTAATGTTATTCCAAACACACGTCGTCCGCACTTAATTAGTTATCTACGTTATATTAGTTTTGCCCACTATGCAGATTATATCACCCAAATGCAAGATTCACAATATACCACACTTATTATAAGGGAACGACCATTTAACTTGAAGGGGGTGAGGGGTTATAGTTTTTTTCCTAAAAAAAAATATTCTGATTCCCAATGTTGCTGAAAAAATATTCTGATTTTCGTGGAGGGAAAAAAAATCTGATTCATAGTTTTTGTCATATAACCTAATGTTGAATTCTGGGGAAAAAAATTCTGAACGAAACAAAAAACCATAACCAGCTGATCTGTACTTTAAGTACTTAATAATGCTTAAATATTCCTTATATCGTAAAGATTTTCCTTTTTGTAGTACGACATGTTACAAATCAGCGACAAACTTTATCACATAAGATTGTATCCATTACACTTTGTCATTATCACAATTCGAACTCGGAGCTTGATGGGTAATTAGGGTTATTGTGCTTATTTTCACTTTCAACAATTATTTTTGCTATATATGGTGGTCAGTTTTATTGGTGGGGTAAACCGGAGGACCAGAAGGAAACCACAGACCTGCCGTAAGTCACTGACAAACTTTATCACATGGTGTTGTATTGAGTACACCTCGCCATGAGCGGGGTTCACACTCACAACGTTAGTGGTGATAGGCACTAATTGCATAGGTAGCTGTAAATCCAACTACCATATGCTCATGACCACGACGGCCCTTATCTCAGGACTTACGTACACCCTATCACATAAACCAATTGTATTGTATATGCGCATTTGTTTACGTCTTTCCGCTTGCGTACGCATCTTTAGAAAATTGGAGTATGTGTGTTAGAGGTATTAATGGACATGACACATGCATCCAACATTTTAACAATGAGGCGACGATTTCATAAAATATAGAATTATTAAAATAGCAGACAGTAGTATACACTTAGTGACTGGTACCTGTATGTATGTAAAACCAGTTTATTGTTCCCCCGAGTCCAATCGTAACTACTCGGCCATTCTCGCTACCTTGCAAATAACCTCGTACGTACATAATAGAAATTCTTCTTAAATTGTTTGTCGGAAGTTAAGTTAAGTTAAGCCGCACAAAAATATAGTCCACGAAAATCCAATATGGAAGACATACTAAGTAAAATCTAATCATGCAAAACTAATTAAAACGTTAATTGAAATATAGAAAATTGCTTAAAATATAACTTTATCAAACTTTTATGTAACTGACATGTGAAAAGTAGTGCGATTTATACGCCTAATGCATACGAGGTTATTTGCAGGGTAGCGAGAATGGCCGAGTAGTTACGATTTCCCCGAGTCAGCAACTATTTCCCAAGGTGAAATCTCTGGTGAATAGCACAGACGTTTTTTTGACTATTCAGTTCATTACACAATTTACTAGTAAATAGAATATTAATGAACATGAGTTTGTATTAGGAAAATGTATACTGAGTATAATAATAACATGTATGTCTATAAGTATTCTGTTATAGATTACACGTGCATACCCCAAAGCAAGAACTTTGTCTACAGATATCCATGTTTCAGAACCCACGTGCATTCCCAAAAACAACAGCTTTGTCAAGATATATCTACGTTTTAAAGCTCACGTGCATCTCCCGAGACAAAAGCTATAACTATATTGAGGTATCCACGTTTTAGAACACACGCGCACGTGCATAAGTATTCATTCTCCTAAGATAATTATTCATTATATAGTAGGTTATTATAAGTTCAAGTGTATTATGGACAATCTCATTATGTTGTATGATAGATGGACAGATAGTTCGCTTGTTCTTCAGAAAATCGTCAACCATGCAATAAAGAGGTTTTTTTTTGTTATGCGTAAGGTCCAATGAAAAGATATAAATCATAATAAATATTATTTAATTTCTCCTTTTATTATTAATAGTATATACTTTAGATACATAATGTACTATAAAAATGAAAACTACAAAATACCACACTGTCTGGAGATATAAAAAAAAAACTGAAAAAGAAACAGAACAAAATATCGATATGAAAGCCAAAAAATACCACACTATCGGGACATATCCAAAATATATTCGAAAATCGTAGAATCAAGGAAAAAAATCGATATGAAAAAAAAATGAAAAAAAAACACACTGTCGGGACATATAAAAAAAAATAGTCGAAAAATCGTAGATAAAGGGAAAAAATCGATATGAAAAAAAAATTAAAAAAAATACCACACTCGGGATATATCCAAAATATAGTCGGAAAATCGTAGAAACAAAATTAAAATATCGATATGGAAAAAAAAACAACAAAAAAAACCACATTGTCGGGACACATCCAAAAAGTAATCGAAACAACTTGGAAATAGAAAAAAAATGGAGATGAAAACCAAAAAATACCTCACTGCCGGGACATATCCAAAAACTAATGGAAAAATCGTAGAAATGGAGAAAAAAATCGATATGAAAACCAAAATTACCACACTGTCGGAATACATGTAGTTCCAAAATATATTCAGAAAAAACAGAGACAATATCGCACATTATTCTATTATTGTCTACTCCTGAGGGAACTGTTCTCCTATAGTGTTGTCTGGTGAGGTATAGTGCCTGATAAGGGAGATAAATCTTGACAAAAATATATAAAAATTACGCGAGAAAATCTATGCCACAGGTATAGTCCCTGCGGGAAATCGTTTGAAACTGGTATAGTTCCCGTCGCTAGGTATAGTCTCCCGTTGTCAAGTGTACTGTTCAAAAATAGTACACACTGATTATCCAATCAAAATACAGCATTTTCGTATGTTATGTACTAAATGACCGCTCACTTTCTTTGCTTAGTTAAGGCACTAAAAGAAAAATTGACCGGTTACTAAAAACGTAGATATCAAATTTAGTGCGCACGACGCGTTTCTGAAGATCCTTTTTCACGTTCCTTTCACTAAATAATTCTAAGTTTTGTGATTTCGTTGATCGCATCTATCCCATTGAGCTTGAAATAAAGTATACCACAGATACAGATAGGTTTGCTTCATAGCTTGACCTACATCTCGAAATTGACAGTTAGGCGCGGTTACGAGCGAAACTTTACAAAAGAGATGATTTCAATTTTCCCATTGTAAACTTTCCATTTATAAGTACCAACATTCCAGGAGCACCTGCATATGGAGTATATATCTCTCAGTTGATAAAGTAAGAGCTTGTAATTCCTATTAGGATTTTCCTGATAGAGAGTTGCTGCTAACAATGAAGCTACTGAACCAAGGGTTCTTATTGGTTACTTTGAAGTCATCAATTCGAAAGTTTTACGGTCGCCACCATGACTTGGTTAACCGTAATGGTTTATCTGTGTCACAAAAGATCACGGATATGATCCACTTGTCGTAAACACTCCCTGGTTCTTTCCGCATTCATGACTTATCATCGGGGTTGTAACTAGATTACCATGACGGGTGCCACTAGTGGGGTAAGAACTGCTTACCTTTCCGGAACACCTGAGTTCACCCTGGTTTTTAGTGGGGTTCGTAGAACTCGATCTTTAGTTTTATGTGTATGTTTTGTAGATCGTTGTTTGTGCTTTAGTCCTTTTTTGGCCATTGTGTTGTTTGTCCTTCTTCGATTTACGGACTCTGATTTACCCTGTGGCATGTTCAAGCTTTTCTTCATTAGTTACACTCAAAACCAAAATATTTGAAAGACAAATAAGTATAAAGCCTTTGGAAGCAAGAAACCAGCTAAAGTCACCTATGCCTGAGGGAGGAGAATCTTCCTTTTAATGATAATTCTATGATTTATGAACATTATTTAAGAACTTTAAATTTCGATAGATTAATATACATGTGTATGAGCCCCTCCGACGAAAAATTTATGTCACTGGCAACGAAAAAATAGGATATGAATGAAAAATTGCGATCTGACATTTTTTGGAAAAAATAGATATATATTTGTCCCTGAAAAAAGTCTTGATTGGTAATGTTATTTGTCACAGCAATCTTTATGAATATGATTGACAAATTTCGATCTGACATAATATGAAATATAACATATATGTCCCTGAAAAAAAGTCTTAGATCAGCGACAATTATTTATTATGTATTATTACTTTTACAGTCATGACACTAAGTACCAATTTTCACCAGACAGAAAGACAATATTTTCTTTTCACAATTTCCATTTTTTTCTATTGATAATTAGTCATTTGTCATTTAATGTGAAAGTATTTTTATTTGTTGTAACCAAATTTCGTAATTTCTACAAAATTCATTGGTCCATGGGTTCTTGAATTCGTGGATTCTGCAAAATGCAGTGATCCATGGCTTCTTAAATTCGTGGTTGGTAATGCAACAATTAATGGGAAAGTTGTATTTCGTTGGATTTTAGTTTTCGTCGATCGATCTCGCCACAACGGAAATATACCTTTACCAGACGCACCCACAGGCAGCTTAAATTGTCATGGACAAAATTCGACACAACGGGGTTATACTGATATTTCAGAATTAGCATATTATTAACACATTTTACGTGTCTTTTCATGTCATTAGGTCTTTTACATTGGAATATATTGTTCATATTTATTATCAAGGTATTTATTTGGATTTTTCGAATCCGAGGTTTTATTTATGGTCACTAAAACACGCAGCAAAATCATGAAAATGTACACTCGGAACATTTCTGCATTGAGTGTACAATCAAGCGTTAATGATGACAACACGTGCCACAGAAAAACATATGAATTGAGATATATTTAAGTGTATTCATAAGTCAGATGAGTACTATTTTTTTATGTAATGATAATTATTGTTGCTCGTCGGTCGTAAATCAGTATGACTAATAGCTCTTGGTTTTTTGACAAGACATTTGAATTCTCCGCAAAAAAATGCGGAACTTGCAAAAGGAAAACGGCTATTATGGACAAAGCCTCTCGTTTTGCCAATCGATACATTTTTTTGTAAACGTTGAAAATGAACATGAAATGCTAGGTTTTGTGTACAGATGTACTCATGTTCTAATCCTGACAGTTGGTGATTGTTCTTAGAGATTGTCTCAAGAAGAGCTTAAAGATACCAAAGGGGTAATCAGAATCCGTAATTCAAGGAAGGATAGACTACACAACGACCAAAAGAAAAAGAACAAAAGGAACAAACAACGATCTACAAGAAGAGTTTGAAGATACCAAGGGGGTAATCAGAATCCGTATATCGAAGAACAGACACCACAATGGCCAAAAGAAAAAGTACAAAAGGACAAACAACCATAAGAAGAGTTTGAAGATACCAAGGGGGTAATCAGAATCCGTATATCGAAGAACAGACACCACAATGGCCAAAAGAAAAAGTACAAAAGGACAAACAACCATCAACAAAACATGCATATAAAACTAAAGATCGAGTAACATGAACCCCACTAAAAAAACTGGTGGTGAACTCAGGTGCTCCGGAAGGATAAGCAGTTCCTGCTCCACTAGCGTCACCCGTCGTTTTACTTTGGTTACAAGTACAGTAATCCTTCTTTAGCTATGTTTATATACCGTCAACTATTCTACTAAATGGTTTAGAAATATGGCATTTTTAACAAATAGAAATAAATCCTTTCGTCCTTTTTCCTTTGGCTATTGTATTTTCGACTTCCGGTTACATTAACCCTTTGGTATCTTCAAACTTTTCTTGTGGACGATAGTAAAATATAGAATTGCGTGACATATCTTTCTTTTTAGCTTTGAACTTTATATAATACTTTATAGTTTTAAATTTGTAAGGTCTTAACCCATAGTGGAGAAGGAACTGCTTACCCTTCCGGAATAGCTGAGTCTCACCCTCGGCATTTGTTTGTTTTTTGTAGATCATTGTTTGTCTTTTTTTTCTTGGCCATTGCATTGTTTGTCCTTCGATTTAAAGCGACTGATTACACCTTTGGTATCTTCAAACATACATTTTATGCGTGTGATAAATGCTTTTTTTCCTTAAAACACATCGAAACGTTTTTATCTTGAACCAGACTTGATCCGGTTCATGTTTACGTTTTTTTCTCTCATAAGTTGACATCGATATATAATATGATATACCAGTCTCACATTTTATGATCACCGCGACGCTTGTAAAACGTCTTGTAATGATCATTATTTTTTTTACCAAATTAATTAATGTGAATATGTGCGTTTTGGGTCACATTGTACCGCAGACTGCCATATAGATCATGTTCTGGTTATTTGCTAAAAAAAAACGTAGACATCAAATTTCACGTCTTTCTTGAATGGCTTTCATCAGGTAGAGGCTCAAAATCGAAAGTTTAAAAAGTCAAATAATTTAAAGTTTTAGGAGCAATAACACTATAGGATATAAACAGTATTTCCAATATCAGCTAAGGTCACCGGGGTCATATGTCATGGTCTTTTTTGTGTTCAGCGAGTTCAATTAAGATTAAAGAGATGATTGTTCGTTTTGTTGATATTGGTAGAATTAGATCTTAGAACATTCATCAGCACGTAATAATTCAATTATTGGTGCATAGCTAGTGAAAGTCAGTTTGTCATCCGAATATCATTAAATCTTTAAAAGAATAGTTTATTCAGTGTTCTGTGTTAAACTTTGTCTGGTGATGGCGGACATCTTTAATCTTTTGAATGATAACATACATACATATCGTATTGCTAAGTGAGGATTACATCGGTGGTGTCATGGTTAGCGTGTTCGCATCGCATGCGGTAACTCATGGGTTCTTTAAGCCTCTTTCGGGTCAACCCAAAGGCAATACAATTGGTATTTGTTGCTTCTCCGCTAAGCATATTTAAAAAGTAAGAGCAAAAATATGTTGACACAAAATCGTGATTTGTCCGGGTGGTGCCACGTGTCTACCCGTGGACAGTTGTGTCAGTATACGAGCACTATAACAATTCAACTATTAAAGCGTGTTGGTCTAGTACATAGGGGACTTCATCATCGTCATCTTATCGAAATCTAATTATATCACTTATCTCTTGTTCACACGAAATACCCCAAAAATGTTCGCGCCCCCCTCCGCTCAGGGCAATTATTTTAAGTGCGCCCCCCCCCCCCCCCCCCCCCCCCCCCCATAACTTGAAATCCTGGATCCGCCCCTGATTGTTTTGTACAGATGCAAACCCTATAGTGCTTTATTAAAAAAAAATATACACCAAGGACAAGCACAAAATAGTACTGTTCACGGTTTGATCAAAGGGAGATAATCCCGTCTTGATATTGAGTTTTGCTTAAACGTAGTAATGATAGCAATATAAATATAGTACAAACACAGTTAGATCCTGTCAATATTGTGAGTGAGTGGTTGTTGTTTAACGCCGATGCAACAAATTTTCAGCTATATTATGGCGAGAACAAGTTAATTTTCAATAAAAATAATGATGAGGTCCGCTTTGTACTTGACCAACACGCTGAGTTTGATTTTTATAGTGATAGCCCATTGAAACAACGGTCCGCGGGTAGACATGTTGCCCCACTCGGGCACATTATCCGAATCCAAGCTAACCAGTTTTTGCTCTTTCTGCTTAATGCTACGTGCTTAGCGGAGAAGCAACAAATATCAATTTTAAAGTCTTTGGTTTGATCCGACCGCTGCTCGAACCCACGATCTACCGCACTCGGGGCGAGCACGCTAATCATTACACCACCGATGCGGTTCTAAGGTACTGAAATATTGTTGAAAGTGGCGTTAAATACCATAACCCCTCCCACTCTGTTAGAGCCTGTCAATATAGTATGCATCTTTAAGTAGACCATAATTAATTAGAATCCTGGCACATTTACGGTCCTTCCTTAAAATATAATTATTCAGAAGTCGTGATATAGAATTAAAGATAATGCATATATAAATTGTGCTAAAATAAAATAATTTAATCTAAACATTTTATACAGTAAACAACAGATAAGTATAATGGTGTAATACCAGTAATTAATTTCTTTAACATTTTCTACTAAATTTGTGTTTTTTCGGGCCATTTTATCTTAAGTTTAACCTCTCCAAGACCATATATTTTATGAAACATACATGATTCCTCTACGTTCTGTGAAAATATCAGGGGATGTTTAAAGTCTTGCAGTGAAATGCCAGGCTATGGAAAACACCTACTCTAAAAAAAAAATCGATCATCCCCGGGAAATTCACTATTTATAGGTCATGCATCAAATCCTCCATAGAGGTATTAAAATACAACTAAATGCATCAAATTTGGGCTCAAAATAATCCTTATATATTTAACTTCAATTATCAATTTTAATTATTCCATTCCATTCAGTATTTGTCGCAATACAACAAAGCGAAAGGAACTATTTTCTTTAAAAGGGACTACTTTTGTATATGTTCTAAGCTCTGATTGGTGAATTATTGGTTTGACACCTAAAGAGCAACAAAACTTGCTTCTCTTTAGTTGAAATTCCTTCTAATTCCATCAAATTTGCAAAAATATGATTTATTGATATTCAAGTCTTGGAATTTCTTATGGTACACACCTATAATTTCCCCAAAACTCAATAAATATATAATTCCACATCATTTTTTTCCACTGTTTAAGTAAGCTGGATGTTCAAATGTACTGTTACAGTCAAATAATACTCTAAAACATGAAATCCAAATTGACCATTTGAAAAATTTTCAGAAAATGCTAAGCAGTCAAAATAATTTTTCTGGGATCGCTTAAATTATCAGATTTTTACTACATAATTTTCACTTAAAACTGCTTTCAATAGCCTGATATTGTTTTATATGTACATTGTACATATATTCTAACTGAAATTATCAAAATTTATGAGGAAAAATTTGCAGGATTGAAAAAAATCCTAAAATGACATCACCATATTGTGTATTTGAAGTTGACAAATTGGTGCATGACAGAATTTTTTTAATTCTTAATATCAACCATATTTTCAATATTATATACCCTTCTACTGGAAAAACATGTTCAATCACATATTTCTAATAATTATAAAGTCATAAATAAAAATAAAATGAGTTGCAATACCCTCTGTCCATGTATATCCAGTGTTTGGGAGCAATATTCCAAAATATTACATAATATCCATTTTGACCATGTAATCTGATACCACAATGCATTTTGTATCATTTTTGTACGAAAAATGTCACTCTGGATCTGTTGTGACATTATTAGGCTAATTTGAGCAGCAGCAAATATTAAATTTGATGTTTTTTGCCTTAAGAACAACAAAACATGCTTCTCTAACCCTTTGTTGACCTTATTTCTATTCCTTAGGCAATATCAACCCAAAAAAAAACTCATTAGGTATGTGGCTGTCTGATATTTGCAAGAATAAGTGTGCAAATGCAAAGGTACCCCCTCGAAAAAAAATTAATAAAAATATCTCCATTTACAGCTGTTGAGTTCAGATTGCGTAATATACCAAAACTTACCTATTCTCTTATATATTACAGTTATTCAGCTAATTTCTAACATAATAAACAATTTTAGCACATATATATGCCTCATTTGTATATTTAATAGCTAAATCCTATGAAATGCTTGCATTCCCCCCTTTTTTTCGACTTATAAAATGAGTTCACATCATTCTAAATTTTGTTAATCCATGCTTTAATCTCATAAATTATGCAGTTTATGTCATAAAATAAGTTGTATCTAGATCTTTAGTTGAAATTCCTTCTAATTCCATTAAATTTGCAAAAATATGATTTATTGATATTCAAGTCTTGGAATTTCTTATGGTACACATCTATAATTTCCCCCAAAACTCAATAAATATATAATTCCACATCATTTTTTTCCACTGTTTAAGTAAGCTGGATGTTCAAATGTACTGCTACAGTCAAATAATACTCTAAAACATGAAATCCAAATTGACCATTTGAAAAATTATCAGAAAATGCTAAGCAGTCAAAATAATTTTCATGGGATCACTTAAATTACCAGGTTTTTACTACATAATTTTCACTTAACACTGCTTTCGATAGCCTTATATTGTTTTATTAGTACATTGTACATGAATTCTAACTGAAACTATCAAAATTCACCAGGGAAAATTTGCAGGATTGAAAAAAATCCTAAAATGATATCACCATATTGTATATTTGAAGTCGACAAACTGGCACCTGACGGAATTTTTTAAATTCTTAATATCAACCATATTTTCAAAATTATATACCCTTTTACTACAAAAACACATTCAATAACATATTTCTAATAATTATAAAGTCATAAATAAAAATAAAATGAGTTGCAATACCCTCTGTCCATGCATATCCAGTGTTTGGGAGCAATATTCCAAAATATTACATAACATCCATTTTGACCATGTAATCTGATACCACAATGCATTTTGTATCAATTGTGTATGAAAAATGTCACTCTAGATCTGTTGTGACATTATTAGGCTAATTTGAACATTATAGCAGCAAAAATTAAATTTGATGTTTTTTGCCTTAAGGTGTAATACCACTAATTAATTTCTTTAACATTTTCTACTAAATTTGTGTTTTTTCGAGCCTGCCTGGCCATTTTATCTTAAGCTTAACCTTTCCAAGACCATATATTTTCTGAAACGTACATGATTCCCTTACGTTCTGTGAAAATATCAGGGGATGGTGAAATGCCAGGCTATGGAAAACACCTACTCTAAAATTAGCTCAGTCATCCCTGGGAAATTCAGTATTTATAGCTCATGCATCAAATCCTCCATAGAGGTAATAAAATACAACTAAATGTATCAAATTTGGGATCAAAATAATCCTTATATATTTAACTTCAATTATAAATTTCAATTATTCCATCTCATTCAGTATTTGTCACAATACAACAAAGCGAAAGGAACTATTTTCTTTAAAAAGGACTTCTTTTGTTCTAAGCTCTGATTGATGAATTATTGATTTGACACCTAATAGCCGCTTACGTCATTACTCCTGTTTTCATATCTTTATTTTGTTGATCTGTAGATAGACGAAAGGTTAGTAATTGTGTAATGTGTGTTTGTTAAGAAATCGGTTATAGTTGTATTATTGGTTGTTGCTTAACATCACATTAGGCAATATTTCAACCATATATATAATTTGACAAGGAAATATGTAATTTATAAATTTAATTGCATCTTGATAATCCTAATAATACCTACACGTAGCACATTAGGGGCCCACCATTTACCCCCACCCCCAAACATATTAGGAAACAATCATCTACAACCCCCACCCCACCCATGCCAGAAACCTTCTTTCCAGGCCAGGAAAAAATAAGATTATTTTTTTAATTTTAAAACTGCTGGTCAGATTCAGGTTTGTTTTTATAAAATTTGGAGACATTTGTTTTTCCAACTTATCCCCCCCCCCCCCCCCCCCCCCCCCCCCCCCTACAAATTGTATGGGTACTCCCTTATCAAAATCAATTTACAGAGAATTAACGCTCGGGTTGACTCTTAGGCACTACATTATATATTTATATTCGTGTTTGTTATTTTAATCTAGACATCATTCTCGCAGTCATTACACAATTACTATAAAGTGCATAACCTTCTCCATGTCAATATACTAATCTGGCCTTTCCCTTTTTCTATTAATATATATTCTATTAATATATATTTGTGAGTATCTGTGTTGTGTAGAAAGGATAAAGCATGAGGTAGGTTATTTTGTAATGTATATATGTGTGTAATGAAAATCGAGTATTAATGTTGAAGGTTATGTCATCAATTCGGTTTGGTTTATGGTGTTTAACGCCACTTTCAACAATATTTCAGTTATATCGTGGCGGTCACTTTTATTAGTGGAGTAAACCGGAGTATCCGGAGAAAACCACAGACCTAAAATAAATATTTACGTTTTTAATGAAATCATTTTGAAAAGAAAGTTGAAACAATGATGGTCATCAATTCCACCAACTGAATTCACTGAACACCATAAAAGACCATGACAAATGACGTTGGAAATCCAGGTCCTTGCTTAGGACAGGCACAATAATGTGGCGGAGTTAAACTGGTTAATGGGATCCCAACCGCCCTCTAAAATTACTTTGCAATGGATTACCTTAGTATGTCTAATTAAATTTTTCATATAGAGATGGGAGAATTACTAATTACATTATTGGTGTTCTCCGGACGTCGAAACCCAGTGTGCCATTTAGACAGCCACGACCCTAACTACCAGAAGATTTCTGCTTTACTACCAGCCCCACCAGGTGGCGTAATTATTGGCGGTAAGTATTGGTGATTTTTGACTAGTGAGTGAGTGGTTATTGTTTAATGCCAATTCAGCAATTATTCAGCTATATCATGGCGAGAATAAGTTAATTTTTAATGAGATGATGATGAGGTCCGCTTTGTACTAGACAAACACGCTTAGTAGGATTTTCATAGAGCTAGCTCACTAAAACAATAGTCCGCGGATAGACATGTCGCTCCACTCGGACACATTATTCTGATTCCGAACTAACCAGTCTTTGCCCTTTCTCCTTAATGCTGCGTGCTTAGCGGAGAAGCAACAAATACCAATTTTATAGTCTGGTTTTACCCGACCCCTGTTCGAACCCACGACCTACCGCACTCGAGGCGAGCACGCTAACACCAATGCTCTCTACCTGGCGATCACGCTAACCATTACACAACCGATGGGTTTAGAATTAGGGTTATGGTGTTTAACGCCACTTTCAACAGTATCACAGCTATATCGTGGCGAGCGGTCAATTTAAGACTAGCTTTAAATCAGCAACATTAACACGAAAGGAATTACTTTCCTTTTATTTTCAAAATCTACATATATATTACCAGTGTTGAGATCAAGAAAAGACGTTGTGAAAAATAATACAGTATATATTTTGTTAATTAGAATAATTATTACTACACATAAAGTCATATACTACAGTCAAACCTGTATTAAGAGGTCACCTTTGGGACAAAGCAAAAGTGGTCTTTTAATTTAAGACAGGTGACCTCTTAAAAGAGGTTCAATTTATATGAACATTTCTATGTCAGGACAATAAAAGGATGACCCTTTAATACAGATGACTGCTTAATAGAGGTGATCTCATGGGCAGGTTTGACTGTATCTGCCGAATAATTTGAAAATATATGGGAGCAAGTAAATCAAAATTAACTTTTTTTTATTAAGGGATGCTTTTAGTTGTTCCTTACGAGAATGGCACGTTGCGTGCCTTTTTTACAACATGCGGCCACCTATTTACATTAAAGGCCGATATGCATATTTGATTAGTCCTGTACACTCTGAAGACGGCCCTTTTCTGATAGAGGTAGTGTTCCACAACGTAGAAACTGTGTATTAATTATATACCGCAGAAGAGGGTCCGTCCTGGTCGTGATCGCATGGTAGTTGGATTTAAAACTACCTATGCAATCAGTGCCTAACACCACTAATGTTGTGAGTTCGAATCCCACTCGATCTAACATTAGGTGATAACGTTTGTCAGTGACTTCCAGCAGGTACGTGGTTTTCTCCATGTTCTCCGATTCCTCCACCAATAAAACTGACCTCCATGATATCTTTGAAATATTGTTGAAAGTGCTGTTAAACACCATATGATGAAGGTCATTTCAGAAACGCGTCGTGCGCAGTAAATTTGATATCTACGTTTTTATTGCTACTGATTTTTCTTGTTATTTATGCCTTCTACTGCGCACTATATTTCGTGGATTGGCAGATCGTGAGAAGCCCGCTGTCATTTAAATTCGCTGGTTTGATATTTGCAAGTGACTTCTCTAGTAATTTATGACTTCCGTTGCGCACTATGTTTCGTGGATAGATTGAACGAATAAAATGAATTTCAGTGTCATAGTTTTTCTTTCAGGTCTTGGTTACCAAGGTTTTAGAGTTCAACATGGAATCCATGGTTCATACATCAACATACCTAAGGGATATGATGCCGACCTTGAGAGGTTACTACTGACGTCATGTAATTTTAGTGACTCTCTAAAGAATATGATCCTGCAACATGATATACACTAAACCACGAGAACTCCGAACGGTGTAACTGGACGAAACAAAAAAAAACATTTGTCACCACAAAAATAGACTTTTGGATTATTTGACTTTCAACTATTGTTGTTTGAGCGTACCTGACAAAGGTTTTTTTTTCAGAAACGCGTCGTGCGCACTACATTTGATATCTACGTTTTTATTTTTCGACTGTAGAAAAACTTAATTTGCAACAGGACACCAATAGATACAGGTTTATTCATTAAGGGTTAGGGTATTGGTGTTTAACACCACTTTCAACAATATTTCAGTTATATCGTGGCGGTCAATTTTATTGGTGGAGGAAACCGGAGTATTGCCACAAGTCACGTGACAAACTTTATTACATAATGTTGTATCGAGTACACCTCGCCTGAGCGGGAATCTCCGTTTCAGTTTCTTTTCACTGACATAACATTGATGAGTAATTATTACATAAATACAGACATTAAGTTAGCAATTATTGTAGAACCTCCCTTTCCAGACATTAATAACCTTAGGTGGGTTTGACTGTAGTGTAGGCTTGTTTATTTTGGATTTGAATTTGAATTAAGGCCTGTTTTTTTAATTCTTAACCATTAACCTGGTTTAAACTTTTTTATGGTTAAGTGGGTTTTTTTACGGTGTGGTTTTAACCATGCGGTTAAATGGTTAAAGAACATATTTACCGGGATCGAAGCACGGTTGAATATTTTTCAACCTTGTTAATTACCAGTATATGTTTGTAATGAGAACATTTGTTTATTATAGACCCATTTCCAACTTGTTTATTGACATTCTGCATTGTTGTATTTGTTTATAAAGAATTAAATTATTTTATTTGTTGTTTTCTGTGTTGTTTTTGTTTTGTTTTTGTGTTTAAGAGTTGAATTGTTTTAGTTGTTAATGAAGAATTAATTTTACTTTGTTAAAAAATAATCAATGAACTAGAAAATTTCTCTTAAATATTGTTCTTCAACCATTGCGTTTTTTTATCTATCTTAAACATGTTTATGGTTCATGATTTAAACATGTTTCAGGTTGTTTTAAATAGCTTAAATATTGTCATTAAACGCCAATGACCAATAATAGATTGCATTCATGATTATATACTGTGAATGCATTTACAATACCAAGTTTCGTGGTTTTTGTTAGTACTATCAAACCACGGAGTTCCGCGCACCACGAACAGAATATGTAACAAGAGATGTTATTAACAAGTATCCAGGAATCAAAAGGTCACCTATATAAAGGCTGTAAGATTTGATTTTTTTTAATTTGTGTTGTTTTAACGCCACTTTCAGCAATATTTCAGCTATATCACGACGACCAGTTTTAGTGGTGGAAGAAGCCCGAGTACCCGGAGAGAACCACCGATGTGTAATGGTAAACTTTATCACTTGCGGCTGCGAATCGAGTGCACACTTTTTGCAATTTACAAAGCTGGGCGCGAACCCACGCCGTATTTGTGATAGGTTTGTATGAGTTGTTAAGTAATCCAACTTTCTAACTCAATGATCCACCCGGGCCCTAAAGGCTGTAAGTAAATTATTACATTCAAGATAACAATAATAGCATACATAGGTTGCTAATCCTTTAATCTGGACGAAATGGTTATCAAGTGGACGGAGATTATAAATTTCCGTTTTTTTCATACACACAGACAATATGATTTTAGATTTGACGGACAAATTGATCCCTTACACTGAGAGTTACACCAATAGTCAAAAGATGGTATTCCTTTCCAATTAACTGCGATTGCTCTGCACCTGCTGATTGATTTCGTTACAAGATTATGTGGTCTGGGAGACGGTGGTCTATTTTCTGGTGTAATCGTCTGTACTATAGTGGTGATTTGTTTTGTGAATCCGCCATTAGTTTTAGTCGTGTGATGGATAGGTGTGTTTGGTGATGAAAGGGGACGAGAATTACGAATAGCAATGTCCGAACATCCGTAGTATTCTTCTTCAATTGAACCAGGGCTGATGGCTACAATGGAAACAAACTGCATAGAAGTAATACACATGTATGTAAGATTGTACGCACTGCATGCATACGATTTTCTTTACGTCTATAAAATGCCATAATTTGATGTCTATTCATGACTTACTACCGGTTTGTAACTAGATTAACACGACAGGTACCACTAGTGGAGCAGGAACTGCTTATCCTCCCGGAGAACCTGAGTTCAACCCCGGTTTTAAGTAGGGTTCATGTTACTCGATCTTTAGTTTGATATGTATGTTTTGTAGATCGTTGTTTGTCCTTTTGGCCATTGTCTTGTCTGTCCTTCTTCAATTTACGGATTCTGATTACCCCTTTGGTATCTTCAAACTCTTCATAAGTTTGCTCTGCGTTGTATAAGAAGATTTGATACATTGTGCACTGTTGAGAGCTTCAGTTAGTGGGAAAAAAAGTTTTAATTAGTGTCATTAAAGGGAGATAACTGTTAGAAATATTCACATTTTATACAGATTCTGCACTGCGTTGTACACCACCTCTGAAAGGGGTATTCATATCATTGTGTATGACGAATTAAGCGCACAACTCTCCCTTCGGACTAGACATACGAGATATCCTAGTGTATGCTTGGTCGACTGACTGCTGGGTAATGTCAAATGAACAGATACTGCGTCATTTAGTAAGAAAGGATATGGATGTAAATGAATATGAAAGACTATCCAACTTTACACTTCGACATAATTAAGAGCTGTTCTATATTTCAATCATAGTAGGGTTTTCACCAATGAGCATAATCCATGTCCTAAAATGAGGGTGAAACGGCTTTTTTTTTTTACTTTTGTGGATAAACTCTACATTTAGACATCTCTGATGTTTTCATGTTATTTTTTGTTTAGAATTTCTCATTTTCCAGATATCAAGCGAAAAAAACAAATATAGGTGAAGCAATCTTACAAATACCGTAATCATTATGCCCGAAATACAAAAGATGAGACTGAAATGAGTCTATTCATGAATACAATGTATTTGTATTGCTACAAGTACAGATAGGGATAATGACCAGGGTCTAAAAACAGCTTGGCAAGCAACGACCCATCAACGACCGCTTCGAACAAATTGTTGCTTATTAATGCGTGCATTGAGTGATTGCTGTTTAAAGCAAACGCTGCAATTTTTAAGCTATATAATGGTGAAAGCAAGTAAATTTACAATGAGATGATGATGAGGTCCGCTTTGTACAAGACCAACATGCTTAGTTGGATTTTTATAGTGCTAGCTCACTAACACAACAGTCCGCGGATAGACATGTTCCCAACCCGAACACAGAAGCCAGATTCCGAGCCAACCAATCTTTGCTCTTTCTCCTTATTGCTGTGTTGTTAGCAGAGAAGCAACAAATACCATTTTTTGTTGTCGTTGGTTTGACCCAATCGGGATTCAAACTCACGATCTCCCGCACTCGAGGCCAGCACGCTAACTATTACACCACTGATGACGTTGTTGCTTATGAGGACCTACAGCAAGGTGATATATGTAAAAACAAAAGAACGTGACTCCCAAGTGAAATGAGCGTGGTATTCTCCATACCCCAGTCACTCATTTCCATCACGTCCTAAGTTGTGTATTTAATGTGTCCCGAACGAATAGTGGACGCCCCTAAGCCTTTTATCGGAGGGATTGTATATCATAGCTGACACACTATGCCCTATTTTACTATCCCGGGCTACTTTCTATGAAGTGTTCTGAATAAAACTGTCACCTGTTCTCCATTTCCACTGCAGTACGCATTGTGTACATGTAATATCTTCTGGTAGTCTTAGAGCCAATGTTTTCGTTCCCATGCCCGGTGTGAATCTGATTCTGTGGAAATATTAGCAATATCTTATATATAGCAAATATATACTTTTTATCTAAAATAATAATGCAGGTACCTGGCCTGTCCATATACGAAAATAGTGACCGGCTGCGCTAACAAAGATAAATAGGGAAAATTAAAACGTAAAGTGTAATATTAATGCATATCATCTAGCAACGTCCGAAATATGAAAGTCTTTTCAATATGGCATTACATGTTCCATGAAGTAGAGAATAAAATATGTTAAAAAGTACAATGCATTTCAAATATAATAATAATCATCCGCCCAGTAGTCAATTTATCGGCACTGATATGGTTAATAGAATATAATTTATTTAAATTTACAGTTGCTAAATAATATAATTATTACCAAAACTAAGGTTCTCCTCCCTCAGACATAGGTGACCTGAGCCGATTTGGCTATCCTGTTTAGGCACTTTGGTCTGTTGTATTGCTCCCAAACACTTGTTTTTATTAAGTGCATCATGACCAGAATCATGTACATGGATGTAAAAAATAGTTGAGGGTAAAATTGTAATTTTTTTCGGGTTTTTTGTCTATTGATTCTATTTTTTATGCATTTATATGATAATTTTTATCAATATTTATATATAGGGGCCGTCGTGGTCGTGATCATACGCTAGTTGGATTTGCAACTACCTGTGCAATCAGTGCCTATCACCACTAAAGTTGTGAGTTTGAATCCCGCTCATGCGAGGTGAACTTGATACCACATTATGTGATAAATCTTGTCAGTGGCTTGTGGCAGGCCGGTGGTCATCTCCCGGTACTCCGGTTTCCTCCACCAATACAACTGTAATAGTGTTAAACACCACATCCCTCCCCCAATATGTATATACCTTGTTGTTCGTCCATCTGTTGTTGTCAATAGATGTTTGTTCAAGCAGTCGTGTGTTATCCGTTTAGTAATATCATTATTAATACAGAGTCTAAATTCAAACCAGCCTCTATGGTCAGCTGTAATATATATTCTAACATTTATATTTTGACCAGGATTGTATTTTCTTGTTATTATGCCTTTTGCGTATATTCCTCCAGCTTCATTGAGAAATGGTCCTTGGTATGGGTCACCGCATACGCCACATTTTCCACCATTTGCAGCTAAATTCTAAAAATAGTATAAAAATTAAAATAATAGTACTTGAAAATAAACATATATCAATATTGCATACGTATTTATTTTTTTTCACTTGTTAAAACTGTCACCACCATAACTTGGTGATTGATTGATTTATTGTGTTTAACACCACTTTCAGAAATATTTCAGCTATATCATGGCGACCATTTTTGATGGTGGAAGAAGCCGGAGTACCCGGAGAGAACCACGGACAATGGGCAAGCAACTGGTAAACTTTATCACTTGCGGCTGCGAGTCGAGTGCACCCTTTTTTTAATTTACAAAGCCGGGCGCGAACCCACGTCGTATTGGTGATAGGCTTGTATGAGTTGTTAGGTAATCCAACTACCTAACTCATTGAGCCACCCGGGCCCTCCATAACTTGGCTAACCGCTACCGGGATATATGTGTCAAAAATAACCACGGGTCATGTGCCGGTATTCGCAATAATTTTCACATTCATGACTTATCACCGAGGTTATAACAAGAGTAACATGTATTACATGTGGAACATTAACTAAGCGTCAGTGTTCACACCGGGTTTATTACTATCACTGGGTCGATACCTCTGCTGGTTGACTATTAGTCCACGAGGGTGTCATCCACCCAGTAGTCAGTGCTTCGGCACTGACATGGTTTAATTGATATATGTGTTATTGAAATTTACAGTTTCTAAATAATGAAAGTATTATTAAAACTAAGGTTCTCCTCCCTCAGGCATAGGTGACCTTAGCCGATCTTGGCGATCATATTTAGGCCCTTTGGTTTACTTGCTCGCAAAACGTTTTAAATTATTTGGCTTTCCATCCTTCCGATTTTGATCGTACCTGATTAAGGTTATTCCAGAAACGCGTTGTGCGCACTAAATTTGATATCTACGTTTTATTATAGTTGGGTTCGTGTTTTTCAATCTTTGGTGTTTAGCTTAGTGTTTTTATAGATCATTGTTTGTCCTTTTTCGTTTGTTCATTGTATTGTCTGTCCTTAAAGTTATATCCTCTCTGTTCCTCTTTGATATCTCAAGTCTCCCAAACCAAATTCGGAGATTTATCGTATTTTATTCCGTCTCTGTTCTTTATTTTCTTTATTCATCTCCAATCCCCCCAGTCCCCAATTGTTCAGAAAACCATACATCATTATGTCTGTTCTTCTTCGATATACAGATTCTGATATCCCCTTTGGTATCTTCAAGCTCTTCTAATTTGAGTGATTCTAAGTCCCAGTACATGTTGTTGTGCACGTATTATATATTTTTGCATGTGGATCACACAAGTGTCTATTTTGTGGTTTCAAAGATGGGGTGGGGAGGTTTCCCATAAGTTCATTTCAATAAACAGCCATAACACAACATGTTCAAAGCTTATAAATCATTTCCACATCCCCACTCAAACACACTTCCTTTCAAAAATTCACTAAATCTCAGCGTCACGATAACAATCGTCTCTAGCCCGTGAGTCATTTGGAAAAACACATTCCTTGTACTCGTGAATAATCACAGTGCCGGAATTACCATAGTGCTTAGGTGTGCCACGTTGCGGCTTTGAGTAATATATAATAGTTTCGAGTTTGTTGCAGACGCAGTCAGGGGCGGATCCAGGGGGGGGGGGGCGCCCCGCCCCCCCCCCTAAAATTGGAAAAAATATGATTTGTTGGCATAAAATCTTGATTTTTCACACGAAATACCCCAAAATACTCCCTTCGCTCGGCGCACCCTGGATCCGCCCCTTGCAGTGTACATGTCTGACCTAATATAACGTAATATTTTAACTATTCCAAAATTTCCTGAGCATGTATGACTGACTGTCTGTGTAGGCCTTCCGGACTCAAGTAAGGGGCCTCATAACTTTATTAGCACATGGTCTCATTTGTCCTAAATCCGGCACTGAATAATAATCTGGAATGTGCTTGGATCCGTGGGGTTTGAGAGACGGCTATTATTTCCTCTTGTATTACACTATGCTGGACCAGAAATATATTTTACATTACCATAAGAAACACGTCGTGCGCATGCAATTAGATTTCTATTGATAGTAAGCTAAAAAAAAACATAGTTCTATAAAAATAATTTTAATTTGTGACCTACCATACAATTTTACAATTTGAATATTGTTATGTTGCTAGATCAACTTCTAAATGTCAGATTAATAACCGGACAACTCCGAAACAAATGTAATTATTTTTATTTATCCACGGATGATGAGAAAAGGGCATGGGAGGGCGATCAGCCCTTGGTTATGGACAACTCCGAAACAAATGTAATTATTTTTATTTATCCACGGATGATGAGCATAGGGCATGGGAGGGCGATCAGCCGTTGGTTATGGCAACTCTGAAATAAATGTAATTATTTTTATTTATCCACGCGTGATGAGTATAGAGTATGGGAGGGCAATCAGTCGTTGGTTATGGACAACTCCGAAACAAATGGTTTAATTTTTATTCTAACACGACGTCCTTCATTCGCTTTGACGTTTCGCACGATATTGCATCCAGTGAAAAATGGTGTCAATGTCTTGATAAAAAAGTCCAGGATTTCAGTGTTGTAAAGCAAAATTCAAATATGCCTATATTTAAATAAAGCCTAAAACAACGCGCTTCTGTCTGGGTATAATCTCATTAGCACATGCGCTGATGCATGTGACTGACTTTCAAGCGTTGCACGACGTTTGAGCGCATTGGCCCTACATTTGAGCGCAAAAAATCCTACGGTTGAGCGCAAAAAAATCAACGATTGAGTGCATTTTACCTTAGTTATTTATCTGAGAAAAAAAATTGAAATTATAAAACTTTTACGCAATTATTATAAAAATGATCTTTAAAAAATTATTAAAAATGATTTTGATAATGAAAAAAATAATTTAAAGATTTAGTTTACATACGGTTTTTCACGGTATGATGGTTGTGTTCACTATTTAATTCCTTTCATTTGTGAGTACTGTTTATGATTTATACTGTTTACTACTAAAATGGAGTTTTTCATATCGGAAACGAATAGAGAGAACAAAAGTTTAATTTACGATGGCTACACTTATAGAGTCGATAGAGTTTTAAAGAATTCGGAAATTTCCTGGAGATGCACAAAAAAAACCAGTTGCAAGTGCAGAATAAGAACAGACGCAGAGTGCAAAACTATATTGAGAGGCCAAAATGAACACAACCATCCCACTGACGACCGATCCACTAATTTTAGATATTAAATTCCCCAGGTAAACCACAGGTAAAATGCGCTCAAACGTAGGAAAGATTTGCACTCAAACGTAACACACTTAAAATTGAAAATGCGCTCAAACGTAGTGCGCCCCTTTCAAGTCGTAAATGTAGATGTTGATATATTATCGTCCGCTTGAATTTGGCAGCATAAATTGGTACACACGTGTGACATTTTCCGCAAACGTAAATATAAATTACCGTCTTCCAATCAAAGTATGCTACCGTAACTGTACTGTTAGGAATATCAGAATCGAAATAATTCATGGAAGCCAGAATATGTTTCTTAATTTACCCACGGGTGATGTGTGGAGAGTGTGGAAGCGTGATCAGCGGTTGTCTACATGCCATTGATGAACAATAACACTGTACCAGGATTACTTACCCATCGACCACCACAGTTAAGTCCATTGTCGTTGTTCCGCGATTACTTACCCATCGACCACCACAGTTAAGTCCATTGTCGTTGTAGTTGTGTTCCGTAGGGAAATTATTTGGTTCTCTCCACATGGACGATCTACTGGGAGGTTCCGTCATATAGCCATGACCACGTGTCTGACCAAAGTACAGGGAGCACAATATGATGTATTTCAGTTGCATGCTGGGTTCAGTATTGTTTTTTAAATTAAAACTGTCTATCTTTTATACAAATGTACCAGGAAGATGGGTCATTTCTCAATGAGGAAATAATGAAATGTAGTTCCAAGAATCAGAAATAAAAGTTAGAAATCCGTCTTCAATATTTTTAGAGATTATTATAATAACATGTCATTTTCAATATTTGCTCGTACTTTCTAACCGGAAGCAGTGTTTTGGTTGCTATTTACTTATATTGTAGATATGGACTAGGTTGTGTTGATATATCATAGTTAATCACTTTCTGCATACCTTTTTGTCAGATGAAAGATCTAACTGCTTCTTGACTAATGGATTTTAGTTCAAAGGACATCATTGCTTCCCTATCACGTCTTTCGGTATCCGTATGTACTATCTAACATTAAAAAAACCGTAAATATCATAACTTAGCGCACACTACGCGATTCTTGAATAATTTTCCTCACGTACCTTCCTTAAATAATGGGGGTCGTCGTGGTCGTGATCGTATGGTAGTTGGATTTATAACTTCCTGTACACTGATTTTGTCTGTTTATATACTTATGAGTTTTGACTTTCCTTTTGTAAGATTGTTCGGAGTTCGGTAATTTTGTTATTACCCTTATATACAGCCAGCGTCTATCAACACTAACGTTGTGAGTTCGAATCCAGCTCATGCGAGGTGTACTCGATACCACATTACGTGATGAAGTTTGTCAGTGACTTGTGACAGGTCAGTGGTTTTCTCCGGGCATACTCCGGTTTCCTCCATCAATAAAACTGACCGTCACGATATAACCGAAATATTGTTGAAAAATCTACGTGTGTTGGTCTTGTACAAACCAGACATCATTATCATCTCATCAAATGTAAATTGTTCTCGTCATGACATAGCTGAACTATTGTTCATTTGGCGTTAAACAACAATCACTCACTCACTAACTACAAAGTTGGAATCTTGACTGACCAACTAAAGTTGTGAGTTCGAACCCCATTCATTGCGAGGTGTACTCGATAAAACATTATGTGATAAAGTTTGTTAGTGCTAGGTCAGTGGTTTTCGCCGGGCATTCAGGTTTTCTCCGGGCATTCAGGTTTCCCCCATCAATAAAACTGACCGCCACGATATATCTCAACTATTGTTGAAAGTGGCGTTAAACACCATAACCTTAGCCATAGCTCTCACCACTTATGTATGTGGAGAAAGGATGTAACCAATAAATAAATATTATTGATAAATATTTGTTCGGCAGTGTTGATTTGAACATTCATAGCAGCATTTTTATTAAAAGAAATGTTTAATAAGTGATGTGTAACAAGTCTAGTATGTAGGGGAAAACGTTGGAAGATACCAAAGGGTAAACATCAAGCGTAAATCGAAGAAGGACAGGCAAAACCATGGCCAAAAAGGCAAGGAACAATGAACTACAAAACGCTACACAGAAAACTACAGATCGAACAACGCGAAACCCACAAAAACATGAGGTGAACTCAGGTGCTCCGGGAGGGTTAGCAGTTCCTTTTATCATTTGTCGTTAGGTGGGTTTTTTTTGTATTGTCAATTAAGGTGAGAGCTGATTGTCCAGTTTGTTGATATTGGAGGAATTGTTGGCAATTACTGTTTATTTTCATAACTAGTTTTATGAGCCCAAACCTCAATTTGTTAACTTTTATCCCATCTGTTTATTAGGATATTGAATATCGAATTTTGAATGCAGGATGATCCTACTGTGCAATATTAGTAAGAAACGTAACGACGATAGCCTCATAATACCACACGACCGTAACGACAATAGCCCCATAATACCACACGACCGTAAGGACGATAGCCCCATAATACCACACGACCGTAACGACAATAGCCCCATAATACCACACGACCGTAAGGACGATAGCCCCATAATACCACACGACCGCAAGATTTTTGCGGTCGTATAAAGAGTGAAACAAGAGTCAATAATATGATTGTTAATCCAGCTTTATAATATCAGAATAAATATAATGCGCTTCACAGGATTCAAAAGAAAATGTCCGTTCAAAAATCAGTATTCGATGTTCACCCGGTTTTATGAAAGGGTTGGCATTTTAATCACACATTGAAAGCACTTGCAAAACCACAACTTTTCACTAAGAGGGTGGTTTATGGTCATAAAACTAGCTTAACACACGCCACGTGTTGCTACAGAGCGTGTACCAAGTCAGAAGAGTGAGATATCATGTATGAGTGTGCTAGGGGTATCGATTTTGTGTCTTTCTACGATTTTTCTACTGGTTTTTTGGAACTTTTCCGACAGTGTTCAATTCTTTGGGTTTTTTCTCCATTTTATGATGAAATACAGTAAAAATAAGTCAGGAAGGGACAGCGACTTTAGAGATTATCCAACATTACACTTAGACACAAATTAACGTCTACATTTCACAGTCATAGTAGGGTCTTCAATAATAAGGATAGCTTATGCCCTAAAATTCAGCTTAGCGGTACATGTTTACCTCTGTCGATAAACGCTACATCAGCAGGTAGCTAAAAGTTGACACTGGGATTAGCTTATGGTTAATGTGTCGTTTACCACTTCACTAACATGTAGTATTAATATATGATTGATAAAGTAGGAAAACTTTTAATTTCAACTTCCGTGTGTACCTTGCAGCAGATCGGTGGTTTTCTTCTGGTACTACGGTTTCCTTCACTAATAAAATTGACTGCAACGATATTACCGAAATTGTTAAAAGTGGCGCTAATCGCCATAACCCTAACCTAACTTCAAGTTTATAGCACCTCCAATAACAGAATCTTTTATTTGTACATATAACACAATTGTTTTATAAACAAATATGGTGTTTTTTTCTAAAGTGTCTGGTAAAATTGGAAATTAATTTGTAAAATTTGTTATTGCCACTATATAGTTGAAATATTGATAAAGTTGGCGTTAAACACCAACCAATCAATTAACTAATAATACCATTGGTAACTCCAGAAGGAGGTAAACAAATCACATCGTCAAAACAGTTCCACAATCCATCGAAAAATCATAGAATTGATGCAAATAGTTACGCCCTAACATACATATACATGCACGCTTTCTCTCTTGAAGCATGTGCAATGTATTTACTATAACTCATCACAACCAGCGGATGCCTCTTTCAGATGAGTTCTATTGCGAATCTGAAAATATCTTATTCTCAGAGGGTACATCGTGGTATTCCATTTGCAGTCGAGAGACTTTTGGCTAAGCTATATCAAAGGAAAATATTTGAATTATCTATAAGCAATTTAACTACGAGCTATTATTAGATATTATGACCACACGTATTGTTTGAATAGCTTTTGTGTAAGCAGCTGAGCTCTCTCCAGAAAATCACTGTACTGGACACAAGCTGGTGCTGCTGGAATATGCTATTGATGAATGGGTTGTTGACAAGTATGCTTACTCATGTAGACCCTCGTGAAAGAACAGTTTGAAGACACAAAAGGAGAAATCGGAAACTGCAATTCGAATAAGGATAGACAATGCAATGGCCCCAAAAGACAATGATCTGTATTCTATGAAGCCACAAAAGACAATGATCTGTATTCTATGAAGCCACAAAAGACAATGATCTGTATTCTATGAAGCCACAAAAGACAATGATCTGTTTTCTATGAAGCCAGTTTCTCTGGATTGTCATTTTTTGATTGCTCCTCCGGTTTTTTGCCTAAAGTTTATTTATTATCTACAAAACACTACACACAAAACTAAAGATTAAACAACACGAACGACACTCATATTTCAAATGAAAATATTTAAATTATAAAAGCCATAAATATAACGGATATTATAATCTCTCGCAATATTAATTCAACACTATAGGATTTAACGGATGATTACACACACGAGTGTATTGTAACGTGTGTTTTTTTTTTTATTTATTTAATATTATGTACAGTTAATGTTTGTAAACTTTCTATTGTTAAACGAATATAGCAGAAACACCGCTATCTTGACAATAAACAAGAATAAACCTTTATACATGTGGATTTTAATAATAAAAAATAAACTGCGTGTTTAAGTGAACCATCAAATACTTAGGCTACTGATTAAGGATTTGTCACTGCGTGTTTACGTGGACCACCAAATACTTAGGCTACTGATTAAGGATTTGTCACTGCGTGTTTACGTGGACCACCAAATACTTAGGCTACTGATTAAGGATTTTTCACTGTGTGTTTACGTGGACTACCAAATACTTAGGCTACTGATTAAGGATTTTTCACTGTGTGTTTACGTGGACTACCAAATACTTAGGCTACTGATTAAGGATTTTTCACTGTGTGTTTACGTGGACTACCAAATACTTAGGCTACTGATTAAGGATTTTTCACTGCGTGTTTAAGTGAACCACCAAATACTTAGGCTACTGATTAAGGATTTTTCACTGTGTGTTTACGTGGACTACCAAATACTTAGGCTACTGATTAAGGATTTTTCACTGCGTGTTTAAGTGAACCACCAAATACTTAGGCTACCGATCATGGAATTTTCACTGCGTGTTTAATAAGATAATAAGTGGTCCACTGATCAAATATTTTTCGTCACGATGCATATGAATATGAGTACGTTGCGGAGGGTGAAAAGACCATGTGGAGATAAAAATAATGGAAATGAGGCAAACAAAGAAGACCAGAGGTGATTTATTTTATTTAGTTTGTAAAAATAATGAAAAAATATTATTTATTATAGACTTGACAGGCTGTAACCTAGGGACTCAAAATATATGTGGTATCCGCCAATGGCAACTGTAATAATTGCTTTATTTTTTATTCAGTTTTTCGATTCATAGAAAGGTCTAAACGATTTCTAATCGTTTAATGTACTAACCAAACACCATCCAGCATCCAAACACACACACACATACTTTTTCCTCATTTCTTTTTACTCGTTTACTATTTTCAGCTATATTATATGATAAAATTGTATTTTTCTTGTTTTCTTGTGCATTCTCAATATAATGTAATAATGATTGTATATATAGGAGAAGATTCCATAAGTTGGTAAAACTTGTGTCTGATCCTCTTTGTATCATTGATCAAATAAAATAATTATAAATCTTAAAAAAAAAACTGTAATCACTAAATTCAAATTGTTTAAAAGACTTTTCCTTTCATCTTAATCCGGCTGTGGACCCATCCAAGTTACCGGGTGTGTCCCTCCATGATATTTTTGTACACAGGAAAACGCATCACTGTACCATCATATCTTAATTGTTACCTATTTCTTTTGTATTGTAGCGGCATTTTATGCTCAATATATGTAGGCAATACATTAATTTTTAACTATATTTGTTTTAATTATGCTTATCATAAATCGTCTTAAACAGGCTTAAAAATTAATATCAATACATTTTCTAAAAAAGGTCAAACTGTCTATAATCTTTTAAAGATTTTTTTTGGCGATAGCCTTCGACTTTGTACTACATAATCATGTTTTAATATGTTGTAAAACTACTTTTGAACTGTAACGTTATATTCGACCACACAACGTAATACACTGAATCCATTTTTGATGCCATTTAAAGTGGTCGTTTGCTAGTTTCCAAGCTATATTGCAGGGCCCTATCAATTATATCTTTTCTTTCTTTCCTTTGGTTAACTAAACTACTGATAATATGCCTATCACAGGACCAACTTTATACCAACACATGACTTAATGTTTGTAAACTTGGTTTATGCTTGAATATTCCTACAATGACGTTAAATAACAATTAATTAATGAAATCAAATCAAATCAAATAAGTTTTATTTAAAGTCGGCAAGACACAAACAATATAACATAAGCTCGCAATGAACTTTTGAACCGACATATATAAATATTACATAAAAATATATACAATACATTTACATACAGCCACAAGTAGCACATACATGTTCATAAATATCAAGCATGCACAATTAAATTGCAAAGCAGGTAATGCATAATGCAATGAAACATAAAAACACAGCAAAGCAAAGCACAAAATAAAGCACACAAATAAAATAATAATGCAAAGCAAAAAAATAAAAAGCAGAACACTGAAAATTTTGGTATACTGCCCCGTCACAAATAACTAAGAATTTTGAAATGCTATGCATGTACAGGATTTACCATTCCAAAAAGAAATAATATTTTTAAATTCATTGAAATTAGAACAATTTCTATAATTGTCTGGAAGTGAATTCCATAAGACCGGGGCAGCATACCTAAATGAAATCTTACCGTACCTTGGTGATTTTACCTGTGGAATCTGTAATAGATTTGTATATAGAAAATTATATTTATGGTCTTGTTTTTGAACTATATTAGATAATACAGGTGGTGCTAGACCATTTAAAATTTTGAATGTTTCCAGTGTCATTGATCTTATTCTCCTGATATGCTGTGTTGGCATTTTTCTTTAATCAGTATAAAGTTTTCGTAAGATGCCTCATAATCCTGGTAAACAAAACGTAGAGCTCTTTCCTGTATCTTTTCAATTTTCTTCGTATTAATTTCTGAGCAAAAATGCCAAGACAGGGGACAAAAATTAAAATTTGATAATACAAAAGTGTGAAAAATAGAAAGCCGGTTCAATTTGCTAAGATTTTTACCTATACGCTTTAATAATTAACTGTTGAACTGCTTTCTTAGGGAACGACCATTTAACTTGAAGGGGGGGGGGGGGGGGATATTCTGATTCCCAATGTTGCTGAAAAAAATATTCTGAATTTGGTGGAGGAAAAAAAATAATCTGATTCAGAGTTTTTGTCATATAACCTAATGTTAAATTCTGGGGAAAAAACGAATCAAAAACCATTTGCTTGCATGCAATTAAAATGAAACCAATTTATGAGTATATTACTTTCTTGTTGCAAAACATTTACTACCTCGTCAAAATTGGGAGAATGAAAAGAAAAGGTGTTGTCGTCTGCATAGTTGTATAAATCACAATGTTTTATAAAATAAAATATATCATTTATGAATACATTAAAAAGCAGAGGTTAGTGAATTGAACCCTGCAGAACACCTTTCTGTATATTTGCCCACTTTTTTATGTGTATGGAGTACTAGTGTGAAATTTTAAACTCCCATTTATTATTCTCTTTTTTGGTATATTCTGAATTTTGTTCATTATGCACCGGAAAATTTAAATTTATGAACATTTTACCTTAGGTAGAGATGATATGGATGAAAATGACAACGAGAAGCTATTTAGTTTTACACTTAAACACATATTTAAGTAACGGAACAGTGCTCTAATTGCTGTTCGACATTTTACAGTCACAATAGGATTTTCAATAATGAGCATAGCTCATACCCTACAATGAGTGAAAAGGCCCATAACCCGCATTTCAGAAGTATAGTCAAACCTCGGTGCCTCGAACTCGGATGGGTCGAATACCACGGATGGCTCGAACTGATTTTGAAAGTTCGGTCAATTTTCCCTATATTTCTAAGTAAAAAAAAACTCCTTTCGCTCGAACACCGATACTTCGAACAGTCGAACTCAATAAATGGTCCCGTCAATAATAAATTCACGAGTTTTACCATGCCAAACTCGAACATTGCAAGGTGTGATAAATGTCAGATTACCAACAGATAATTGTTTACTTAACAATTACAGGTAGAGAGATAAACTTTGTCATCATTTGTGTTAATTAGTCATTAAATTCAGCTGTGGCTTGATTATTGACCATTAATTACGATTAATAAAGAACAATTATTGAACCCGAGACCCGTGTCGCTGATTGTACCAAGCCGAGTCTACACTCGACAATAAACACTACATCTGGACATCATTTTAAAGCAATTTGGTGCACAGAATAGAATATTATTTCCCACATGCGGGGTTCGTCAACAAGAAAACAATATATGGGTCATGTATGGGTCTATTTTTACGGAACAACGTCCCACTTACAACTACATGTATTTGCCGTGGAATAATTTTTTCGAATGGTAGTTTGTTTATGAATATTAACGTATATTTATTTTATTAAAGGTTGCAAAAAGAAAACAGTGACAAGAAAAAGTCATCTATCAAGAAGATCGAGTACAGGTAAATTAATTAGGTGTAAGAATTTATCACAGTTCAAAATAGAGTTTCATTTTAAGTGACCTTGATATCTAAGGGACCGACCATTTTTACATTATGTTATATGACAAAAACTCTGAATCAGATTATTTTTTTTCCTCCACCAAAATCAGAATATTTTTTTTCAGCAACATTGGGAATCAGAATATTTTTTTTAGAAAAAAAACCATACCCCCCCCCCCCCCCTTTCAAGTTAAATGGTCGTTTCCAGTAGCCAAACAACAACAAATCAGATTGATTTGATTTTTGGTGTTTAATGCCACTTTCAGCAATATTTCAGCTATATCATGGCGACCAGTTTTAGTGGTGGGGGAAGCCGGAGAACCACCGACCATGAGTAAGTAATTGGTAAACTTGATCACTTGCAGCTGCGAGTCGAGTGCACCCTTTTTGCAATCTACAAAGCTGGGCGCGAACCCACGCCGTATTGGTGATAGACTTGTGTGAGCTGTTAGATAATCCAACTACCTAACTCATTGAGCCACCCGGGCCCCAACAAATCAGAAGAAATCCCACGAAAAAATCAAAAAGACCACACATTCTCACGATAATCTGGTGAATATTACTACCCGAGGATATCATCCGCCCAGTAGTCAGTGTTTCGGCACTGACATGGTTTATTAGATATATTTATTATTGAAATCTACAGTTCCTAAATAATGTTATTATTATCAAAACTCAGGTTCTCCTCCCTCAGGCATAGGAGACCTTAACCGATTTTGGCTATCCTGTTTAGGCCCTTTGGTTTTATTGCTCCCAAACAAATTATTTGGCATTCCAATATTTCGATATTGAGCTTAGCTGATGAAGGTTATTACAGAAACGCGTCGTGCGCACTAAATTGGATATCTACGTTTTTATCTAAACATTGACATAAAAGAGTGAATTATTGTAGTTTACTGACTACTATCTAAGAAGTTATATTATCTGTTGATTGTTGTCACTTAGTGGAAAGATTTAATGATTTTTGGTGTTTAACGCCACTTTCAGCAATATTTCAGCAATATCATGACGACCAGTTTTAGTGGTGGAAGAAGCCGGAGTACCCGGAGAGAACCACCGACCATGGGCAAGCAATTGGTAAGCTTTATCACTTGCGGCTGCGAGTCGAGTGAGTGGAAAGATAAGAAGAAAATGACAATATAATGCCAATAGATTATTTATCATAAATATCAATATTGAAAGAAATCAATGGTCTTCGTAGGAAAACAGTTGTTTGTTTGTTTGTTTGATGGTGTTTAACGCCACTTTCAACAATATTTCAGTTATATCGTGGCGGTCAGTTTTATTGGTGGAGGAAACCGGAGGACCCGGAGAAAACCACCGACCTGTCGCAAATCATTGACAAACTTTATCACATAATGTTGTATATCGCACCATGACCGGGAATCGAACTCACAACATTAGTGGTGATAGCCACCGATTACATAGGTAAATTCAACAACCATACTATCAAAGTAAATGTGTGCATAGCAACGATAGAAAGCAAGACAAAAAAGTAGAATATCGAGTATAATAGAAATAACATGATACAAACCTAGAGATCTAATTTAGTACCCACTATGCGTTTTTGTGAAAAAGATTTGAAAGCCAATAACATTACGAATTAGTTTCTGGTTTTCGCTTGGCTTATAGTGTTAAACACCACATTTAAAAATATTTCAGTTATAACGTGGCAGTCAGTTTTATTGGTAGAGGAAACTGGAATATCCGGAGGAAACCACCGATATGCCGCAAGTCACCGAATCAGTTTCTAATGGATGAAAGAATTGTGAACGGGATTTGAACTCACAACTTTAGTGGTAATAGGTACTGATTGCACAGGTAGTTATAAATACAAATACCATACGATCACGACCACGACGGTCCCTGCATGTAAATGAACGCAAGAGTCTTTCTAACATTAAATTTAAGACACAAAATAAAGTAAAGGAACAGTGCTTTTATCACTGGTCAACATTCCACAACCACAGGAGGGTTTTCAACAATGAACTCCACTAATACCCTAAATTGCTACATCCGGGCATTTTCATCGTCTAGATGTTATTTTGTATATAATTTTAATTCCCAGATGCGGGTTTGTCAACAAGCAAACAAAACTCGGGTGAAGTAATATTACAGTTACTTCAGTTTGTTTTTATGTTGTAGAATTATTTACGCTGGTCATGGAATTGAGATACATTATCAAAAGGGAGCACTTCCGGAAAACACCACATATTTGTCTGTTCCATGGACTACTGAGGAGCGTTCGGATATGTTACCGGAAGTGCAATTACCAGATCAATGTCACTTTGAAACTGACGTTTATCACATTAAGGAATCAACGAGTTCTGTCCCCTTGGATTGTGTTGACAAAGATCATATTAAGACTACTGTTAAATTAAAAGAAATGAGTGAAGAAAATAGTCAGTGTTTGCTGTTTAAGGCAGTTGTAAGATACCAAAATGAATGGAAAATCCTCGACGCTGTATTTCGCGTATGTATGATAAATCCTTATAATTACGTGTTTGCTTTTTCATGTGTTAATATTTTATTGTTTTGTGGTGTGTTAATAGTTTAGTGTTTAAATATGTGTTAATATTTTAGTGTTTAACGATGTGTTAATATGTTAGTGCTTAATGATGTGTTAATAGTTTAGTATTTAAATATGTGTTAATATTTTAGTGTTTAATTTTTGTTAATATTTTAGTGTTCAGTGATATGCTGATTTATTAGTGTTCAATTATGTGTTAATATTGTAATGTTTATGAATTTGTTGACATTTTAGCGTAGGGACCAATCGAGTAGGCCAAACTGAAAATTTGCATTAACAAACCCTTAGTATTTTATTGTCAAACAAATTTCATTACGGTACATTTTAAGGTATATGGGGGGAAATGCACACAAACGCTAGATAGTAGATGAAGTTCTTGATTTTCTGTAATCAAACATTAATTAAGAAATCAATCATGGCAGCCAGAATGTGTTTTGAGTCTTAACATGGGTTAGCGAATAAAATTTAAATATATCCGCCAACTCATGTTAAAACTCAAAACACATTCTGGCTTCCATGATTTATTTCGATTCTGATATGTCTAATACGGTACAAATACGGTAGTATAATTTGATTGGAAGACAGTAATCTATATTTACGTTTGCGGAAAATGTCGCACACAATTTATACTGCCAAATTCGAGCAGACCATAATTCATCAACATGTGCATTTACGACGGAAGAGTCAGTCACATGCAACGGCGCATGTGCTAATGAGATTATAAACAATCGATAAATCGCTCGTTTTTTAAAAAAGCGAAAGAAGGACGTACTGTTAGAATATGAATTATTTCGTAACTCCATGTCATCTATTGCCGTCAACCTAAATAAGGCTAGCTGCCCTGGTAATCGGAATCATTACATTATCTTTCACGAATGTGAAATTCCATCTTTTCTCGAATGTTGTGTATCGAAACGAGGCTGAAATACGTTGAATTTCACACATGAGTGAAAGATATTGAATTTATTATTTGGACGAATGGAAGAACCTATGTCTTCCGTAAATAATGAAAAAGTAAATATAATTTTAAAACATGCGGGAAAGGTAATGGCATTTCCTGCATACTGTGACGTATTCGTAATGCTAAAATTTTATTGGACAATCGACCTCTATGAAAGGTAGCATCATTTGAAGATATTTGTTGTTAACTGTCTCACATGGAAAAGCTTAACTTGAGACAATATCACTGTTCTCAACATGATATGGCTATGAAATGTTGCCTGCTCGCTTGTTGCTAAGCAGCAATCGATGTGAATTCATTTTAAATTCGTGGAAATATTGTATTTTCGTTGATACTCTAGTCCGTACATATACATGTGTATATATGATGACAAATATTCGTCGAATTTTTAACTTCGTGGTTTGTTGCTATACACGAAATCCACGAACATTGGTATATCACGAATATTAAATATAATACCCATAATTCTTTGTTGTTTTGATTGTAGAATATCCGTACATATACATGTGTATATATGATGACAAATATTCGTCGAATTTTAAACTTCGTGGTTTGTTGCTATTCACGAAATCCACGAACATTGGTATATCACGAATATTAAATATAATACCCATAATTCTTTGTTGTTTTGATTGTAGAATATCCGTACATATACATGTGTATATATGATGACAAATATTCGTCGAATTTTTAACTTCGTGGTTTGTTGCTATTCACGAAATCCACGAACATTGGTATATCACGAATATTAAATATAATACCCATAATTCTTTGTTGTTTTGATTGTAGAATATCCGTACATATACATGTGTATATATGATGACAAATATTCGTCGAATTTTTACCTTCGTGGTTTGTTGCTATTCACGAAATCCACGAACATTGGTATATCACGAATATTAAATATAATACCCATAATTCTTTGTTGTTTTGATTGTAGAATATCCGTACATATACATGTGTATATATGATGACAAATATTCGTCGAATTTTTAACTTCGTGGTTTGTTGCTATTCACGAAATCCACGAACATTGGTATATCACGAATATTAAATATAATACCCATAATTCTTTGTTGTTTTGATTGTAGAATATCCGTACATATACATGTGTATATATGATGACAAATATTCGTCGAATTTTTAACTTCGTGGTTTGTTGCTATACACGAAATCCACGAACATTGGTATATCACGAATATTAAATATAATACCCATAATTCTTTGTTGTTTTGATTGTAGAATAAAACTGTTGAGTTTAACGTTACACAAATGGACGCAATGTGCGTCATATCTACTCCACGTGAACTGCATCACGTGGTATCAACCAACGGTAGTGTGTTTGTTCCTGAATGTGACAATAGAATACAAGTCGAGATTCCACCCAAGGCAGTCAACGAAGATGTTGAATTGACCTTAAAGGTATAAACGTTAGAGAATACCGAAAGGACAATCCAGAGAAATTGGCAACATAGGTACAAACGTAGACAAACAAAACAAAACACAACGCAAGGACGTGGACACCACGATACCCAAACAAGAACACATAACGTAAATAAGACAAACAACTGGAGCTAAACACGAACCGAACATCGTGTTTATGCAGAAATCGTAACGGCCATCACAACACGGAACACAGAACGTAAAGACATATAATAGGGCAACACAAAAAACTAAAAATATGAGCAACACGGAGCCCACCAAAAAACGGGGGTAAGACAGTGTATATGTATTCTTATTTGGCCGCCCCTTTGAAGTTCATATTGATAAGTTAGTTCGTTTTTATAACAATATTTTTAGACTATTAATATAATGGCTTAGCCAAAAGGAATAAAGACAAAAAATGATCTACAAAACGCTACACAGAAAACTAAAGACTAGAAAAAATGAACCATGATTAAAAACCGGTGATGAACTCAGGTGTCCCGGGAGGGTTAGCATTTCCTGCCGCATTAGTATAACAAATGTAGCGAAAAAATAAAAATGATAAAAAAAAGGAAGAGCACAATTATTATCTAATGCAATTAAACCTGTATAAATGGAACTCGGAATCGTATTCCCGAAATTCAAATCTCAAATTTTACATCCTTTATCAGATTAAGAACATTGGCCTGACATGCGTTCGCTTAAGACAGGTGTCATTGCACCATGTTTATATATTGGTCTAATTATATAAGCACAACTACATATTAGAGAGTGGTTCATTTTATATTTTAGGTTTTTCCAATCTTCATAGATCGAATAATGGAAAAATATAAAGCCAGTGAGCAGAGCGACAGAATCCTTGTTGCCATGTCACCGTGCTTATCCTCCTCTCATATCGTGTTTCAAAGTCCAATACAGATCAAGTTACCATTGATTAATATACCAGACACATTCGAACAAGATGAGATTTGTGAATCTCTTGTGTTCAGATGGAATACGGATGGAGAATTTGAAGTTACTGATGTTGTACCGGAAGTAGTTAATGGGATAGGTCATTTTAAGGTCAAATCATTTTCAAGGTACAAAATTTTATTAGTAGGAAATGATATGGATGTAATTGAACATGATATACTATTCAATTTTACACTACAAACAAATGAAAGTAAATGTACCCCGCTTTCATTGATGTTGTACATTTCACAGTCACACTTGATAGGCACTGATTGTAGTAATTAAAGTAAATGTACCCCGCTTTCATTGATGTTGTACATTTCACAGTCACACTTGATTACACTGATTGTAGTAATTAAAGTAAATGTAGGTACAGCGTTTTAACTGCTGTTCTACATTGCACAGTCAAGCTTCAATAATTAGCATAACTAAAACCTCAAAAAGGAGTGTAAAATGACCTCCTAGTGGAGCGGTACTCTTTAGTTCTGTCGATAATCGTACATCGATGAAATACAATCGTAACTACTCGGCCGTTCTCGCTACCCTGCAAATAACCTCGTACGTACATAGTAGAAATTCTTCTTAAATTGTTTGCCGGAAGTTAAGTTAAGTTAAGTTAAGCCGCACACAAATATAGTCCACGAAAATCCAATATGGAAGACATACTAAGTAAAATCTAATCATGCAAAACTAACTAAAACTTTAATTGAAATATAGAAAATTGCTTAAAATATAACTTTATCAAACCTTCATGTAACTGACATGTGAAAAGTAGTGCGATTTATACGCCTAATGCATACGAGGTTATTTGCAGGGTAGCGAGAATGGCCGAGTAGTTACGATTGCGATGAAATACTGACGATGCTATTGTCAAAGGAAAAACGACAGAGATAATGATACACAAAACACTACATAGAAAACTAGCAGATTGAGCCACACGAACACCAATAAATACCGGATGTGAAATAAGGTGCTGCGGAAGGGTAATATATTTTCTCGTCAATAGTACACCTACAATACTGCTCACCTGACGGTAAATAACAATCGTTATTAAATCATAAGGAATTTTGCTTTTCGCTGATTGGCCTAAACAGCATTTTCTCAACTCTACCTCAGAGTGAGTATACCTCGCGTGCAGTGAGTACACCTCGCGTGAGGTATATTCGGGCCTGTGTCTATTTTTGTCTATTGTCTATTCGGTGTTTCAACGTTGTCCAACCAGAGACGAGATTTCATTTCCAGTCGGCCAATCAAATTGCAAAAAAAGGTAAAAAAAAAAATTTAAAGTTCAAAATTTTCAAAAAAATTCATAAAAATGTTATAAATTTTATTAATTTCAAAATTTATAAAATTTCATAAGATTTCAAAATTTTCATCATATTTCAACATTTTGATACTTAAATAATCTTGAAAAATGATAAAACAATTGTAGCCTATTTTGTTGAATATACTGTTGAAAAGTTTGAAAAATTCCTTATTATTTAATAAAGCAGTTATTGACTTTTAATTTCAGTCTACTCATGACTATACGGACCAGGTCAATCGGCCGTTGGCCTCTGTCAATCAATCATTGACCAGGGCCGAATAGTCACGAGTAGACCTCATTAAAAGTCAATAATTGTATAATAATGTACAGACGTTTTCATCAATGTTTGTGGTAATTTTATAAGTAATGTTAGCCAGCATACCGACTGGATAACCAGTAAATATCAATAACCAACATGGGGTTATATGTCCAAGTGCGTTCCAACGCAGTGATATGTAAAAGTTTTTAAAGCGTTCAGAAGATCGCACAAATTCTTGAATAACGCAAAAGGGGTGTAATTATTTGGAACTAGTGTTAGGTCATAAAGGGTATTTCAGTGGCGAGGTCTATTCCGATACAACTCTATGTGGTAATATTTATCAGCAATTTGTGGTAGGTAACTCACTTTGTCTCTGGTGCTCCAGTTTCCTCCACTGATAGAACCGACCGCCATGATTACTTCGGTTCCATTTATTTTCGGGTATATCAATCTTCGTGGATGAACGTCCAATGAATTTGAATACGTGGTTTTAATACTTATTATTATTACTCTTCATGTAAGAAACTTTCATTATAATTGACATGATATTATCGAAACATAATTTTACAAAGAATAAATAGCGTCGTTGGAGTCATTACTATGCTGATGGGCGGAGCTTAGAACAATGTTACGTCATTTAAATAGGCCGGGTCTAAATCGGATCACCTGAGCGCTTTTAACAGTGTACAATTTACAATGTATTATACGTTTTTCTTTAACGTTGATGCTGTCGTCTGTCAAAACAATGGCCAGTTCCAGGTTTGTGAATTAAATATTTGACAGTTCATTGTTATTGTTGAAATTAAATATTTCTTGAATTTAAATGAATATGATTTTCCAATCTTTATACTATCAATACCTTTTAGACAAATTTCATTTTTTTAAATCACCAAAGACATTCAGAGTAATAATAACAATAATATTGTGTTGTCCATGTTATATTATATGCCGAAATATGTCCCAAGGTTAGAAGGCATACTGCACACCCCTTCCGGGTCGTGCATTATGCCTTCTAACCTTGGGACATATTTCGGCATATAACATTGTATAAATAACTTTTCCTCTTACATATAACTTTCATGCTGCACTAAATGAGACCAACGAAAACCACGAAAATTGGCTTTCAAGGAATGAGGTCAGGGGTTATGGTGTTTAACGTCACTTTGAACAATATTTTAGTTATATCGTGGCGGTCAGTTTTATTGGTGGTGGAAATCGGAATACCGCAAGTCACTGACAAACTTTATCTCATAGAGTTCTATCAAGCACACGTCGCCATGAGTGTGATTCGAACTCACAACTTTAGTGGTGATAGGTACTGATTCCATAGTTAGTTGTAAATCTAACTACCATATGATCACGACCAAGACGGCCCATTTCCAGGAATGAAAGGTAATTCTCAGTATTTGTGAAATATTGGTTTATAATGCATCTTTATAATAATTTTCCAGCTATGCAATTGCCATCATTAAGAAGAAAAGAAGAGAAAGCATGTTCAAACTTTCTACCTTGTACGAGGAAGCTACAAGGCTAAGAATGTGGTGTAAAATCTTGTTTTTCGTGTGTGAAAGAACACAACACAGTCTTATTGTAATACTGGAATGTGTAGAAAAACGAAAATTAGAGAGCGTGTGCAAATTGCGAAAACAATATGGCTTCCATTTTGTATCCGAATGGATCAGTCGAGATTTCTTTTTTGAACCTGGAAAGAAAATAAATGTTGATGTTAAAGGCAAATTTTGTTTACCAAAACGTAGTGCGATTAAAAAAGTCCAGATGACATTTTTCCCGGTCGCTGAAGACAATTTCACTCGATTTCCGGTAGAACTAAATCCCAAACTAGGAGAAGAAATTTACGGTGTTTTGGCACTTAGAGACGGGAGTGAGCTGCTTGATGAGATTTATTATGACCCGTGGAGTACCAAAAAGTGCCTGCCGAACCAGAACTCAAAACTGGACCAAAAAGCAGGGTGTTCATCAAGAACTGGAAAAGTAGAGAGAGCTTCTCCCGAATTGGAAAAAGGTAGATATTTTATGTAGCAATGTTCATTAACAAAACTAAGGTTCTCATCCCTCAGGCATAGATAACCATAGCATTATTTGTTATCATGTTTAGGCCCTTTGGTTTTATTGCTCCAAAAACTATAAGTTATTTGGCTTTCAAATCTTTAGCTTTTGAGCGTACCTGATGAAGGTCATTCCAGAAACGCGTCGTGTGCACTAAATATGATATCTACGTTTTTATTTATTCCATATTTCTATACTAAGTTGAAGGACCTGCATGGCTCAATGAGTTAGGTAGTTGGATTACCTAACAACTCATACAATCCTATCACCAATACGGCGTGGATTCGCGCCCGGCTTTGTAAATTACAAAAAAATGTGCACTCGACTCGCAGCCGCAAGTGATAAAGTTTACCAGTTGCTTGCCCATGGTCGGTGGTTCTGTCCGGATACTCCGGTTTCTTCCTCCACTAAAACTGGTCGCCATGATATAGCTGAAATATTTCTGAAAGTGGCGTTAAGCACAATGAATCAAATCAAATCAAATTTATACTAAGTTAATGCTATGCGTATACAATGGAAAACATAACAGCACTATAGAAAGTTGCGTGTTGTTATATGCAAGAAGATAATTTTGGTTTTCGTTTCAAATTCAATGTATAGAAATGGACTTACTTTCTCTAATGTGGGATGCAAGACTATGATAGTTTGACGAATCAAATGCAACCATATCTACACAGAAGATAAATATTGCCTCGTGTTATGAGAATCCTACGTTCCTTGCACACAAAAAAACGATGGTTATGGTGTTTAACGCTACTTTCAACAATACTTCAGCTATATCATAGTGGTCAGTTTTATTGGTGGAGGAAACCAGAGTACCAGAGAAAACCACCGATCTGTCGCAAGTCACTGACAAACTTTATCACAAAATGTTGTATTGAGTACACTTCGCCATGAACGGGGTTCGAACTCACAATGTTATATATATAGTGGTGATAGACACTGATTGTATAGGTAGTTGTAAATCCAACTATCATACATTCATGACCACGACGGCCTCTGAGTTAAGTATGTTGCAATGAAACCCATACCCCCACCCTTTTCCCTACCACCATGATTTATTGTTTGCATGTTCGTTCTTATAAAGAATACATCTGAAATACGTATGTGAACAATATTCAATTCGCGCTTTATGAAAGGAAAGTTAATACAGTGATGGTCAGCATTCCCAGTGCCGGATTTACCATTGTGCTTAAGCACAGGGGCAGGGGGCCAGTGAGCCAATTTGTTTTTGTTTTTTTACGATGGATTTTTGTTTATGTGGTGCAATTTTAAATTTGTCTGACTTAATATAACGTAATATTTTAACTATTCCTAAATTTCCTGGGCATGTATGTTGACTGTCTGTGTAGGCCTACCGGATCTACCTCCTTCAGGGCCCAAGTAAGGGGCCTCATGACTTAACTAGCACAGGGCCTCATTTGTCCTAACTCCGGCACTTGTCAACAATATAAAAACAACGAAAAAGCTACTCTCGTATCAAACTTATGAACACACCAAATTACCCATTACATATGGCGTTGGAAGCTAGTTGTATGGCCCCAACTAACCTGATTTCATATATTGAACAATATAGCGGTTTAATGAAGAATTCGAGAGTGTCCGAATGATAATGAAATGTTACATTTTGATCCAATACGGAAGTTTTTTGTTTAAAAAAAATATATTTGAAATATCAAACAAAATATAATTTCAATTCAACTGCAGCATGTATTAAACCGTTCTTTTAATTTTCGCTTTAGATTTTTTCACGGACGCAGGAATAATGGCCTTAACAGAATTGATAAATCCAGATACACTGTACAAGGTTGTGATAAATTTAGAAATGACAACAGCTCAGTATGACAAGATTTGTGACCAGTTTCAATCCCGATCTATGCCATGCAGACAAAGTGTTACACTACTGAAAACTGCGCTGGACAGACATAAAGGGGACAAGAAGCTAACCGTCCTTATTGACGCGCTGACAATTTCTGGAGAAAAAAGAATTGCTGAATATCTTGAAGATATTCATAGTAGCGGAAAAGATCTGGCAGAAATCAGAAAATTATAGAAAAAAAGTGTTACTGTGAAATCTAATTTTCGTGGATTTCGAGGTTCACTTAAAGCACGAAAATAAAAATCTAACGAAATACATTTTTTGTAGATTGTTACCTGTAGTGTTTGAAACCACGAATTCAAGAACCCATGCATCAATGCATTTTGTAGAAACCCCGAAAATTAGTGCCAGCGAACAAAAGTACTCACAGTATAATCATTAATTCTAGAGATTCCAAGATACTGTGTAATTTCCTTAGTTTAAAATGAGACTTTTATTGAATTTTACCATAAATGCTGTAAACGAACACATTGATGTCATATACAAATGATATTGATGCTGAAAATTTCATTATTATTCGTGGTATGTATACAAATTCTTGTCTCTAAATTCAAGCCACGAAAATAGGAATTCAACGAATATATGTTACCACATTATTATATATACATTAAGACGAGTTTGAAGATACCAAAGGGAGGTAATCAGAATCAGTATATCGAAGACGAACAGACAACACAAAGGCCAAAAGAAAAAGTACAGAAGGACAAACAACGATCAACAAAACATACACATAAAACTAAAGATCGAGTAATACGAACCCCACTAAAAATCGGGGTGAACTCATGTGTTCCGGAAGGGTAAGTAGTTCCTGCTCCACTAGTGACACCCTTCGTGTTAATCTAGTTACAAACTCGGTGATAAGTCATGAATGAAGAAAGAACTGGGAAGTGCTTACAACACGTGATCATAGTGTGTGATCCACGAATAAACGTATCCACGAAAACTTCATTTTTCCTCAAACCACGAAAATTGGTTTCCACGAATTTAAATGAATACACAGTATATATATATATATATATATATATATAGTTGCAGGGGCGGATCCAGGGGTGGGACCCCCCCCCCCCCCCCCCCCCCTAAAATTGGAAAAATATGATTTTTTGGCGTAAAATCGTGATTTTTCACAGGAAATACCCCAAAAGTTTTCGTGCCTCCCTCCGCTCGGCGCAAATTTTTAAAGTGCGCCCCCCCTAGCTTGAAATCCTGGATCCGCCCCTGAGTTGTACTACTTAAAAGTATTTATGTATTGTCAAATTCCCGGTGGAACGCAAGCATAATAAACAAAAGACATACGCTGTTGGATACAATCCGTCTGAAAGGGATGGCGATTGTTTTTAGGTTAGATTCGCCTAGAGTGAGGTAGGTGGTGGATTCAAGCAATGCTCGGGTAAAGAAAAGGATTTAAATTTTTTGGTATTTAACGCCACTTTAAACAATATTTCCGCTATACCATGGCTACCAGTTTTAGTGGTGGAAGAAGCCGGAATACCCGGAGAGAACCACCGATTTGGGCAAGCAACTGGTAAACTTTATCACGCGGTTGCGAGTCGAGTGCACCCTTTTTGTAATTTACAAAGCCGTGCGCGAACCCACGCCGTATTGGTGATAGGTTTGTATGCGTTGTTATGTAATCCAACTACCGAACTCATTGAGCCACCCGGGCCCTACAACTACCGAACTCATTGAGCCACCCGGGCCCTACAACTATCGAACTCATTGAACCACCCGGGCCCTGTAAAGACAAGATATTTGCTGCGTCTCTATTAAACACGCAGTGTTAAAGGGTAAGAGTGTGCTAGCTCGGATTCAGGATTCAGAAAAAGTTGCCAATTTTGGTTATCGTGTTACCTTTGGGTTTATTGCTCCCAAAACTGAAAAAGTAAAGAGAGCTTCGCCCGAAATGGAAAAAGGTAGATATTTTATGTAGCAATGTTCATTAACAAAACTAAGGTTCTCATCCCGCAGGCATAGATAACCTTAGCAATATTTGCTACCTGTTTAGGCCCTTTGGTTTTATTGCTCCCAAAAGATTAAATTATTTGGCTTTCCAAGCTTTCTATTTTTAGCGTACCTGATGAAGGTTGTTCCAGAAATGTGCGCATGCGCACTAAATTTGATCTCTACGTTTTTATTTTTTCCAACCTATCTAACTCCCCAATGCTTTTCAAGTTGCTCCGATTGATTTGATTTAATTTATTGTGTTTAACGCCACTTTCAGCAATATCATGGCGACCAGTTTTAATGATTGAAGAAGCCGGAGTACCCAGAGAGAACCACCGGCAATGGGCAAGCAACTGGTAAACTTTATCACTTGCGGTTGCGAGTCAAGTGCAGGGGTAGCATTCGGAACCTTAACTGGTGTCATCCCAATGATAGGATTTAACAGTGTCATAATCGGCGTTTTCATGGGATAACATAGTGAACCTTAACTGGTGTCATCCAAGGATTTACATAGTAGGACCACTATATAAATCCTTGTGTCATCTCAGTGATAGGATTTACCAGTGTCATAATCGTTGTTTCCAGGGGATATCATAGGGAACCTAATTAACTGGTGTCATCTCAGTGATAGGACTTACCGGAATGTCTACACAATAAGTTTTACACAGATTATTTTCTCTGGTCATCCATAAAATTATGGAATAGATTACAAGATAACATTCGATATTTTAAGTCTTAACATTAAAAACCAGAGGCTCTCAAGAGCCTGTATCGTTCACCTGGTAATAAAAAAAACCAATTGGTCCTACGTAAAAACTATGTCCTGCAGTGGTAGCCATCTTGGAATTACGATCAACATAAAAAACACAAAGTTTGTAAAGGACCTTCCAATGATTGATGCACAGTTTAGGTTCAATCAGTGCAATAGCTTCAGAGAAGAATATATTTCTGTATTTTCCCCATATGGTTCTGTGTTAATACTATGACCTGTGGTGGCGGCCATCTTGGATTTCCGATCGGCATAAAAAACAGAGGACCTTCCAATGATCATTCCTGGGCAGTTTGGTTTCAACTGTCCCAAGTGGTTTCAGAGAAGAAGCATTTTGAAACATTTTTCCCATAGGGTCCAATGTTAAACTAAGTTCTGCCGTAGCCGCCATTTTGAATTTCATATCAGAACAAAAAACGTAGTTTGTAGAGGACCATCCAATGAACATTCATGTACAGTTTGGCTTTAATCATATTTGTAGTTTCTGAGAAGAAGGCATTTGAACATTTTCCCATAGGGTCCAATGTTAATCTATGTCCTGCAGTGGTGGCCATCTTGGATTTCCGATCGGCATAAAAAACACACACCTTGTAGAGGACCTTCCAATGATCATTCCTGGGCAGTTTGGTTTCAATTATCCAAGTGGTTTCAGAGAAGAAGGGTTTTGAAACATTTTCCTCATAGGGTTCAATGTTAAACTAAGTCCTGCCGTAGCCGCCATTTTGAATTTCATACCGGAAGAAAAAACGTACAGTTTGTAGAGGACCATCTAATGAACATTCATGTACAGTTTGGCTTTAATCATATTTGTAGTTTCTGAGAAGAAGGCATTTTAATATTTTCCCATAGGGCCCAATGTTAATCTATGTTCTGCGATGGCGGCCATCTTGGATTTCCGATCGGCATAAAAAACAGTAACTTGGTAAAGGACATTCCAATGATCATTCATTTACAGTTTGGGTTCAGTCAGTTCATTAGTTTCAGAGAAGAAGATCTTTGAAATTTTAGCCAATCAGAGCATATTATTGGCCCTGGCAGCCATATTGAATATCCGACTGGAACGAAAAACAGTAACTTTGTAGAGGACCATCCAAGGAACATTCCTGCTAAGTTTGGTTCCAATCGGCCAAGTGGTTTCGGAGAAGAAGCTTGAAATGTGAAAAGTTTACAGATGACGGACGCCAAGTGATGGCAATAGTTCACCTGGACCTTTGGTCCAGGTGAACTAAAAAACGTATTAAATTTCAGAAAGAGCGAGTGGTTGTTTTTTAGTGCCAACTCAGCAATTTTTTCAGCTATATCATGGCGAGAACAAGTTAATTTTCAATGCGATGATGATGAGGTCCGCTTTGTTCTAGACCAACACATAGTGATAGCTCATCACTGAAACAATAGTCCGCTGATCGACATGTCGCTCCACCCGGAACACATTATCCTGATTCCGAGCCAACCAGTATGCTCTTTCTCCTTAATCGTGCGTGCCTAGAGGAGAAGCAACAAATATCAATTTAATAGTTTTTGTTTGACCCAACAGGTCATATTCCTCAGTTTGTGGTGGTTGGTTTTCCACAAAGCAAATTATTCATCGAACGGAAAGGAATATAAGTAATTAAAACTTTATTTCAATTTGGCATGTAATATAAACAAAAAACATAAGTTCTCAAGAGCTTTTTACCGAATACAAATACATCAACATTAAAACAATACAATCGGCATGCAATTACAAAATTAAAACATATAATGCAGGCAAAAAGCAGAAAGGGGGCTGTAAAAGAAACCCGAACAGAGGTCCATGTGGCAAGTGCCTCGCTGTCACCCTGTTCAGGATTACCATACAGTCATTCCATTTCAACATATATGCAGTACAAAACAAGCCAAGCATGAGACTAAAAACAAGCAAAAGCAACTAAAAATACAGAAACTTAAACATTTAGTAATTTCCATAGAAATTATTTAAAACCATTTAAAGAACAAAAATTTGAGCATCTTAAAAAATTTAAAATTTTCATAAAAATTTAAAAAGAAAGACATAGCATTACTAATAATTAAGAGATCTAAAATATTTATAAAAAAAAAAAAAACAAGTAATAATTCAAACAAAGGCTGTCAGTAGAAACACTTATATTGAGGCAAGAAAAATAAATTAGGCTTTTTATTTGCAAGCAGAGCAGCGGCAATCAGAACCAGTCCAGGACTGAACAAGGCTCCTAAAATGTGCGAAACTATTTTCAGTCCTGAAGTGGTCTGGTAAGCTATTCCACAGAGAAGCTGCTGCAAAACGGAATGATCTCTTACCGTATGTTGTAGTCCTTACCTGTGGTACATCCAAGATATTTCTGTATCTAAAGTAATATTTTGAATTTTTAGTATGGAGTAAATTTTGTAAACATGCTGGAGCCAAATTGTGTAAAATTTTGTAAGTCTCGAGTGCCATTGTCCTGATACGTCTCACTTGTAGGGTGGGAACCTTTGCATTTTCAAGCAAAGTTTCAGAGGAGGATGAATAATCATCATATACAAATCGCAGAGCTCGCACTTGAATTTTTTCAAGCTTTTTGGAGTTTTTTTCAGTACAAAAATGCCATGCCAAAGGGCAAAAATTAAAATTACTTAAAGTATGAAAAATGGTAAGTTTATTGAGCTTTGTAAGATATGAACCAAGTCTTTTAAGAACATTTAACTGCTGAGATGCTTTTCTACATAAGTTACTAATATGTTGATCAAATTTTAACTGATAATCTATATAGATTCCCAATAGTTTTACAGTTTCTTCCCATGACAGTATATTATTTTGATTTTGAATAGATGAATTTTTTGCAAAGGTTTTCTTCCCTACTGCCAAGACCTGAAACTTATCAGGATTTGCTTGCATCTTGTTATCTTTAAACCAATCAATCAGCACTTGAGACTCAGCTTCTAATGTAGAAATGAGAATATCATAGTCAGGGATGCTGAATGACAAAGTATTGTCATCAGCATAATTATACAATGAACTATGTTTAATGAAATAAAAAATATCATTTATAAAGACATTAAATAATAGGGGACCAAGTATGGAGCCTTGAGGAACACCTTTCTGGATGTCAGCCCAGTCACTCAGAACACTGTTTACTTTAATTTGTTGTTTCCTGTTAGAAAGATAAGATTTTAATAAAGATACAGATTGTGAAGAAACATTATAAGCTGATAATTTATCTAATAAAATATTATGGGGTAAGCAATCAAAAGCTTTGGAGAATATTCTGAACCTGGACAAATATTTTATTTATATCACAAAGACAGCTGTTTTTTTAACAATAATAAACAACAAGAGGTCATTCTAATACCTTTTATCACATATTTATATGTAATAACGTCAATTTTGCCCATACGTAAACACCGGAAGTGTCAGCGATATCAGCCCATGGGCAGATATCATCAGAAGACTTTTTTTCATAACATGACTGTTGTGGTCCCTCAACCGATACCGATCACTTGGTTCAAAATTGAAATATGTGATAAATAGATTAATGCATGCTTTTTTCCATTTCAGGACTGTTATCAACCCTGGACCGACATCGACCCTCGGCCGATATCGGGTTCTCGGGATAACAGTCCTGATCTGGAAAAGGGTAGGCATTAATCTATAATTATTACATTCATAAGGTTTATCACCTGCATGCATTCTGATGTGTGTCTGTAAGTTACCATTCTGACTAATTATATAAATGCTTTACCACATACATCACATTCATAATGTTTATCACCTATATGTGTTCTAATTTGTGTCTGTAGGCTACAACTCATACTAAACCCTTTCCTACATATATCACATTTATAAAGTTTATCAGCTGTATGTGTTCTAATGTGATTCTGTCTAAATCCTTTACCATATAACCTGTATGTGTGCTAATGTGGTTTTGTAAGTTACTACTATCACTAAATACTTTACCACATATATGACCTTTATAGGTAGGTTTAGGTTTATGGTGTTTAACACCACTTTGAATTTCAATAATATTTCAGTTATATCGTGGTAGTCCGTTTTATTGGTGGAGGAAATCAGAGTACCCTGAGAAAACCACCGACCTCACAGTCGCAAGTCACTGACAAACTTTATCACATAATGTTGTATCGAGTACACCTCACCATTAGCTGGATTCGAACTCACAACTTTAGTGGTGATAGCCACTGCTCCCATATAGGTATTTGTAAATCTCACTACCATACGGTCACAACGGCCCCTTATGACATTTATAAGGTTGATCAACTGTATGTGTTCTAATGTGGTTCTGTAATGAACCATTTCCACTACACACTCTACCACATTTATAAGGTTTATCACCAGTATGTGTTCTAATGTGATACTGTAAGCTACCACCTTCACTAAACACTTTACCACATATATCACATTTGTAGGGTTTTTCACCAGTATGTGTTCTAATGTGTCTCTGCAAGTTACTATTCCGATTACAAACTTTACCACATATACCACATTTATAACATTTATCACCTGTATGTATCCTAATGTGGCTCTTTAAGTTACTACTATCATTAAATCCTTTACCACAAATACTACATATACAAGGTTTATCACCAGTATGTGTTTTAATGTGTCTCTGTACGATACGATTCTCACTAAACCCTTTACCACATACATCACATTTATAAGGTTTATGACCAGTATGTGTTCTAATGTGTTTCTGTAAGCTACCACTCTCACTAAATCCTTTACCACAAATATCACATATATAAGGTTTATGACCAGTATGTGTTCTAATGTGTCTCTGTAAGCTACCATTCTCAATAAACCCTTTACCGCATATATCACATATATAAGATTTATCACCAGTATGTCTTCTAATATGTCTCTGTAAGGTATTATTCTTACTAAATCCTGTACCACATATACCACATTTATACGGTTTATCACCAGTATGTGTTCTAATGTGTCTCTGTAAGGTATTATTCTTACTAAATCCTGTACCACATATACCACATTTATAAGGTTTATCACAGGTGTCTATTCTCATATGATCTTGCAATAGATCACTGGTTGTTAAATGCTTAAAATTAGCATCACCAGACTGGAAACCAACTCCAGCATCTAATTTCCTATCATCTGTAGCATCATCAGACTGCCATCCATTTTCAGTCTGTAATCTCTTATCATTTGAAGCATCACCAGACTGCCATCCATCTCCAGTATGTAATCTCCTATCATCTGTACATGTAGCATCACCAGACTGCCATTCATCTCCAGTATGTAATCTCCTATCATCTGTACATGTAGCATCACCAGACTGCCATATCCATTCATCTCCAGTATGTAATCTCCTATCATCTGAAGCATCATCAGACTGCCACCTATCTCCAGTTTGCAATTCCATATTATTTAGAGTATATCTTTTACTGCATTTTCACTTTTTGTTTTTGTTTTACACAAATCTAAAATTTGATTTTGTGTAAAGTTATCTGATGTCATTGCCTGTTGTGTAAAGTTATCTCATGTCATTGCCTCTTTCTGTCTATTATATCACACATACATGAGTTCTGAGATAGAATGCCACGTATTACAGTGTCTGTGAAAACTGTAAAAAAAAATAGGAAAAGGTTTTACAAACTTTTACAATTTGACAATGATTGGATGCCTGTGATGTTAAAAATAAACATATAACCAAAGACGATTTGCTTATTATAATAAATATAAATGTCTCAATGTGATCAATTTTCGCTGAAAGATTCACGTTTTAATTCGAAATACAAATGTACATTAATGATCTAAAAATAAATGAATACATGACATATCGGCCATAAGACCACTCGGCCCCCAAAAATAGACAAGTCGGCCCCCTTTTGTAGGTAGCAATTTAAATTTGTTTTTATTATGGACAAGTCGGCCCTTCTATATAGAAGACAACTCGGCTCCACCAAAAATGAAAGTTTTGAACGCATGGTGTGTGTGTGTGTGTATAAAAGGACTCAAACAAGCAGTAAAAGACCCCGCTAAGTAGAAAAGCAGGCACAATGAATAATTCAGAATCAGTTTATGCTGTTGGAGGCACATAAAATTTAACTACTTTAGTCACAGGACCAAATGTCAGGAAGTTATTGATCAATGATCTCCAGTAAGCTTGCACATAATCTTAAAGAATAATTATATTAATATTTGTGTTTTTCGTCCTTGCTTGTAATTTCTATACTTTGTTTTCTATTCTCTTTTCCGGGGTGACGTCACTTCCTCTAACAACAACGAGTCGGCCATCTTTAGGCGGTGAAAATCAAACTTAAAATGGCGAATGTTTCACCGCCTCAATGACAAGGGAGATAATTCGTTGACCGAAATACCTGGATGCCCGGAAAAGAGAATTTACCATTGTTTGTTTGTTATACTCATATATATTTTGCATACTGTATTGAATTGTTTTCTATACCGATGTAATGTATTGGTTGTTTGAGAATAAAGATATCACTGTAAAATAAAAAAAAATACTAGTGGAAATTTGATTATCTATTACGATATCCACAATATTTAACAAGTAATGTCATAAACATCTGAGCACTAAATAAATACATGTAATACTTTATGCATGAAATATTACTGATCATATCGTGAAACAAAGCACTAGACTTCAATACAAAAGTTATTAACCCAACAGTCTTGACATTTTGCAAAAAGTTTAACAAGTCACCTTAACATGAAAGTCATTATCAAAGTCACTAAGCACTGAGGTCCTTGTCTAACACAGAGATGGTTGGAGGTGAGTAGATGTTTGAACACTTCCTCAGGAGCTGGTTGGCAACGATTTTGGTTGCAACATACTTGAATAGTTGACACTGGAGCTGTCTGGTATGCTTACGTTGGATTGGTAGTAGCTTAGCCTCGAGCTCTTTCAACAGTTTTGGAATCAAGAGTAGAATGGAAGTTGTGCATGATGTGCTTTGGTGTTTAAGCGGTTGTGCCAGCCTTCTACGTTGTTATTGGTGCATGTTGCTGTCATGAAGACGGTTCAGTGTTCGACCATCCAAACTGTGCTGGACATCTATGTGTCATCTACATAGCTGGTAAGCTCTTGAAGCTGTGGCTGTGTAGTTTCTCTTGTAGTTTCTGGATGGCTGCAGGTATGTGCTCTGGTGGTAAGAATGGAAGCGCTAGTAGCTTACGGATGAACTTGTGAACTGAGCCTTTCTGGTGGTACGCTACCTGAAAGGAAAAGCAAATCATAAGATTTCGAAAGTGTAAATAATTTTAAGTATGTCACATAATTTGATGATTACAGCTTTAATAGTGAAATGTAGAAAAATAAACACATAGTTGTACATGATTTAATAGTTGTTTGAAAACTTGTACATATAAGCAGATGAATAGGCTATAAGGTGGTGCTAAATTTACATGTAAATACCTGAGTGTTGATCTTAACTGTAGTTAGTACTCCTGACATGTTGTTTGGAACCAACACGGAAGTTGTTGCCATTTTGGTGAACTGTAGCTGGACATGTTGTTGACTTGTTTCTAACGCTGCACTGCCAGTGGATATGGTGGTCTGTCTTCTGCTTCTGTAAAAAAGAAAAAAAAATTGTAACATAAATACACTAATACAACTTAATAAAATAAATTATGTGTCATTATTTTTATCTATAATTAATCAGAGACAAATAAGATCAATACCCAGCCTTCATAGACTTACGGAGACACTGTCAAGTTAAAAAATTATATATCCACATAAAAATCGCACTTTAAATAATCAATGTACAATCATAACAAATAAATTATGTGCTTAAACATCAAATGCAAAATGCCATTTCAGTTAAAAATTATCAATATGTATAGAATACACATATTATAGCATGACTTAATATATATATTTATATTAATAGATCAGAAATAAATGAATCTAATTGCCTTTCGTAAATTATTTAACATCAGGTATATTATCTACCATACACTTATAATTAAAATATTTGCTGTAAATTTTCAAATAATCAAATAAAGGTAAATGTACATTAACAGGTATTTTCTTTACTTTTTTAAAATAATAGTTTCTTCTTTTTCTCCTTTTGTATATGTACAATATTTAATATTTTAAAGAAAATTCTGTGGCAACTTTTATACCATTTTTATTTTTTCAGTCTCATTTTTAAAATACCTTAGACCTAACGGTGTGGGTGTAACCTAAGCTGTCGACCAGTTTTCTTTTCAGATGTTGTGATCCTTGAGTAAGGAACTCGAAGGTGATGTCTTCGGCATACTGTGGATCAATAGTGGAGTTGATGGAATCATCAGTGATGTCATCTTCTACTTGGTGTTCTGGAATGTTGACTGAGTTTCTGGATATCTCGAAGGACGAATCATTGTGAAGTTCTGTAGAAAGCCGGGTGCTTTCATGGTCTGGTTCGTCAGAACTGACATCTCTGGTGTTGCACTGGTTACAGGTCCAGTCAAAGGGCTCTGTGCTCTATTGCTTGGCGGTACTGCTCTCTAAATACACCTATAAATGAAAAAAATAAAGTTATATCTCTCATTGTGTTTTCATATGCGCTTAAAGCAAATATGAATGCAGTGGATTTTTTGTGTATTTTTTTTTAGTAAAGAAAGTTCTAAGATTTACATAGAATATTTTATTAAACCAATCATGGACCATCTCTGGCATACATATACAATCAGTTAAATAATAAATAGTTAAACATTTTAACATTTCTAAAAAAACAATAAATTATATATAAGAAGACAAAATGTACATGAATTGTCATATAAATAGATATTAATATGTTTAATCAATTCTTTACTACTGTATAAGTTGCAAATTTTGTATATTTCCATCCTCATTATTCATTAACCAGACTAATTTATCCACCTTTGATAAAGATGTAAAAAAATTTACAATTATCTTGAATATATTTCAAAAATGTATTTCTTTCATTTTTATCACATCAAATAACTCTGGAAGATCGTTTACAAATATTTTAAATAAATTAGGACTTATATTATCTCTTGCCGTACACCAATTTCTGGAACTATATGTTCTGTGAGTTGATCGACAATACGAATACTAACTTCATTTAAAATATACATATTTTGTAATATATCATAAAATCTTCCCTTTATTCCTATCTTCGACAACTTATAGAATATTATGTAGATATTGGAATAAATAAAACATAACTACGTTGGTCACATAGTGGAGTTTAATATATATGAAAGTAAAGACTTACCAGAGTCATATGTGCGATGTTGCCATCTGTCACAAGTTGCAAGGCTTCTTGTCTTGGTCCAACATGGATGTTACAAATCACACACGGATAAAACGTAGACATTGTGAATGCATGGCTAAAGTTTCGCTGTGTTTTATAATATTTTTACCAAGCCGGAAAATTACTCAAGCCATGTCGGCTTATATCCTTGTTTATATACCATTCAATTAATCCAATTAATCACTTTCACACTTCCTTTTATCTTCGTAATTAGTTTATTAATTGTCGATAATCAATTTAACACCTTACAATATATGTAGTCATAAGACACATACTTTCAGCTGATCAAACAACAAATAATTAATAATTGAAACTGATTATGTATTAATAAGAAATGGGTTGAATACATGCTTTCAGTTGATCAAACATATAATAACTAGTAACTGAAATCTGAAAAAAACACGGGATGCACCTTTCTATACAAAGTCAATTAAAAACTGTTTATAACTCATTCGGATCTAGACTTGACTAGCGGATACATCTCAGCAGTGAACAGAAATCAACAAACAACTCAACAATGGACTTACCTGTTGAATTGGTCGGACTTCTGAAGCACGCAGAGGTAGATGGAAAAAAATTTACTTGGGACCTACAGGTTAATTCCAGTGCTACATCAGTCAAGCTGATGTGGATCAAGGTTGCAAAACCCGTTGAAAAAACAGGAAAAGTTACCAGCCAGGCCCAGAAAAAGAAACACCTCTCTCCTTCCACCAGGAAAAGAAATGCTCAACGCATCAACCAGTGGAAGGCGAAACGGAATGAAGCCGTTGGTGACAGTAAAATATGTGCTCAAACACAGACAGACGACAGTAACTCCATAACAGACGAAACGACATACACCGTCACTGAGCAGCTATACAGTGACGACCAAGCCCTACACAAACCAACAACATTGACACAAATAAGGGAGCAATCGACCCAGACAAGAAGTACATTTACTGGCAGGCAATTAACGCATGTATTTTACATTGTGGAACAGCCTCCCAGACCATTTCAGGACTGAAAACAGTTTTTCTCAATTTAAGAGCTTAATGCAGTCCTGGAATGGTACTAAATGTTGCTGTTCTGCATGCAGATGATAAATATTCTGCTACTGTTTTTGCTCTTTTTATTTGCATATAGCTTTTAGATATATATTGCTTTGTTTTAGTGCTTGTCAATTTTTTATCCAAACATGCTAAATTTTCTGCTTTATTATGTCATAATGCATGTGGATGCCGGTGGGAACCCAGCGAGGCATTGCCACCTGGTCCCCGGCCGGCATCTATATGCAGTATGCACGGGACAGTAAAAACTCTTTCAGATTTGCTGCATCTACATTGTGGAACAGCCTCCCAGATCATTTCAGGACTGAAAATAGCTTCTCTCAATTCAAGAGTCTTTTGCAGTCCTGGAATGGGTTCAAATGTTGCTGTTCTGCATGTAGATGATTAAAATTTTGCTTCTGGTTTGCTAAATTTTTTAATTTTTAATTTTTTTAATTATTAATTTTTTTTAGTTTGGCTTGAAAATTTTATATTCTTTGATTTTTTAGTTAGACAGTGCTGCTTTTACTGATTATGTTGGTACCAGTTTTAAGTATTCAGTATTATTATTTCATTATTTTTTTTACCTGCTGCTTCTTTCTAAATGCTGCTTTATATTGTTGGTGCATCTGTGTGTGGATCTTGAACAAGAGTCCAAAGAGGCACTTGCCACGTGGGTTCTTGTTCAGATCTATACACAGTCCTCCTTTTTATGCCTGTATGTCTTAGCTTATTTTAGTTTGTAACTTTGCATGTGACTTGTATTGTTTTATTGTTAATGTATATTCGGTAAAAAGCTTCTTAGAGCTTATGTTGTACTGTTTTATTATGTGCCGAATCAAAATAAAGTTTTCTTATGTCTCATGTCTTATCGGAAAATCGATAATAGCACGAAAACCGATAACACGATGCTAATATGACTCCACTCCCAATACATTTACCTTTTCAAAAATATAATTCTCACTTTCCAATGATGTTTTTTTTATTATCGCAGTGATCGTTTTTTCTTATCCCAAAATCACCAATGATATTTCAGGGGATTATAATATAGGGGAAGGAAACACGTTATACGATCTGCGGAAGATTTTCGTTCGAGGTTTTTCGTATTTTTCATTGTGAAGTATACAATAATAGGTTCTTACATATGTTCTTGGGAAAGACCGGGTGATCTTCCTCGAGTGATAGAAATTTTATGTCTTTTCGCGAGTGCAGCGCAGCGAAACGAGCGAAAAGACACAAAAATTGCTATCACGAGTGGAAGATCACCCGGGCTTTCCCAACAGCGTATGTAAGTACCTATTTCTTCCGTAAGTCAACAACTTTCACTATCGCGAACTCCTAGAGACCCCCGCCATTGATCAGTAACTAATTTGCATAAATTATCAGATCAATATCATAAAATTGAGCGTTATGAAATACGCATCACATAAAATTGACTTTTATGACACCGATTGGTAAACTAAGGAGCTTTCTACTGATATTTGAGCTTTTCTCACTGATATTTTGTTGAAAGTACAGTATTTTCCTTCATGAGAAACCCCATGCATGAAATATGACGCGACACATTGAAGAATGACGTCAAAAGTACGGAAAGGACATCTAGAAATACGAAAAAATTAAAATAAAAGACACAAATATATTTAATACGGTTGGAGTCTGTAACTGAAAAAAAAAAACAATGGTTAATTCCGTAATATATCTGTTATTCAGCTATCAGACAGGGTATATAATGTGACATTCCCGGCTTAGGGTATATATTTAAACGATTTTTTTTCTTGTTAGAGGCGTTCTGATTGGATGTCACAACGAGTAAAGACGAGTGCACGTGGACTCGTCTTACCTCGGTCGTCTTCACCCGAAAACGGCCATTTACGGAAGAATAATTATACCTTGTAGGGTGGTGCATTCGGAATACATCTTCCAACTGAGAAATCACGCGAGAAACAGCGCTTGTAGATCTCATTGGTCAACTACTGGGTTAATTTTGTACGGATGACCGAATAAGAACTATGAATTGAATATTATTGATATAAGAAGGCGCGGCCTTTGAAGAGGACGGAAATATATTTGAAATCAAAATAGTGTTAAAAATAACTTTATAGAAAATTGATTATACTATAACTAATTGACGAGTTTCATTATCAAAAATATATCACGAATGACCAAATAACACAGTAACTCACGAATGCGCGCAGCGCATGAGTGAGTTACAACGTTATTTGGTCATGAGTGACATATTTTTGATAATGAAACTCGTCAATTAGTTATAGTATTTATTATATAGATAAAAATAAAATGTTTCGAACCGAATTTAATATAGAATGAGTTTAATTGCACTATATCACGTGTGTAGCGTTGGGGTATACTATAATGTGTATCACTTCAAAAAGCATGGCGCCACCCACCCACGACAATAAAATAATTAAAATGCTTACCTTGAAATATTATTTTAGTTAAATTTGATCCAAATGGAACCGTACAAGAAGCCAAATAACGTCTAATTTTTACGTTTCAAACTGGAAGTCTTCATATGACGTCGACAACGAAATGGCGCGAAATATAGCGAGAGTGAAATAAAAATGGTAATTTCACTAGTGAAATTATCGTTTTTATTTAACTCGGAAATCACGGTATTTCATCGATATCTATATAATAAAGGAAGCTTTGGAATAGTAAAAGAATGGAAAATTACGAATTTATTTTTTATTATATATTCAAAAATGTATTAAAAAAGAACCTTATCTAAAAATTGATAATTTTCAGTAAAAGGAAAAAAAATTCTCCAAATATTACCTTTAAGTGCTCATTTAAGCAATGCAGAAGTTTAAAATTTCTGAATAAGGATAATAAATTAACCTTGTTATTCTCATATCACACCCTATACAACCGGTTGTCTGGACAACAGATGCTATCTGGAACTCAGATCATATCTACGTCACACGGAATGACAGGTAAGAATTTCTTTGACGTTTTTCTTCCAATTTATCTACTTTTTGGATTTTAAATTTATGTCTGATTTGTTGCACTACAAATGAGAAATTTGCATATCAAATATGACAGTATAGGTTTTAATATTCAGTAAGTTTTCAATCAATGAAGATAGAATTTGACATTTTCAACAGAGAATTCTTCAGAACATTAACGTTTTCTCTAAAATTTCAAAAGAAAGCACAAGTTTCTATCATACTCATGAAAGATATAGTGTTTCTTCTACCTTCCTGTACAACGGGAACTCGAAGTGTTATGTAGTAAGAATATTATACGCAATTTTATTCCAGAGGATATCTTAGGCAACCTTAACTGGTGTCATCTCAGTGATAAGATTTACCACTGTCATAATCGGTGTTTCTAGGGGATAACATAGGGAACCTTAACTGGTGTCTTCTCAGTGATAGGATTTACTAGTGTCATCATCGGTGTTTCCAGGGGATAACAAGGAACCTTAACTGGTGTCATCTCAGTGATAGGATTTACCAGTGTCATAATCGGTGTTTCCAGGGGATAACATAGGGAACCTTAACTGGTGTCATCTCAGTGATATGATCTACCTGAGTGTCATAATCGGTGTTTCTAGGGGATAAAATAGGCAACATTAACTGGTGTGTTCTCAGTGATCGGATTTACCTGAGTGTCATAATCGGTGTTTCCAGGTATAGCATACGGAACCATAACTGGTGTCATCTCAGTGATAGGATTTATATGTGTGTCATAATTGGAGTTTCCTGGGAATGACATAGGGAACCTTAACTGGTGTCATCCCAATGATAGGATTTACTCGTGTCATAATCGGTGTTTCCAGGAGATAGCATACGGAACCTTAACTGGTGTCATCTCGGTGATAGGATTTATCAGGGTGTCATAATTGAAGTTTCCTGGGGATAACATAGGGAACTTTAACTGCTGTCATCTCACTGATAGGATGTACCTGGGTGTCACAATCGGTGTTTCCAGAGGATATCTTAGGCAACCTTAACTGGTGTCATCTCAGTGATAAGATTTACCACTGTCATAATCGGTGTTTCTAGGGGATAACATAGGGAACCTTAACTGGTGTCTTCTCAGTGATAGGATTTACCACTGTCATAATCGATGTTTCTAGGGGATAACATAGGGAACCTTAACTGGTGTCTTCTCGGTGATAGGATTTACTAGTGTCATCATCGGTGTTTCCAGGGGATAACAAGGAACCTTAACTGGTGTCATCTCAGTGATAGGATTTACCAGTGTCATAATCGGTGTTTCCAGGGGATAACATAGGGAACCTTAACTGGTGTCATCTCAGTGATATGATCTACCTGAGTGTCATAATCGGTGTTTCTAGGGGATAACATAGGCAACATTAACTGGTGTGTTCTCAGTGATCGGATTTACCTGAGTGTCATAATCGGTGTTTCCAGGTATAGCATACGGAACCATAACTGGTGTCATCTCAGTGATAGGATTTATATGTGTGTCATAATTGGAGTTTCCTGGGAATGACATAGGGAACCTTAACTGGTGTCATCCCAATGATAGGATTTACTCGTGTCATAATCGGTGTTTCCAGGAGATAGCATACGGAACCTTAACTGGTGTCATCTCGGTGATAGGATTTATCAGGTTGTCATAATTGAAGTTTCCTGGGGATAACATAGGGAACTTTAACTGGTGTCATCTCACTGATAGGATGTACCTGGGTGGCACAATCGGTGTTTCCAGGGAATAGCATAGGGAACCTTAGCTGGTGTCATCTCAGTGATAGGATTTATATGGGTGTCATAATTGGAGCTTCCTGGGAATAACATAGGGAACCTTAACTGGTGTCATCCCAATGATAGGATTTACCAGTGTCTTAATCGGTGTTTCCAGGAGATAGCATACGGAACCTTAACTGGTGTCATCTCGGCGATAGGATTTATCAGGGTGTCATAATTGGAGTTTCCTGGGGATGTCATAGGGAATCTTAACTGGTGTCATCTCACTGATAGGATGTACCTGGGTGTCACAATCGGTGTTTACAGAGGATATCTTAGGCAACCTTAACTGGTGTCATCTCAGTGATAGGATTTACCACTGTCATAATCGATGTTTCTAGGGGATAACATAGGGAACCTTAACTGGTGTCTTCTCAGTGATAGGATTTACCAGTGTCATCATCGGTGTTTCCAGGGGATAACAAGGAACCTTAACTGGTGTCATCTCAGTGATAGGATTTACCAGTGTCATAATCGGTGTTTCCAGGGGATAACATAGGGAACCTTAACTGGTCTCATCTCAGTGATATGATCTACCCGAGTGTCATAATCGGTGTTTCAAGAGGATAACATAAGCAACATTAACTGGTGTGTTCTCAGTGATAGGATGTACCGGAGTGTCATAATCGGTGTTTCCAGGGATAGCATACGAACCATAACTGGTGTCATCTCAGTGATAGGATTTATATGTGTGTCATAATTGGAGTTTCCTGGGAATAACATAGGGAACCTTAACTGGTGTCATCCCAATGATAGGATTTACCAGTGTCTTAATCGGTGTTTCCAGGAGATAGCATACGGAACCTTAACTGGTGTCATCTCGGTGATAGGATTTATCAGGGTGTCATAATTGGAGTTTCCTGGGGATAACATAGGAAACTTTAACTGCTGTCATCTCACTGATAGGATGTACCTGGGTGTCACAATCGGTGTTTCCAGAGGATATCTTAGGCAACCTTAACTGGTGTCATCTCAGTGATAAGATTTACCACTGTCATAATCGGTGTTTCTAGGGGATAACATAGGGAACCTTAACTGGTATCTTCTCAGTGATAAGATTTACCACTGTCATAATCGGTGTTTCTAGGGGATAACATAGGGAACCTTAACTGGTGTCTTCTCGGTGATAGGATTTACTAGTGTCATCATCGGTGTTTCCAGGGGATAACAAGGAACCTTAACTGGTGTCATCTCAGTGATAGGATTTACCAGTGTCATAATCGGTGTTTCCAGGGGATAACATAGGGAACCTTAACTGGTGTCATCTCAGTGATATGATCTACCTGAGTGTCATAATCGGTGTTTCTAGGGGATAACATAGGCAACATTAACTGGTGTGTTCTCAGTGATCGGATTTACCTGAGTGTCATAATCGGTGTTTCCAGGTATAGCATACGGAACCATAACTGGTGTCATCTCAGTGATAGGATTTATATGTGTGTCATAATTGGAGTTTCCTGGGAATGACATAGGGAACCTTAACTGGTGTCATCCCAATGATAGGATTTACTCGTGTCATAATCGGTGTTTCCAGGAGATAGCATACGGAACCTTAACTGGTGTCATCTCGGTGATAGGATTTATCAGGGTGTCATAATTGAAGTTTCCTGGGGATAACATAGGGAACTTTAACTGGTGTCATCTCACTGATAGGATGTACCTGGGTGTCACAATCGGTGTTTCCAGGGAATAGCATAAGGAACCTTAGCTGGTGTCATCTCAGTGATAGGATTTATATGGGTGTCATAATTGGAGCTTCCTGGGAATAACATAGGGAACCTTAACTGGTGTCATCCCAATGATAGGATTTACCAGTGTCTTAATCGGTGTTTCCAGGAGATAGCATACGGAACCTTAACTGGTGTCATCTCGGCGATAGGATTTATCAGGGTGTCATAATTGGAGTTTTCTGGGGATGTCATAGGGAATCTTAACTGGTGTCATCTCATTGATAGGATGTACCTGGGTTTCACAATCGGTGTTTACAGAGGATATCTTAGGCAACCTTAACTGGTGTCATCTCAGTGATAGGATTTACCACTGTCATAATCGGTGTTTCTAGGGGATAACATAGGGAACCTTAACTGGTGTCTTCTCAGTGATAGGATTTACCAGTGTCATCATCGGTGTTTCCAGGGGATAACAAGGAACCTTAACTGGTGTCATCTCAGTGATAGGATTTACCAGTGTCATAATCGGTGTTTCCAGGGGATAACATAGGGAACCTTAACTGGTGTCATCTCAGTGATATGATCTACCCGAGTGTCATAATCGGTGTTTCAAGGGGATAACATAAGCAACATTAACTGGTGTGTTCTCAGTGATAGGATGTACCGGAGTGTCATAATCGGTGTTTCCAGGGATAGCATACGAACCATAACTGGTGTCATCTCAGTGATAGGATTTATGTGTGTCATAATTGGAGTTTCCTGGGAATAACACAGGGAACCTTAACTGGTGTCATCCCAATGATAGGATTTACCAGTGTCTTAATCGGTGTTTCCAGGAGATAGCATACGAAACCTTAACTGGTGTCATCTCGGCGATAGGATTTATCAGGGTATCATAATTGGAGTTTCCTGGGGATGTCATAGGGAATCTTAACTGGTGTCATCTCACTGATAGGATGTACCTGGGTGTCACAATCGGTGTTTCCAGAGGATATCTTAGGCAACCTTAACTGGTGTCATCTCAGTGTATGATTTACCACTGTCATAATCGGTGTTTTCAGGGGATAACATAGGGAACCCTAACTGGTGTCATCTCAGTGATATGATCTACCAGAGTGTCATAATCGGTGTTTCTAGGGGATAACATAGGCAACATTAACTGGTGTGTTCTCAGTGATACGATTTACCGGAGTGTCATAATCGGTGTTTCCAGGAGATAGCATACGGAACCTTAACTGGTGTCATCTCGGTGATAGGATTTATCAGGGTGTCATAATTGAAGTTTCCTGGGGATAACATAGGGAACTTTAACTGGTGTCATCTCACTGATAGGATGTACCTGGGTGTCACAATCGGTGTTTCCAGGGAATAGCATAGGGAACCTTAGCTGGTGTCATCTCAGAGATAGGATTTACCAGTGTCAGAATCGGTGTTTCCAGGGGATAACATAGGGAACCTTAAGGGTGTCATAATTGGAGTTCCCTGGGAATAACATAGGGAACATTAACTGCTGTCATCTCACTAATAGGATGTACCTGGGTGTCACAATCGGTGTTTCCAGGCGATATCATAGGGAATCTTAACAGCTGTCATGTCACTCAGTGATAGGATTTACCTGGGTGTCACAATCGGTGTTTCCAGGGAATATCATAGGGAACCTTAACTGGTGTCATCTCGGCGACAGGATTTATCTGGGTGTCATAATTGGAGTTCCCTGGGAATAACATAGGGAACATTAACAGCTGTCATCTCACTCAGCGATAGGATTTACCTGGGTGTCACAATCGGTGTTTCCAGGGAATATGATAGGGAACCTTAACTGGTGTCATCTCAGTGATAGGATTTACCTGTGTCATAATCGATGTTTCCAGGGGATACCATAGGGAACCTTAAGTACTTTCATTTCAGGATTAGGATTTACCAGTGTCAGAATCGGTGTTTCTAGATGACATACGTAACCTTGACTGGTGTCATCTCAGTGATAGGATTTACCAGTGTCATAATCGGTGTTTCTAGGGGATAACATAGGGAACCTTAACTGGTGTCATCTCAGTGATAGGATTTACCAGTACCAGAATCGGTGTTTTGAGGGGATAACATACGGAACCTTAACTGGTGTCATCTCAGTGATGGGATTTACCAGTGTCATAATCGGTGTTTCTAGAGGATAACATAGGGAACCTTAACTGGTGTCTTCTCAGTGATAGGATTTACCAGTGTCATAATCGGTGTTTCTAGGGGATAACATAGTGCACCTTAACTGGTTTCTTCTCAGTGATAGGATTTACCAGTGTCATAATCGGTGTTTCTAGGGGATAACATAGGGAACCTTAACTGGTGTCTTCTCAGTGATAGGATTTACCAGTGTCATAATCGGTGTTTCTAGGGGATAACATAGGGAACCTTAACTGGTGTCATTTCAGTGATAGGATTTACCAGTGTCATAATCGGTGTTTCCAGGGGATAACATAGGGAAACTTAACTGGTGTCATCTCAGTGATAGGATTTACCAGTGTCATAATCGGTGTTTCCAGGGGATAACATAGGGAAACTTAACTGGTGTCATTTCAGTGATAGGATTTACCAGTGTCATAATCGGTGTTTCCAGAGGATAACATTCGGAACCTTAACTGGTGTCATCCCAATGACAGAATTTACCAGTGTCATAATCGGTGTTTCCATGGGATAACATAGGGAACCTTAACTGGTGTCATCCCAATGATAGGATTTACCAGTGTCATAATCGGTGTTTCCAGGGGATAACATAGTGAACCTTAACTGGTGTCATCCAAGGAAATACTTATACAAAATGAGCGTGATATGAACATTGCATGTACAAATTTTACGAAAGCTTTTCTTGATATTTCAGAATTATGTATTCCAAAAAGGGAGGTAACTATTAGGAGTAATGACAAAATATGGTTCGATCCTATTTTACGGAAAGAAATTAGAAAACGCGATAGATTACGGAAAAAATATCTTTTAATTAAGAACGATTCTTCTAAAGAATTGTATAAAAGACAGAGAAATTTAGTTAATAATAAAAAGAAACAGGCGAAAGAAAAGTTTTATGCAAATGTTAATGACAACTTAAGTGATCTAAAATCTGTAAATAGTAAGCTGTATTATAAAACTATTAATATGTTGCTCAAAAGTGAATGCCCAACTAATGACGTACCCCCTCTACGAAATCCTAATGATATAGTTACCAGTAATTTGTCCTATGAAGGCGTCGAGAAATGCGAGATATTAAATACATATTTTTGTTCTATAACAGATTTAGAAGATGATGAGATAGATCTCCCTGATTTTGACGATAGGGGTTGTAATACTTTAACTACAATAGTAGTGAGTGAACAAGATGTAATTGACGTTCTAAATATCTTGGATCCCAACAAAGCTGTTGGACCTGATATTATTAGTAATAAAATGTTAATTGCTGTTAAGAACGAAGTTGCAAAGCCATTGTCTTTACTATTTAACAAATCTTTTCAATGTAAAATATTTCCTAACAACTGGAAAATTGCATTTATAATTCCGTTATTTAAAAGGGGCGACAAGTCTTTGCCGTCAAATTATAGACCAGTATCTCTCCTTTCATGCGTGAGCAAATGTATTGAAAAAATAGCTTTCAAATATATCTTCAACCACTTAATATTTAACAGCCTTCTCTATAAGTTTCAATCTGGCTTCATTCCAGGATATTCTACAACTCATCAACTAGTTGAATTATATCATAATATTTTGCTTGCATTAGATAACAAAGAAATGACTAGTATTACTTTTGCTGACGTGAGCAAAGCTTTTGATCGAGTTTGGATTAGAGGTCTCATTTTAAAGCTGGAAAGATATGGTGTAAAGGGAGAATTATTGTGTTGGCTGAAAAGTTACTTAAGTAATAGATGTCAAAGGGTTATTATCAAAGATGCAATTTCTAGTGTTGGACAGCTCAAGGCTGGTGTGCTCAAGGCTGGTGTGCCCCAGGGGTCAGTATTGGGTCCCTTGTTATTTCTTATATTTATAAATGATATAGCGGATGACATGTTTGCTGATGACACGTCAATTGGACATACCGCGCATGATGAAAATACACTAAAAAATATGATAAATATTGATCTCAAATATATTCAAAAATGGTCAAAAAGATGGCTTGTAAAATTTAACCCAAGTAAGACTGATATTATGGTTTTCAGTGCTAATAATCAGCAGAACGACTTGATTTTTGATTTTAATAGTACACTTATTCAAACAGTAAACACTCACAAACATCTAGGAGTAATTTTTAGTTGTGATTGTAAGTGGACTAAGCATATTAATACCATAATTGAAAGAGCTTCAAAACAATTAAATATTTTGAGAAAATTAAAATTTAAACTTAATAGGCAATATCTGGAAAATATCTATATTACATTTATTAGACCTATATTAGAATATGGATCTGAAGTGTGGGATAATTGTGGAGCTGTCAACTCTGATAGATTGGAAAAAGTACAAACTGAAGCTGCGCGAATAGTAACAGGGCTTATTTCATATGCTAGCTTAGATTCTATTTATTGTGAAACTGGGTGGGAAAAGTTAACTGTAAGACGGGAAGTTAAAAAACTTAACTTATTTTATAAAATCATAAATAATGAAGCCCCAGAATATTTATCAGAGTTGATACCCCCAACAGTTGCCGAATCGAATAACTATAATCTACGAAATCGTCACAATATAAGTCAACCAGCAAACAGACTATCAAATTACCAAAACTCATTCTTTCCGTCGACTATTAAGACCTGGAATACCCTTGATTTAAATATTCGAGAAGTTCCAACCTTTTTCACATTCAAAAAAAGGCTCCAATTTAAATATTTTAGAAATAAGAAAATACCATGTTACTTTTCGTCAGGTGACAGGTACTTGAATGTTTTGCAAAGTAGGTTAAGAAATAGATGTAGTGCATTAAATAGTGATTTATATCGTGCTAATTTGATTCCGAATGCATTATGTTCATGTGGAAAATCGGATGAAACTGCTAAACATTTTTTATTACATTGTAAACATTATATTGTACAAAGAAATATTTTTCTTATAGGAATTCGAGAAATTAGTAATGATTTACCAATCGATGAGCTTACTTTATTATCTGGCAATGAAATTCTCAACGACGAAAAAAATACAAAAATGTTCTTACAAGTTCAAAAATTCATTCAAGACACAGGTCGTTTCACAATAAATTGACTACTGTATGAGAATGTGTGCTGATGTTTATATTGTTTACCGTTCGCGACTGACCTCGAAAGTTTATGTCTATTGTTCTTTTTTTCTTTTCCTTTCTTTTTTTTTCTTTTTGTTTACAACAGTATGCGACAATGGATAACCCATCTTTAATACCATATTATAATACACAAAGTGAACTAAAAGTACTTACATTTGGAGAAATAATGTATTATCAATCCAATAACTTAACAACACGTGCTATAGGTCTATGTCCCAGTTTTCTTTTTTTATACTCGGGTCTGTTTGATTGGTTCCTTTAATGGTATTCCATTGTTGCATTCTGCTTTATTGCTACATTTTTTGTTTCATGTCTTCATGCGAAAATTTTAGAGATATAATGTAATAATAATGCTTATCATATTGTATATTGTATATTGTATGTATATGGAGAAGACAATACTAAGTTGAAAAACTTGTGTCTGATCCTTTTGTCATTATTTAGACAATAAAATATGTTTAAATTAAAATTAAATCCAAGGATTTATATAGTAGGACCACTACCGTATATAAATCCTTGTGTCATCTCAGTGATAGGATTTACCAGTGTCATAATCGTTGTTTCCAGGGGATATCATAGGGAACCTAATTAACTGGTGTCATCTCAGTGACAGGATTTACCGAAGTGTCGACACAATAAGTTTTACACAGATTATTTTCTCCGGTCATCCATAAAATCATGGTATAGATTATAAGATAACATTCGAAATTTTAAGTTTTAACATTAAAAACCAGAGGCTCTCAAGAGCCTGTATCGTTCACCTGGTAATAAAAAAAAAACAATTGGTCCTATGTAAAAACTATGTCCTGCAGTGGTAGTCATCTTGGAATTACGATCAACATAAAAAAGACAAAGTTTGTAAAGGACCTTCCAATGATTGATGCACAGTTTAGGTTCAATCAGTGCATTAGCTTCAGAGAAGAAGATATTTCTTTATTTTCCCGATATGGTCCTGTGTTAATACTATGACCTGTGGTGGCAGCCATCTTGGATTTCCGATCGGCATTAAAAACAGAGGACCTTCCAATGATCATTCCTGGGCAGTTTGGTTTCAGAGAAGAAGCGTTTTGAAACATTTTTCCCATAGGGTCCAATGTTAAACAAGTCCTGCCGTAGCCACCATTTTGAATTTCATATCAGAACAAAAAACGTAAAGTTTGTAGAGGACCATCCAATGAACATCCATGTACAGTTTGGCTTTAATCATATTTGTAGTTTCTGAGAAGAAGGCATTTGAACATTTTCCCATAGGGTCCAATGCTAATCTATGTCCTGCGGTGGTGGCCATCTTGGATATCCAATCGGCATAAAAAACACACACCTTGTAGAGGACCTTCCAATGATCATTTCTGGGCAGTTTGGTTTCAACTGTCCTAGTGGTTTCAGAGAAGAAACGTTTTGAAACATTTTCCCCATAGGGTCCAATGTTAAACTAAGTCCTGCCGTAGCCGCCATTTTGAATTTCATATCGGAACAAAAAACGTAAAGTTTGTAGAGGACCATCCAATGAACATTCATGTACAGTTTGGCTTTAATAATATTTGTAGTTTCTGAGAAGAAGGCATTTGAACATTTTCCCATAGGGTCCAATGTTAATCTATGTATTGCGGTGGTGGCCATCTTGGATTTCCGATCGGCATAAAAAACATAAAATTTGTAGAGGACCTTCCAATAATCATTCCTGGGAAGTTGGGTTTCAACTGTCGTAGTGGTTTCAGAGAAGAAGCGTTTTGAAACATTTTCCCCATAGGGTCCAATGTTAAACTAAGTCCTGCCGTAGCCGCCATTTTGAATTTCATATCGGAACAAAAAACGTAAAGTTTGTAGAGGACCATCTAATGAACATTCATGTACAGTTTGGCTTTAATAATATTTGTAGTTTCTGAGAAGAAGGCATTTGAACATTTTCACATAGGGTCCAATGTTAATCTATGTATTGCGGTGGCGGCCATCTTGGATTTCCGATCGACATAAAAAAACAAAAATTTTGTAGAGAACCTTCCAATGATCATTCCTGGGCAGTTTGGTTTCAATTGTCCTAGTGGTTTAAGAGAAGAAGCGCTTTGAAACATTTTCCCCATAGGGTCCAATGTTAAACTAAGTCCTGCCGTAGCCGCCATTTTGAATTTCATATCGGAACAAAAAACGTAAAGTTTGTAGAGGACCATCCAATGAACATTCATATACAGTTTGGCTTTAATAATATTTGTAGTTTCTGAGAAGAAGGCATTTGAACATTTTCCCATAGGGTTCAATGTTAATTTATGTATTGCGGTGGTGGCCATCTTGGATTTCCGATCGGCATAAAAAACATAAAATTTGTAGAGGACCTTCCAATAATCATTCCTGGGAAGTTGGGTTTCAACTGTCGTAGTGGTTTCAGAGAAGAAGCGTTTTGAAACATTTTCCTCATAGGGTCCAATGTTAAACTAAGTCCTGCCGTAGCCGCCATTTTGAATTTCATATCGGAACAAAAAACGTAAAGTTTGTAGAGGACCATCTAATGAACATTCATGTACAGTTTGGCTTTAATAATATTTGTAGTTTCTGAGAAGAAGGCATTTGAACATTTTCCCTTAGGGTCCAATGTTAATCTATGTATTGCGGTGGCGGCCATCTTGGATTTCCGATCGACATAAAAAACAAAAATTTTGTAGAGAACCTTCCAATGATCATTCCTGAGCAGTTTGGTTTCAATTGTCCTAGTGGTTTCAGAGAAGAAGCGCTTTGAAACATTTTCCCCATAGGGTCCAATGTTAAACTAAGTCCTGCCGTAGCCGCCATTTTGAATTTCATATCGGAACAAAAAGCGTAAAGTTTGTAGAGGACCATCCAATGAACATTCATGTACAGTTTGGCTTTAATAATATTTGTAGTTTCTGAGAAGAAGGCATTTGAACATTTTCCCATAGGGTCCAATGTTAATTTATGTATTGCGGTGGTGGCCATCTTGGATTTCCGATCGGCATAAAAAACATAAAATTTGTAGAGGACCTTCCAATAATCATTCCTGGGAAGTTGGGTTTCAACTGTCGTAGTGGTTTCAGAGAAGAAGCGTTTTGAAACATTTTCCCCATAGGGTCCAATGTTAAACTAAGTCCTGCCGTAGCCGCCATTTTGAATTTCATATCGGAACAAAAAACGTAAAGTTTGTAGAGGACCATCTAATGAACATTCATGTACAGTTTGGCTTTAATAATATTTGTAGTTTCTGAGAAGAAGGCATTTGAACATTTTCCCATAGGGTCCAATGTTAATCTATGTATTGCGGTGGCGGCCATCTTGGATTTCCGATCGACATAAAAAACATCAATTTTGTAGAGAACCTTCCAATGATCATTCCTGAGCAGTTTGGTTTCAATTGTCCAAGTGGTTTCAGAGAAGAAGCGCTTTGAAACATTTTTCCCATAGGGTCCAATGTTAAACTAAGTTCTGCCGTAGCCGCCATTTTGAATTTCATATCGGAACAAAAAACGTAAAGTTTGTAGAGGACCATCTAATGAACATTCATGTACAGTTTGGCTTTAATAATATTTGTAGTTTCTGAGAAGGCATTTGAACATTTTCCCATAGGTCCAATGTTAATCTATGTATTGCGGTGGCGGCCATCTTGGATTTCCGATCGACATAAAAAACATAAAATTTGTAGAGAACCTTCCAATGATCATTCCTGGGCAGTTTGGTTTCAATTGTCCAAGTGGTTTCAGAGAAGAAGCGTTTTGAAACATTTTTCCCATAGGGTCCAATGTTAAACTAAGTCCTGCCGTAGCCCGCCATTTTGAATTTCATATCGGAACAAAAAACGTAAAGTTTGTAGAGGACCATCCAATGAACATTCATGTACAGTTTGGCTTTAATCATATTTGTAGTTTCTGAGAAGAAGGCATTTGAACATTTTCCCATAGGGTCCAATGTTAATCTATGTATTGCGGTGGCGGCCAACTTGGATTTCCGATCGGCATAAAAAACAAAAAAATTGTAGAGGACCTTCCAATAATCATTCCTGGGAAGTTGGGTTTCAACTGTCCTAGTGGTTTCAGAGAAGAAACGTTTTGAAACATGTTCCCCATAGAGTCCAATGTTAAACTAAGTCCTGCCGTAGCCGCCATTTTGAATTTCATACCGGAACAAAAAACGTAAAGTTTGTAGAGGACCATCTAATGAACATTCATGTACAGTTTGGCTTTAATAATATTTGTAGTTTCTGAGAAGAAGGCATTTGAACATTTTCCCATAGGGTCCAATGTTAATCTATGTCCTGCGGTGGCGGCCATCTTGGATTTCCGATCGGCATAAAAAACATAAAATTTGTAGAGGACCATCCAATGATCATTCCTGGGCAGCTTGGTTTCAACTGTCCAAGTGGTTTCAGACAAGAAGCGTTTTGAAACATTTTCCTCATAGGGTCCAATGTTAAACTAAGTCCTGCCGTAGTCGCCATTTTGAATTTCATATCGGAACAAAAACGTAAAGTTTGTAGAGAACCATCCAATGAACATTCATGTACAGTTTGGCTTTAATAATATTTGTAGTTTCTGAAAAGAAGGCATTTGAACATTTTCCCATAGGGTCCAATGTTAATCTATGTCCTGCGGTGGCGGCCATCTTGGATTTCCGATCGGCATAAACAACATAAAATTTGTAGAGGACCATCCAATGATCATTCCTGGGCAGTTTGGTTTCAACTGTCCAAGTGGTTTCAGACAAGAAGCGTTTTGAAACATTTTCCCCATAGGGTCCAATGTTAAACTAAGTCCTGCCGTAGCCCGCCATTTTGAATTTCATACCGGAACAAAAAACGTAAAGTTTGTAGAGGACCATCCAATGAACATTCATGTACAGTTTGGCTTTAATAATATTTGTAGTTTCTGAGAAGAAGGCATTTGAACATTTTCCCATAGGGTCCAATGTTAATCTATGTATTGCGGTGGTGGCCATCTTGGATTTCCGATCGACATAAAAAACATAAAATTTGTAGAGGACCTTCCAATGATCATTCCTGGGCAGTTTGGTTTCAATTGTCCAAGTGGTTTCAGAGAAGAAGCGTTTTGAAACATTTTTCCCATAGGGTCCAATGTTAAACTAAGTCCTGCCGTAGCCGCCATTTTGAATTTCATATCGGAACAAAAAACCTTGAGATTGTAGAGGATCGTCCAATGAACATTGATGTACAGTTTGGCTTTAATCATATTTGTAGTTTCTGAGAAGAAGGCATTTGAACATTTTCCCATAGGGTCCAATGTTAATCTATGTATTGTGATGGCGGCCATCTTGGATTTCCGATCGGCATAAAAAACAGAAACTTGGTAAAGGACATTCCAATGATCATTCATTTACAGTTTGGGTTCAGTCAGTTCATTAGTTTCAGAGAAGAAGATCTTTGAAATTTCAGCCAATCAGAGCATATTATTGGCCCTGGCAGCCATATTGAATATCCGACTGGAACGCAAAACAGTAACTTTGTAGAGGACCATCCAAGGAACATTCCTGTTAAGTTTGGTTCCAATCGGCCCAGTGGTTTCGGAGAAGAAGCTTGAAATGTGAAAAGTTTACAGACGACAGACGACGGACGCCAAGTGATGGCAATAGTTCAGGTGAACTAAAAAACGTATTAAATTTCAGAAAGAGCGAGTGATTGTTTTTTAACGCCAACTCAGCAATTTTTCAGCTATATCATGGCGAGAACAAGTTAATTTTTAATGAGTTGATGATGAGGTCAGCTTTGTTCTAGACCAAGCCAACACGTATAGTGCTAGCTGACTGAAACAATGGTCCGCGGAGACATGTCGCTTCACTCGGCCACACTATTCCGATTCTGAACCAACTAGTCTTTGCTCTTTCTTCTAATTAATGCTGCGTTCTTAGAGGAGAAGCAACACATATCAATTTAATAGTTTTTGCTCAAATCTCATAAAATCATATTCCTCAGTTTGTGGTGGTTGGTTTTCCACAAAACAAATTATTCATCGAACGGAAAGGAATATTCTGAACCTGGACAAATGTTTTATTTGTATCACAAGGACAGCTGTTTTTTTTTACAATAATAAACAACAAGAGGTCATTTTAATACCCTTTATCACATATTTATAAGTAATTTTGCCCATACAACATGTACGTAAACACCGGATCCGGAAGTGCCACAGCGATATCAGCCCATGGGCAGATAGTTTTTTTAACAAATAGATCAATAAATGACTTTTTCCATAACAGGACTGTTATCATCCCTCAACCGATAACGATCACTCATATCCATATAAGTTTGGTGTCTGTGTGGGAAGTTAATTTTGTTCTATTTAATTCAATGTTGAAATATGTGATAAATAGATTAATGCATGCTTTTTTCCATTTCAGGACTGTTATCACCCCTTTGTAATAAACCCTTTACCATATATATCACATTTACAAGATACATCATCTGTATGTGTTCTAATGTGTCTATTTAAGATATTTTTATCAGCAAACGATTGCCCACATATATATATATATATCACATTTATAAGGTTTATCCCCAGAATGTGTTCTAATGTGTCTCTGTAAGTTACCATTATCACTAAATCCTTTACTACATATATCACCAGTATGTGGTTTAATGTGTCTGTGTAAGTTAGGATTTTGTCAAACCTTTACCACATATATAAGGTTTATCACCAGTGTGTGTTCTACTGTGTCTTTACCTCATATATCACGTTTATAAGGTTTATCACCAGTATGTGTTCTAATGTGGCTCTGTAAGTTCCTACCATCACTAAATCCTTTACCACATATATCACATTCATAAGGTTCATCACCTGTATGCCTTCTAATATGGCTCTGTAAGTTACTACTATCACTAAATCCTTTACCACACACACCACATTTATAAGGTTGATCACCTGTATGGATCCTAACGTGTGTCTGTAAGTTACTACTATCACTAAATCTTTTACCACATATATCACATGTATAAGGTTTATCACCTGTATGTGTTCTAATGTGGTTCTGTAATGAACTATTTCCACTATATACTCTACCACATACACCACATTTATAAAGTTGATCACCTGTATGCATCCTAATGTGTGTCCGTAAGTTACTACTATCACTAAATCCTTTACCACATATATCACATTTATAGGGTTTATCACCAGTGCATGTTCTCATGTGTGTCTGTAAGCTATGGTTCTGAGTAAATCCTTTACCACATACATCACATTTATAAGGTTTATCACCAGTGTGTATTCTACTGTGGTTCTGTAAGCTACCATTCTGACTAAACCCTTTACCACATATATCACATTGATAAGGTGTATCACCAGTGTGTGTTATACTGTGTCTCTTTAAGCTACAATTCTCATTATACCCTTTACTACATATATCACATTTATAAAGTTTATCACCAGTATGTGTTCTAATGTGTCTCTGTAAGGAACGTTTCTCACTAAATCCTCTACCACATATATCACATTGATAAGGTGTATCACCAGTATGTGTTTTAATGTGTTTCTGTAAGCGAGCATTCTCACTAAACCCTTTACCACATATATCACATATATAAGGTTCATCACCAGTATGTATTCTAATGTGTTTCTGTAAGTTACCGTTCTCACTAAACCCTTTACCACATATATCACATATATAAGGTTTATTACCAGTGTGTGTTCTAATGTGTCTCTGTAAGGTATCATTCTTACTAAATCTTTTACCACATATATCACATTTATAAGGCTTATCACCAGTGCGTGTTCTAATGTGTGTCTGTAAGCTATGATTCTGAGTAAATCCTTTACCACATACATCACATTTATAAGGTTTATCACCAGTATGTCTTCTAATGTGTCTCTGTAAGTGACGATTTCCACTAAATCCTTTACCACATATATCACATTGATAAGGTTTATCACCAGTATGTGTTTTAATGACGTGTTTCTGTAAGCGAGCATTCTCACTAAACCCTTTACCACATATATCACATTTATAAGGTTCATCAACAGTATGTGTTCTAATGTGTCTCTGTAAGTTACCATTCTCACTAAACCCTTTGCCACATATATCACATATATAAGGTTTATCACCAGTATGTGTTCTAATGTGATTCTGTAAGTTAGAATTATGAATAAATCCTTTACCACATATATCACATTTATAAAGTTTATCACCAGTTTGTGTTCTAATGTGTTTCTGTAAGCTACCATTCTCACTAAACTCTTTACCACATATATAAGGTTTATCACCAGTATGTGTTCTAATGTGTCTCTGTAAGGTATTATTCTTACTAAATCCTTTACCACATATATCACATTTATAAGGTTTATCACAGGTGTCTAATCTCACATGATCTTGCAATAGATCACTGGTTGTTAAATGCTTAAAATTAGCATCACCAGACTGCAAACCAACTCCAGCATCTAATTTCCTATCATCTGTAGCATCACCAGACTGCCATCCATCTCCAGTATGTAATCTCCTATTATCCGAAGCATCACCAGACAGCCATCCATCTTTAATATTATGTAATCTCCTATCATCTGTAGCATCAACAGACTGCCACCTATCTCCAGTTTGCAATTCCATATTATTTATAGTATATCTTTTACTGAGTTTTCACTTTTTGTTTTTGTTTTACACAGATCTAAAATTTGATGTTGTGTAAAGATATCTCAGGTCATTGCCTGTTGTGTAAAGTTATCTGATGTCATTGCCTGTTGTGTAAAGTTATCTCATGTCATTGCCTCTTTCTGTCTATTATATCACACATACACGAGTTCTGAGATAGAATGCCACGTGTTACAGTGTCTGTGAAAACTGTAAAAAAAAAGTGAAAAGGTTTTACAAACTTTTACAATTTGACACTGATTGGATGCCTGTGATGTTAAAAATAAACATATAACCAAAGACGATTTGCTTATTATAATAAATATAAATGTCTCAATGTGATCAATTTTCGTTGGAAGATTCACGTTTTAATTCGAAGAAGTACAAATGTACATTGATGATCTAAAAATAAATGATCTTGGGCTCAACCAAAGTATGAATTTGTGCAGCCATACTGAAGCAAATAAAAAATTACGTAATTCCTATTGATAGGCGATCTTCCCATGGATAGTCGGTCTTCCTAGACAGTAGTAACAAGCCTTTGTGCTTAGAGTTGTCAGTCGGTGGATACAATTCAATATTTTATTGGAAAGAGCACATATTATGATAAGAGGCGTGATCCAAAATCATAAACAGATACATTTACAATAATATGACATACATAATATCCAATGACTACATAGTCGATGAACAGTAGGGTGGTCCCGCTCTTCAAAAGATTCCTTTATATAAAGGCAAATAATCTTTAACTCCCTAGAAGATGTGGGATTTGTTTTTTAAATATTAGAGTCTTCATTTTTCTCATTACATACCATGTTTTTGTCTCAGTGTTGTGCATTGTGGACACTGTAATAACAAGTGAGATTCATTCTCTACTTGATCTTTACAGAATTTACAAAATCTTTCATATGGTGGTGTTTTTGGTTTAGAATATCTTCCAGTAAAACAATCGTAACTTTACTAACAAGCCCCTGTGCCTGTGGCTCAACCTCTATTTGTGCTGTTAAATCCATATACTAAATAGAGGACGATAGTCCTCATTACGGTAGACCATCCCGGTAGACCACATATTGATGCTCTATTTCTCGCGTCGGTCTCGAGCTCTATACTGATCGCGAGACTTAAATGTTGGGGCGCTGACATTTAAAACCGGATGTGTAAGCCAACATAGATTCAAAAGTAAATACTTTCATGAAAAAAATTAAATAATAACAACTTTGTTTTGTTTTTATAAAATAAAATATTGTATTTTTATTCAATAAATTAAAATAATACATCTATTTGGCAACTATGTCAAATTTGTAAACACAATCTCGTATCATTGTCACCGTCTTCGGCAATTTTTTTTTCTGATTTCGTACTATTTCCTACGCAAAAATTGTGGATGGTATTTGAAAATGCTTTACATTTAATAATAATATTGTGTCCTTGAATTGATCGACAATATGGATTAATTTTGAATGAATATAAATGATATGAATTAAAATGATATAATAACCGGAATTAATTGACCAAATTCGAATTTTTATTCCGGATTTGTAGCAGAAATTACTCATTGTTGATGTCAACAAAAATGGCGAAACACGGGAAAGAACCAATCGGCAAACCTCGGGTGAGTCCGCTTCTCTCCCTCAATACCTCGGCTGTAATACGGTATTTGATATGCGTCTACGCGTCACATTTCTTCGCCGGAAGACCGTATCACTTCAATCAAACATTGCGCACCGCGAATAAGTTCTAAAATGGCGACAATAGATGAGTTTGTTTTGAAAAATATTGGTCTTTGATGAATGTACGGAATCAGCCGACATTGCGACGAATGAAAATATATTATCATTGGACGAATATTCGAAAATGAAATTATTTTAATACCTCCTTCATTGAAGATTTCCGAGAGTAGTTCCAATGGGAGCTATCGTAATACGGACGAGGTATGATGAAGGTACGGAATCAGCCGAAGTTGCGACGAGTGGGGAAAGAACAATCTCTACCCAGTCAGGAAGCCATGCACAGATTCCGTACCTCCAACAATGCAAAGTCAAATCCCGAAATCAAGGGACGTAACTCTATTTTTTAGACAGATGACGCTTTACAAGTGAGCGGCCATGCATTGTTTACGTCGACACCCCATGTGTTTTTATTGAATATCTTCATAAATAAAACTGAAAGAAGTATTCATTTTTATTGAATCCATTTTTTAAATAACATTTTAACGTGACTGACGCGTGAATACGTGTATTTATGATATCGTTTGCTTGAAATCAACGTTGGAACTCGGGATACCGCTGCTGATGAAATGTTGAACCAAAAAAAAATGGCGCTAAAAATGCATTCTTAAAATAAGTGGAACAATTGCATCCCATTGGCTGATTATTAATAAATTTGGTAAACATAGCTAGACTCACGTATTAGAGTATGGGCGACTTGCATATTTCCCCATCATACGTCATTCGAATTCAACATTTGGATGTCAACAAAAAGCACTATATTTCGAGATTCTAACCAAATATTTCTGGGTTTTTTTGATCGATCAATTAGGATAAAAATGTGACTGTTTCTGTTTAAACATGAAAGAACCACTTGACCAATCAGTCACATATATATAGATTCATTTATTCCACACAAATCTTTCATTTTCGTTGACTCGTTCCATGGCATTTATGGACATGTCCAAATATTGACATAATTAATAAATACATTTTATTTCCTGAAAAAATTTAAAATTATTGATGATGCAAATTGTAATTTTTGCCAAAAGGAAAATGAAACCATTGAACACATTTTTTGGGGTTGTGAAAACGTACAAAATCTTCTAGGGCAAGTAAATTCTTGGTTCGGTGACAAAGACATAAACTAAACATTTTTAAAGAAGACTCTAATTTTTGGGGATGTTGATAAAGTATATAAAGATGATGCATACAATGCCATTTTACTAAACATAAAATACTATATATATACAAACAGATGTCTGAAGAAAAAATTATTCTTTCATTCGCTTAAAGCCTGTTTGATAAATTTATATAAAACTGAAAAAATGATTGCTGTCCGAAATCAAAGAATTGCAGAATTTCAATTACATTGGAGTACTTTTGAAAAACTGTTTGAGGATTGTTGACATAGTTTTTTATTCTTATGTAAATTCCCTTTCCATAGAGATTCCACTAAATACTAACTGATATAGTCTATCTAAATATACTTTTCTTGTTTATATTTACTATACTATAGTAAACTTTATAGTATACTCATTACGGGATAATTAAAACAATATGAATGTTTGATCCATCCAAATAATACTTTTGTATATCTGGTACAGTATTATAGTCCAATTGATTGTTTGCACCAGGTCAGACCATAAAAGTTTTACATATAAATGCCAATATAAAGTACAATCTCATCTTCTTAATGTCTTTTTTTTTCTTTTCTTTTTTTTTATATAAAATACACTAAAATTCTTATCTACTTTTTTTCCTAATTATACAAAAAAAATATTTATCACATATATCAATAGTAAACAATTTTAAACTGCAAAATACCCCTTTTCTCATCTTTTATATTCTAAAAAAAAAAAAACCTCCACTGCAATATACATATGATTACTATATATTGGAAAAGATTGTAAGAAGATTTAATTGTACTTTACTATATAGATTGTATGACGTTTTATATGTTATTATATTATTGTACTCTATTCTGTATTGATGTATTTTGCAGTTGAGAAAAAAATAAAAATAAAAAAAAATAAATAAATACATTTTAGAAATAAAAAGGTCTGCATTATAATGTATGATCTTGTCATGCAGAGAATGGTGAAAGATTATGCTAAATTCACACTAGATTAACATGGTATAGCATAAGGCATCTTCGCTAGCCAAGGGTTACGATTCGGGTCCCCTTTTTCTCCACCCTTGGCGGATCTAGAATACATTTTGAGGATTCGCGCTTTAATAATTCATTGGTTACGGCTACCAGTACACGTATCCAATTAGAAGACGTTTTACACGGAGCACATGTTATCGACGAAATGTAAGCAAAGATGCCACTTCCCGTTTTGGTTCCAATGAAAACATCTTTCCCGTCTGCCAAAGCTTTGAAACTTTTCACTTGGTTGACAGCAAGTGCTTCCAAATTAAATTTATCACAAATAAGTTTTTCTTCACTGGGCGCTGCCATTTTTAACTCTCCAACATAGGTATAACAAAACGATTCTGATTGGCTGGCGATGACGACTATCTAAGGGGCGCAACTTCGATAAACCACCAGGTGGTATTGCGCGCGAATTTCAAAATGTATTCTAGATCCGCCAAGGGTGGAGAGAAGGGGGATCCGAATTGTAACCCTTGGCTAGCGAAGATGAGCATAAGGCTACTTATTTTCTTCCAACACTTCGTTCGTCCGAAAATAAATCTGTTCTTGTTCTACACAAATAATAACAAATTAGGTAATAGGATTGAATCGCTCGCTACGATTTATTTTTAATATTTTACATTACATAATCAAACATAAACATATCGCAACGACATAGAAATATTAATAAACATACAACGATGCTAGACAGGGGCGTAGCTAGAATAAATGAAAAGAATAGGCACAAGTTGTTTCGGCGAGGGGTTTGTGTGGCGCTCAAAGTAGGAGGTGCAAAAGAGGGAACTCCCTGACACTCACGGGCTATACAACATGAAATTCAAATTATTTTGTCCCTTTTTGACAATACCACTACTGACCAACCAGAACTTTAACGTCATTGACTACCCATACAGATCTCTCACGGACGGACAGATGGTCACGTTACTTTATATACCCTTCGAAACTTTAATGCCGAATCGAATAACAAAATACATGTATGATAGAGGTTATCTTTTGAACTTTTATTTATAATGAATCATTCATAACCGCACAGATGCTGTAATGGTTAGTGTGGGGTAGATCGTGGGTTCAAGCACCTATCAGGTTAAACCAAAGACTAAAATTGGTATGTGTTGTTTCTCTGCTAAGCACACAGCATTAAGGAGAAATTAAGAGCAAAGACTGGTTTGATCAGAATCAGGGCAATTGTGTCCCGGTGGTGCGACATGTCTATCCATGGACTGTTGTGTCAGTGAGCTACCACTAAAAAAACAGCTAAGCGTGTTGGTCTAGTGCAAAGCGGACCTAATCATCATTTCATCGACAATTAACTTGTGCTCGCCATGATATAGCTGAAAAATTGCTGAGCTGGCGTTTATGAAAAGTCAAGGTGCCGATTTCTTCTGCTAACAAAACCATCAGTATTCATATCCAAGTCGACAGTCGACTTAGGTTTGGAGATTTGCAGGGTTGAAATAAGACCCTCCCTTCCCAAAAAAAACCACTCCTCGTTGCTTACTACTCGCTTTGATATCTCTTCCACTAAATGATCCAAGAAGACAAGGCATAGGAATATTCTCCAGGATAATTCGCTCCGTTTCTTTGACGACCGACTACACAGGGTCTACTTACTTCAATTTCAAATTCTGACGCTATTTCGCATGCTTTATAAATCAAACAAAGCTCCCCTCAATTAGTATTTGTGGAGAAGCATGTGAGGAGCAGTGACGTCACCGGAAGTGACTGGAAATGACGTCACAGGAACCGGAAATGAAAGGGATATAATTTCCCACTTTTTTTCTCCAGGAACTCCTCTAGATTCTAGATACGAACAATGGAATTTTGAATCCAACCAATCATAGCCCTTCTGATATTTGAATCCCACCAATCGTAGCCATTCTTGCTTCGAATTCAAAAACAACCAATCGTTGGCCTTCCAATATTTGAATCCCACAAATCGCAGCCCTTCTTGCTTCGAATTCAAAACCAACTAATCATTGGCCTTCCGATATAAAAATTTGAAAATAATATAAACAAGCGTGTTAATTAAAGAAAAATCAAGACGTGAAATGATTTTTTTCAAATAGACGAACGTTCAACGGAAGGTTGACGATTGGTCGTTCAAAGAAGGCTTACCATTGAAGGGATTCAAATATCGGAAGGCCGACGATTGGTTGTTTTTTAATTCGAAGCAAGAAAGGCTACGATTGGTTGGATTCAAAATTCCATTGTTCGTAACTTCGTACCTAGAATCTAGAGGAGTTCCTGAAACTAGAGGCTCCCAGGAGCCTGTAATCGCTCACCTGGTTTTCAATTTTACATCTAAAGTTAATAGAAAATGGGGGTGTTACACAATTTTAAAAGTGGGCCACCCAAAGATCATTTCAACTCAAATTTCTCAGCAAAAGATTTAGATGTGATTTTTATCTCATAATATTCCTAAATGGAATAAACTGGCAGAAAAAATGTCATAGAAAAACCCAGAATATGTTAAACTACTCATTGTCATGTAACTAGTTAAAATTTGAGCTCATTTTGATTTATGCTAAAGCAGCAATGGTCAATTGAAGAAATTTCTATTTTTAGTAACAGCAGCCATCTTGAATGGAGGGCGGGCTGTCAGACACAATTTTGAAAGGGACCCACCCAGGGACCATCCCTGCCAGGTTCGGTTTAATTTGGTTCAGCGGTTTCAGAGGAGAAGATTTAAATGTGATTTTTTATCAAAATATGACTAATTTGCATAATCGGTATAAATCGGCTGAAAGAAATTCACAGAAAAACCCGGAATATATATTAAACTAGGATTACTGTGAGCACAGCTCACCAAGATATACCCCCCGCTCCCCACATCTGTCCAACCTATTTCCATAACCAAAACATTACTGATTGTTCCGACCAAAAATGAAAGGGACCCTCCTCTCTTCACCGGTAAGCTGCTGATAAAATTTCAAAACATTCGGAGAAACACTACTCAAGTTATCATACGACATAGGGTAAAAATCCTATGTTTCGTCATATCAAGTCCAATAACTCTGGAACGGCAAAAGTGAAAATCGTCAAAAATGAAAGGGATCCTCCTCTCTTCACCGGTAAGCTGCTAATGAATTTCAAAACATTCTGAGAAACACTTCTCAAGTTATCATACAACATAGGATAAAAATCATATTTTTCATCATATCAAGTCCAATAACTCTGGAACGGCAAAAGTGAAAATCGTCAAAAAAGAAAGGGATCCTCCTCTCTTCATCAGTAAACAGCTGATGAAATTTTAAAAGATTCTAAGAAACACAACTCAAGTTATCGTACGACATAGGATTTGTCTACAGACGGACGGACATGGTGAAACCAGTATACCCCCCTAAAACTTTGCTGCGGTGGGCATAACTACTCCTTGCCATGTAGCGGCAGTTAAAATTTGAGCTCATTTTGACTTATACTAAAGCAGCAATGGACAATTAAAATTTCATCCCCCCTTTTTTCTATTTCAAAATATGCCTAATTTGCATAATCTGTATAAATCGGCTCACAGAAAAAAATGGAATATATGTTAAACTACTCCTTCCCGTGTACCTGCAACTAAAATTTGAGGTCATTTTGACTTATACTAAAGCAGCAATGGACAATTGAAGAAATTTCTATTTTTAGTAACAGCAGCCATCTTTAATGGAGGGCGGAGCTGTCGAACATAATTTTGAAAGAGACCCACCAAGGGGCCATCCCTGCCAGGTTTGGTTTAATTTGGTTCAGCGGTTTCAGAGGAGAAGATTTAAATGTGATCTTTTATCAAAATATGCCTTATTTGCATGATCGGTATACATTTGTAAATCGGCTGACAGAAAAATTTCACAGAAAAGCCCGGAATATATGCTAAACTACTCCTTGCCATGTAGCTGCAGTTAAAATTTGAGCTCATTTTGACTTACACTAAAGCAGCAATGGATAATTAAAATTTCATCCCCCCTTTTTTCTATTTTTAGTTTGGTGGCCATCTTGGTTGGAAATCGGGATCACCGGACACAATTTTGGAAGAGGGCCACCCAAGGACCATTCCACCAAAGTTTGGTTGCAATTGGCCCAGTGGTTTCCTAGGAGAAGATTAAAATGTGAAAGTTTACGACGTACGACGGACGGACGGCGGATGCCAAAAGCTCACATGGCCTTTGGCCAGGGGAGCAAAAAAAAAACACAGGAAATTATCTCCCTTTCATTTCTGGTGACGTAATTTCTGGTCACTTCCGGTGACGTCACTGCTCCTCACATGCTCCTCCACAAATACTAATTCAGTAATTGAGCTGTGTCCAGCTTCTAGAAGATCTTAGATCGATGTCACGTTTTTGTAAATAATTTGTTAACGCTACTGTTGAACTTAGAATATGTTCTGCAACTAGAAGGACGATAATAAAGTCAAATTTCAAAATAGCATTCAAATAAAGAGCGGCCATCTCGTCGTGGTCAGTCTTAGGAATTTCAGGAATTTCAAGAAATGAGACAACAGATAAAGAGGTTCGAAAGTTATTGAGTGCATCCGTGCTTAATGCAGATTTATCAAATTTATGTATAGGCACGTGCCCACTTGAGCCTAACGTAGCTACGCCCCTACTAGAAGTATCCAAGCTCACCCTTAAAGGAAATGTTAAACCCATAGAGAGAATGAAAAAATAAACGAATACGTGCAGACTGTTACAGTAGCGAGACTCGATAAATTAAATACCCGCCAATCCTTTGTATATATACCACCCACAATCAAGTCCGTGGGTCTACTCGACTGGTAAAACAAGCTAACGAATCTAACAATTCCGAAAAGAAATGATAATATTTAGTTTATGTCAAGCATTTACACCCCCCTGTCTGTTTTCCTGAAATACTTATTGATGTATTTCCATGCTACTTTTCAGTGCCAATGGTATTGACAACCTCCGGTTTTAGTTAGTTTTAAATCATTGTAGGTAGATATATATACAGAATGGACATGGGATGTTTATCTTTTTTAACAAGAAGAGTTTGAAGATACCAGGCAAAGTTACAGATTCTATTAAATAAAATGGATGTTTATTTTCTGTTAGTATAAATGCAAAATTTCCTGTGATATTTATTGGTTGAATATTTGAATAAATAAAAATAAGAATATATGATAAGTCTTATATTTTTCTATAAAGACTGGTTTGTAATATATTCATACAGGTTTGAAAATTAATATATATATATATATATATATATATTGTTTTTTTCTTCTAAAAAATCCATGAAGTAAAAAAAATGGTCCAGCATTCCAATAATGTATTATTTGTAAAGTACATCATCAGTGCTTTCATTAAGAGCCGGTACCCGGTACTTTTACCCGGCTACGGTAGCGTCTGGTACCGGCAGAAAAAAAAATTAAAAAAAAAATCATGTGGAAAATTCTACTTTCTTCACCTCCAGTATTGGAGATCAGATTGGATATATCGTAAAAGCGCTTTAAACTACGACGATTTAACAGTGTCTATTCAAGCGGCGTATTATCATTGATGAAAAACGATAAAATGTCTAAACGAAAAAAAGCAATCACTGACTATTTTATGCAGGGCAAAAAGCTTAACAAACGTGAAGATTCTATGAAAACGTGTCAAATCATGCTGTTCGGCGTTGGCATTGCCGCATAACCGTTCTTTTACCTGATATCTGTTGTGATTTGTGAGAATGAGCGCAGGAAATGTTCAGTGTTAAGAAAACTTAAGTTAACACGTGTAATATCAGCATTACTATTAATCTAGAAATGAACCTGGTGGTGGGGGGACCAGGGGGCAAAGCCCCTGGAAGCTCCTGGATTTTAGGGTTTTTGAGACTTAAATCAATTATGATTATGCTATATCTTAATTTCAAATTCATTTATTATACACAAAATTGAAGTAAATATTGCCATATGTCTTTTTTTTTCAGGTCAAAATTTAAGTCTCAAAATCTCTACAATCCGGGAGCTTCCCGGGGGCTTTGCCCCCCTGGTCCCCCTATCGGGGCTTTGCCATGGACCCCAGACCCCTCGCCGAAATTGTTTGGTACCTCCTACATTCTAGAAAGTACTTCCAGCCTAAAAAAAATAGTGAAACCCCTGCATCATCAAACAAATGCAGGCCCTTGGGTATAATTGTGGGTGGGATATCTCCACTAACTGATACATTCATTTAATTCAAAAAGTTTCAGATGCTCCTGAATTTTGTTTGTTTGTAAAAAGAAATTTAACATTTTTCTGAATTGTATTGTATTTGTAAGAAATTAAGTTTAAACTTTGTATTCTATGTCTACTGAAAATAGTCTGCTTGAAAATGATGAGCCATTTAATAAAAAGGCATTTTCTAATGAAAGTAAGAGTTGTTGAAGATGAAAAAAAAACTTGTTTTTTAAACCATTTTAATTTATGTAAAGAGTGGAGATGACACTACTAATATTGAAACATTATATTTTCAAACAGTATTTGATATTTGCATAAGTGACAAATTTTTAGACAAGGATCAGAGTTTTCAAGACACCTTGTTAAAACATTATAATATATTTAGTCATTCAGAAAAGAACTTTTTGATTGTATAATTTGTGAAACTTCATCTGAAAGTCAAAAGGTTTATTTCAATTTCGATTGAAAACCAGGAATTGTTCTTAAATATTTCAAGAATTAATTAAATTTCTGAAAGAATTTGGCTGAGAAGATAAATTATATTGTGGTACATATTGTTATAACAGTTGTAACACATTTTCTAGGTCAGAAAGTGGAGCTGAAACAAGATCTCAAACCTTTCAATTTCTTTTAGATATTTTGAACCAGAACCAAGTTGTTGAACAAGTTTCTACAGACATTTAGACCTGTATACACTCCAACATGTTGTTGAATTTGTTATTCATGCTTTTTTTTTTTAAGATGAAAAGGTACTTCTGTGGCCTGTTGTTTATGAGAAATATAATTCTCTTTTATCTATGAATTTTAATGCTGAATTTTATAAATTTTCTTTTACAGAAAATAATTTTTTTAAATTTGTCCTTTTATTAACTTTTTTCCAGTCATTGGATCAAATAAAATAGTTTTTTTAACTTCAATTTTAAACAATATTAACCAATATTTGGTTATTTTGCCAACAGAAAACATATTCATTCTAGTCATTTTATTTACTTAAGTGAAATTTGGAATTCTGATTTGTTCTTTCATGTGAATGCAAGTCGTTCTGTATGTGTCTTAAAATTATGTGAATGGTAGTCATTCAATATGTGTCTTTTATGTGAATGCTAGCCATTTTGTATGTCTTTTATGTGAATGCCATGGGGAAAAAATTATTTCAACCTAAGTACCCATATTTGTAAATGCTGATAATTTTGTGAATGTCCTGGAGAAAGAATTATTGCAAACTAAGTACCCATATTTGTAAATGCTGGTCATTTTGTGAATCTCCTGGAGAAAGAATTATTGCAACCTAAGTACTCATATTTGTAAATGCTGGTTATTTCATGTTGTGAAGTCATGGGGAAATAATTATTGCAACTTAACCACCTGTATATGTTATAAAAGCTAGTTTGTAGTTGTGTCAAACACATGAATATTCCAAATACATTGATATTTACATTCTGAGATAAACATGAAACTTGGTAGCTTTCATTCAGATAATAAAATTTCCTAATTTCAAGAAAAATATTTGCTTACACTAATTTTTTTTTTAATTTGCCTTGATATAATAGGAAGGGTTAATATATCTGAATACAATTTTTTATGCCCCTTTTTGTCTCAAGGTTTCCCTTTTTTTTTAGATTTAAAAAAAATTATTAATTTTTTTACATGTTTTTTTTATTATTTTTTCCACACATATGTTTCTTTCTATTTGTCTTGTACCTGTTGTTTTGAAATTAAATTAAATTGAAATTATTAATTGTTGTACATCCCCTGTGCAAGTCTAGTATCATAGATGATATTTTTTTTAAGTTAAAGTGATGATAAATAGTAATTACCCAGTCTAAGTTACAAAATGCACAATGTCTAAAACAATATTGTAATAAAAATAATTCAATTAAACTGAAAAATACGGTATTAATACAAAAAAGAGGGAGAGGTGTTAAGGTGCAAAATTGGCCCCACATTTTATCAAAAAATAATGCTTGACATAGAATAAAAACAATTTACTAATTTAATTGTTATATTTACAAATTTTCAAAAAATATATCTTTCGTGAGATTGGGTGCGCTATGAGTCATAATGACATCATGATTAGACGGATAATGCTAAAAATGGACTATAAACGACATATTCAATGTACATTTTAGCTATTTTATATACCTCCACAGTCTTCCACCAACACCAAATTGAGCAGTTGTTTTGAGTATCGAGGGTTAATGATTATATCAACATATTTTGTTGGTGGAGGATTGTGGAGGTTGTTAAATATTAATTTATTTATAACCTCGGCCAGACCCTTAAAATCAATATGTTCACTCTTCTGATTGTATATATGATACCATTATGTATATATACACAATCTCTGTACATTTTATGATTCATTTCAAGTAATGAAATTCATCAGTAAATAACTTGTTTCTGTAAATAATTGTATTTATTTTATTTAAATACAGTTTGCATACATTTGAAACCAGGAGAAAAACTCAGTGCATGCAGTCCGGCGTCAACGCGATAAAAAGAACTGGGGACTACAAGTTCCATATATGGCCCCATGTTTAATGAATCATTATCTTAGAAAATACTTGATTAAAATTTGATGTGTTTTATTTTATAGACGACATCATACTTTTGATGTTAAAACTTGTTTCCAACAAATTCGATACGTATTTGACGTCATTGTGACGTCATCCGGAGCGTTATTTCAATATTTGCTTTCTGTATTTCGTGGAATTTTGCCCGCGATATTTCGACGGTTTTCGAAGAAATTAATCACCTCCGTAGTCGTGCACCAGACAATATTTTACCAGATTATTAAAATAAATAAAACACAACTACTGTTAAAGTATTTTTTTGGTGCACGAGGTGTTAAATTTCTGGAAAATAAGGGTAATAACAAAATTACCGAACTCCGAACAATCTTACAAAGGGAAAGTCAAAACTCATAATTATATAAACAGACAAAATCAGTCAACAACCGGAAAACTGTGAAAATCGTAATGACCCTGACTTGGTACAGGCATTTCTAAAGAAATGGTGGGTTGAATCAGATTTTAAGGCGCCAAACCTCCCGCTCTCATTACGGTTCAAAGGTTCCGGCTGTCACTATAACAGTATTTAAATACAGGAACAAAATAGGTAAAATAGTTGTCAAAGCAGTACCATATTCGGTGACGTAAATGTCAAAAATATTTTTACGTCACACATTGATAAAAAAAATATCCTTGACATTTTTCTTGACTTCTTTATCTTTATACATGTTCACTATGTGAAAATGCATCGCTTATAATCGTTTCCGCAGAAAAACGACGGGGAAATGTTCAAATATTACAAGCGCTTAGATGACGTTTTGATGTCTGAGAAGCAATATTTGCCGTAAAAAACGATGGTATGTCGGCACGGAATAGTTATATAACATAAAAATAAAATAAACACCACTTCATCCAAAATAGTTTTTTTTCATAAGCCCCCAATTATTGATTATATATTTTCTTCCGGGATACTGAAATAGTTATTACTACCGGGATACTGAGGTAGGTTTAATGGTCTATCGATGCTACTTCTAAAATGAAGTAAAATAGTTTGATCCAAAAGGAGTAGATATTTTTTGGGCACAATCCAACATATCCTTAAGAAGAGTTTGAAGATACCACAGGGGCAATCATAATCCGTATATGCGTTCTGTCATGTGCATAAGTTATTGTTTGCATGATTGACAGACAATATTCATCATATTGTTTTCTAGCTTCTGAACTGTCGATCGAGAAAAAAATAAAATATTCTAGACAGGCACCATATAGCCAGTCAATGGGGTTTGCAATTAATATTTCGCATGCACAATAGCGACCGACCACCACAAGGTGTGGAAAATAGAAATATTCTTCTGTGGTTTAAATGCGTATTAACTGCATTACATGTAAACTGTATTATTCTGTTTGATAAAGTCCTTTAACTAGAACAGAATTTTTCTTTACCCTTGAGTGAAATTGTGTTGTAATAAAATATCGTGAACGTGATGTAAAAGTATGAAAGCATTTCAAGGTATATTTTAAATGAGGTTGAAACATGTCGCCATTTGATATCAATTCGGTTGTATTTCATTTTGACGATTTTAATTACGGAAGACCATCACAACCATATTTTTTTTTCAACAATTGCAACTCGGCTGTTTTTTTTCATAACATATAATAAAATGAAAAAATATATATCACACTGTCGGAACAGTTCCAACATTCAATAGAAAAATCGTAGAAATAATATCATTTAGTGTCCGTCGTCTGTTATCCATAACTTTTCATATTAATATTTAATCTTTTTCTTAGAAACTGCAAAACCAAATGCTTTATTTTACGTTATCAAGTCCTCTCAACCCGCACCTTGGCATTTTTTTCCATAGATTTATGATGGTTGTCCGTAAAAATGTACTGGAATATATCATAACATTGGTTGTCGTTAAGAATAAAGTACGGTTACAACTAGAGGCTCCCAGAAGCCTGTATAGCTCACCTGGGTATAATAACAACATCAGTCCATAAAACTTGATAACTTCGGTAAAAAAAAATAACAAATGTAGCCTTCGTCATTGCAGACCCCTTCTACAAAAAATGTGGGCAGGGGTTCCCCCTTTAATGTAAATTATCAAAATTGCTGTAAAAAAACATATATGTCAATGATTCTCAAAATTTAGCTTTTCCTACTTCACATTTTGTAATAGAGTTGCTTCCCTTTGATTATTTGAGTAACCAAAAGCAGTGAGTCAACAAAAAAATGCATTTCAAGAGGAATAACTCTTCACAGTTGTCCATATTTTTAACTGTGGGAATTTTTTTGTAGATCTTGACATGCTGAACATTTTTGCAGTGTAAACTTTCCCTCTATCTCTAATAGTTTTTGAGATACAAGATGATAGCATTAAAATTGAGAACATGTTGATGAAAAAAGGGCAATAACTCCAAAATGGGTAATAGGATTTACTTCAAAATTGCAGCGTAGGAAGATCTTGACATGCTGCAAATTTTTGCAATTTAAACTTAACCTTTATCTCTTATAGTTTTTGAAATATAAGATGAAAAGTATTAATTTTTTTTTTATAAATTTGATGAAAAAAGGGCAAGAACTCCAAAATGGGTAATCAGATTTACTTCAAAATTGCAGATAAAAAAAAACTGAGCGAAGGGCCGAACCGCCAGACACATTTTTGGAAGAGAACCATCCAATGACTATTTCATCAAAATTTTGTTCTTATTGAGCAAATGGTTTCAGACAAAAAGATTTTTATGGGAATTTCCCATAGGGTCCTATGTTAAATTAAGTTCGACTGTGGCGGCCATCTTGGTCGGTGTTCTGAAATGCCGGACACAATTTTGGAAGAGGATCACCCAAGGATCATTTCAGCAAAGTTTGGTTGAGATTGGTACAGTAGTTTCAGAGGAGATTTTTTTTTTAAATTTCATCCCCCCTTTTTTCTAATTTGCATAATCGGTCAAAATAGGCAAAAGTTCACAGTTCATAAAAAATCCCGTAATATATGTTAAAAAGCTCATCATTATGCTTATACAGTTCAAATTTGGACACTTTCTGACTTAAAGTAGAGCAGTTTTGGCCATTTGAAGAAATTTCTATTTTTAGTCATGGCGGCCATCTTGGATACAGGACGGCGCTGATGGACACAATTTTGAAAGGGGACCACCCAAGGATCATTTCAGCAAAGTTCGGTTGAGATTGGCACAGTAGTTTAAGAGGAGAAGATTTTATTTTAATTTCATCCCCCCTTTTTTCTAATTTGTATAATCGGTCAAAATAGACAAAAAAAATCAAAGTTCATAAAAATCCTGTAATATATGTTAAAAAGCTCATCATTATGCTTATACAGTTCAAATTTGGGCACTTTCTGGTTTAAAATAGAGCGGTTTTGGCCATTTGAAGAAATTTCTATTTTTAGTAACAGCAGCCATCTTTAATGGAGGGCGGAGCTGTCGGACATAATTTTGAAAAAGACCCCCCAAGGGGCCATCCCTACCAGGTTTGGTTTAATTTGGTTCAGCGTTTCAGAGGAGAAGATTTAAATGTGATCTTTTATCAAAATATGCATTATTTGCATGATCGGTATACATTTGTAAATCGGCTGACAGAAAAATTTCACAGAAAAGCCCGGAATATATGTTAAACTACTCCTTGCCATGTAGCTGTAGTTAAAATTTGAGCTCATTTTGACTTACACTAAAGCAGCAATGGATAATTAAAATTTCATCCCCCTTTTTCTATTTTTAGCTTGGTGGCCATCTTGGTTGGAAATCGGGATCACCGGACACAATTTTGGAAGGGGGCCATCCAAGGACCATTCCACCAAAGTTTGGTTGCAATTGGCCCAGTGGTTTCCTAGGAGAAGATTAAAATGTGAAAGTTTACGACGTACGACGGACGGACGGCGGATGCCAAAAGCTCACATGGCCTTTAGCCAGGGGGGCAAAAAATAACACAGGAAATTATCTCCCTTTCATTTCTGGTGACGTCATTTCTGGTCACTTCCGGTGATGTCACTGCTCCTCACATGCTCCTCCACAAATACTAATTCAGTAATTGAGCTGTGCCCAGCTTCTAGAAGATCTTAGATCGATGTCACGTTTTTGTAAATAATTTGTTAACGCAACTGTTGAACTTAGAATATGTTCTGCAACTAGAAGGACGATAATAAAGTCAAATTTCAAAATAGCATTCAAATAAAGAGCGGCCATCTCGTCGTGGTCAGTCTTAGGAATTTCAGGAATTTCAAGAAATGAGACAACAGATAAAGAGGTTCGAAAGTTATTGAGTGCATCCGTGCTTAATGCAGATTTATCAAATTTATGTATAGGCACGTGCCCACTTGAGCCTAACGTAGCTACGCCCCTACTAGAAGTATCCAAGCTCACCCTTAAAGGAAATGTTAAACCCATAGAGAGAATGAAAAAATAAACGAATACGTGCAGACTGTTACAGTAGCGAGACTCGATAAATTAAATACCCGCCAATCCTTTGTATATATACCACCCACAATCAAGTCCGTGGGTCTACTCGACTGGTAAAACAAGCTAACGAATCTAACAATTCCGAAAAGAAATGATAATATTTAGTTCATGTCAAGCATTTACACCCCCACCCCTGTCTGTTTTCCTGAAATACTTATTGATGTATTTCCATGCTACTTTTCAGTGCCAATGGTATTGACAACCTCCGGTTTTAGTTAGTTTTAAATCATTGTAGGTAGATATAAATACAGAATGGACATGGGATGTTTATCTTTTTTAACAAGAAGAGTTTGAAGATACCAGGCAAAGTTACAGATTCTATTAAATAAAATGGATGTTTATTTTCTGTTAGTATAAATGCAAAATTTCCTGTGATATTTATTGGTTGAATATTTGAATAAATAAAAATAAGAATATATGATAAGTCTTATATTTTTCTATAAAGACTGGTTTGTAATATATTCATACAGGTTTGAAAATTAATATATATATATATATTGTTTTTTTCTTCTAAAAAATCCACGAAGTAAAAAAAATGGTCCAGCATTCCAATAATGTATTATTTTTAAAGTACATCATCAAACAAATGCAGGCCCTTGGGTATAATTGTGGGTGGGATATCTCCACTAACTGATACATTCATTTAATTCAAAAAGTTTCAGATGCTCCTGAATTTTGTTTGTTTGTAAAAAGAAATTTAACATTTTTCTGAATTGTATTGTATTTGTAAGAAATTAAGTTTAAACTTTGTATTCTATGTCTACTGAAAATAGTCTGCTTGAAAATGATGAGCCATTTAATAAAAAGACATTTTCTAATGAAAGTAAGAGTTGTTGAAGATGAAAAAAAAACCTGTTTTTTAAACCATTTTAATTTATGTAAAGAGTGGAGATGACACTACTAATATTGAAACATTATATTTTCAAACAGTATTTGATATTTGCATAAGTGACAAATTTTTAGACAAGGATCAGAGTTTTCAAGACACCTTGTTAAAACATTATAATATATTTAGTCATTCAGAAAAGAACTTTTTGATTGCATAATTTGTGAAACTTCATCTGAAAGTCAAAAAGGTTTATTTCAATTTCGATTGAAAACCAGGACTTGTTCTTAAATATTTCAAGAATTGATTAAATTTCTGAAAGAATTTGGCTGAGAAGATAAATTATATTGTGGTACATATTGTTATAACAGTTGTGACACATTTTCTAGGTCAGAAAGTGGAGATGAAACAAGATCTCAAACTTTTCAATTTCTTTTAGATATTTTGAACCAGAACCAAGTTGTTGAACAAGTTTCTACAGACATTTAGACCTGTATACACTCCAACATGTTGTTGAATTTGTTATTCATGCTTTTTTTTTTTAAGATGAAAAGGTACTTCTGTGGCCTGTTTATGAGAAATATAATTCTCTTTTATCTATGAATTTTAATGCTGAATTTTATAAATTTTCTTTTACAGAAAAGAATTTTTTTAAATTTGTCCTTTCATTAACTTTTTTCCAGTCATTGGATCAAATAAAATAGTTTTTTTAACTTCAATTTTAAACAATATTAACCAATACTTGGTTATTTTGCCAACAGAAAACATATTCATTCTAGTCATTTTATTTACTTAAGTGAAATTTGGAATTCTGATTTGTTCTTTCATGTGAATGCAAGTCGTTCTGTATGTGTCTTAAAATTATGTGAATGGTAGTCATTCAATATGTGTCTTTTATGTGAATGCTAGTCACTTTGTATGTCTTTTATGTGAATGCCATGGGGAAAAAATTATTTCAACCTAAGTACCCATATTTGTAAATGCTGGTAATTTTGTGAATGTCCTGGAGAAAGAATTATTGCAAACTAAGTACCCATATTTGTAAATGCTGGTCATTTTGTGAATCTCCTGGAGAAAGAATTATTGCAACCTAAGTACTCATATTTGTAAATGCTGGTTATTTCATGTTGTGAAGTCATGGGGAAATAATTATTGCAACTTAACCACCTGTATATGTTATAAAAGCTAGTTTGTAGTTGTGTCAAACACATGAATATTCCAAATACATTGATATTTACATTCTGAGATAAACATGAAACTTGGTAGCTTTCATTCAGATAATAAAATTTCCTAATTTCAAGAAAAATATTTGCTTACACTAATTTTTTTTTTTATTTGCCTGGATATAATAGGAAGGGTTAAGATATCTAAATACAATTTTTTATGCCCCTTTTTGTCTCAAGGTTTCACTTTTTTTTTTAGATTTTAAAAAAATTATTAATTTTTTTACATGTTTTTTTTATTATTTTTTCCACACATTTGTTTCTTTCTATTTGTCTTGTACCTGTTGTTTTGAAATTAAATTAAATTGAAATTATTAATTGTTGTACATCCCCTGTGCAAGTCTAGTATCATAGATGATATTTTTTTTAATTTAAAGTGATGATAAATAGTAATTACCCAGTCTAAGTTACAAAATGCACAATGTCTAAAACAATATTGTAATAAAAATAATTCAATTAAACTGAAAAATACGGTATTAATACAAGAAAAGAGGGAGAGGTGTTAAGGTGCAAAATTGGCCCCACATTTTATCAAAAAATAATGCTTGACATAGAATAAAAACAATTTACTAATTTAATTGTTATATTTACAAATTTTCAAAAAATATATCTTTCGTGAGATTGGGTGCGCTATGAGTCATAATGACATCATGATTAGACGGATAATGCTAAAAATGGACTATAAACGACATATTCAATGTACATTTTAGCTATTTTATATACCTCCACAGTCTTCCACCAACACCAAATTGAGCAGTTGTGTTGAGTATCGAGGGTTAATGATTATATCAACATATTTTGTTGGTGGAGGATTGTGGAGGTTGTTAAATATTAATTTATTTATAACCTCGGCCAGACCCTTAAAATCAATATTTTCACTCTTCTGATTGTATATGTGATACCATTATGTATATATACACAATCTCTGTACATTTTATGATTCATTTCAAGTAATGAAATTCATCAGTAAATAACTTGTTTCTGTAAATAATTGTATTTATTTTATTTAAATACAGTTTGCATACATTGAAACCAGGAGAAAAACTCAGTGCATGCAGTCCGGCGTCAACGCGATAAAAAGAACTGGGGACTACAAGTTCCATATATGGCCCCATGTTTAATGAATCATCTTAGAAAATACTTGATTAAAAATTGATGTGTTTTATTCTATAGACGACATCATACTTTTGATGTTAAAACTTGTTTCCAACAAAATCGATACGTATTTGACGTCATTGTGACGTCATCCGGAGCGTTATTTCAATATTTGTTTTCTGTATTTCGTGGAATTTTGCCCGCGATATTTCGACGGTTTTCGAAGAAATTAATCACCTCCGTAGTCGTGCACCAGACAATATTTTACCAGATTATTAAAATAAATAAAACACAACTACTGTTAAAGTATTTTTTTGGTGCACGAGGTGTTAAATTTCTGGAAAATAAGGGTAATAACAAAATTACCGAACTCCGAACAATCTTACAAAGGGAAAGTCAAAACTCATAATTATATAAACAGACAAAATCAGTCAACAACCGGAAAACTGTGAAAACCGTAATGACCCTGACTTGGTACAGGCATTTCTAAAGAAATGGTGGGTTGAATCAGATTTTAAGGCGCCAAATCTCCCGCTCTCATTACGGTTCAAAGGTTCCGGCTGTCACTATAACAGTATTTAAATACAGGAACAAAATAGGTAAAATAGTTGTCAAAGCAGTACCATATTCGGTGACGTAAATGTCAAAAATATTTTTACGTCACACATTGATAAAAAAAATATCCTTGACATTTTTCTTGACTTCTTTATCTTTATACATTTTCACTATGTGAAAATGCATCGCTTATAATCGTTTCTGCAGAAAAACCACGGGAAAATGTTCAAATATTACAAGCGCTTAGATGACGTTTTGATGTCTGAGAAGCAATATTTGCCGTAAAAAACGATGGTATGTCGGCACGGAATAGTTATATAACATAAAAATAAAATAAACACCACTTCATCCAAAATAGTGTTTTTTTCATAAGCCCCCAATTATTGATTATATATTTTCTTCCGGGATACTGAGGTAGGTTTAATGGTCTATCGATGCTACTTCTAAAATGAAGTAAAATAGTTTGATCCAAAAGGAGTAGATATATTTTGGGCACAATCCAACATATCCTTAAGAAGAGTTTGAAGATACCACAGGGGCAATCATAATCCGTATATGCGTTCTGTCATGTGCATAAGTTATTGTTTGCATGATTGACAGACAATATTCATCATATTGTTTTCTAGCTTCTGAACTGTCGATCGAGAAAAAAATAAAATATTCTAGACAGGCACCATATAGCCAGTCAATGGGGTTTGCAATTAATATTTCGCATGCACAATAGCGACCCACCACCACAAGGTGTGGAAAATAGAAATATTCTTCTGTGGTTTAAATGCGTATTAACTGCATTACATGCAACCTGTATTATTCTGTTTGATAAAGTCCTTTAACTAGAACAGAATTTTTCTTTACCCTTGAGTGAAATTGTGTTGTAATAAAATATCGCGAACGTGATGTAAAAGTATGAAAGCATTTCAAGGTATATTTTAAATGAGGTTGAAACATGTCGCCATTTGATATCAATTCGGTTGTATTTCATTTTGACGATTTTAATTACGGAAGACGATCACAACCATATTTTTTTTTAACAATTGCAACTCGGCTGTTTTTTTTCATAACATATAATAAAATGAAAAAATATATATCACACTGTCGGAACAGTTCCAACATTCAATAGAAAAATCGTAGAAATAATATCATTTAGTGTCCGTCGTCTGTTATCCATAACTTTTCATATTAATATGTAATCTTTTTCTAAGAAACTGCAAAACCAAATGCTTTATTTTACGTTATCAAGTTCTCTCAACCCGCACTTTTTTTTTGTAGATCTTGACATGCTGAACATTTTTGCAGTGTAAACTTTCCCTCTATCTCTAATAGTTTTTAAGATACAAGATGATAGTATTAAAATTGAGAACATTTTGATGAAAAAAGGGCAATAACTCCAAAATGGGTAATAGGATTTACTTCAAAATTGCAGGGTAGGAAGATCTTGACATTCTGCAAATTTTTGCAATTTAAACTTAACCTTTATCTCTTATACTTTTTTAAAATATAAGATGAAAAGTATTATTTTTTTTTTATAAATTTGATGAAAAAAGGGCAAGAACTCCAAAATGGGTAATCAGATTTACTTCAAAATTGCAGATAAAAAAAAAATTGATCTAAGGGCCGAACCGCCAGACACATTTTTGGAAGAGAACCATCCAATGACTATTTCATCAAAATTTTGTTCTTATTGAGCAAATGGTTTCAGACAAAAAGATTTTTATGGGAATTTCCCATAGGGTTCTATGTTAAATTAAGTTCGACTGTGGCGGCGATCTTGGTCGGTGTTCTGAAATGCAGGACACATTTTTGGAAGAGGACCACCCAAGGATCATTTCAGCAAAGTTTGGTTGAGATTGGCACAGTAGTTTCAGAGGAGAAGATTTTTTTTTAAATTTCATCCCCCCTTTTTTCTAATTTGCATAATCGGTCAAAATAGGCAAAAGTTCAAAGTTCATAAAAAATCCCGTAATATATGTTAAAAAGCTCATCATTATGCTTATACAGTTCAAATTTGGGCACTTTCTGGCTTAAAGTAGAGCAGTTTTGGCCATTTGAAGAAATTTCTATTTTTAGTCATGGCGGCCATCTTGGATACAGGACGGTGCTGATGGACACAATTTTGAAAGGGGACCACCCAAGGATCATTTCAGCAAAGTTCGGTTGAGATTGGCACAGTAGTTTAAGAGGAGAAGATTTTATTTTAATTTCATCCCCCCTTTTTTCTAATTTGCATAATCGGTCAAAATAGACAAAAGTTCAAAGTTCATAAAAATCCTGTAATATATGTTAAAAAGCTCATCATTATGCTTATACAGTTCAAATTTGGGCACTTTCTGGCTTAAAATAGAGCAGTTTTGGCCATTTGAAGAAATTTCTATTTTTAGCAATGGCGGCCATCTTGGATACAGGACGGCACTGACGGACACAATTTTGAAAGGGGATCACCCAAGGATCATTTCAGCAAAGTTTGGTTGAGATTGGCAGAGTAGTTTCAGAGGAGAAGATTTTTTTTTAATTTCATCCCCCCTTTTTTCTAATTTGCATAATCGATCAAAATAGGCAAAAGCTCAAAGTTCATAAAAAATCCCATAATATATGTTAAAAGGCTCATCATTATGCTTATACAGTTCAAATTTGGGCACTTTCTGGCTTAAAATAGAGCAGTTTTGGCCATTTGAAGAAATTTCTATTTTTAGTAATGGCGGCCATCTTGGATACAGGACGGCACTGATGGACACAATTTTGAAAGGGGACCACCCAAGGATCATTTCAGCAAAGTTTGGTTGAGATCGGCATAGTAGTTTCAGAGGAGAAGATTTTTTTTTAATTTCATCCCCCCCTTTTTTCTAATTTGCATAGTCGGTCAAAATAGGCAAAAGTTCAAAGTTCATTAAAAATCCCGTAATATATGTTAAAAAGCTCATCATTATGCTTATACAGTTCAAATTTGGGCACTTTCTGGCTTAAAATACATTTGTAGTTTAAGACATTTCATAATAGGACAATTAATGTTATCATCACTTTTTGTTATCTTGTTGAATTATCACGATGATTGTGATGTATTACTGATACGATGTTATAAATGCCAATAAAATGATACACAAGGAACTTGTACTTTTAGTATGCTTTTCAACAGTTGATGACATGAACCTCCTAATATGAAGCAATCCAATACACTACAAAAAATCCAATATCTTAACTACATTACATCCCAATACTGGTATACCAGTATTGTACAAAATTTTGAAAAAAAATCACAATACTGGAACAAATTTTTATACCAGTATTGTGCACAATACTAGTATACCAGTCTTGCGATCGCCAAGTACAGGAGATCCGGAATTTATTAAATTCAAACTTCTCTGTTTTAATCTCATCTTGTAATTTTGACCTTGAAAAGAATTCCCTCTGTGTTTATGTACGCTATGAATATACAGAATGACGTCATTGGTCTCGTGCTGTACCATAATTGTAAATCAAAACAAGTGACCGACTAAGGGCTTTATTGCATGACCGAGCAGATGTCACGACATCTTAAAAAACTTTTTTTTGCACATACACGTTCACTTACGTCCTCTCTATAGGCCGTGTCTACTCATATTAAGCTCGCTTCGTTAAGCGAGCTATTTATGACTGACACACACAACATAAACAGTAGAGTGATGAAAGACCTAAAAGATCAAGTTGCTCCAATCTTGACCAAAATATATACAAAATCAATAGAAACTGGCACCATACCCAAAGACTGGAAACACGCAAATGTTGCACCAGCATTCAAAAAGGGCAAAAGATACAAAGCAGAAAATTACAGACCAATATCACTAACATGCATCTGCTGTAAACTGATGGAACATATAATAACCAGCAACATTATGAAACACCTCGACTCAAACAATATTTTATATGATTTACAACATGGTTTCAGAAAAGCAAGATCATGTGAGTCGCAACTCCTTCCTTTCATACAAGAATTAAATGCCAGCAAGAACAAAAACATACAAACAGACTTGAATATTATGGATTTTGCCAAAGCCTTCGATAAAGTTTCCCACCGTAGATTATTATACAAACTGGAATATTACGGAATACAAACCCATACTCTAAACTGGATTCAGGCATTTTTATCAGATAGAACACAAACAGTAGTAATCGATGGAGTAACATCTAACACAGTGCCAGTAACATCAGGCGTTCCACAGGGTACAGTACTCGGTCCAATTCTTTTTCTAATTTATATCAATGACTTTCCGGAATATCTTACACACAGCAAACTAAGATTCTTTGCAGATGACAGTATCATTTATAAAGAAATAACATGTCAGGACGACTGCAAGAAACTACAATCTGACCTTGATGCAGCTGCAAGGTGGGAAGCCGATTGGCTTATGGTTTTCCACCCAGATAAATGTACAGTACTCACCATCACTCAAAAGAAAACACCCTTCAAACATGACTATATACTTCACAATCACATTCTCGAACCAATAACTTCAGCAAAATACCTTGGAGTTACACTACAATCTAACCTTAAATGGCACACCTACATCGACAATATCACTTCAAATGGAAATAAATCTCTCGGATACTTAAAAAGAAATTTACAGATATCAAACCCTGAAGTAAAATCTCGGGTATATCAAGCACTAGTGAGGCCAAAACTTGAATACAACTGTAGTATCTGGGACCCTTATACACATGACAACATAAACAAACTAGAAATTGTTCAAAGACGAGCTGCTCGCTATGTTCAAAACAATTACCATAATACTAGCAGTGTTACTTCAATGATTGACACTCTAGGTTGGCCAACTTTAGCTGAGCGCCGTCTTAAAACCAGATTGATCATGTTGTTTAAAATAACACACGCTTTAATTGCTATCCCAAACATCATACTGATCCCAACTGACAGCAGAACTAGAAAATCACACAATCAGACATTTAGGCATATAACAACACAAAAAGATACATACAAATGGTCATTTTTTCCACACACTATAGTACAATGGAACATCTTACCACAGACAATTATCTCAAGTCCATCTATAGACTCTTTCAGAGAACAGCTAACACCCGCTGTTCTCTTAAACATTTAAATTTCAAATACAATTGTACATAGTTTTAAATTTTTTGTTTTGTTTTATTCACACTTTTGATTTCACTTTATGAAATTTATGTAAATATTTTTGTAAATACCCACGCATGCAACAGTACGTAATCTTCAACTTCTTGAAGGAGTATGGTATACCTAAAGAAGAAGAAGAAGAAGAAGAAAAATGGTAAACTTAAATCAATAAAGGAATAATGACGAATACCATTTACTTTGACTAAAACAGAAATCCTTATCATCCATACACTATGCCTATGAAAAAGTTTCAACACATCCGGGTTATCCATACCATTATGCCTATGAAAAAGCTTCAACACATCCGGGTCACTGCTTTTCGCGACACCCTCGAGAGCTTATGAAAGATGCGGTGGACGAAAGGTATCGAAGAGCGAATACCGGTATTTCGCTGTTGCCTATATTGTTTGCTTGTGAAATAAACATTAAATTTAATTCAACGTTCTTCTTCTTTGACGAAAATATACAAATTATTTGTTTGAAATGTAATGAATATTTAAAGAATTTTGTCTGTAAATTGAAACCGATAATTGGCGATACCACTTCATTTTTAACCTTTTCGAAGTTCTATTCAACTATATAATTTTATTCTACATTTACACATGGATCCTGGTGGTAAAATCTACACTATTGATGAATTTAGATGTTGGAAAGTCGAGAATCTTGACGATGAGAGGTCTGACGAAAACAAGAACGAAGGGCGAGGGTACCGGGTCGATTCGCCCCACTTAATCGCTATTATATAATAATAGATGAAGTCTTTTTCGACAATTTTTTGGTAATTATTTATTTATTAGTTGTATGCAAAAAATTATAATAACAACTGATAGGTGTCATGTCAACAACTAATTTGAAGCCATGCAGAACAAACAATACATAGGTTACATATAAATTTATTACTGTATTGTTCAAAGAAATTTTACAAATTTAAGCAGGTGTCAAACAATTTACTTTATAATGATTTTATTGTCAATTTACAGAGACGTGCCAAAAGTATTCGGTCACCGATTTTTTACTATATATTTCATATAAAACCACATTTTTTAAAAACATTATTCCAAAGTCAACTCTTGTTCGATTTTGATGATTTTTTTACCAACAAAAACAGTATTAAATGTAGTTTTACACTGTAGTTTTAACATAATTTTATAATCTATAATTTTTATGAGTTCACGGTTTAAACACAAAACTAAATTTTGAATGTCAAAAATACAATACAATGATAGTACATTTGAAGACAAATAATTAAATTTGTGTTTAAATCATGAATATTTAAAATCTGTGCTTCCAAAAAATATTTTAAAATAATCACAGAAAACTACGTACGTTCTCGCTTCTGTTGGTAAAACTTTCATCAAAATCGAACAAGAATAATGATTTGAAAAATTGTGGTTTTATATGAAATATATAGTAAAAAATTACAGTGACCGAATACTTTTGGCACGTCTCTGTATATATACAATTGGATTGGGAACAAGTTTTTACAACTTACTAGTCCCTCTCCATACAAATACATTAATAACATACAGTAAACAAAACAAATCAAATGACAGCAAATGTACAGGCTATATCAATAATTAGTAAATTAAACAAAATCATGTCAAACTAAGCATACATATTAAATATTGTTTTAATATTTAACAGAAAAAAAGGAGGGGGGTGGTAAAACTAATAAATTGTGTTGAGATAATATCACGGTTGGGGATAATTAATAATTAAATCTACAAGTTTGTCGAATAAATTTTTGCACTGATTTGAACAATAAAGTATTCAATTCTTCACTAATTTCATTACATCCAAAGAGTATATATTCTATAGAGATGGGAACAATGTTATTAAAATAGTTAAACAGAGAAGTTTTATCGTGTTGATAAAGTGGACATTCAAGAAAAAAAAGAATGGCATCCTCAAATAAATTACCACATACACAACGTGGATCATTCTTCAAATTTACTCTAAATAAATCGGCATTAAGGCCACTACATCTATGTCTTAGCTTAGTATGTATTATGTTAGTTTTCTTATCGCCAATATTATAAAATGAAGCCACCGAATTTGGACAGCCTGAATTGTCAAACAATGAAAGTGAAGCCATACATAATATTAAACAGGTCAAGAAAGCATGTTAATTATGAGGAAGACAACAATAAAGTAACCATGAACAAGCCTTACAACGTCCAAAATACGAATATTTGCAATGGTATTTTCCATATTTCATTTTTAAGGAACTATTACAATGGTATTTTCCATATTTCATTTTTTAAAGCACTATTAATAAATCATGGCGAAACGACCCGGGGCGAACGGAAATAGGGGAAAACGACTCACGGGGCGAAACGACCCGTATTCAGGGGGAGCTGACGCCAACGGCCTTCAGGCTTGTGTTGTCGGCAGGTAAGTTAAACTTGCCTTTGGTGCCATCACAAGATTATGTTTTATCAGATAACAAGAGGTGCTACGACAAAATTTTGAGTGACTGGAATTTCAGACTCCCTTCATTGGGCTTCAAATGTATTCTGGTAGGCTTGATGAACATGATTGATGGTATGCAATTTTGGACACCAATTTTTTTTTACAGACATAAAACAGTTCTTGTTAGCCCATGGTTATGTTGCATTGACAAATGACATGCTGAAAGCCTATAAGGTTGCCCAGGTCTGAATATTTTTAAGTGGATGGTTGCAGGAGGCATATTTCTTAAAGACGAAGTCGAACAACAACAACTTATGTATTTTAAGAACAAAGTATTCACCATCACAGACACTGGATGACGACCCCCACAATGTAGATATTGCACCAAAGAAGATGAAGGTTTGACAGAATGAGCTTATTGTTCTTGCACTGCAGGGTATGAAATGTATGCATGTTTTTCTTTATTCTCTATATCGTGTCTATGCAGTGCCAATTCAGGACCATTATAGATAATAACAGAAGGGATTGCAACCAATCTTGGCTGAAATGTTCCTAACAAATTCATGACAAAATGTTGTAGTTACTATGGTGTCAATGAATCAGTACATTTCAATAATGTTTGAGAGATGTCAGTTCATATCTCTCTGGAAGCTAATGATCTGCGTACATATTAGGTTTGTCAACTACTAACAATTACAATACATGTATATACAATGTAGCCTCTATAGTACAAGGTAGTACGTTTCAATAATGTTGAAAAGATGTCAGTTCAAATCTGACTGGAAGCTAATCTATGGGTTTATTTTAATATATGCTTGATCATGTTGACTGCATTAACTAACTTGGACACAAGTCCCTAGCTTAATGAAAGTTTTGAAGAACTACTCCTTTTTGAATGCGACCGCAAAAATGTTGTGTAATGCTCACCTAGAATGTGGTAGATCCATGGGTTCTAGCCCGTCTAGTCAAACCAAAGATTATAATATTGGTAAGAATGCAGCATTAAGGAGTAAGAACAAAAACTGGTCGAGTCAGAATAATGTTTCGGAGTGGAACGACATATCTACCCACAGACTGTTGTTTCAATGAACTACATTTTGTAGCACTCTAAAAATCCAACTAAGGGTGTTGGTCTTTTCATTTTTTGTATCTAAATGTGTTTCCTGTTGCTCATGCTTAAATATTTTACACATCACATGTTATAGTTTATGTTTCTTGTTTAAAAATTCTATGAATAGAATGTTTTTATCCCCCATATGAGTGTTGTTTTTCATGTAACATTATTGAATATTTTGGGCTTTGTTCATTTACCTGAGAAAGTCTTAGATAAATAATTTGAAATTAAAGGAGTTTTGAACCTTATTACATGTAGTATGGGTTTTTTTTCAGATTTTTTAACTTCTCAATTCAATAACTAAAGGATTGAGAAAATTGCATGGTGTCCCCCAATATTAACTTTTTGATGTTAAAAGCAAAATAATTTTCATTCAATCATTAACTTAAGACTTAATCAGGATGAGGGGAATGTGTTTTATTACCCATTCTTCAATGTTCCAGTTCATAGTTTTGTTATTTTACAACATTGTTATTATACATGTAGCTGACCTTTTAATAATGTTTTGTTTTGGCAATAAATATTTTCTTGTTAATGAATATTTGTTTAATTTTTGTGCTCTATAATTTACAAAAGCTATCGAATTGAATCATTTACAAAGTACATGTGCATGTACATATTTTGCCCAACCAAGACTGACTTGTTCCTGAATTTAGCACTTTTTCCATATTAATCCTTATATGTTATTATTGGTCTCCTGACATTGGCATAAACAAGAAAGGATGGAGTGCCTCGTGAACAGAAACCACACCATAATAATGTGCTTGACATACATGTAAGAATGGAACATGACTGTTAATGTATAGCCCTGTATCAGGGCATACTATTTAACCCCTGTCTGTCCCTCCCTATAGTTTTGAGCTAGAGTTTTTGTAATACTTTGTAGTGTGTTTAATGTACAAATACTAAAGGTGTCCATTCATACAGGATTTTGACTTCTAAAAAATCACAAAATGATATATAGTCATTTTTAAGTTAGTACATCTAAAGTGTCTTACACACACAGACTTTATACATTCTCTAACAAATGGGGCACACCAGTTTTAAGTTGGGCCTTTTAAAAAGTTTTATTTGATGCTCCATAATATGATAATTTACAAATTGCATGTTTAATGTGATATAAATATGATAAACTATAAAACCATGCAGAAGTCTAACATAATGCCAACTTTAAAGCATTAACATTACAAAGCTGGTTTTTGTACGAATACCTGGCAGTCGCTTAGGGGAAAAAAAGACTTCTTTTGATTTCCCTTTTTTATAAGGACCCCCCCTTTTATAGGATAGTCGGACAACAAAATATACAAGAATTAGATTAATTTTCTTCAAGTTAATCGATAAGTACCCGCTAGGATGATATATTTTATTTATTCTTGCAGGTCTAGGATGTTTTGTAAACAGTACTATTTGCGAGGTTGTGTCACAATATCCTTGGAAGTTGGAACTACTACATGTATTCTACTATAGCTGAATATTCACATGATCTCTCATTATTTTCAAGATCTACGGGATACATGTAGTCATAAATTATTTTCCTAACCAGCAAATTCACAAAAACTTCCTTACGACCGTGACGATAGGTGCATAACTGCCACGATCAATAAACTGCGTCACTGTGTTTACAAATGCAATGACGTCTTGTTTACGTTTTTTTACTCCGATTGACCTTTGAACCATAATGGCGGCGGTAACGTGAAATTGGTAACCGATAATTATCGAATCCTACACTGAAAGTAACGAGTCGCTAAAAATATTATGATTGCGCAACCCGATTGTCTGCTCTGGATTATTCCTAGGGCAAACTCAAGCTTATATTTATATTCGCTTAATTGCATCAGGTATTGATAAAATACACAATTGCCCAAAATGTCTCAAAGAAAAACACTTTCAAAACCATATGCATATGTCAGAAACCCAGTATGGATAGAAACTGCTGTTTGATTGTTTTTTTTTTGTTTGTATATATGTCATACAGTGATACAATGTACATAGAAAGTTGCAAAATGTTGTGTACATGAAAAAAAATTGATGTTAAAAAAAAAGGAGGGATGTGCAATCAGAGGCACCATAGGGTCCTGTCCACAAGTACCTGTGATCTTGAAGAGTGTCTCACTGTCAGACCCTATGCTATGTGCAACATTTACATACTCTATTATGTCTACTGCCGTACTGGTGGTCACTAGTAAACAAAATTTCTATTTTCAGGCAAAGGTGGTAAATAATTATATGTACATAAGCATAAAGTTTTGCATATGTTTGCTCATCCAAGACCAAGGATATCTAATTAGTGATTAGATTCGCGAGCTTTCCAGGCAGTGCCTGTTTCATGTTAACAAATATATATGACACAACTCCCAATACATTTACCTTTTCAAAAATATAATTCTCACTTTCCAATGATGTTCTTTATTATCGCAGTGATCGTTTTCTTCTGATCCCAAAATCACCAATGACGCTATCTTCTCTGGTTCACAAAGTGAAAGTAGAAAGCGCCACCTACGATAGCGGAAGTTTCATGATGTAAGATAAAGGAACGATAACTCTCGTAGTGTATATTAATAGCAGGAAATTAACCCGAATAATCCAGTCGTTATATTACTCTCCCGCTAGTCGCTGCATTAACGCCTGGATGCATTCATTGAAAAAAATCCGTCAAACCGGAAATAGTAAATCGCTATGACTTATGGGTATTACGACATAAAATAGGAGGAGCTAAAGTGTTTGTAAATAATGCCCAATGGAGCCAATCGTAACTACTCGGCCATTCTCGCTACCCTGCAAATAACCTCGTACGTACATAGTAGAAATTCTTCTTAAATTGTTAGCCGGAAGTTAAGTTAAGTTAAACCGCACAAAAATATAGTCCACGAAAATCCAATATGGAAGACATACTAAGTAAAATCTAATCATGCAAAACTAATTAAAACTTTAATTGAAATATAGAAAATTGCTTAAAATATAACTTTATCAAACTTTCATGTAACTGACATGTGAAAAGTAGTGCGATTTATACGCCTAATGCATACGAGGTTATTTGCAGGGTAGCGAGAATGGCCGAGTAGTTACGATTGCAATGGAGCGATCAGATGATGTAATGTTGTATGCAATACACATATCCGGATAAATACAACCAAACATGAAATAAAACATAAATGACTAATTACTATTCTTTAAATATTAAAACATAATGATTTTTATTTCAAAGTTGGAAAGTAAATAAAAGCTTGAATTGAATTCACTCTTATAATGATTTTTTAATTTCATTTAAAATAAAGATTTAAAAAAAATGTATTTTATGATACTGATGGCTGATTAAAATTGTTTGTCATGCATTAGCTGTCAGTTGTAATATACAGGATGTAACCAATATACAGGAAGAGCTCCTACTGTGAAGCCATTGTTTTGAGATGTCATTCAATGAAAATAACAACCTGACCATATTGTTACATAATAAGAATAAGATTTAGATATGAAATTAAAATTGATAGAAGGCAAGGTTTATATAATTAACACATTAAGTCACATTTCATTTATTTAGGCTAACTTGGGTCAGTTATCAATTAAAGACAAAAATGGGTTTTAGAAAAATCAGTCTAATAAGTATTTACCTAAATAACGATATTGTGATGGGTATTTCTTTATAAATTGTATTAAAAATCATTTTAACTTATGAAATAATCAACTTTCTGTTTACATATTTATTTTCAATAAAATTTCTTTATTATTTCATCCCATTTTCCTTAATTTAACTTGTGCATATCCATATTTATACAATCTTATGCTAACGGCTAGTTACGTGTATCGACCCTATAATCCACAATAAATTCACTTTTATTGTCCCACATACATTACAAAAATACATGTTAGATGTGTATTGCGACATTTTAGCAAATTTAGATTAAAATATAAAAACTTCAAAAAATGATTACACGGTGTTTTATTTTTTTAAATCTTTAAAGATTTGTGAATCTATGGCAATTTAAATCATAATTATGAGAATAAAGGTGTATTTGTTTTCTACATATGCAAAGGCACATGCACAATCATTCTCCGTGTTTGTTTTGTCAATATTTACAAACGAAAGTAAAGGGATTCACTAATGCGCATATACGCGCTAATATCTGACATTTGATTGGTCGGCTGTACCAGCCAGCAGCCTGACGGATTATTACCACTAAGAGCGTTCAAGCCCTCATCCAGCGAAAGTGCCGGTAGAGGGCGCAGTATTATTCAAGTTAGCGGGAAATAGGAAAATGGACCCTATCCAAGAAATTACATGTCTGTATTTTCGCATTCGTCGTTTCGGCCCCAATATAAAATATCATGAATACACTTTAATATGAAACCGGAACGGCCATGAATGCTCGCGCATCTGAAAATTATCTGGCAATTTCACGCTCATCCAGTGCGTCAAAAAGTGTCACCCCCTCATAGAGGGTGTGCCGGGGGTAGAATAGGCACCAGGTTTCTCCGCCCTAGAGGCACTAGTCCTCTAAAAGGGGTCAACCCCGCAGGAACCCCGGGGTATAGAAATGGGACCGAGAGCTTCTTCGGCTTGAAGGGGCGTCCGTCGGTTGTGCGGGATGTAGAAATTCACAACCAACCCGTCCTGCGGATGAGACGTAAATAAAACCGAGGTCCCGTGTTGAGAGATTGCCACCCTCTCCGCACGTTAAAGAACCCAGTGTTAGAGCTCATTATGAGCAATATGCGCATGATGAGTGGTCCATAAGAGACCTGTTGCACTGGCAAAATTATCCGTCCATACCCATCACCTTTCTTTGTTTCGAGTCCCGTGGCGTTTAAATTTTTAAATGTTCTCGTCCTGAATATAGCTGAAAAATTGCTCGTTGGACGTTAAACACCAACCAATCAATCAATCAAAAAGTGTCGAGATTTATTGGGCCGAGATATATTGGGGACGACTTTTTTTTTAGGGCCGAATCTAGTCTCATTCAATCGAGCTGTCGTTCCTTTATTCGAGATATCGTTCCTTACGAAATCTCAAAAGTTAACTTCCGCGTAGAAACAAAAATTCTCGTCAGTATGTCAGAAGAGATTTAATCAATTCAAAAAAATATTAATATAAGTATTAAAGCAAGCTAACAAAATGACTTTATCATACACGGGTTCCGGGTTTCAGTGGTATCGGACGTACGAGAGAGGGTACGATAATTCAGGATCACCTTTGCGCTTTACGTTAAGAAGATCTTCATTAGTTGAGTGTGTTAGTGTGTTACACGGAACCGGTGTTTACAAAGCGTCAATTTTTTTTTATTCGTCAATATGTACAGCCATGTTTGTCAAAAAATCCTAAGTACACATTTTATACCATAAAGAGCTCGCTAACGCTTGCATATTACAACACATTTACATGCTTAGAGGTTAAGATAATATGAAACCGGCACGGCCATGAATGCTCGCGCATCTTAAAATTATCTGGCAATTTCACGCTCATCCAGTGCATCAAAAAGTGTCGAGATGTTTTGGGTCGAGATATATTGGGGACAACTTTTTTTAGGGCCGAATCTAGTCTCATTCAATTGAGCTGTCGTTCCTGGGTACCTATCAATCTCCCATATAGAGAGCCTGCAAGGACCGACAACTCTGTACCTATAAAGTGCGAAACGAAATAGAAACGAAATCAACGAAAACGAAATCAACGAAATGAAAACGAAATGAAACGAAAGCAAAACGAAATAGACTGATATGAAGAAAATGGAAGGCAAAAAATATAAAAGACAAAACGAAATAAAGAAATAAAAAAAATGATAATTCGATTGTTTAAATACAATAATTTTGATTAATTATAACCCATCTTGCATGTCTGTCCGTTACAGTACTCCTCACGTACATTACCCGCAACTCAATTCACGCCGGGTTTGCTTGCCGACAAACTTTCAGAAGTTCAAATGTCATATTTTTATTTGTGTTTGTGTGTGTGTCAGTATTTATGAATTATAAAGTTTCTGTGGTGGGCATATAGAAAAAGGGGGGATATGAGCCTGAAATCCCGAATTTAAAAACTTGAAACCCCGAATTCCTTAATTAAAAAAGAAATGCAATTCCGACTTCCCGAAATCTTAGCTGCAATAATGTAGCTCCTGTGACAAACTTGTCTCTCGGCAGAGCTACAACGCGGTCCCATTAGTCACAATGGAGCAAAAACAAGTTACAGTTGAAACATAAAAACTCACTATTTACGCTTCAAACATTTCATTATAACTATTACTGATGATCCCAGTCCTTGTTAAATCGGTTTGGCTGAGAAATATATGCTTTTCAAAGGTAGCAACAACCTTGTTCAAATTTATCGATCGTTTTCCATAACCGGAAACTACGGAAGGCGGAGCTTTTCTAAATATGGTATTTCTTACTACACGCTGATGTAAACATTCACGCCTCAAATCGCCAAATATGGTATCGACATCCAAATAGTGATGCCGGAAATGACGAAATTCAAAATGTTCAGAGAGAAAGTAAACATGGATTTTTATTTTGTGGGAATTACATTCTAAAATACCGGTAGGTGATAACAACTTGTTATAATAATGGACAAAAGGAAAGGTTATGTCTTATTATTGGTAAATGCAGGCGTCAGAAATTCTGTAAGCGAGCGCAAAAAATCTCGGCAGCTGCTCCATTACGTGTAATGGCATCCCATTATAACCCTTGCGAGTAAGCGAGCATTTAGGGTTTTATTATTAGAACTACGAAATCTGAATGAGGAATTCCTGGATCCTGAATTCCCGAGCTTAAAATGGTCCGACCCCAGAGTTCAGGAAAAAAAATCCTATCCCACATCCATTGGGGGAACGGGTGTAAATTTATGAAACACGAGTAACCCGAGGAAAAGGGGTCTCTCAGGAAAGTTTATATGAATCTGTTTCTAGCACAAATTTTTCACGTCAGGTAACCCAGTGATCAATGTATTGGATAAACAACTAGTTTAAAAAAATGCTGCAATATACAAAAACCACCCTTTACGACCGCAAACAAAATGTAGTTAAAGTATGGGCCTGTCATCGTATGTAGGTTGTTACACTGTTCCGTGCAATAACTTCAGTTCAATTTAACGCATATCCATGAAATTTAAAGCAGTGATCCTATAGGTACAATATAAAGGCTATAGCATTGAAAAAAGAGGTTTTGGTCCCTTTTTTTTTAAGAACTAGAGGCTCCCAGGAGTCTGTAATCGCTCAACTTGTTTTCAATTTGACATCTAAGGTTGATAGAAAATGGGGATGTTACACATAATTTTGAAAGTGAGCCACCCAAAGATCATTTCAACTCAAATTTCTGAGCAAAAGATTTTGATGTGATTTTTATCTCATATTATTGCTAAACGGAATAAACTGGCTGAACAATCTCACAGAACAAAACCAGAATATATGTTAAACTACTCATTGGCATGTAGCTGCAGTTAAAATTCGAGTTCATTTTGATTTTTAGTAACAGCAGCCATTTTGAATGGAAAATATCAATATACGTAAAACAAGCTAACAAAATGACTTTTATTACACAGGTTCCGGGTTTCAGTGGTATCGGACGTACGAGAGAGGGTACGAGACTTCAGGATCACCTTTGCGCTTTATGTTGAGAAGATCTTCATTAGTTGAGTGTGTTAGTGTGCTACACGGAACGTGTTTACAAAGCGTCGATTTTTTTTTTATTCGTCAGTATGTGCAGCCATATGTTTGTCAAAAAATCCTATTTAGGTACCATATACCATAAAGAGCTCGTTGACTCTCGCATATTAAGTTAAAGTCATTAATATTTTCAACCACAAAGTGGTTTCAACATAAAAGAAATTAAAAAGAAAGCCTAGTTTCCAAACAAAATCTTTGAACAAGATCATTAACGCTTAATTATAGTCTATTGTTTTTCATTTATATTATATTGGTAATATCATTGAGATTAATTAATATGGGCCCGTCATTGAACAGTCACAAATGCCTTAAAATCTTATTTGAAAGTCGGACCATTAACTTGCTCCCCCGTTTTCTGATATGCCGCCGCGACATTCATAAAAGGGGGAGCAAGTGAGAGGTCGGATTTTAATCTAATTAGTCTCCTACCTTTTTTTCTCTGTTGTAATATACAATTTGATTGGTCAGTGAATGTTCAGACAGAGCTTTGTATTGAGCGTGAAAGTGTAAATAGCAAATAGTTCATGGCACTGCTCAAGGGTCATATGGCAGTATATGGACCGGTCCGTCACCAAACAATTGTTATATGGACCGAAGCTTCTGAGGTCCATATAATAGTTTTTTGGTGACGGACGGTCCATATACTGCCATATGACCCGAAGTGACATGAACTATTTGCTATATTATATTTTTTATCTAAAATAATGCAGGTACCTAGCCGGTCCATATACGAAAATAGTGACCGGCTGCGCTAACAAAGACAAATAGGGAAACTAAAAACGTAGTGTAATATTGTAAAATATACCAAAGATACCACGTAAATTGGGATGAAGGGATTTTAAGAAAAATGTGAAAATACCAAAGGGGTAGTTCTAATAATAAAACCCTAAATGCTCGCTTACTCGCAAGGGTTATAACGGGATGCCATTACACGTAATGGAGCAGCCGCCGAGATTTTTTGCGCTCGCTTACAGAGCTTCTGACGCCTGCATTTATCAATAATAAGACATAACCTTTCCTTTTGTCCATTATTATAACAAGTTTTTATCACCTACCAGTATTTTAGAATGTAATTCCCACAAAATAAAATCTTCTCTTTGAAAATTTTGAATTTCGTCATTTCCGGCCTCACTATTTGGATGTCGATACCATATTTGGCGATTTAGGCGTGAATGTTTACCAATCGTAACTATTCGGCCATTCTCGCTACCCTGCAAATAACAGGGTAGCGAGAATGGCCGAGTAGTTACGATTGGAATGTTTACATCAGCTTGTAATAAGAAATACCATATTTAGAAAAGCTCCGCCTTCCGTAGTTTCCGGTTATGGAAAACGATCGATAAATTTGAACAAGGTTGTTGCTAACTTTGAAAAGCATATATTTTTCAGCCAAACCGATTTAACAAGGACTGGGATCATCAGTAATTGTTATAATGAAATGTTTGAAGCGTAAATGGTGAGTTTTTATGTTTCAACTGCAACTTTTTTTTTGCTCCATTGTGACGAATGGGACCGCGTTGTAGCTCTGCCGAGACACAAGTTTGTCACAGGAGCTACATTATTGCAGCTACCAAAGGGGTAATCTTGAGAATCCGTACATGTACATCGATGAAGGACAGATCATACTACATGTCCTAAAAAAGGACAAACTGAAGACAAAAACCATCTATAAAACACTACTCAGAAAACTAAAGATGTACCAATGAAATATATTATAAATAGATTGTTTAATGCTGTTTGCATGGAATCTTGTATACATGTAATTTTGGTATCGAATACATTTTAGGGTTGTGAAAGCTTAATGCTACAATAGTTCAGTTTATCATGTGTCAGTTTTTTGGGTTGAAAAACCACCGGCAAATATTTATAACGCACGTCACTGACGAAGGTTTTTTTTATGTTCTATCGATCGACCACATAGGCGGTGTAATTGTTAGCATGCTTGCTTCGAGGCGCTATAGATCGTGGGTTCGAACACCTATGACTATAAAATTGATATTTGTTGCATCTCCGCTAAGCACACATAATTTAGGAATAAAATCAAAAAACGTCAAAATCCAATATGGTGAAATGTTGAACCTATTAAGCATTGTCCGCCATCTTGAATGTTCGACACGAGGAAACCGCATCGGTTAGCGTGCTCTCCTCGAATGCGGTAGATCGTGTGTTCGAGCCCCGGTCGGTTCAAACCAAAGATTATAAAATTGGTATTTGTTGCTTTTCCGCAAAGCACACAGAACTAAGGAGAAAGAGCAAAGACTGGTTGGCTCGGAAACAGCAAGTCGAACAAAAAGCCGTCGGACGGCAGAGGAATCTCGGACTATATAGCCTCTACTTCTGAGATTGATATATGTATAAATAACTACATTGTTGGGTGATTTGTCAACTGGTTTGCCACGAAGGTTTGATGGACTATTCGTTACTAAGCGTCCGGTGTCAAATATTTCATGTCAGTTCAGGACGATAATAAGCTCAACAATATTAACGAAAAAGATTGCGGAACTGCACATACATTTGTACGTGGCAATGACTTGACTGACACTGAAAAAAACATTCGTGGCAATGACTTTTGACTGCACTGAAAAAACTTTCGTGGCAATGACTTTTGACTGCCACTGAAAAAACGTTCGTGGCAATGACTTTTGACTGCCACTGAAAAAAACATTCATGGCAATGACTTTCGACTACCACTGAAAAAACATTCATGGCAATGACTTTTGACTGCCACTGAAAAAGTATGGATGTTCGAGTTGAGACGATGAATTTAGCCATCGCCTACTCTTTTTTCGAAATCAACAAAAATGTTCAGGGCAACTGCATGGAACGTGGCACTCTCCAAATTTTACAATGACTTGCTATGATCCACGGTCAGGCTTTTCGAACATTCAATATGAATACGAATAAGTACCTCTCACCTCATACACATGTATCTTATAGAACACTCAACAATGATCATATGTACTGTACATATGCTCATGGAATCCAGTCCCCCCCCTCCCCCGCTTCCAATACTATGATGTTCAAACTTTGGAATACAGGTATATTAGCAAGTTACCTATGAAAAATGAACGGATATGGAGTTATGTCAAGGAGACAACATCCCATCTCCAAAATAAACTAACCAAGAACATACAGCTAGGGGTCGCCACAAGTACACGACCCCCCCTTTTCGTGAAAGTATTAGTTGAATTATCTCCCCTTCTAAATTTTAGACAGCAACGGTATTCTTTCATGCAGATCTGCAGGTTGTGTACTACAACTGTGTAAAGTTTCATAAAAATTCAATAAGCAGCTTAGTAGGAGTTGTGCTTACAAGGTACATGCCCCCCCCCCTTTTCGTGAAAGTATAAGTTGAATTATCTCCCCTTTTAAATGTTGGACAGCAACCATATTCCTTCATGCATATCTGCAGGTAGTGTACTACAAATGTGTAAAGTTTCATAAAAATCCAATAACAATAAGCCGTTTAGGAGGAGTTGCGCTTACAAGGTACACGACCCCCCTTTTCGTGAAAGTATAAGTTGAATTATCTCCCCTTCTAAATTTTAGACAGCAACGGTATTCTTTCATGCACATTTGCAGGTTGTGTACTACAACTGTGTAAAGTTTCATAAAAATTCAATAAGCAGTTTAGTAGGAGTTGCGCTTACAAGGTACATGCCCCCCCCCCCCCCTTTTCGTGAAAGTATAAGTTGAATTATCTCCCCTTTTAAATGTTGGACAGCAACCATATTCCTTCATGCACATCTGCAGGTAGTGTACTACAAATGTGCAAAGTTTCATATAAATCCAATAAGTGGTTTAGGAGGAGTTGCACTTACAAGGTACATGGACGGACGGACGGATGGACGAACAGGGTGATTCCTATATTACCCCCAATCTTTGTTTGCAGGGGGTATAAAGATCACACACCATTTAAAAATTAAAGACAAAAAATATGAACAGTTCAATTTAGCAGTGTCAGAATGTTGGTAAACCTACTCCCAAGGCACCAACAATTTTATTAGGGAGGGTTTGTCCTGGGATTTTCATGATCGATATAATTTTTTTTCACATATCAGGTAGATCCAAAATAATTTTGATACATACATGACTTTTTTTGTAAATGCTGCAATTTCTTTTTCTTCAATTTTTTTTTTTACAACAGATTTCTAGTAAATTCAAGCAGATATTTTACTTCTATAAAACAGTGCATGGGTCTGCCTGTAACCAGGTCTTGGGTGATGTGCTTGTTGTTTTTGCAGGACGCTTGCAACACTGTGATATTGTCTCAGTCCATCATACAAGGTATCAAAAGAAGCCTTGTAGAGCTCAAACTGTAGATACAGGGTACATACCGGTACAAAAAGAGATGAGAAGTCTACAGACAATGAGTGATGCCTGTTATTTTCTTTTTATAAAGTTGTTCTTTTCCAAGGCTGTCTTCTAGTTATGCACTGAATACACTTCTTTGTTCTTCTAATCTTTTATTTTTGAATTAATAATTTTGAACACAAACATTTTTATTAGTGTTTACAGACTTAATTTTTTTTTTACATAGAAGGAAATAAAATATTTTTTTTAGACTAACTTGGGACATAAATTAAAAAAAAAAAATCCCAGCATCACCCCCCCCCCCCCCCCCCCCCTGATCAGTAATACAATGGTTGGTGATTAATTAAGAATGAGGGATCACTTCTGATAAAATTTGGGTACAGGAATGCAGCAGGTTTTGAAAAACAACCCCATTCATTTATCACCTTGGAATGAAAACCCTATAAGCTATCTCGTCATATAAATATATTGTGCAGTATTGGTGACAATCTGATTAAAATCAATTCTCTCTCAAACTGAGAAATATATATGATTTTATAAGATTGGAGCCCTGGTCGGATCAAAGCAAAGACTATAACATTGGTACTTGTTGGCTCTCTGCCAAGCATGCAGCAATACACAGGAGATAGATCAAACACTGATTGGCTCAGAATCAGGATAATGTGTCGGAGTGTAGCGAAATGTCTATCCTCTGACTGTTGTTTCAGTGAGCTATAAATAGCCAACTACACATAATCATGTTGGTGTAGTACAAAGCAGATATCATTATCATCTCATCGAATGTACAGTAACTTGTTCTCGTCATGATATAGTATAGCTGAAAAGAATTTTCATTTTGGCATTAATCAACAATAACTCTTTTGGGTTTTGCGTGAAATAATTTTACATGATGTCCGCAATGTGAATTGGTGTTACATAACAATTTGATTGAAAAATAATACAGGTTTTTCAACACTTCTCAGAATCATTGCCGATGATTGACTGCAAAGAACGAAAACTCATGAACTGAACGACATAAGGAAGACAATTTAAAAAAAATATAAAACCTTGATTTATTATAATTAATATATAAAAGTAACAAAGCTAGCCTAATTAAAGATTCATGAAAATATATTAAAATGGGTTTGAAAATGTCAGACTTCAGATTGAGTCTGACTTGCTATCACTTTACCCTAAAAGTAGCTTTATAGTAGCCAAAAAAATTGAATGTCACACATGTATATATATACAATGTAGATAAATTATGCATTTTTATAGTAAAAAGTTCAACACCCTGTTTTATAAAATAGGACAATTCAACTAAAGTTCCTGTGTTTTTCAAATGATATGCCATCACTTTACCAAATATAAGTAGCCTACTAACAAACTTGACTGTCATATGCACATGTAGATCACATCAGTAATGCATTTTTTTTTGCAAAAGTTCAACACCCTGTCAGGCCTGTCTAATAGAATAGTGCAATTCAACTAAAGTTCAGGTGTCTAATATAACAGTGCAATTCAACTAAAGTTCAGGTGTCTAATATAAGGCCAAAAAAAAAATATGTGTGTTTACGGTCACCCGACCCACCCTATTTTTCAGCCGCCGACCCTAACCTTTTTTATCGGTAATTATTCGACACTAATTTTTGCTAGCGACCCTATCAATTTTTACACAGAATTCGGATAACCATTTTTGCTGTTTAATCAGCAGCAATGTTTTATTTATTCAACCGCTAGCTTTTTGTCGAAATTGAGACCAAAGAAGGTAGAAAAACTGTGAAACTCGTCATAAAACAGTTTCTACAAATGACGGCTTACCGGAAATTTCGAAAATGAAATACCGGAATTGGATTCCGGAACCGGGAACAACTATTTCCGGTTTTGCCGATAGTTAAAAAAAAAAAAAAAAAAAATTAATGCCGACCGACCGTAGATTTTTTTGACATGTGACAGTAAACACACATATATTTTTTTTTGGCCTAACAGTGCAATTCAACTAAAGTTCGGGTGTCTAATATAACAGTGCAATTCAACTAAAGTTCAGGTGTCTAATATAATAGTGCAATTCAACTAAAGTTCAGGTGTCTAATATAACTGCAATTCAACTAAAGTTCAGGCGTCTAATATAACAGTGCAATTCAACTAAAGTTCAGGTGTCTAATATAACAGTGCAATTCAACTAAAGTTCAGGTGTCTAATATAACAGTGCAATTCAACTAAAGTTCCTTCGTTTCAAATTTTTCAAATGATATGCCATCACCTGGAAGAGTGGAGGGAACCAGTGGTGATATCCAAACCAGAAACCAGTATTTACCACCTATTTCTCGAAGGATTTTCTTCAATCCAATGCTATATGTCGTAATACCTTTCTTTAATTCATATTTCGTCTGTCCTTTTGATATTTGTCTAATCTGAATTATGAGTAACCATAGAAACAAAAAATTCAATATATATCCAACAGAAGTAAGTCCGGCAATGAACACATCATAAACGCTATAATATCCAAACGCCCATCCTACGTGGGGAGCTATTATTGAAAGAACATTCATAATCCAGCCATTGTCGCCTTTTACATCACTTACAAATTCGTAATTAAAAATATTTGCATATATTGCTGCTAATGATATGTAGAAAACCAGGGTAACATAGTAGCGGTGGTTATGGTAACCAATACAACAAGCACCAAACCAACAGTGGTGGTCCCTTTTCAAAATACACTCGTGGCAAAGCGGGCAATGGTGCGAGCGCTCGGGCGAATTCTTGACACATTTATCACAAAACTTCCATCCTTTAGGAGCATCCCCGGAAGGTGAAATAATATTTCTCCCAGTAATATCAACGGATACCATTTTGTACATATTTCCAAAAATATTGATTGCAAGCCACGCCGCAACGAACAAGTGCACGTGATGATAATTGATCGAACCTTTTGATATGTAATACGGAAGAACGTGAAAGACTTCATACCATATCAAAAACAGTCCCCCGAGCCAGAAAAAATAAAATAAAAAGAGTTCTCCATTTGATTTTGTATGAAATTTTAAGAAATTCCTGCCGAAAGCCATTTCACTTTCTATTCACTGAAATTTTCAGCGATAGGATGTTTGTTTACTTTTTAAATCGTCACATTAAATATAAAAACAACAGACGGTAACAACGTCGAATAATTTCCGAAGTATGAGGGCGAGGTTAAACACACAGGCACGTGAACGGAAGAACGTAAAATAAAAAAAAAGAATTTCACGATGTAAGGGAGGCAAGGGAGAGATGTGATTTAAATCAGGCGATCGTGGCTCGGAATAACCACACCTTTTTAAACTTTCCGTTTACATATTTATTTTCAATATATATATTTTTTTAATATTATTTCATCTCTGATTCTTTAATTCAACTTGTTCGTGTCCATAGTCATGGATAATTAGAATAAGTGTCGACACATATAAGTTGCTGCCGCTAACATAAGATTTTATGAATATGGACACGAACAAGTTAACAGAGAGTTCTTAAAAAGGATGTGGGGTAGGTTGGGGGCGGGGGGAGTAATTTAGTGCCACGATTGCCACAAATTAAATTAACGAAACAGTTCTTTTATTGTTGTTCTACATTTCACAGTAACAGATACTCACTTTCGTTGTCTTTGAGATTATATCTTGCTAATTTTCCTATTTTAGTCGTCGCCTCAAGAAGAATATTTTATGTCACGGATTGTCTCAGAGTGATAGCTAATAAAACTTGTAAATTTATCCGAACCAAAAGAACCGCATTTGTTTTTCTATATAATTTTATTAAAACCTGACATAATCGTAAGAGCGTTTTAAAGAGAGATGTTTTAGCGGGAAATTTCGACAACATAATGACACCGTCTTGTAACATTTCGTACCATATTGCTATAAGAATTTATGTGGACAGGAAAGCAATGGTTGTTCATGTAATGGCGTGATTATGTAAGACACAATTTATGGTCATATTGGTTAAAGGTGATATTATGTGTTGTCATCGCATGACACAAGCAATTCTTCGTATAAACTGAATTATAAAACAGTTTTATTATTCCAATGGCAATGTCTCCAAATCCCCATACTGGCCATAGGCATAGGCATAGGAACTTGCTCTCGACCATATGCATATTATAGACCACAGTCACTAGACACTACTGCAGGGTTGAGGGGTTAAGGTGTTTAATGCCATTTTCAATAATATTTCAGTTATAAATATCGTAGCGGTCAGTTTTATTGCCATATTATTGGTGAAAACCACCAACCTACCACACTTTAATGTCTATCAGTATCACATAATGACAATGTTGTATTGAGTACACCTCACCATTAGTGGAATTCAGACTCACGTTAGTGGTGCTACCATACGATCACATCTAGGATGGCACCGTTGACACATGCACAAATGTAACTCGAGTTAAAAAAAATCACTAGCTTGAAGTTGTTCAATATTCATTTCACAGCACACACTGCTTCATGATCATCATGTATCAATTTCATAATATTATATAAAGAGGTAGCTGCGGAACCGTAGCTCTTATGGTCCTTGGCCAGTTTTCTGATATTTGTGGACCTATGGCCCGCAAATATCAGTAAACTGGCAAAGGGCCATAAGAGCTACGGTTCCGCAGCTAATAAAGAGGGTGATAGAGTGGTAGCATCCCAAATTGCCGAATCCCAAATTGCCGAGTCCTATTAGCCGATTCCCAAATTGCCGACATATGAAAAATATTGTTATTGCAAGTACAATAATGCTTCTAATTTATGAAGGAATATTGTAAATAATTAAATAAATATTTCTTTTGAAATGGTCCGACATACAAGGGAGTTTAGATTATAGCATTCGAGCTCAAAGTCAAAAGGATATACGGTGGATTAGTCCTGCAGACAACCATGATTTCTGTCAAGATGAAGGATGCCAAGAAATAATTTCAAAACATATGCTCTGTGAATAATAACTAGCATAAACATGAGAGAATACACATTTTTTGTTTTGTAAATAGGTCCCACATTTTGCATTTGAGCGAGACTTAGTAAAACTCTAAATAAACATTTACTTATTTGTAGTTTATTTCCATTGTTCTTCAATTATTTGAGTAATGTCTAATGAGGATCGACATCTCCTATTCATCAGTGCATTTGATTATGGTTTTTCTAATTAAAATTGCGCGAAAAATTACTGCTTTCAATAAAATATGTACACATCAATATTTTTTTTTAAATAAAAAATAATATTATGAAACTTTGTCATTTTTATCAAAAGTCGGCAATATGGGATTCGGCAATATGGTATTCGGCAATCTGGTACTAATTCGATAGAGTATATTGTAACCCAATAAATTATTGTCAACTTAAAGGCGAAGCCGAGGATGGCAATGTATTTCAAGGGTTACAATATCTTTGGTCACCCACTCAAATATATATTTTTTATTTTATTATATTGAATGTTCCCTTACAATGTATGTCATTTTGTCTGTGCAAAATAATCTGCTGTCCTTCTGAATTTGTTTTTAAATTTGTTTTTGTTCTTATATTTGATTCTGTAAACTGTTTGCATGTCATAATTAAATATTAATAGTAAAAATATCTGAAATGCATACCGTAATGAAATATTAAAAAAAAACATCATTGTGATATATATATATATATATATATATATGGTTATTTCTGATGTTTATTGAGGGGGTGACAGACAAGCAAATTGTCACCCCCTCCGCAGGGCGATAAACTAAAATGTCACCTTCTTGTAAACCAATGAAAATGCAGGATTTCCATGCAAATTTATATAAGATATGATTACATAATTTGTTGTACAATAACATGTGTAAAAACTGCTTAAAATACCAATATTCATCTGGACGACTGGAGACGTTTTTGTGCATTTTTCATGAGTGAAAATGATCCGCAGATGAAATTTTCCACATTTACAGTAAATTTTGTACATGTATTTTATAACAGGTACATATATATATATATATATACATATATAAACGTCTAAAATGGTTTGTAAAACAACACCAAGTACACAAAACAAAGTGATAAAGAATTGAACAGTTCGAAGTGTTCAATTCTTTATCACTTTGTTTTGTGTACTTGGTGTTGTTTTACAAACCATTTTAGACGTTTATAATTGTTTTACTTGTATAGTATCGTTATACCGTAACGATCCAACAACCCGTAAGATTGATCGTTGACTGATTTTTCAGACATTGTATAAATATATATATATATATATATATATATATATATATATATATATAGACAGGTGTTCGGTTTATACAGGTTAAATTAATAAAGATTTCTGAGTTTGGGACTGTATTTATAGTTCTGTTTATGCAGGATTCCGATTTATTCAGGGGTCACTCAGGGGTCAGTGAAGACATGTTTCACTGTATTTGTATCTTATTTGCAATTTATAGAACAAAATGTAACTTAAGATGTGTTTGATATGGTTGTTGACTGTAGTCCTGACAACACCTGTAGTCACTGAAGATCCAGATAACAGTTTATGTAAAAACAGGGGACCAGTATCAGATGTTGTTGGTATCCCATTACCTCTCCTACCTAATCAGTTCCATGCGATATTTGAAGCCAACATCTTACAGGTAAATCATTAATACTACAGACACAGTAGTCAGAGACATAGCGTGACATATCATTGTGAACCACATCGGTAATGATTAGCGTGCTCACCTAGAGTGTGGTAGATCATGAGTTCAGGCCTAGGTCGGAACAAACCAAAAATTATTAAATTGGTATCTACTGCTTCTCCGTTAAGCACACTGCATTAAGGAGAAAGTGCAAAGACTGGTTTGCTTGTAATCAGGATAATGTGCAGTCTTCGAAATTAGACTTTCAAATTTACTGGCCAGAAAACTTCAAAATTAGAATATTTATATAGATTCTATTGAAAAAATTTGGCAAAAGTCACTGGTCCGAATCAATTTTCACTGGCCATGGGCCACCGGACCACTGCTAAAGTCGATGACTGAATGTGTCCGAGTGGAGCGATATGTCTACCCGCAGACTGTTGATTCAGTGAGTTGGCACTATAAAAATCTAACTAATTATAAACATGTTGATTAATACAAAGCGATTATCTTTATTATATCATTTAATGTAACTGGTTCTCACCATAATATAACTGAAAAATTGCTCATTTGGCATTAGACAACATTCACAACTTTCACTCACTCAGTCACAAATTACTGTGATAGATGTATCGCTCATCTTTAAATCATTAAACATAGGAACAACATAGTTGTTAAGTGAAGGAGTAGAGACTTTCTGAATGTAATAAAAAGGTTACCCGATGTGACTTTATACAGGATACTTTTAGACATGTTTGGATTGGGCGCAGTTACACGATATAATTTTCCGTCCGATTTTTCCTTTCAACAAGAATGATATTGTTTGAACATCGACAGTAGAAAGTAGTTTCAAAATCGGTTGGCGTCTTATCACAATCCGATAGTCTGATTAGAATCGTATTGTGAGAACGGTCATTGTCAGCAACACACAGCTGATCATGCTTCGTTTACTCTATATTCATGACACTTGGGTCAACTGGCAGAGAAATCCTCGTTGTCCTGTGTTAGATTTAGTCCCAACAACTGTCTTTATAGTTATCAAATCACAACTTTTAAATGTATCTAAATTTAAAAAGGAATAATTTGCAAATTTTGTAAAGCTTTTTCACCTCAAATCAGGAGAATAACAATATTAACAATGATATTAACTGCGTATACACTTGGCCATTCGACTTGGTTTGTGCCGTAGATGTATAATCATTTGGAAATTGGCCGAAAAATTGTATCTTGTGACAAACACCTTTATACCTGTATGTAGTTGCCAGATTGTCTAATAAAAAAGAGCTCACAAATGTATCCCATAATTTTAATAAGAATGCATGCTTTACGATGCTTTTATTAATTTCTATAATAATCAATAGGAAAATGAAATAACATCAAAAACTAATTCTGATCACAAGATATTCCAAAGGTTTTTCCGCAATTTAGTCATGTGCGGAAAAACATATATCGGATGTTTTATCTTGGCATTGTTTATATCCAATGAAAGATGCAGGCCTTTCAGGTACTTTTACCTGCCTAAGATGGTCTTTAGTACCTCCCGATTATAAAGAGTTGCATTAGTTATTTATGAAATTTTTTCAAATTTTGATAGGTTTGGTTAAAATTGGTTTAGGTTTATGATGTTTTAACGCCACTATCAACAATATTTCAGTTATATCGATTCATGGTGGTCAGTTTTATTGGTGGAGGAAACCAGAGTACCTGGAGAAAACCACCGACCTGTCGCAACTCACTGACAAACTTGATCACATACAGTAATGTTGTATCAAGTATACCACGCCATGAACGGGGTTCGAAATCACATTAGTGGTGATAGCCACTGATTGCACCACAACAGCCCCAAATTTTAATAAATAGTACTGCATGAAATGGTGAAGAACTGGTACACTTGAAAAATATTGAAAGTCCTGAGGATGTCATGCTATATTTACTTTTACAGAAGAGTTACACAGTGTACCAGGAAGAATATTATGACTACTTAGGTAACAGAGGAGTGATAATTACCACTAGAAATGGAAGATCTATGAAGGCTATCACTGATTTTACTACGTATAGTGTTCATCAAATTGATTTAAGTATGTAACATGAAATGAACACAATTAAAGTAATTTTATTAGTTAATTGGTGTTTAACGCCAACTTTGGCAGTATTTCAGCTATATCGTGGCATTTATTAGTTGATTCATAACACCTACTACAATATTTCAGCTACTAGTATGTTATGGAACAAACTTACTTTTCTTTTAAACTTTAGTAAAGATCGAATGATTAACCATCTGCCTCAATGGTGTTAAGATTAGTGTGCTCGGCTGGAATGTGGTAGATCATGAATTTGAGGCTAGATCATGTCAAACCAAAGAATATAAAATTTGTATTTGCTGATTTTCATCTTTAGTACACAGCATGAAGGAGTAAGAGCAAAGACTGGTTGGCTCGGAATCAGGTTAATGTGTCAGAGTGGAGCGACATCAGGGCTCACCAAACCAGGCGAAGTGGGCGACTTCTTTGCCTTGGTTTCAATGAAATCGCCCAATTTCTGTCAAAAAAGCGAAGTTTTAGTCGCCCAGTCAGTCTTTTCAAGTCCGTATTTTTCCCCCCAATAATCGTACTTTTTCTTCAATATTCACATAAAAGGAGCTCCCATGTTCCTGAAATTTGACCCATACAGGGTTTGATGTTCAATATTTTATTCCAAACTCGTTAATTGCATCCTTTTTAAAATTGTTGTGCAAGCACGTTCGTTTTGTGAAAGGTAAGGGAACATGCATGTGGTAGTGGGGAAAGAAACATTAAAATTTGGATCAATTTTCGGAAGTCTCCCAGATTTTCCCTCACTTCGCCCTTAAGTCAAGAGAGAGAGAGAAGTCAAGTCGCTCTGTTTTTACTATGTATGGTGAGCCCTGAGTGACATGTCTATTCTTAGACTGTTGCTTTAATGAGCTAGCACTATCAAATCCAATTAAGAGTATTTGTCATGTACAAACAGACATTTTCATCATCTCATGGAGATACAATTTTTTCACGCCATGGTATAGCTGAAAGAATGATGCTTAATTATATTAAGATGATTTGTAGCTGAAAGATGCTGAAGTTAAAATATTTCATTCAAAGGGAGATTATTTTAGAACAAAAGGAATTTGTTCTGTAAAGGAAACAGATTTTCTAAACTGTAATTGTTAAATATTTACTGGGGAACTTGTGTCGTCTTTATTTTTGTATCTGGCATTATTTCAATGATCCGTTTTCTCATTTTAATATTCGTTGTTTCTATTTTTCTCTCCGTATGTTTCAAGAAAAATAATTGACCAATATATTAACTTGTTCTTGCCATGACATAGCTGAAAAATTGCTTAGTTGGCATTAAACAACTATCACTCACTCACTCAACCTATATATTTTGTTACTATGCCATGGTGTTATTGTGGAAATGAAACGGAGAGGGAAATGAGAATATAATATTGCAGAGCAAAAAAAATGTGAAAATCTGCATGGAATAAGTAAGACCTGATGAAAAATTTGTTGTGAGAAATTTTATTCTATACAGATATATCATGTTTGGGAGGGGTATTTGCGAAAAATACCAGTCGAGAGACGAACAATTTCCTGAGACGAATGGCGAGGGAAATTTAGTCTGGAGACTGGTATTGTTACAAGCGTCTCGGTGAAGGGTAAAAATGTCAAATACGATTTTGCAAATACCATGAAAAAAGGTTAAATCTTATGCAAATACACCTACATGAAGTAAAAATTCTGCAAATTCACAATGCAAGGCCTGAATTTGTAAAAAAAATATCACGGCTATTAACCAATTGGAATCCAGCATTCTTTATATAAGGTGTAATTATCTGAATAATTTTTAGCAAACTGTACATTAGTGATCGTTGAATAGTACTTTGAAAACACAAAATTCAGAGTTGTCACTAATTTTCGGACACTGTCTTAATGAGGTATCAGTATAACATTTTAAGTAAGGTGAGCGATACAGGCTCTTGAGAGCCACAAATTACATTGCAATTGATATTGACCACACTATTCAACGTATAAAAATGAAATTGTCTTTTTGTTTTGTGAATCTTTGACAAGTTAAAAAAAAAGATATTTTTTTCAGCCACTGGAAAATGCACGGTTCGAGATTTAAGACAGATGAAGTCGACGCTATTTAACTTTACATCTACTGCCACTGGAGGTCATGTGAAAGGATTAGCAGACATATTCAAGTTCAGTTCAAAATTTAACGAAACTTATGTCGGAACAACAAAGGTGATTTTTCATATTTATTGTCGTACAAAAAATGAATCTGTGATGTAATGGTTATCAAGTGCGGTAGGTCATGACCCCATGGGTTCGAGATCCGCTCGGGTCAAACCAAAGACTTACAAAATGATATTTGGTGCTACTCCAATTGGAATCAGGATAATGTGTCAGAGTGGAGCAACATGTGTGTAGCCACAGTCTGTTTGTTTCAGTGAGCTGGCACTATTAAAAAATCAGACTAAGCGTTTTGGCTTAGTACAATGCAGACATCACCACTGTTTCATTTAAATCGTACAGTAACTGGTTCTCGTCATATATCTGAAAAATTGCTTATTTTTATAATTTGGCTTTATGCTTTATTGTCATAAAAGTATAATCCTCTAGCCAATTATAAGGCCATTCTTAAAAAAAATATTGGTTTGCAGTTTCCCAATTCACAATTTGAGAAGTGGATAGGCAGATTTTTTTCTGAATTTTTTTTAAGAAGCATCATTTTTGTAGTAAAAACTTGTTAAAAATAATTTTAAAAATTTGTTAGAAAAGAAACCTTAATGAAATTTTTTGGGTAGGGACGATTTTCATGAATGGGTCGGTAAACAGAAAAACGTACGATTTTATGCAGTGATGGCCTTTGTGTACTATCAGTGCCTATCACCACTAAAATTATGAGATTGAATCATATCAATGAAGATATGACATGATGATAAAGTTAGGGGCCCGGGTGGCTCAATGAGTTAGGTAGTTGGATTACCTAACAACTCATACAAGCCTATCACCAATACGGCGTGGGTTCGCACCCGGCTTTGTAAATTACAAAAAAGGGTGCACTCGACTTGCAGTCGCAAGTGATAAAGTTTACCAGTTGCTTGCCCATGGTCGATGGTTCTGTCCAGGTACTCCGGCTTCTTCCACCACTAAAACTGGTCGCCATGATATAACTGAAATATTGCTGAAAGTGGCATTAAACACCAAAAATCAAATCAAATCATTTAAATGTACAGTAACTTGTTCTCGCCATATATCTGAAAAATTGCATATTTTTTTTGTCATAAAAGTATAATCCTTTAGCCAATTATAAGGCCATTCTTAAAAAAAATATTGGTTTGCAGTTTCCCAATTCACAATTTGAGAAGTGGACATGCAGATTTTTTTCTGAATTTTTAGCTCACCTGGCCTAAAGGCCAGGTGAGCTATTGTCATCACTTTTCGTCCATCGTCCGTCCGTCAACATTTCACATTTTAATCTTCTCCTCAGAAACCACTGGGCCAATTGCGACCAAACTTTGGTGGAATGGTCCTTGGATGGCCCCCTTTCAAAATTGTGTCCGGTGATCCCGACTTCCAACCAAGATGGCCACCAAGCTAAAAATAGAAAAAAGGGGGGATGAAATTTTAATTGTCCATTGCTGCTTTAGTGTAAGTCAAAATGCTGCAGCTACATGGCAAGGAGTAGTTTAACATATATTCCGGGTTTTTTTGTGAAATTTTTCTTTCAGCCGATATATACCGATTATGCAAATTAGGCATATTTTGATAAAAGATCACATTTAAATCTTCTCCTCTGAAACCGCTGAACCAAATTAAACCAAACCTGGCAGGGATAGTCCCTGGGTGGGTCCCTTTCAAAAGTGTGTCCGGGAGCCCCGCCCTCCATTCAAGATGGCTGCTGTTACTAAAAATAGAAATTTCTTCAATTGTCCATTGCTGCTTTAGTATAAGTCAAAATGAGCTCAAATTTTAACTGCAGCTACATGGCAAGGAGTAGTTTAGCATATGTTCGGGGTTTTTGTTTGAAATTTTTCTTTCAGCCGATTTATACCGATTATGCAAATTAGGTATATTTTGATAAAAGATCACATTTAAATCTTCTCCTCTGAAACCGCTGAACCAAATTAAACCAAACCTGGCAGGGATGGTCCTTTCAAAATTGTGTCCGTCAGTGCCGTCCTGTATCCAAGATGGTCACCGTTACAAAAAATAGAAATTTCTTCAAATGGCCAAAACTGCTCTATTTTAAGCCAGAATGTGCCCAAATTTGAACTGTATAAGCATAATGATGAGCTTTTTAACATATATTACTGGATTTTTTATGAACTTTGAACTTTTGCCGATTTTGACCGATTATGCAAATTAGAAAAAAGGGGGGATGAAATTTAAAAAAATATCTTCTCCTGTGAAACTACTGAGCCAATCTCAACCAAACTTTGCTGAAATGATTCTTGGGTGGTCCTCTTCCAAAATTGTGTCCAGCATTTCAGAACTCCGACCAAGAGGGCCACCACAGCCGATCTTAATTTAACAAAGGACCCTATGGGAAATTCCCATAAAAATCTTCTTGTTTGAAACCATTTGCTCAATAAGAACTAAATGTTGATGAAATAGTCATTGGATGGTTCTCTTCCAAAAATATGTCAGGCGATTCGGCCCTTCGACCAAGATGGCCCCCACAGCCGAACTTAGTTTAACATAGGAACCTATGGGAAATTCACATAAAAATATTCTTGTCTGGAACCAGTTGCTCAATTGGAACCAAACTTTGATAAAATAGTCATTGGATGGTCCTCTTCCAAAATTGTGTCTGGTGGTCCCACCCTCTGACCAAGATGGCTGCACAGCTGAACAGTTTAACATAGGACCCTATGGGAAATTCACATAAAAACCATCATGTCTGGAACCAGTAGCTCAATTAGAACCAAACTTGGATGGAATAGTCATTGGATGGTCCTCTTCCAAAATTGTGTCTGGTAGTCACACTCTCCCACCAAGATGGCCGCCACAGTGCAGTTGCGTTGTTATTGAAAGCAGCTTTGATCCAGGTGAGCGATTACAGGCTCCTTGGGAGCCTCTGGTTTTTAAGAAGCATCATTTTTGTAGTAAAAACTTGCTAAAAATAATTTAAAGAATTTGTCAGAAAAGAAACCATAATGAAATTATTTTGGGTAGGGCCGATTTTCATGGATGGCTCGGTAAACAGCAAAATGAATGATTTTATGCAGAGATGGCCTTTGTGTACAATTAGTGCCGATCACCACTAAAATTATGAGATTGAATCACATGAATGAAGATACGACTTTATGATAAAGTTTGTCTATGACTTTTGGCAGTTAGGTACTTCTGTCTCTTCAATCAATAATTTGACAGCAGTGATATATTGAAAAAGCAGAAACATTGTATTTAAAATTTGATTTTTGTGGGACTTTTTTATTTTTTTTTATTACTATGGTGATCTTGAATGTATGTTAGAAAACATTTATTGATTGAAAATAATAATTTAAATAAAAATAAATGTAAATTGAATTATGTAATACTGGTCTATTGAACAATTATAAGCGAAAGTTGATTGGTTTAGAATAACCGATTCTAATAATCTGGTGTTAGTTTTGTGGTCGGAAGTCAACCACCTTAGTCCCACTGCCATCCATGCCCCCCCGTTTAACTATAGAACTTTGTCTTGTAGATAAGAGGGATACCAGCACACCATTGGACAACATGTCTACATGTAGAGGGGTTGAAGGCCACTTTTAACATGGATTATTTCTTCTCCTTAGAAACATATGATATCGTGGGAGTCCAGAAAGAAGTTCCATTGAGGACAGTTGTCAATGGTATAGGTGAGTATTAAACATGTACCAGGATTAAATAGGGGATTAGAATTACAGTACAGTCTTCAAAATTTCTTTTGTATGTAGAGTGTTACTTCCTATCACCCAAAATGCACAAGAAAGTAAGTAAATAGATTAAACAGAGCAAAAGATATATCAATATCACTAAGAAGAGTGATACGTCTATCACAGTGATTTATCATGGTATGTCTCTGACTGTACTGTAGGGTTTCAACAATATTTCAGTTATATCATGACAGTCAGTGTTATTTTGGTGGAAGAAACCGTAGTACCCAGTGAAAACAACCGACCTGCCGCAAGTCACTGAAAAACTTTATCACATAATGTTGTGTCAAGTACACCTTGCCCTGGACCGGGTTCGAACTCACAACTTTAGTGGTGATATGCACTGATTGCACAGGTTGTCAGGATTAAATAAGTATACATTATTATATAGATGCCTGTGAAGTACTGGCATATCCAAGTGAAATAAAAACCAGTTTTTCAGCCAGTGATACAAAAACTTTTATCACCATGACGTCACAATGCCATTCGATTTTTTTTTTTTTTACATTTGAAAGCTTTATATTTTCAGTCTTCTAAAAGGTCTTTCAGAACATCCTCCCATGTTTCGTCCATAGAATAACTGAAGATCTTATTTTTGATAAAATGTTCACCCCCTTTAACTGATGCATTGCAGCATAGGGGGATGCTTTCCACTGCCGTCCTCAGCAGACCATTTTCTATTCTATGTCGTTTAAGCATTTGCTCTCAATAGTGTACATCAAGCACTTTTACGATCGAGATTTGAAATAAATAAAGCCCGGAACAAACTCCGCGGACACGATCAAAATTCCGGAGCGATTCCGATTTTTTTAATAATAAAAAAATTGTCTAAAACGCAAATAAAATAATTTGGGCGGCAAGTTTTTCAGTGGGTCGGGCGGCAATGCCAAACAAATAAAATTTTATTTTAGGCCTTAGTAGTCGCCTTGAATAAGCGATAACCTGCTGTCATTGACCAATTCACTATTTAATACCTTCCCGACCAAATTGACTATATAGTAAGGATCACAGTAAGTTGTGACTTTTATGTCTAAAAATCAATACAACATTGTATACAGGTGAAAATAGGGTTTATAATTTCAACTAACCAATGACGATCAGCCTTCTTTTTAAAACCGAGTACATGCCAAGAGCTGTTGTCTGATTTGTCAATATATTTAACTGTCTTGTATATCATTGGACGATAAAAGATAAATGAAACGTTACCTGACGTGATCCTAAACAGAACTTTGTTAGAGGTAATTGTATCGTCGGAACAAATTATTGAAAATAAATACACCAAACATCTAATTGTAATTAGATTGAATTAAAGTGAAAAGTACGGTATATAAATAATTGTTTTCATATTTTACTTTGTAGCTTCAAATGTAGATCACAACAACATGGTGTTAAATGGAACACATAATTTTAACCACGTCTACGACTTTATATCATTTACACCTGGACCAATCAAAAATACAGCTGTTTTTCAGGTCAGTGGCATTAAATTCATACCAATGTTTGTGTTACTTTTTGAAATATTTGTGTAGCCCTGAAAAGGGCTGTTTTTCTTGTGTAGTCCTGAAAAGGGCCGTTTTCTGTAAACGTTGTTACTGCTGTTTGATGCCAGTGATCTTTGCCTGGAATTCTGGTTGCTGAAGCTTTTCTGCAAAGTACTTGAGCGATCTGTGTCGGGATCTTTCAGGGAAAACTTGTTACAATTTTGATTGTTGATTCCTGGATTTGTCTATTTCACAGACTTCGATTTTTTTCCGTATTTTGTATTAATTTTTGTCACTCTAGACAGCTTCCTTAGTCAGTTAGTGATCCGTATTTTGTTGTTACTTCCATTGTGGCAAAATTTGATGACTTTCAGAAGTATGATCGTTTTTTTGTTTTACAGGTGTGTCATTTGCGTCAAACATTTAAACCTACAGCTGAATCGTGTATTTTCGTTCACATAATTTTACAAGAGACTGAAGAGTGTAAAATGTGACCTAAATTTATATGTACATTTTTTCGGTTCGCAACTAAATTTCAGCACATTTTATCTTAAAAATACAAAACTTTTTAATGTTGTTTGATGTGAAGGTTTGCAATTTTTAAACTTAAATCGGCTGAAACTTATTGATTTACCCAACCGATATAATAACACCGCAAGATTAAATCTAAAAATAGATAGATTCCAGGTAAATAATGAATATTGAAGAGATGGGTTGCGAACGGAACAAATACACATCGAAATTTTAAATCATATTTCACACACTTGTAAAATTATGTGCACGAAAAAACACAATTCAGCTGAAGGTTGAAAATATTGAAAACGCAAACAACACACATATAAAACAAAACAAAAAAAAAAAAAAAAACGATCATACTTCTAAATGTCAGCAAATTTTGCCACAATGTAGATTCAGTGAGAAAAGACTGCTAAATAAGGTATAAAAATAGATAGATTCCAAGTAAAAAATGAATATTCAAGAGATGAGCTTAGAGTTGGAAAAAATCACGAAAATAGAACAAATTGTAAAATATATTTAGTGAAGGGCTACTGATTTTCATAAAATTCGACAGAAATAAATTATTTTCTACATGCTTCCACAAACAAGAATAGTTTGATTCTAATAAATATTGATGACCCTTGACCCATGTCTCATTTTATCCAAACCACGCTACATGAAAAAGAAATTTTATTCAAAATTAACCTAATCAGGTCATATCCTGTCACAGGTAGCAATTAAAGGCAATTAAATATTTAATCTTGTTAACTACACCTGTTGGCTCAACTCTTTAGTTTTATGACCCTCTTTATTGCACCTGTCTCCATCCGACCTGTTGTCTGACATGTCAAATCCGACATGTCGGACATCTATCACAATATGTCCTTGAGTGTACTGTAAATACAGTGAAACCTGTCTAAACTGAACCTCTTTTAGGGACCAACTTGTGTTGTCTGAATAGACAGATGTTTGATTTATACAGGTTAAATTAGCAAAAGATTTCCTACAGTGTGACTTTATTTAAAGTTCGGTTTATACAGGATTCCGGTTTATTCATGGTTTGGCTTAGACAGGATTCCAGTTTATTTAGGGTTTGGTTAAGAAAGGATTCCGGTTTATTTAGGGTTTGGTTTAGACAGGTTTCCGGTTTATTTAGGGTTTGGTTTAGACAGGATTCCAGTTTATTTGGGGTTTGGTTTAGACAGGATTCCTGTTTATTCAGGATTTGGTTTATACAAGATTCTGGTTTATTCAGGGTTTGGTTTATACAAGATTTGGTTTATTTAGGGTTTGGTTTAGACGGGTTTCCGGTTTATTTAGGGTTTGGTTTAGACAGGATTCCAGTTTATTTGGGGTTTGGTTTAGACAGGATTCCTGTTTATTCATGATTTGGTTTATACAAGATTCTGGTTTATTTAGGGTTTGGTTTAGATAGGATTCCAGTTTATTTAGGGTTTGGTTTAGACAGGTTTCCAGTTTATTTGGGGTTTGGTTTAGACAGGATTCCTGTTTATTCAGGATTTGGTTGATACAAGATTCTGGTTTATTTAGGGTTTGGTTTAGATAGGATTCCGGTTTATTTAGGATTTGGTTTAGACAGGATTCCTGTTTATTCAGGGTTTGGTTTATACAAGATTCTGGTTTATTCAGGGTTTGGTTTATACAAGATTTGGTTTATTTAGGGTTTGGTTTAGACGGGTTTCCGGTTTATTTAGGGTTTGGTTTAGACAAATTTCACTGTATTATTTTGTTTCTATTTATAGATTCCTCCAGGTATAATTTGTACAGGTTCTAAGGAACATAAACAAATTCCTGAGATAGCAGATCAAGTTAGCTTTGGTTTAGAAAAGATTAACAAGGCGTCCACTGTGAAGCCCACGGTCCCTGTATATATGCAGGTTTGTTATTCATTAAAATTGTAATGTTACAACACTGTATGTGAAAGAAAAACTTGTATTATTTCACTGTGTGGCATCATAATTTCAACAGGTCACAATGAAAATATATACACCGTAATTGAGTTCCGACAATGAAACCAAATTTGTTTTTTGAATGTTTTATAAGCACAAACTAACATGTTAAATCGATATAATAAACAGATTTTAACTACTGTACTTTTGCATTCAGAATGTGAACAATAAATTGCTTGTAACCGAATAATGATGATTTTCTCATGCTCTAATGTATATATTGTAAATCACTACATTGTTTAGTTAATTGTGATATCTTTTTGATATTCAGAATGCAAGAAGTAGTCGCAATCATATTCAATTGTGTCCACTGTAATATCTGATAATTACTGCAACATTACATGTACAATGCCACCAATCTCACAGTTTATTCGGGTGGCAAAATGTCTACTATATGAGAGCAATATCAACCCGCATTTGCATCTCTGATATCATCTACATTTTTAACCGCATCGGTGGTGTAATGGTTAGCATGCTCACCTTGAGTGCGGTAGATCCTGGGTTCGAGCCCCGGTCCGGTCAAACCAAAGACTTTAAAATTGGTATTTGTTGCTTCTCCGCCAAGCACGCAGCATTAAGGAGAAAGAGCAAAGACTGGTTGGCTCGGAATCAGAATAATGTGTCCGAGTGGAGTGACATGTCTTCCCGCTGACTGTTGTTTCAGTGAGCTAGCACTATAAAAATCCAACTCGGCATGTTGATCTAGAACAAAGCGGACCTCATCATCATCTCATTGAAAATTAACTTGTTCTCGCCAAAAATTACTGAATTGGCGTTAAACAACAATCACTCAATCACTCTACATTTGTATGATATCTGTATATGTTTTCACCAGTTTTTTGTGGTAATGAAAGGAAGTTTATAAAGTGTGCATACAACGTTAATATAAAAAAAATAATTGAATTTTAGAGATAGGATCGTCCTGAAGCTGAGTTCACCGCTGGAGTTTAGAGATAGGATCGTCCTGAAGCACCTGAGTTCACCCCTGGATTTTAGAGGGATTTGTGTTGCTCAATCTTATGTATTCTTTATAGTGTTTTGTAGATCATTGTTTGTCCCTTTTCATTTGGCCTTTTTGGATTTACAGCTTCTGGTTTCCCCTTTGGTATCTTCACACTTTTTTTCAGCTTCCATATGTTTCTAAAAAAACTACAATTAGAACATGTGTAAATGATAATCTTAGAAAGTGTCTTAAGAAAAATGTGTCCTTGAAAAAAATTAGGGTAGGTAGGTTGGTAAGTAAAACTTCTTATTTTTTTTTAACTAGGTTATACAGGACAAGGATCTGACTTTTAGCAGTGCTTGTCCAAAAATGCCAATAAGAACTTTTATTAGGGAGTAAAATTAGGGCCGGTAGGATTGGCAGTAAAACATATTTGTTTTTCAGAGGGCCTGGATGGCTCAATGATTTAGGTAGTTGGATTACCTAACAACTCATACAAGCCTATCACCAGTATGGCATGGGTTCGCGCCCGGTTTTGTAAATTACTAAAAAAGGATGCACTCGACTCGCAGCCGCAAGTTGCTTCCCCATGGTCGGTGGTTCTCTCTTGGTACTCCGGCTTCTTCCACCACTAAAACTGGTCGCCATGATATAGCTGAAATATTGCTCAAAGTGGCATTAAACACCAAAAATCAATCTTATCAATCTTTTTTTTTAACTAGGTAATACAGGACAAGGATCTGACTTTTAACACTGCTTATTAGGGAGTAAAATTAGGGTCGGTAGGGTTAGCAGTAAAACATATATTTGTTTTTCTCTTAATTATGGATACATATGTATAGAAATGGGACAGAGAGCTTCTTCGGCGGGATGTATAAATTCACAACCAACCCGTCCTGCAGATGAGACGTAAAAAAAACCGAGGTCCTGCGTTGAGAGATTGCCACCCTCTCCGCACGTTAAAGAACCCAGTGTAACAGCTCATTATGAGCATTATGCTCATGATGAGTGGTCCATAAGAGACCTGTTGCACTGGCAAAATTATCCGTCCCTACCCATCACCTTTCCTTGTTTCGAGTCCTGTGGCGTTTAAATTTTTAAATGTTCTCGTCTTGAATACAGCTGAAAAATTGCTCGCTGGACGTTAAACACCAATCAATCAATCAATCAATCATATGTGTACAGCATAGATTCTAGCATGTGTATTTTTACGATATTTGCAGGTGGATTACGATTTCACTTCCAAATTGGCCAGACTTGATTTGTCACAAGTTCCGTCTAAAGATCTCAAGAAAGCTTTTGGGAATGATAGCATTAGCTTGATTCAAGATTTTAATATAGGTAAAAGTATATTATTTTCAGTGTATAGATTCCACAGGTGAATACTTTTTAAAATGTTTGTAGTGCCAACTTTTATGTGCACAATAGACAGGTGTTTTGTGTACACAATAGACAGGTGTTCTGTGTACACAATAGACAGGTGTTCTGTTTACACAATAGACAGGTGTTCTGTTTACAGAATAGACAGGTGTTCTGTTTACAGAATAGACAGGTGTTTTGTGTACACAATAGACAGGTGTTCTGTTTACAGAATAGACAGGTGTTCTGTGTACAGAATAGACAGGTGTTCTGTTTACACAATAGACAGGTGTTCTGTTTACACAATAGACAGGTGTTCTGTTTACACAATAGACAGGTGTTCTGTTTACACAATAGACAGGTGTTCTGTTTACACAATAGACAGGTGTTCTGTTTACACAATAGAAAGGTGTTCTGTGTACACAATAGACAGGTGTTCTGTGTACACAATAGACAGGTGTTCTGTGTACACAGTAGACAGGTATTCTGTGTACACAATAGACAGGTGTTCTGTGTACACAATAGACAGGTGTTCTGTGTACACAATAGACAGGTGTTCTGTGTACACAATAGACAGGTGTTCTGTGTCCACAATAGACAGGTGTTCTGTTTACATAATAGACAGGTGTTCTGTGTCCACAATAGACAGGTGTTCTGTTTACACAATTTAAATTAACAAAGATTTACTACTTTGGAACTTTATTTAAAGTTTGGTTTATGCAGATTCTCTTTTATTTTTCCAGGTTTTCCTCAGGTAATCGGATAGCTAAATTTTAAATAAAATGGCGCTATGCAGGCATAATTCTGTTCATACACCTTGGGTGAAGTATGTTTTACAGTTTTATGACTCGTATTCGTCGATACCCTGAAAATGAAACATTTTGCAATGATGCCAAGGAAAGGGGAATTATCATCATTTACAGAAAAGTTTTGAAGATAGCAAAAAGGGGGTTATGGGAAGGTATAAATCTACCGTATTTAGGGTTGTATAATGCGCAGGATTTTGTCCAGATTCTTTATTTTGTAGGAGGGGTGTGCATTATAAACAGGAACAATGTGTTTCACTCTTTCCCAGACCAGGAAATCACATGTCTGCCATGTTTTTTTGTTTACTATTGTCAACATGCAAAGTTAAATATTTCATCATATGAAAACACCAATAAAACCCAACACATTTAATATTTTGCAACTTTATTGAAGATGAAAAGAGATAAATGGTTCTTAAATTCTCCCAGCAAATGAAACATGCTCAAAGGACTGAAAAATATATACGATTGATATTTAATTCTTACATTTCCGACGACGATTTTTTTCAAAAATCCATGCGCATTATAGACACAAACTAGTTTTTTTCTGGAGATTTTGAAGGCCAAGAGGGGGTGCGCATTATGCAACCCTAAATACGGTATAAAGGATGGATAATACAATGGACAAAAGAAAAAGGACAAAAAGACCCCAAAATTTTTTCTCCAAATCACTACACAGAAAAGTAAAGGTTAAGCAACACAAACCCCATAAATAAGAAGGAATGAAATCAGAAGCTTCAAAAGGGTAAGTGGTTTCTGCTCCAATTGTGATACCCATTGTGATACTTGAGTTAAAAATCTGTTGATAAGTCATAAGGCCTAAATTAAAAAATTGTCTGTTTGTCATTCTCCGACTCAGATTTTTTTGTGTGGGTAGGCAGGTAGGTATATTATTTTATTTTTCTGAACGAAAGACTACGAGAATTCCGAATATACCGGAAACAGGAACTTTACTAAAACACGGAACGGACCGGAACGAAAATTTTGGATTTTTTTTTTTTAAAATGGCAATAAATTCTTTTGAGTCGCGTAGATTTTTTTGGGTCGGTCAGCTGATGGCAAACGAACAATAGTTTAATTTAGGCCTAATGGGTGGTAAATCATTAATAAGGGAAGGACAGAATTTGACTAAGTCAAACTGAACTTTTTCATTGTCAATGTAGCATGTTTTTTTTTGTTTTTAGCAAATGCAGTCATCGAAATGAAAATTTGGATTTACTTGTCCGAACAAAGTTTTACTGGTCTTGAGCTGGTGGACCGGGGTGCTTATTGTTATGACTGCAAATAATACAAGACAATTTGTTTTTCAGGTGTTCAATACGTTATTGATTCCCTCTCTCATAACTGTAGTGTCACTGAACTAACAGCAAGTTTTAATGACTTCATACAACACCCTAGCTACCTTCTACCCCCAGAAATGAGACATCCTATAGCTTTATTAGAAGTCAACTACACCAGTATGGTATATCAGGGAAAGGTTAGTGAGGCCTCAAAAAGAATGCTTCTGTTTCTGCTAACCCTAGCAACACTAATTTTAGTGCCTGCCCTCAAAGTTTATAATCGCATCATTGGTGTAATGGTTAGCGTGCTGGCGTCGAGTGCGGTAGATCGTGCTTTCGAGTCCTAATCGGGTCAATTCAAAGACTATGAAATTGGTATGTGTTGCTTCTCCACTAAGCACGCATCATTAGTTTAATATTATTTTATTGCAAATAAAATAGCAATGGGATTGGACAAAAAGTTATCACAACTTATGGACTGTCCTCTCCCTACAAATAATACACATATAATAATGTCAACAAAAATAACACATACACAAATATAAATAATATTTAACACAATATAGTGAAACATGGGAAATAAATTGATGTTGATGGAGACCAGATGACCGACCACTGATTAGAATCTTTTTGTTTGTCATTAAGGAGAAAGAGTAAAGACTTGGTGGTTTGGAATCAGAATAATGTGTCTGAGTGCATACTGTTGTTTCAGTGAGCTAGCACTATTAAAAATCCAACTAAGCGGGTTAGGGTTATGGTGTGTTATACTACTTTCAACAATATTTCAGTTATTTTGATTTGTGGCAGTCAGTTTTATTGGTGGAGGAAACCATCTTACTATGCGTGTTGGTCTAGTACAAAGCAGACCTCATCATCATCTCATTGAAAATTAACTTGTTCTTGCCATGATATAGCTGAAAAATTGCTGAGTTGGCGTTAAACAACAATCACCTACTCAATCACTCACCAAAGTTTGTATTGCCATATTTGGACAAGCACTGTTAAAGTCATATTCTTGTCATGTATAACCTAAGCAAACGTTGATCAGGACTCGCCACACTTACAAGAAATAGGAAGACTTGACTTCTCCCTCAGAAAATTTCTACTTTTTTGTAGTGGCTGTAATTTGCTTACTTTTTTTTAATCTACAAAAGAAGCTTTTAACTTGTAGGGAGTGTGTCACTCCTGAAACACCTTGCCCAACAGTCACAGACTTTCTGCATTATAATGTGACAACCCCCTCCATTCCCCACAGAGAGGGTACCCCTATCCGCCACCTGGGAACATGTTGGACAGCTCTGTTGTTTGAGCCCCAGGTAACTGCCATCAGTACCCAGTACCCATGTCATCATCTAGAATTTGTTTAACTGTTATGACATTTTATAGCGAAATCAGTTAATGCATTAGTCCCCCTCTTATTAAGCCCCTCAGATTTCATCAAATTATCCCCCTCAAGAGAGGTTGTCCCTCTTACAGTCTTCGAAATTAGACTTTCGAAATTACTGGCCAGAAAACTTCAAAATTAGAATATTTACATAGATTCTATTGAAAAAATTTGGCAAAAGTCACTGATCCGAATCAATTTTCACTGGCCGTGGGCCACCGGACCACTGCTAAAGTCGATGACTGCTCTTATTGAAGACACTTATTCATTGTTGAAGGTATTTACCTTATAAGAGGAGGATTGTTATATTACATTTTAATAAGAAATCCATTAATATGTCTATTAACATGATTTTTTATAATTTACAGAAAATCTACAGAGGTTTGCCTGTCGAGTCCTGGGGTAAAATAGATAATGTTATCAATTTTATTCATGAAATATACTTTAAACAGGTTTGTACTCCCATTATAGATAAATTAAATGTAGGGTCACATTGGCTAATGAATGAAAACATAGATATCAAATTTAGGTTTCTGGAATAATCTTCATCAGGTATCCTCAAAATCGAAAGACAAATACTTTATTCGTTAGCAATAAAACCAAACAGGAGAGCCAAAATCGGCTAAGGTTACAAAAATCGGCTAAGGTCACCTATGCTTGATGGAAGAGAACTTAAAGACGCAACATCCGATCAGCCTGATCGAGAAACGTGCACATTAAGATGTCATTATTTATAGTAAAGGGGGTTGGGAGTTACTGATAAACAACAGCTGATAATGGTAAACATAAGCACAATGACATGGATGAGGACTCTTACGTGAATATATAAACACAACATCAAACACAAAAAATTAGATTTCTAAGTTTTCATGCTTAAAAAGTTACATCTTTAAGTGGTTTAATCCTATAATCATTCTATTTGAACATTTCTTATTTTGATTCTAAAAATATACGTTTTGCAGGAGTTATTTCCCTTTAAGGCTGGCAGAAAGACTCCCTGTCATGTAATGTTCAATGAAAATAACATATAATCAGTTCAAGATTTTATTGTTGTAACAACTTGTGAATTTTCAATTTGCTATAAAAATATCCTCTGATTTTTTACACGGTTTAAATATCTACAAATTATGAGAAAATAAGGGCCTGGGTGGCTCAATGAGTTAGGTAGTTGGATTACCTAACAACTCGTACAAGCCTATCACCAGCTTTGTAAATTACAAAAATGGGTGCACTCGACTCACAGCCGCTAGTGATAAAGTTTACCAGTTGCTTGCCCATGGTCGGTGGTTCTCTCCGGGTACTCCGGCTTCTTCCACCAATAAAACTGGTCGCCATGATATAGCTGAAATATTGCTGAAAGTCGTGTTAAACACAATAAAATCAAATGAAATCAATCATTATGAGAAAATAATACTCAAATTTGTTGTCCTTTCCATTGCTCTTGTTAGACCATTTTGTCTGTCATTAGGGAAATAACTTGTATAAAACGGTATAAAAACATAATTTTAGAATGAAGTCATGAATGTACAAAAGGTCTGTACATTTTTGTGTATTATATTCCCTGACTGTATAAAATCTCTTGGTCACCATGGATGGGTCTATGTAGAATAGAAGCTGGAAGAAAAATTCTGATTTGATATGAACCCTTACTATGGAAGTTTGATTATATATCACTGAAGTTTTAAGTTTGCCAAGGTGTTAACAATACAAATGTGTGCATTTTATCCTTGTTAGAACCTCGAAATCTCGAACTTGGAGATGTATTTTGCTTGGATATCTCGTAGTAGCTTTTAGCTTAAAAAAAGTTTGAAGACACCAAAAGGGTAATCAGAAGCTGTTACATGTAATCTAAGAAGGACAGACAATATAATGATGAAAAGAAGGACAAAGGAACAAACAATGATCTACAATATACTACACAGATAAAGTTTGTCGGTGACTTGCAGCAAGTTTTTGTTTTCTACAGGTATTCAGGTTTCCTTTGAGAGGACCTGGGTGGCTCAATGAGTTAGGTTGCTGGATCTAATAACTCATACAAGCCTATCACCAATATGGCGTGGGTTCGTGCCCTGCTTTGTAAATTACAGAAAAGGGTGCACTCGACTCACAGCCGCAAGTGATGAAGTTTACCAGTTGCTTCCCCATGGTCGGTGGTTCTCTCCGGGTACTCCTGCTTCTTCCACCAATAAAACTGGTCGCCATGATATAGCTGAAATATTGCTGAAAGTGGCATTAAACACAATAAATCAATCAAATCAATCAATCAATTTTCCTTTGATCAATCTAATTAATATTATGGTTAGATGTTTGTTGTATCTTTTTTTTTTTACATTTTTCTTTGGTAAAACAATAACATCTAACAATATCCCGTTTGGGGTCATACCAGGATTCATATATTACGATATGTCAACTGTTGATTTGAGGATAAACAGTAGCCAATGAAATAGTGTGTTATATAATAATATGTGTAATTGCACTAGAATCGGGTTTCGTATAAAACTTTCCCCTATATATAACTGAAATATTGTTGAAAGTAATGCAGAGTCACCCATAATTAATAACCCTTACCCAATGTATTAAGATATTCAAGAATAATGTTTCCCTTGGTGGTGTAAGCGTTCTCGCCTCCAGTGCAGTAGATATTGGGTTCGAGCACATGTCAGGTCAAACCAAAGACTATAATTGGTATTTGTTGTTTCTCCGCTAAGTATGCATCATTAAGTAGTAAAAGTAAAGACTGGTTGCCTCGGAATCAGGATAATGTGTCCAAGGGGAGCAACATTTCTACTTGGTGACTGTTGTTTCAGTGATCTAGTGCAGAGCGGACTTCATCATCATCAACTCATTGAAATGTATTTTGCTCACGCTGAAAAATTGTTCATTTAGCATTAAGCTACAATCACTCATTCACCTTTTCCCTCATAAATTTAAAATTTTGTTTTTCAGATTGACCAGAGTATTCCAGGTCCTATAACAATGACTTCAGATTCGACACCTATACCTGTTGGAATTTATACCTCATTCAGTGATGTCCATAGTACACAGGTATGGACAACTAAGATGTAATCAGAAACCTTTGTTTTTAAGGTCACATAGCTTAAAAGGACAATAAGAAAATTTTGAAGATAACAAAGGAGTAATCAAAAGCCGTAAATTGAAGAAATACAGACAATACAATGGCCAAAAGAAGGACAGACAATACAATGGCCAAAAGAAGGACAGACAATACAATGGCCAAAAGAAGGACAGACAATACAATGGCCAAAAGAAGGACAGACAATACAATGGCCAAAAGAAGGACAGACAATACAATGGCCAAAAGAAGGACAGAAAATACAATGGCCAAAAGAAGGACAGACAATACAATGGCCAAAAGAAGGACAGACAATACAATGGCCAAAAGGAAAAGGACAAAAGGTCAAACAATGTTCTGCAAAACACTATTCAGAAAACTAAAGATTGAACAACCCCACTAAAAACAAGGGTGAACTCAGGTGCACCGGATAGGGAAGCAGTTCCTGCTTCACTAGTAGCACCCGACGTGTTGCTCTTGTGCTAGTGTAAAAAAAGCAAATCCTACCAACAGGGATAATATAATTTATGCCCCTCTACTAGGCACCGTTTTACTCGTATCCTTGCATATGTTTTACATTTTATTTCCGCTCTATAAGTAAAATTCCCCTTGCACAAATCATTTGAAATTTATACACAATATCAGGGAATATAAAGGAAGGCCAAGTTAAATTACGGATTTTACCACCTTTTCCGTTATTTATCAAAAACTTATAATGATATGAACAAACAAACAAATTCATGCTCAGTTGAAAATATATTGTAAAGGGGTCCACATTTTTTTAAATGCTAAAATGGTATTGTTTTTCTTTGATATTTATTGAAATGTAACTTGCTTTCGCCATAATACAGCTGAAATTGGCATTAAACAACACTCACTATAATTTATGTATTGATAGATGAATTTTTTTCTCAATTTATTTCAGTCAAAATCTACCATTGAAAGCTACACAAATATTTACAACTATTTACCAAACAGAATAGATCCATCTAGATTTGACATTAGACAATGTTATGCTAAAGATTCTACATTTAAAAAGCTACATCTGGCAATACAGACAGGTAATTGTTTGTTTTTGTCCCTGATGGTATTTCTGCCTAGTTGTCATAATTCGTTATTTACCTGGTTTAGTTTATCAGTGAATTGCGCCAGGTTTATAGTATTCTCCGTGTACTACGGTTTTCTCCACCACAATATATCTGAAATATTGTTGAAAGTGATGTTAAACACCATAGCCCTAACCCTCAGGCATAGATAACCTTAACCAACTTTGGATATCTGTTTAGACCCCTTGTTTTTCCTCCTTCAAAAGACATTTAAGTTATTTGGTTTTCCAATCGTTATCTACCGTATTTTACGGACTATAGGTCGATGGGAACGATAGGTCGAATTGCTGCTTTTCGGCTAAATTTTTTGGGAAATACTAAGATAGGTCGAGGATGCCGATGACAACTTCAAACTTTTTTGTGTTTTTTTTTTTTACATCGGTAAACATTTGTCCTATAACGATGTTCTTCGGTAAGTATATGTAAGTATTAACTCAAGAATACTATTCTTATGTGTCGTAAACGAAATAATTATGAAAATTAAATTAAATAAAATTTTGTTTTTAAACTTGGTTTTTATGAGGAGTCTGGTTTGTAAAGCCAGATATCGATGACATTCAAATCAGGCCATCTGTGGGTGTCACAATAGATGGTAAACGGTGTTCATACAATAAAATAATCAAGCTGTCAAAACAATGTATCACCTTGTGCAGTTTTATTGACATACCTTTAAACTGTGTTTAATTATAAAAAGCTTGTACTCCACGTTTATTCAAATTATTATGAAATGTAATGCAACCGCCATTTTTTACTACAACCCCGTGCGCATGCTCGTGTTAGATGGAAAAGCTGTATAGCTATATTTAGATATTTTGTGACAATAAATTTTATATTGTAAAACGATCCACCCTGTGATTTTTTTTCAACAACATACATTTTTATAGTATATATTTTATTCTACAATTCAATATTGAACTGATTTTCGCTAACACTTCAATCATTGAATATTATTGATTTTTTTCGGATGTTGAACATTTTTTCCCCGGAATTGCACCCCTTGTTAGTATACTTTTATTCCCCAAGAACATCGATGATTTCAGTCTTCTTATTAAAAAAAAAACCTACAGCAAATTCAAGGTATACTGTAAACAAAATCGTCGTTTTTATCGAATTTTTTTTTTAGGGATTCCAGATTTTTTAAACTTCATCCTTGTATAGGTCGATAGGTCGAAGCCAGCATGTTGAGGAAAAAAAATATTGACCTATCGTCCGTAAAATACGGTACATTTTTGTTACTATCTTTTGAGTCGATACCTCTGCTGATGAATTATTAGCCCCCGATGGTATTTCCGCCCAATTGTCATAATTCGGCACTTTGGTTTATAAGATATATTTATATTGAAAATTTACAGTTCCTAAATTATGTAATTATTATTAAACTAAGATTGATCTCTCTGAGGTCGAATGGGAGCTGTCGTGATCATAGTGATAAGTTGTTTGATTTACAACTGTGCAATCATTGCCTATCACTATTAAAGTTGTGAACTCGAATCCTGCTCATGGCGAGTGTACTTGATACTACATCTTGGATATCTGTTTATTATGTCTCCCCTTCGAACGAAGGGAGACATATTGTTTTAATCTGATTTTTTCTTCCACTTCTTCTTCTTCCACTTCTTCTCAGCGAAGCTTGTCTGGACCATAACTTTTTAGTTCACGGTCCAGGTGAACTATTGCCATCACTTGGCGTCCGTCGTCTGTAAACTTTTCACATTTCAAGCTTCTTCTCCGAAACCACTTGGCCGATTGGAACCGAACTTAGCAGGAATGTTCCTTGGATGGTTCTCTACAAAGTTACTGTTTTTCGTTCCAGTCGGATATTCAATATGGCTGCCAGGGCCAATAATATGCTCTGATTGGCTGAAATTTCAAAGATCTTCTTCTCTGAAACTAATGAACTGACTGAACCCAAACTGTAAATGAATGATCATTGGAATGTCCTTTACCAAGTTACTGTTTTTTATGCCGATCGGAAATCCAAGATGGCCACCATCGCAGGACATAGATTAACATTGGACCCTATGGGAAAATGTTCAAATGCCTTCTTCTCAGAAACTACAAATATGATTAAAGCCAAACTGTATATGAATGTTCATTGGATGGTCCTCTACAATCTTAAGGTTTTTTGTTCCGATATGAAATTCAAAATGGCGGCTACGGCAGGACTTAGTTTAACATTGGACCTTATGGGAAAAATGTTTCAAAATGCTTCTTCTCTGAAACCACTTGGACAGTTGAAACCAAACTGCCCAGGAATGATCATTGGAAGGTCCTCTACAAACTTTCTGTTTTTTATGCCGATCGGAAATCTAAGATGGCCGCCACCGCAAGACATAGATTAACATTGGACCCTATGGGAAAATATTCAAATGCCTTCTTCTCAGAAACTACAAATATGATTAAAGCCAAACTGTACATGAATGTTCATTAGATGGTCCTCTACAAACTGTACGTTTTTTGTTCCGGTATGAAATTCAAAATGGCGGCTATGGCAGGACTTAGTTTAACATTGGACCCTATGGGAAAAATGTTTCAAAACGCTTCTTCTCTGAAACCACTTGGATAATTGAAACCAAACTGCCCAGGAATGATCATTGGAAGGTCCTCTACAAAGTGTGTGTTTTTTATGCCGATTGGAAATCCAAGATGGCCACCACCGCAGGACATAGATTAACATTGGACCCTATGGGAAAATGTTCAAATACCTTCTTCTCAGAAACTACAAATATGATTAAAACCAAACTGTACATGAATGTTCATTGGATGGTCCTCTACAAACTGTACGTTTTTTGTTCCGATATGAAATTCAAAATGGCGGCTACGGCAGGACTTAGTTTAACATTGGACCCTATGGGGAAAATGTTTCAAAACGCTTCTTCTCTGAAACCACTAGGACAGTTGAAACCAAACTGCCCAGGGATGATCATTGGAAGGTCCTCTACAAATATATGTTTTTTATGCCGATCGGAAATCCAAGATGGCCACCACCACAATACATAGATTAACATTGGACCCTATGGGAAAATATTCAAATGCCTTCTTCTCAGAAACTACAAATATTATTAAAGCCAAACTGTACATGAATGTTCATTAGATGGTCCTCTACAAACTGTACGTTTTTTGTTCCGGTATGAAATTCAAAATGGCGGCTATGGCAGGACTTAGTTTAACATTGGACCCTATGGGAAAAATGTTTCAAAACGCTTCTTCTCTGAAACCACTTGGATAATTGAAACCAAACTGCCCAGGAATGATCATTGGAAGGTCCTCTACAAAGTGTGTGCTTTTTATGCCGATCGGAAATCCAAGATGGCCACCACCGCAGGACATAGATTAACATTGGACCCTATGGGAAAATGTTCAAATGCCTTCTTCTCAGAAACTACAAATATGATTAAAACCAAACTGTACATGAATGTTCATTGGATGGTCCTCTACAAACTGTACGTTTTTTGTTCCGATATGAAATTCAAAATGGCGGCTACGGCAGGACTTAGTTTAACATTGGACCCTATGAGGAAAATGTTTCAAAACGCTTCTTCTCTGAAACCACTGGGACAGTTGAAACCAAACTGCCCAGGGATGATCATTGGAAGGTCCTCTACAAATATATGTTTTTTATGCCGATCGGAAATCCAAGATGGCCACCACCACAATACATAGATTAACATTGGACCCTATGGGAAAATGTTCAAATGCCTTCTTCTCAGAAACTACAAATATTATTAAAGCCAAACTGTACATGAATGTTCATTGAATGGTTCTCTACAAACTTTAGGTTTTTTGTTCCAATAAGAAATTCAAAATGGCGGCTACGGCAGGACTTAGTTTAACATTGGACCCTATTGGGAAAAATGTTTCAAAACGCTTCTTCTCTGAAACCACTTGGACAATTGAAACCAAACTTCCCAGGAATGATCATTGGAAGGTCCTCTACAAAGTTTCTGTTTTTTTATGCCGATCAAAAATTCAAGATGGCCACCACCGCAGGACATAGATTAACATTGGACCCTATGGGAAAATGTTCAAATGCCTTCTTCTCAGAAACTACAAATATGATTAAAGCCAAACTGTACATGAATGTTCATTGGATGGTCCTCTACAATCTTAAGGTTTTTTGTTCCGATATGAAATTCAAAATGGCGGCTACGGCAGGACTTAGTTTAACATTGGACCCTATGGGAAAAATGTTTCAAAGCGCTTCTTCTCTGAAACCACTTGGACAATTGAATCCAAACTGCCCAGGAATGATCATTGGAAGGTCCTCTACAAAGTTTCTGTTTTTTTATGCCGATCGAAAATTCAAGATGGCCACCACCGCAGGACATAGATTAACATTGGACCCTATGGGAAAATGTTCAAATGCCTTCTTCTCAGAAACTACAAATATGATTAAAGCCAAACTGTACATGAATGTTCATTGGATGGTCCTCTACAAACTGTACGTTTTTTGTTCCGATATGAAATTCAAAATGGCGGCTACGGCAGGACTTAGTTTAACATTGGACCCTATGGGAAAAATGTTTCAAAACGCTTCTTCTCTGAAACCACTTGGATAATTGAAACCAAACTGCCCAGGAATGATCATTGGAAGGTCCTCTACAAGGTGTGTGCTTTTTATGCCGATCGGAAATCCAAGGTGGCCACCACCGCAGGACATAGATTAACATTGGACCCTATGGGAAAATGTTCAAATGCCTTCTTCTCAGAAACTACAAATATGATTAAAGCCAAACTGTACATGAATGTTCATTGGATGGTCCTCTACAAACTGTACGTTTTTTGTTCTGATATGAAATTCAAAATGGCGGCTACGGCAGGACTTAGTTTAACATTGGACCCTATGAGAAAAATGTTTCAAAATGCTTCTTCTCTGAAACCACTTGGACAGTTGAAACCAAACTGCCCAGGAATGATCATTGGAAGATCCTCTGTTTTTTATGCCGATCGGAAATCCAAGATGGCTGCCACCACAGGTCATAGTATTAACACAGGACCATATGGGGAAAATACAGAAATATATTCTTCTCTGAAGCTATTGCACTGATTGAATCTAAACTGTGCATCAATCATTGGAAGGTCCTTTACAAACTTTGTGTTTTTTATGTTGATCGTAATTCCAAGATGACTACCACTGCAGGACATAGTTTTTACATAAGACCAATTGTTTTTTTTTATTACCAGGTGAACGATACAGGCTCTTGAGAGCCTCTGGTTTGTCTTTCCAGATAGGTCAATTATATTTGGTATGTGGGTGCATAACCATAAGGCGGTGTGCCACGTATTGTAATGACCTTCGTGGGACCTTGACCTTTGACCTGAAGGTCAAATAATTGTTTTTTGAATATTATTTTCTTGTCTGGGCCATAACATTAAGGGGAGACATAAGCTTTAGGTATCTAAAACAGTTCTTCCTAGTTGCCTTTGTTTTTCTTATTCCAAAAGAGTTTAAAATTATTTTGCTTTCCTAATTTTTTACTTTGAACATACCTGATGAAGGTTATTACAGAAACACATCCTATGCAGACAATTAGATATCTACATTTTTATTTTAAAGATTTTTAAAGATATGAGTTTTTAAAATTTTGCCTTTTACCACACGTAAAAAATCAAGGGCCATCAATAATAGGGTAAGAAAGGTATTGAATATTCATATACAGTCAAGCCTGTCTTATGTGACCTTCCAATGTGACATTGAAATAGGGTCACATAAGACAGGTGGCTAAATACAGGTTCAGTTTATATAAATCAATCAAATTCATGTCACAAGTAATTACTTAATAGAGGTGGTCACTAAAGCAGGATTGGCTGCTTAATAGAAGTGGTCACTAAAGCAGGTTTGGCTGCTTAATAGAGATGGTCACTAAAGCAGGTTTGATTGTCATTGAATGATTGATTGTGTGTCATCAGTGATATTGTTAATAGATCAAAATCATATATATTGTGGATAAATATTTGAGCTCTGTGCCTATATGCGCCTTATATAAATGTCTCTAAATAGAAAAATCCATACTTGTTGGTTTTTTTTGTGAAAGATTGAAGGCTAAGGATATTATTTTTGACAGTTTGTTTGACTAGAAAGTGTATAATTTCCACTATTATAGCTGTTTAACACCACTGAAATCAATAATTTTTTAGTTATATCTTTAGTAAATTGTCTCTCTTACCTTCATGCTCATGATCGTATGGTACAATTACCTATGCAATCGATGCCTAACGCCACTAAAGTTGTGAGTTTGAATCTCTCTTATGGAGGGGTGTGCTCGAATACAACATTTTGTGAAAAAATTTGTCAGCGACTTCCGACAGGTCGGTGGTTTTCTCAAGGTACTCTGATTTCCTCCACGAATAAATCTAACCGCCATGATGTAATTGAAATATTGTTGAAAGTGGCATTAAACATCATAAACCAAACTCTTCAGATCGTTACCTGTTGTGTTTGGTTGACAGCTTTATCAGTCACACAGAAATCTAGCCAGTCATTTTGGTCTTGTCAGTGGCATATTAAAAGGAAAAACTATCAAATAATTCAGAAAAATTGAAGAGTCCTACTTGTAAGACTAAGATGGACAGTCATGGTCGCATTCATATAGTAAGGGGGTTTACATCTACTTATGCAATCAGTGCCTAGCACCGCTAAAAGTTGTGAGTTTATGAAAGGGAGAGAGAGAATGTGAAAGAATGAATGTGTCTCAATTGATTTATTTATTCATGTCATATTTTGCTTATTAATTAACTTTAAAAAAAAATGCAATAGTCACATAATAATTATGTTGTAAATCCTTGTACATCCATGTCAGGTGGTAATGTGTGGGCTTTTATATGAATGTAAATTCCTGACTATTGAAGAAACATTTAAAAAAAAAATAAATTGTAAGCTTGAATTTCTCCTCATGGCGAGATCTGCTTGATACAACATGTGATAAAATTTAACTGTGACTTGCGGCAATTTAGTGGGTTTTAATACATGTACAGTGAAACCTGTCTAATCTGAACCCTTAATAAAACCAAATCCTGTATGAACAGAACTATGACATAAAGTCCCAGTGTATGATTTGATTGATTTAAATTTTTGGTGTTTTAGCGCCACTTTCAGCTATATCATGGCGACCAGTCTTAGTGGGGGAGGAAGCCGGAGAGAACCACCGACCATGGGCAAGCAACTGGTAAGCTTTATCACTTGCAGCTGCGAGTCGAGTGCACCTTTTTTGTAATTTACAAAGCTGAGCGCAAACCCACGCCATATTGGTTATAGGCTTGTATGAGCTGTTAGATCCAACGACCTAACTGATTGAGCCACCTGGATCCCTCCCAGTGTATGAAATCATAGTTAATTTAACCTGTATAAACAAAAAACCTGTCTATTGCAAACTCAAAGGTTGGTCTTAAAGAGGTTTGACTGTATTACTGAAATATTGTTGAAAGTGGCATGTGGTGTTAAATAATCATAACCCTATACCCCTACTTGTAATACTGTGAAATCACTTTTATTCGTGGGGTACCAATTTTCGTGGTTTTCATTGGTAGACTTACCCCTTATCCACGAAATTAAGAATCCAACGAACAATGAAACTTGGGAAGCAGTTTGACATCGATATATTGGCAAATGCTGTCCTCTAGTAACCTTGACTTTCTGGACCAGCTGCATAGGGTACAATTGATAAGTACGAGCATATCTTTTAATGGGTTATAATCCACGTGAAAATGTTTGTGAATTATTTGATTTTGAATACACGCGTAAAAACGACAAAAATGTTTATATGTGAAAAGATTTTAACAACTTCCGGTTATAGAAATAAAATTTACTTCCAAACCATACACTTGACGGTGACACACTTCGAAGTGTTGTATAAACATTTATCTATTAAAGTATAACACCCTTTCTTCAATAAACATATTTTATCACCTTTCTTTAATCAATTAATGATCAATTCTGCATAAGTTAACTGTCCATTTGCTCCAGGGTCAGGATTAATCTTGTGATATAATCTTTGAGATAAAGAGTAGATAACAAATTAAAGAACAACAATTTTAAAATAATTATACAAGTACAATCTGTAATTGTATGAAAAATAATGAGAGAAATAAAAACGTTTTAGGTGAAAATAAAATGGAGAGTAAATATTTGTAAATCTACAACTGTCAAAATGAACACTGTAATATCCATGTTCCACTTCCTAATAATGATGTGGCTCATCTGTCTAATGTATTGAAGCTTTCATGAAGATTTCTTATCCAATTAAACTTACGTATTATGTTGAAAATATAACATCCACAAGTTTTATTTTGGGTACAAACAGAAAATCCACAAATTTACGAATCCACGAACTTGTAATTTTTAAGCAAACCACGAAAATTGATGCCCACGAAGAAAAGTATTTTCACGGTAAGTGCAGGGCTTTCAATATTTTTAAGTGTACCACTACTTCACTATTTACAGGCAGTACTTTTTAGTAAAATTTGAACAATTTTCATGAATATCTTATACAACACTCTTTAAAATGAGGAGGTACCAAAGACAATTATAGGCAGGTAAAAGTACCTGGTACTGCTCCTTACTGAATAAGAGGTTTTTTTTTTTTAATTCCAGATGACCCTATAGCAGTTTTATCAAAGAAATTGTTGTATTTGAATCATATTCACCAGTTTATTAGTAAAACAGCCAAAGTACAGCCCACAAGAATCTCTGATTTATATGTAAGTATCTCTAATTTATATGTAAGTATCTCTAATTTATATGTAAGTATCTGATTTATATGTAAGTATCTGATTTATATGTAAGTATCTCTAATTTATATGTAAGTATCTGATTTATATGTAAGTATCTCTAATTTATATGTACGTATCTCTAATTTATATGTAAGTATCTGATTTATATGTAAGTATCTCTAATTTATATGTAAGTATCTCTAATTTATATGTAAGTATCTGATTTATATGCAAGTATCTCTAATTTATATGTAAGTATCTCTAATTTATATGTAAGTATCTCTAATTTATATGTAAGTATCTCTAATTTATATGTAAGTATCTCTGATTTATATGTAAGTATCTAATTTATATGTAAGTATCTCTAATTTATATGTAAGTATCTCTAATTTATATGTAAGTATCTCTGATTTATATGTAAGTATCTCTAATTTATATGTAAGAATCTGATTTATATGCAAGTATCTCTAATTTATATGTAAGTATCTGATTTATATGCAAGTATCTCTAATTTATATGTAAGTATCTCTAATTTATATGTAAGTATCTCTAATTTATATGTAAGTATCTCTGATTTATATGTAAGTATCTCTAATTTATATGTAAGTATCTCTAATTTATATGTAAGTATTTCTGATTTATATGTAAGTATTTCTAATTTATATGTAAGTATCTCTAATTTATATGTAAGTATCTCTAATTTATATGTAAGTATCTCTAATTTATATGTAAGTATCTCTGATTTATATGTAAGTATCTAATTTATATGTAAGTATCTCTAATTTATATGTAAGTATCTCTAATTTATATGTAAGTATCTCTGATTTATATGTAAGTATCTCTAATTTATATGTAAGAATCTGATTTATATGCAAGTATCTCTAATTTATATGTAAGTATCTCTGATTTATATGTAAGTATCTCTAATTTATATGTAAGTATCTGATTTATATGTAAGTATCTCTAATTTATATGTAAGTATTTCTAATTTATATGTAAGTATCTCTAATTTATATGTAAGTATCTAATTTATATGTAAGTATCTCTAATTTATATGTAAGTATCTCTAATTTATATGTAAGTATCTCTGATTTATATGTAAGTATCTCTAATTTATATGTAAGTATCTGATTTATATGTAAGTATCTCTAATTTATATGTAAGTATCTAATTTATATGTAAGTATCTGATTTATATGTAAGTATTTCTAATTTATATGTAAGTATCTCTAATTTATATGTAAGTATCTTTAATTTATATGTAAGTATCTCTAATTTATATGTAAGTATCTCTAATTTATATGTAAGTATCTCTGATTTATATGTAAGTATCTGATTTATATGTAAGTATCTCTAATTTATATGTAAGTATCTGATTTATATGTAAGTATCTCTAATTTATATGTAAGTATCTGATTTATATGTAAGTATTTCTAATTTATATGTAAGTATCTGATTTATATGTAAGTATCTGATTTATATGTAAGTATCTCTAATTTATATGTAAGTATCGCTAATTTATATGTAAGTATCTCTAATTTATATGTAAGTATCTCTGATTTATATGTAAGTATGTCTAATTTATATGTAAGTATCTGATTTATATGTAAGTATCTCTAATTTATATGTAAGTATCTGATTTATATGTAAGTATCTCTAATTTATATGTAAGTATCTCTAATTTATATGTAAGTATCTCTAATTTATATGTAAGTATCTCTGATTTATATGTAAGTATGCCTAATTTATATGTAAGTATCTGATTTATATGTAAGTATCTCTAATTTATATGTAAGTATCTGATTTATATGTAAGTATCTCTGATTTATATGTAAGTATTTCTAATTTATATGTAAGTATCTGATTTATATGTAAGTATCTCTAATTTATATGTAAGTATCTGATTTATATGTAAGTATCTCTAATTTATATGTAAGTATCTCTAATTTATATGTAAGTATCTAATTTATATGTAAGTATCTGATTTATATGTAAGTATCTCTGATTTATATGTAAGTATTTCTAATTTATATGTAAGTATCTCTAATTTATATGTAAGTATCTGATTTATATGTAAGTATCTCTGATTTATATGTAAGTATCACATTTTGTACTGTGAGTTCATTCTTGTTCCTTAAATATAACTACATCAGTAGTGTAATGGTTAGCATGCTTGCCTTAAGTGTGGTAGGTCATTGGTTCGAGGCCCAGTTAGGTCAAACCAAAGATTATAAGATTGGTACTTAAACTGCCAAGTTTTGATACCGTAGATATAAGATATAAGCGCTATACAGTATATCGTGGTAGTCAGTTTTATTGGTGGAGGAAACCGGAGAAAACCACCGACCTGTCGGGAGCCACTGACAAACTTTATCACATAATGTTGTATCGAGTACACCCCACCTGAACTCACAATGTTAGCGGTGATAGGCACTGATTGCATAGGTAGTTGTAAATCCATTTACAATACGATCACAACGGCCCAGAGTCCATAGTCCAAAATGGAAAATATAAAATGGAAAAAAAAGTATAACCTATAAACAAAATTTTTTTGATACAACTGCAAAGATTTTGTGATCGATTTTATGTTATGGGTCTCATTGTCATTGTGTACATCTGTAGACAAAATGGATTCTGTGTTTTTAACTTAAGTTCTATTAGACCAATCTTTGTAAATTTGTATCACAATAATCCATGGCATTGTATAAAGGTTGACATTGATTTTGTGTATTGTAGCCATACCAATTTTCAAACAAGCATTTTTGCCGCACGAATGAGACAGATGTAATTAAATAAAATATTTTTCTATTGTAGATTTCCACAGCGTTAATTGACAATACTGTCAGTGTATATTTCATACTTCTAGATAAATCTCCTATGCCACGTAAGTATCTGTTGAAGAAAAGATGCTAATTATTTCAGACATCATCATCAGTTACTTGTATAACATATTTGTGGGGTCTTATATTCGTGGTTACAGATTTTCCCAAATGAAATTATTTAGATATAGAAATTGTTAGTAATTTTTAGCTCACCTTGCCATGACTTAGCGTCTGTCGTCCGTTAACTTTTCCCATTTTAATCTTCTCCTCTAAAACCACTTAGCCAAATGAACTGAAACTTGGTAGGAAGCATCTATGGAAGGTCATCTATAAAGATTGCACACAAACATGGCTGCCCCAAACAATTCTTGTTTTTGATTGGGCCTCTAGTTTCCTGTTGTTCCCATTAATGAATATAAAACATTATCCTGCATTGGATTCTTAAATTCATGGATCAGTTGACCTGCCAAACCCACTAAAATTGGTTCCCTACAAATAAGTATTTTACGGTAAGGCTGATGAATTGACTGTTTGAGAAGGAGTTATTTCCCTGTCTGACTTGGGAGTATCTCATAAAAATGTACATACAATTAGAAGGTATCTTTCCTGAAAAAACGGGTGAATATTTGGGGAGAGACGTTTGTTTTTGTGTCGAAAATAATTTTTAATTATAATCTTGTCTAATACAGCAGGAAGACATAGTAATACCTACAGTACACCAAGCTTACAAGAAGCTTTTGATAACCTAGAATCTGCCATTAAAGCTGGTACTACAGTCAAATTAGAAAATCAGGTTTGTAGAAAAAAACTATTTGGCTTGAACAAAGTTTTTGCAATAATTTAAAGTAAAAATACCAATTAGAACGGAACGAGAGAGAAAAATCTGAATAAGCAAAATTTCAGGAAACAGTAGACAGACAAAACAAAATCAGTGAACCATAAAATACCAATTTCAGGAAACAGTAGATGGACAAAGCAAAATCAGTGAACCATAAAATACAGAAAACAAATTGTTTTCAGATGACAGAAACTCATTGTTGTCATCAAGAAAAATTTTAATTTGGGTTATTTCCCTTTGATCAAAGGACTGGAAATATGTAATATGTAACCTTATTATATGATTGCTTTTAAAAGAATTTGTAATTAATTGTGCACCCCCTCCCCAGTTTATTAAGTGAACTTGTTTTGGTTAAGTGAACTTGTTTTTGACACCTTGGATTAAACCTCCAAGAGGATGATCAAAATTAAACAGTGTGGTCAAAATTTGAGTAGACAACGGAACACATTTAGACAATTTCTAAAAACAGGACCTCTTAATAAATGATAGTCCAATAACAAAGCACAGAGCAGCAGGTTGACAATCATTTCTGTACTTTACAGGAATTTTAACATGTTCCCATTAAATGAGTTTGTTTGATGGTGTTTAACGCCACTTTCAACAATATTTCAGTTATATCATGGCGGTCTGTTTTATTGGTGGAGGAAACCGGAGGACCCGAAGAAAACCACCGACCTGTCGCAAGTCACTGACAAACTTTATCACATAATATTGTACATCTCGTCGTGATCGAGATTCAAACTCACAACATCAGTGGTGATAGGTACTGATTGCATATGTAGTTGTAAATCCAACTACCATGCGATCATGGCCACAACGGCCCCTTGCCGCATTGAATGATGATAATTTTTAATTTTCAAAGCCAGTCTTTTTATCACAAACCTGTATTAATTTTAGCAATCATAGTAAAGTGAATCTTCTTTTTTTTTGCCAATATAGCTGCCGAATGTCGTGCTTGGGCATTGTGAAACAAACATCGGTCCTTCAATAATACTTTTTGATCAGTCGGCCAATCGCCATATATAAAAAATAATAAAATTTGGTTACCTATTTCAGTGTAATAAAGTAAATTAAATAAAAATTTTAAACTTTAAATTATTTTTTTTGCAATGACTTATGGAGAATTTTTTTTTATATGTCAGAGTTTACCTGTGGTAAGAACATCACTTTACACACAGCAACCAGTAAAATCTAGCAGTAAAACAGAACAGGGTTACAGTTCAGGTAAATATGGAGTCTTTAGAATGGTACAGTGAAATATGTTTAAATCTGTCACTAAAATATAATATATCACTTAAAAATATTCAAGACGGCTGCGGACGAGTTAGAGGGTGGCTCCATCTGAGGGGGCCCCATAATTTCAATAGCCTAGGGACCCCAAAGTGTCATAATCGGACCTTGAGTACACACTCATTATAATATCATCTTTTGGACCAAGCCATATTTTGGCGATAAGGTGAAGTTGGCCAAATATCACGGGAGAAATTTACAGATAAACTACATGATTTTTGGATATTCAGATATTGAATTTGATAGCAAGAAGTGAGGTTAGTGAATTGTAAGGGGTGGTATAATGAATATTTCCGTTATATCATGGCGGTCAGTTTTATTGGTTGAGGAAACCGGAGAACCGGGAGAAAACCAATGACCTGCCGCAAGTCAATGACAAACATCATCACATAAAGTTGTATCAAGTACACTTTGCCTATCGGGGATTTGAACTCACAACTTTAGTAGCATTGATTGCATAGGTACTTGTAAATCCAACTACCATACAATCACTACCATGATGGGCCCTTTATTTTATTTTTTATTGTATGAATACATAATGACACTAATAAAAGTTGTAACCCCTATCCCTTTATATCTGGCCATTATTAGACTTCATGCATGAAACTGTAGTGATATTTTGCATATATTTAAAATTCTGACAATTTTTGTGAGGAAAAACAAAAATTGACATATGTGTAACTCTGGCAGGTAATATTTCCTCAGGCTTTTAATCTTTTGGAAAATTTTGTTTAGCTAATATGCATTGCATGCATATTTGTGGTCGTTTCTGATGATGAATATTCATAGCATTCACTATTGTTTATGGTGTCGAAAGTAAAAAAGTAAAAAAGCAACGGAAACACAGTACAATGAACAGACAATTAAAAACACATAAAACCGTCTTGTCTGTCTGTCATAACTTTGTGCAGAAGAGCACACCAAAGAGAATGTCTATCAAATAACATTTAAATATTTGAAATTTCTGGCATATAAATCTTATGAATCTAGTTAATAAAAGCTAAGAAAAACTTTTTATTTGGATTCTCTTTTTCTGACAGATTTGAAATGCTGGCGACCGAAAAAAACGTTTTACCTACCTACCTACCCTCTTCTTCTGAAAAGTAGGGTAGGGAAAGGGCAAACAAACATATTTTTAAATGTGGTCTAATAAGAAAGTTTTATATTATAAAGAAGGAAGGAAATTTTATACGAGTCAGTAATTATTGTTTTAACACCAAAGGAACAAATTAAGTTCAAATCTATATATATTTTGCAATATGAATGCATTCTTTTCCTTTGATCTAAAAACTATGAAATAATATACACAGATACCAGATATTGCACACTTTAAATCTGGGCTGTTGTTTTATTACTCTCAGAGAGCCATGCAATAGTTAACGACCTAGATGTGATATCGCATGGCGTCATATTACAAATCATTTATACCATGGCTTTCCCTGAGTTAAACAATCTCAGGCTTTAAGTTCAATTGTTTAACTGTTTAACTTGGAAATGCAGTATAGATATTACAAATACAGCTACATCATTATTTCCTTCAGCGGTACCATTTTATTGTATGCCTGCTAAACATACAAATTTTAAGAAATCCTGCAAAGTTTGGTTCAATCAAGTTTACTAGGGTAATAACTGGATGGAATTATTTTGTGTTGCTTCTTGGTCAGAAGAGTATGAATATATGACATATTTATGTCTCCCCTTCGAACGAAGGGAGACATATTGTTTTAGTCTGATTTTTTCTTCCGCTTCCACATCTTCTGCTTCTTCTCAGCAAAGCTTGTCCGGACCATAACTTTTTTGTCTTTCGAGATAGGTCAATGATATTTGGTATGTGGGTGCATGACCATAATGCAGTGTGTTAGGTCAATGATATTTGGTATGTGGGTGCATGACCATAATGCGGTGTGTTGCGTACCGTAATGACCTTCGTTGGACTTTGACCTCAAGGTCAAATAATTGTTTTTTTTAAATAGTATCACTTGTTAAGGGGAGACATAAGTTTTAGGTATCTAAAACAGTTCTTCCTAGTTTCTATTATTTTCAAAGTAAATATTTCTTTTATAAAATATTGTTACAAGCTAATGTTTATCTTCTTGTACTTAATATTTAAATGAATCTATATGTTTAAATTGATAAAGTTCAAAGTTTGAGCCCTAAAATTTATATAATACATATTTTGCAAGGGGAGGTAATATGTCCAATTATTGATTACTGAGGAAATTTTCTTGAATCTAGGAGTCGAAACTGACTTAAAGTAATTGATTTCCCCATATAGTTATTTTTAGATCCATTGCAGTTTTAAGTATAAAATACATTACTATTGAAACAAAAGAAACGGCTGGTTTTGGATATAACAGGGTTCTTATTTTTCCAATGAGTAGTCAGGTGAAGGCTGAGGTGATTTTTCCTGAGTACGAATGCGGTAAAAGAAACCAGTTATATCCAATACGGCCAACTTCTTTCGTTTTAATATATAAGTAATATATCTAACTTGTACAATAATGATGTTATAATTTATCAAATAAAAAAAAAGTTGTGAGAACAGTTTTGTTTGTGGACGAGTTTACCTAATTTTCATATTACAACATTGGTCAAGTTCATAAAAAGAGCTGCAAAAACATCGGTCTGTATCATCGGCCTCCAACAGTGGTCTGTAACTGATACTAGAGTAGAGGCCGCATTTACAATAGGATTGCTGGGGGTATTATTTTACAGGAAGAGAATACAGATTGGGACTACAAGGAAAAGGATTAATGTTATTATGACTTTGGTCTTAGTGTGATCAGTCATTTCTTCATTACTTTTTAAGGGTTCAGCACCCCCCCTTTTGGGACATATATACACTATGCAAAAATATAAAGATCTGAAAAGGGCCAAAATGATTCAAAATAGCATAAGTGAGCGAGTGGTTGTTGTTTAATACCAATTCAGCAATAAGTTATATTTGATGAGATAATGATGATGTCCAGCTATATCATGGTGAGAACAAGCTAATTTTCATTGAGATGATGACGAGGTCCTCAACTCATTGAACATAAAAAAAAGGAAGAAACTACAACAGAGATGTTGTTATAAAGAAGGCTCTATATTGGTGAGAAAATATCGATAACCAAATTTAAAAATAATTGTAACATGAATGCATTCTTTTCCTTTGATCTTTGTATGGTTTATATACCAGAATGTAAGTAACAGCTAAGACCTATGAAATAATATATGAAGATACGAGATATTTCACACTTTAAATCTGGGCTCTAGTTTTATTATTCTCCGAGAGCCGTGCAATAATCAACGAGAGCCATGCAATAATCAACGACCTAGATGGCTTCATATTACAAACCATTAACTGGGTGTAAATATTACATAAATCATAGATGACCAAATTAATAGATAAATGAATTACAAGTTTAAACCAACCTGTATTAATCATCAAAAACAATAGAGTATATATCTAAGGTGTTATGGGTATCAAATTAAGAAAATCATATTGAAATGTGCATATTGAAAAGGTTTAATAGACTTTTAAGATTTGCAATTATTTTTTAAATAATCAATTTTATATTAGAATTAGTATATAATAATGTGGAAATAAGAGAGTTATTTCTTTTTATATAATTTATCATTTGTTATATTATATTTGAATATAGATTTTTTTATCAAATTTGCAATCAAGAAAATTTAAACAAGGGAGATAATTAAAAATCACAATTCAAATTGTGCTTTCCAGTTTAAGTTGTTGACACAATATAAAGGATTGTTGATTTATATCTTTTTGGCATATTGGAGCCATTCATAGATTTTTAGCTCACCTGAGCTAAAGGTTTAAGTTATGTATATATTGTCATCATTCTTTGTCCATTGCTGTCATGTATAAAATAAAATCTTTGGAACCAAGTTGGGTAGGAATGTTTATTATTGGATGGTCCTCTAGAATGTTTGCCCTTTTTCCTGATTGGATATATCCTCTATAGAAACAAGAAGTCCAAAGATGTCTAAAAGGATCTGGATGTGGAATGTGTTTTTTTCAAGTAATGTTTAAATGCAAGCTTCTTATACAGATCTGTATTGACTGAAAAACTGTAGTGTATTTCCTGTCATTTCCTGGTATCAAAATTAACAAATCCTTTTAAAGTGTATCTAGTTCACTTCAAAGTTTTAATATCTCAGCCAATAGCATGCAGAAATGTACAAAGATGCATAGGGGCTGTTATGGTCAAGATCAAATGGTAATTGTATCTGTTAATATTTTTACACTCATGTTTCAAAAGGTTGAAAAGATTTTTATTTTCGGAAGAGAAAAATCAGTCTGAAATCAAAAACTACTGCTGTTTATGTTAAATTTGTACTCTAATGTTTCAATGATGGTTGATAAAGCGAGTAATGACATTGCAATCTGATTCATTGTATGAAGGACAAAATTGTATTTTGTAGAGGAAATCGGTTTTTTTTTTGACTGCCAACATAGATGACATCAACCTGATATTATATTTCAAATGCTTAAGAGTACAAAATATTAATATCTCTGAATACTCTGGTTTCCCCCACCAATAAAACTGACTGCCACGATAAATAGCTGAAATATTGTTGAAAGTGGCATTAAACACCATAACCTTAACTCTAGCAATATGTCGAGTAAAATTAAGGTAAGAAAGCTTTATTTTATTTAAGCAATTATAGTTGATGAGTACCTGTAATTGTGTGTATTTTGAAACATTTCTGGCTGGTATCAATAGAGATATAAGACTTTGACGTGTGCTGGGTAAGATTCTGTTGTGACCCTTCTTAGTAATTTGGGTCATTTCGAGGGTTGTCATGTTAGCCATCGACATCTAACTTGTTGATGAATTATAACTTTCTGCAAAGAAGCTATTCATAGGTTTTTATTTAAATAATTTGATGTTTGATGATATATTTTATATCTTAGAGAAAAAACAAAAATGTATTAAATGTTGATATAAAGATAGTGACTATAAATGTTATTATTTGTGATAGGCCCAATTTTGCCTGATAAATCTAGAAGAAAGGTGTGTGTGAATTAGTTAAAGGCACACAGGGCATTATTTTAATAAAAAAAATGTTTCCCAATATAAGACCTAAACTTTGATTTAAAAAACCATAAAGATATATTGCAGTTGAAATTTTTCATACATAAATAGCCTAGAACAAGGAAATACGTCGCAGTTTGATTTTCTTCCATCCAGGAAAGAATTCATTGTTGACCCACCCAATGCTAAACATTCAAATTCTTTTCACCAATTACCACATTATAACAGATCTTTTAAACCTGGCTTTTTGTTCAGAACATTTTATTAGTATAAAATATAGAATATTGGCAACTTTTTATATAAACAACAAATTCAATTCTGATAGCCTGTGTGCCTCTAATTATAACTTTTTTGTGATAATTAACTGCAAGCTCTCACCCACAGTAATTTTTCAAAAACACAAATTAGATATCTAAAACTTTTATAGTTATTGAAATAAATAAGTACTCTTGAATTGAACATATTAAAAAGGTGTAATATAAATTGAAGATTTACAATTATTTTTTAATTAATCAATTTTTTATCATAATTCTTATCTAAAAATTTGGAAATGATGCATGTATTTCTTTTTAAAAATAATTTTATTGTTAAATTATACTTGAATATAGATTTTTAAATTTTGGTACCAATATTGTATATACAAGGGAGGTAATTAGAATCATATACATTTAAAATTTGCTTTTTATTTAACCAATTAAATGAATTTCCTGGTAGCTTTTATATTGCCCTTGATGACCTCTGTATATGAATGGCATTGCTCTCATGCATGTACATTGGTCATGGGGAGGATGCTGGATTTGCCTTCTGTCATTGAATTAGCCCCTTGTAAATATAAAAGGGTTTATTTCTATTTCGGTGTTCAGAAGAAGTTAATAACAAATGATATATATTTAGGTTTTTTTTGTGTGTAATTGTCCAGTGGACTCTTCCAAATATTATACTCATCAGAGACATAGATATGTTTAGTACTTATGTACCAATCTAATTTCTGCAAATTGCTTGTTTGTATACTGTTTATTACATTTATGTATTAGAATGTTTTTTGTAATATAAATCACTGTAATGACTCTGCCCCTTGCTGGGACCTTGATTGGACAAGAAAATCTTATCTTATCTTATCTTATATTTTAGTATAAAAAAAAAGAGCTTCAACCATGGATTTCCTCAAATATATGTATATTATTTCATAATTTCATTGAAATTGACTATTACAATTTTATTCAGCAGATCCAGGATTTCAAGTTAGGGGGAAGGGTGCATTTAAAAAAAATTGCACCAAGCGGATGGAGGCACGAACATTTTTGGGGAATTTCGTGTGAAAATTCACGATTTTACTCCAAAAAATCATATTTTTTCCAATTTTAGGGGGGGGGGGGGGGGGGCACGCACCAGGTGCGCCCCCACCTGGATTGCATTTAAATTTAATTGTGATCGTAATGAAAAAAACATTTAAAAAAATTGTATTCAATGTTCTTAAGATAGAGAAGTTATTTTATTGAACTAGAATTACAAGTTTTCACACAGACATATGTTTCTGGTTAATAGATCACTGATTACAATGATTTTTTATGAATAACCATATTTTTCATGTTACATCACTGTTTACATCATAAGAAAGGATTTTTTTTTCCAGTGATTTAACAGATTTCAGCTATTATTCTTTTCAAAAGTTGTTGGCCAACAGTTCCAGAACAGATCAAAATTGGAGCTTTTGGAAGGGAATATAGATGATCATTGATTTTCAGTTATTTTATTTTCTAACCAGATACATCCCTGATTTACCATCATTGGTCATACTCAATTATTTTTCACTTTTCTGTTTCGCCCAACCCCCCTTCCCTGCCAATCTGTTTTTGAAATACAAATTATAAAATAAAATTAAAATATATATATAATATACATTGTAATAATTGTACAGAAAAAGGAAATGCAATCCTTTGTTTGAGCTAAAATAAACAATGACTGCAGGATGAGGATGTACACAGAGAACATTCTTGACATATGGCATAATTCTTTGTTCATCAATATCAATTAAACCCTTATTTCATTCATAGATGGGACGTTTCATGTCGTGTTTTCCAACTTTCATGTTCAGCTTCGATGGTGGTATATTCCGCTGGGAATAAAACTTGTAATAAAGTTATAATTTAAAAATATTGATGGGAGACTGGTTGGCCCAGAATCAGCATTATGTGTTCGGGTGGAGCATCGTGTCTACCCATGGACTGTTGTCTCACTATGAAAAATCAACTAAGCATGTTGGTCTAGTACATCGCTGACATCATCTAATCGAATGTAACTTCTTATCGCAATGATATACAAATGTAGCTGAAAAATTGCTCACGTGGCGTTAAACAACAATCACTCACTCACATAATCCCTGAAATATTTTTAGTATAAACATATTTTATTAATTAATTCAATATTACACATTATGATATTACACATAAATTATATAGACATTCAAATTAATCAATAGGATTCGGAAACAAGTGGTTAAACTTATATTAATCCATATCCCTGTTGTTATCTGGTGTTCAAGGTTTAATTAGTATCGAAAGGTAGAAGTGTATTGAGAATTAATCGAGTGTTAATCAGTCGTTGTCAATGTTATTTGGTGTGCTTTAGTAAGAAAAAAAATAAAAAGAAACAAACAAATGAAGTGCAAGTGCTTTTTTTTTCTTTTTTTTTTCATTTTTTTTTTTGAAAGTTGTTTTCAATACTAATAGCCCAATTGATTTGGGAGACTGTATCAATCAGGCCTAGGGATTGACCAACATTATAATACACCTACAGTCCAACCTGCTTTAGCGACCACCTCTGTTAAGCAATAACTTGTATTGTGTGACCTTATTTTTATTTCCCTTCACAGTGCATTTTATATCAATTAAACCTGTATGAAGAGACCATCTGTCTTATGTGACCATATTTCACTGTTCCATTGGAAGGTCACGTATGACAGGTTTGATATGTATAATATCGTAGGAAAATTAACTATGGCTCACCAGAATAAAGTTAAATACATCTCATCTTCTTTTTTAGGCTCTATGGCAGGGTTAGGAATAGGGATGTTAGCCACGGGAATCCTTTGTGGATTAGCAGGTACATACATGATCCAGAGACGAAAAAATACATCTGTGCCGTACGAACTCCAGTAACAATGGCTTTACAGATAAAAAGTTTCTTTTAAGTTACATTATAAGTCACGATGTTCCATTATTAGTGGCTAATTCTCTTATCTGGAGTGACATCACATAGACTCCATCGCAAATAAAATTATTTGATATTTATTAAAAGAAGTTAAACATAGTAATTAAATTCACCTCTGGTCCTTCCTGACACTAATTCAGATCTGTATCTTGATTTTGTTCAAATAATATGTGACAGTTTTATTTTATTTTATGAAAATAAAATGCATCCACTGAAACAGAGGTAAAATCCCGAGGATACGAGATATCATGCAAATTTTCCATTGAAGCAAAGGTCAAATACCAAGGATGCGAACTGCTTTCGCCTCCTTCAATTATAGAATTCAATGATGTCCAGATAAGAGAGTAGATTTCTGTTATTTTTTTAATGAATTATATTTACGAGAGTTTAATAATACTCCAAACATATTTTAGAGTTGCATTTAATCAAGATATAGCTGTCAAAATTAAAGTTCAAGTACATGTTCTTGTAAATTGAGCTTTTGCTATCACTTTGCGTCTGCCTGTCTGTTGTATATCAAATTTTTACATTTCAATATGGTCAGAAATCACTGCACCAATTGAACCTTAATCTTGATCTACGAATGCTCCTAAATAAATCCGTGTTTTCTTCTGATCGGATGTAATATTTTCCTATATTGACTAAAATATAAAAATGGTTTTCTTTGATGCCACAGTACCGTTTGGTAACAAAAATTTGCAAGAATGATTTAAGGATGGTCCTCGAAAAAGGATTCCTCATTTCGATCTCGGGTTCGGCATATACAGGGTTCCAGTTTATTCAAGGTTTGGTTTAAGCAGGTTTAAACCTTTATTGAATAAGCATAAATAAACAATAATAAGCCTATAAAGCAAAAAAAAAAAAAAAAAAAAAAAAATCAGCTGTAGCTAGGTGAGCAGTTATATGGTTCATGCAGCGAGTCTGCTATTTTTCATATCAAAATGTTTATAAGATCTGGTACATTCTTATTATATTTTTTATTTTATTTTATAGTATATTTAATTTATTTATGCTTTAATGGTGAAATGTATTAGAATTGTTCATCATTCATTGAACTCATCAAATATTAGTAACGCATAATATTTGTATTTTTTAACATTTACTTTTTTATATGAACTGAAAAAATTGTATAGCTCCTACAAAAACCTAATTTTCCCTCCCTACCAAACTCTCCAAACTTTTGCAGTGGCAGTCAAAAGTCATTGACTGAGTTGATTCATCCCTTCCCTCATTGCTATATAGTTTTTATATTATATTGATGAATTTGTTCTTATCTTGAATATAGCTGAAATACTGTTCGCTTGACAATAAGATATAATCAATTAATCAAAATAATAAGTGTGTGTCATCGTAGTTGTTTTGGTGGAGGAATTACACTGACCAGCCTCACATTAAATTTTATTGAGTATGCTTATGATTTAATTTTTATACTACAAACATTTTACAAACTATATTCAAAGGGTTGTGCATATTTAAAAGTTTGTTCCAGATTGTGATGTAGAAATAATAAAAGGAACAACCATTTTACTTTTACTTTTAGGAGGTGGTGGGGTATTTTTATTAGATGAAAAATTCCTGTTTTTCTATATAAAAAAAATTTTTTTTTGTTTCATGTGACAAAAATGTTCTGGCTTGGAGGAAATATATAGTCCCCCCTCCCCCATAAAAGCTAAATGGTTGATTCTTAAGTTATGATTGCCTCAATATTTTTTTAACATTGTAATAAACAGACAAAAGCAAGTTTTATATTTCTATTATTGGTTGTGATATATAATAAGTAGTAAATAATTGTTCATGTAGAATATCAACAGCAGTATTTACTCAGATATTTATTATTGTTTATCTTTATTGATTTTATGCATGTACAGTTCTCTTCTTATACGGCCACTCCCACCAAAGGCCGTCCCTCTTATCAAGCCATAATAATTCAGTTACACAGATGATGCAATACTACTCAATTGACCCCCATGAGAGAGGCCACATTTCTTATCAGGCCATATTTCTGTTGCACCGAGATAAAACAATACTACTAAATTGCCCACCTTGAGATAGGCCACGCCTCTTATCAAGGCCAGATTTCAGATGCACCACTGGGATAGAAATACACAGCTAAATTGTCCCCCTTGAGAGAGGCCATCCCTCTTATCAAGGCCAGATTTCAGATGCACTGGGATAGAAATACACAGCTAAATTGTCCCCCTCAGGTGTCGAGAGGCCACCTTTCTTATCAGGCCAGATTTCAGATGCACTGAGATAAAACAATACTACTAAATTTATTTAACAAATTTAGGTTAATAGCCTTCCAAATCTAGAGGTATTTGAACCGAGCATACAAGCTGTTGTCAGATTAGACAGTATGTTCAATTGTCTTGCATATGATTGAATGATGAAAGATGAATGAAAAGTTATATGACATGACTCTATACAGGATGTTTTAGATGTTAGTGTAATGCTAATTATTTTATTAAAAAGATACAACAAACATCTAATTTTAATTAGATTGAGAATATAACATTTATTGATCGCAATTTTTGTTCGGTTCATGAAGAAATAACCTCAATCAGGTTGTACACACCATGTAACCCGCGTGTAACCTGATTGAGATTATTTTGAATGAACCGAACAAATAATTTCGATCAATCCTTATAAATTAATTCAAACTTTTTTTGTTATGATATTGAAAAATATATTTATTTTTTCAAAATACGGTAAATAATCGGAAATAAATTTAAATAACCCCAAAGGTGCCTCATTTAAATAAAATCACCTGATGACAACGGCATGCGACGCCTTGAGAACGACGTCTATTTTCAGATTCCGTACATTGGAAAATAACCTCAACTTTTTAAAGCAATCAAAACATGTATAAAATGACAGGTGACTCTAAAATTAATTTATATCATATTATTTGTGGAGTAGTCACTCTGACAGAAAAAAAGATAACAAATTCCTAAATTTATTTTCTCTGTAAGTTTTGTTCTATTGCTGTGAAATAAAATTGAGAAAAAAAATCTGTATTTTTAATAGATTTGTACATTATGAAATTGTTTGTAATAAATACTTTTACTCCATTTTTCTTTCAAAAGTGCTTTTGAATCTCTAGTCTTTGTATTTGCATATAACATTAGCATAATTATTATGATCTGAAACTCAATTTTTTTTTACAATACATTTATATTTTCATCTGTAATTTTATTAAAGATGTTTTTTTCTATTGTTTGTTTTTTATTTACATGTTCATCTATATTGATTCTCCAAATGGATTCCGGGGGCCGTCATGGTCGTGATCGTAAGATAATGGATTTATAACTACCTATGTAATCAGTGCCTAAAAGATCTTTTTTCTATTGTTTGTTTTTTATTTACATGTTCAACTATGTTGATTCTCCAAATGGATTCCGGGGGCCGTCTTGGTCGTGATCGTATGGTAATGGATTTATAACTACCTATGTAATCAGTGCCTAAAAGTTGTTTTTTCTATTGTTTGTTTGTTTGCTTAAATATTCACTTTTATTGATAATCAAAGAGTAATCTGGCCACCACTTGTGGCTATGGCAGCATCACGTTTTAAAAAAAGGTTGCATTCAAAATCATAGAACCTCAAAGATAGATGTCACAGTGATTAGAAATCCAAAATACCCTTTAAATATTCCAGCGGTTTCGTTTGTTGTAGTGGTTCAAACCCCAAGATTACTACTGGCCTCTGATTGCATGAGACAGTGTTTACTTCTTTTCTAGAACTTGCCAGAAAAATCATCGAGGGGTTATGAAGTATTTTTCGGTTCTAATGGAATCCAAAATAACTCATGGCAGAGACATTTTAGACTTTTTCAAAAATAAGTCATAGAATTGCCAGAAATGTTCCTCTAGTGAATTGTTATTATTTTTCGGTGCAATTTGAAATCCGATATGGCCGTCCTAGTTTCTGATTGCTGTAAAGTTTGTTACTTGTTCTCTAGTCACCAGTCATGTTTGAAGACTTTTCCTATATGTTCTTAAGAAGGGGTTTGTTACTTTTTAAAGCAACTTGAATTGATAGACACACTTATGAATTCCTTTCCAGTCTTGTCATAAATATTATTCAATGATTTTTATACGCCCGTCTTTAAGACGGGACGTATTATGGTATACCAATGTCCGACTGTCTGTCCTTCCATCCGTTTCACATGTCGCGCTCTAACTTAAGAACCTCTTAGCCAATTCTCTTCAAATTTCACAGTTATTGAAATTGATGGTCTTACGGTCTATACTTTATGGTGAAATTTCGAATTTTCATTCCAGAGTTATGGGACTTTAATCATCAAATTGTAGGCGATTTTTCATATGTCGCACTGTAAATTGAGAACTCCTTGGCCATTTCACTTCAAACTTTTATTGGAATTGATAGTCTTTACTGATTTCTCAAAAAATGTTGTTTTCAATTGTATAAATGTTCCAATTCATGTTTATGGTGCAGCTGTTGGTGAAATTTAGATTTTTCATTCAAGAGTTATGGGAAAGAAAGTCTTTACAAATATTGTATGAATGTTGACGACGGGCGTATCATGTGCTCTTGGCACAGCTGTTTATTAACAAGTGTTATTACTTTTCCCAGCAATTATAAATCCAAGATGCACGTCCTAGTCCATCGTGGTCATGATCATATGGTAGTTGGATTTACAAATACCTGTGCAATCGGTGCCTATCACCACTAACGTTGTGATTTCGACCCCCCTTCATGGTGAGGTGTACTCGATACAACATTATGTGATAAAGTTTGTCAGTGACTTTCTCCTGGTATTCCGGTTTCCTCTACCAATAATACCGACCTTCAGAATATAACTGACATATTGTTGAAAGTGGCATTAAGCACCATAAACCAAACCGTCGTAGTCCCTGAATTACTACGACATTATTGACTTATTCCCAAACTTGGTCAGAAATGTTCTATCTGGATGGGGTCTTTCAGATGTGTTATTGTACTCAAGACAATTTTAAATAAACATAAGTTGAACTGTACATGTTTGTTTGTTTAGATTAAAGACCCAAATAACAGGGGTCCTAAATCTAGACTTTTAATAATTTTACACAGATATATTTCAATAAAATCAGCCTGCATTGATACAGTATCATTGAAAAATTGATCATTTGGTGTTAAACAACAATCACCCACTTAATTAATCAGCTACATTATTATAATTGTTTTTAGAAAAAGTGTGTTTCTGGATATATATGGGAATATCCCCATAACAAACCAAAAGGGAAAAAAACATTAGGAAACGTTTATGTTTATGGTACAATTCATAATATTTATTTATTTCCAAGTAGGTAAAAAAAATTATAATAAATGAATAAATTGCATTATATTATATATAAAGTGTGAAGTATGAATAAATATATTGGGCATTATGTTGTAACAAGCTATTAATAGCTACCTATAAAAATAATGAAGTGAAAAAAAAATAACACAATTTCAGAACAGTTCCAAAATCAAATGGCCAATCGTAGAAACAGAGACACTGCCCCCAACTAGTGGCCCCGTTCGTGTAGGGTAATCTCACATATACATACATTCTGTATATAGCTATTTATACCCCCGCTACCCGAAGGGGTAGGGTGGTGTACTGTTTTACCTCAGTCCTTCCGTCCGTCCAAGATATTTTTCGTCGCATTTTTCTCAGTAACTGTTGATGGCAGGAATCTGATATTTGGTCAGAAGCTTCATATAGGTATACCATATTGTGGGTAGCGTTTTTGGACCCGTCAGATTCCTACTTCCTGTTTGCCGACTTTGTTGATTTTTATACACATTGAACATATATGCTCATTTTTCGTCACATTTTTCTCAGCAACTATTGATGGCAGAAATCTGATATTTGGTCACAAGCTTCATATAGGTATCCCATATCGTGGGAAGCGTTTTTTGACCCGTCATATTCCTACTTCCTGTTTGCCGAAGAGCGGGGGTATCATAAGTGAGCATTAGCTCACAGTTCATCTTGTTTTAAATGATTTCAGCAGCTTGAAAACTATGAATGAAAATTTGAAATGAATGAAAAATATGAATTCTAAGCATTTCTATGTTCCATTTCTATTGTCAAAAACAGTGGTTAGTTCAATGTACACAACCATAGCAACATGTTAAGTTGAAACACATATTGAAAAAAATATTTGTTGGGTACTGCAGTCATTACAGGTAATTCTACCCACTACTATATATATGAATAACATAGATATGCGCCGAATTGGACAGTGCGTAGATCGAATTACCCTCCAGCATTTTAAGTAAATCAAGGACGTATACATATCTCATATACGTCCTTGAGTAAATCAAGGATTTATATAGTATCCTTAAGTAAATTAAGAAATAATTTCAAAATAAACAACAAAACTCAAAACAATGTTTTTAATTTCACTTTTACAACACAGGTATGATTTTTTTTCAGTTATTTAACTGATTTAAGCTATTTTACTCTGATTTTTTTTTCTGAAAGTTGCAGGACATGAGCTGAACAGGTCAAAATGGAGCGTTTGAAAGAGGGTATATATATATATATATATATGGTTTCAGTTATTTCATTTTCTAACCAGAATCATTCCCGACCATATTATGTTTTCACATTTTTTGCATGACAGAAATTTGTAATTCTGGCTATGAAATGTCAATAATGATTTTTGTTAAGACATATACAAAAATAATGTGAATAGACATCGATCACAATAAAACATGGTCAACCCCCAGGAATGTTTCCACTGGAATCAAGGATCCATTAAAACGTCAATCATGATTTTAATTAAAGTCCTACTTGACGCATAATATTAACATTATATAATAAATAACACAAGCGTAGGAGTGGACCGGAAAATAGGAGGAAAACTGTAAGAGGGTGGACTGGAAAATGGGGGCAGCAAGGTTTAGAAGTGGGCCGGAATGTGTGTGTGAGAGAGAAGGGGGGCAGGCTTTCAAAACTGACAAGCCAAAAAGGTGATTTGGCTTCAAAGCACACCATCTTGCTTTCATGACAAAAACTAAGCTTTTTCCTAAATTTTTGCCAAAAAAGTGGGGGATGCAAAAACATAGTTGCCCCCCCCCCCCCCCCCCCCCGGTTTCTATGCCCCTGAATAAATCACAACACCAAGGTACAATATGTTAAATCTGAATGCAATTTGTCAGTTAACACGTGTGTCATTTTGATAATTTTCAGTAATGGGTCACTCCTCGAGTGTCTTGAAGTCGCGTGAACCAAATGTCCTACGTGCTAAAGCTTGAAATGACAATATTTCGTGACGTCAACTGTAGCCAGGGTATATTTATGTCTGCAATCGCCACAATAATCTGGTCTGAAAAAAAAAAAAAAAATGAGTAAGTGATTGATGTTTAACGCCAACTCAACAATTGTTCAGCTATATCTGGCGAGAACAAGCTTACTGTCAGTGAGATCACTATGAAATCCGCTTTGTTCTAGATGATCACCTTTAGTTTGATTTTTATAGTGGCAGCTCACTGAAACAACAGTCCGCGAATAGACATGGCACCCCACGTGCACTCGGACACATTATCCTGATTCCAAGCCAACCAGTATTTGCTCTTCCTCCTTAATGCTGTGTAGTTAGCGGAGAATTAAGTAACAAATACCAATTTCATAGTGTTTGGTTTGACCCAATCGGGGCTCGAACCCACAACCTACCGCACTCGAGGCGAACACGCTAACCATTACACCACCGATGCGGTTAATTAATAATTGATAAGCAGTGTGAAAAAACATTGTTACAGAAACATACAAACATTTCTTTATAAACTTAGTGACGAAAAACAATTATAATGGACATCGCGTGACAAATGTCATGATCATCACATATTATATATATATATATATATATATATCTAATATTAATAGATTTGTATTTGACAAGGTGTGATCAGAAGCTGTAAATCACTTGGCAAGCGAACATTGACAGGAGAAAATACATTACTCATTTTGTCTAAAGCGTAACAGCTTTTACCTTCCTAGCTTGTATAATCAGATGAGTTAACTAAGAGAGTGCATTGACCCTGCTTTTGTATTGTTAGTGTATTTGTAGTCATCCATTTTTGTGTTAGTATGTGGTCTTTTTGAGTGGAAGCAAATATGTGCAGGTGTTTTATCATTTGCTTATCCAATTATCAAGTGAGGAGGGTTGGAATCGCATTAACCGGATTAGCCCGCAATATTTTTTATGCCCGTCACAAGCCAGGAACTGGATTACCAACGCCGTATGTCCTGGTTCTTTTTTGTGTTCAGTGAGTGAAGATGATACGTGGTGGTTCGTTTTGTTGATATTGGTGGAATTGTTGACCATCACTCTTTAAAACAATTCTTTATGCATATATTGAACCGAGAATCATATGCACAGGTCCGTCTTGGTCGGGATCGTATGGTAGTAGAATTTACAACTACCTATGCAATCAGTGCCTATCACCACCACTACAATCCCGCTCAAGGTGAGGTGTACTCGATACAACAATATGTGATAAAGTTTGTCAGTGACTTTAAAAACGTCAGGTCAGTGGTTTTCTCCGGGTACTTCGGTTTCCTCCACCAATAAAACTGACCACCACGATATAATTGAAATGTTGAAAGTAGCGTTAAATATCATAAGCCAGCCATCCGAGAATAGAAATTGTACTTACATACATACTGAACCAGGGAATAGTGGGCATGATTGTCCGTGACAAGGGTCATAACCACAGAAAATACGAGGCCGATCTAAAGAACAGGAACTTGACATGTCCATACCGAGACTCGTCGTAGGAGGCGGTTGGAAGTTGTTAAACTGATGTTGCTTAGCTGTAACGAGATCAAATAAAGATTAAGACATGTATTAAAAGCGAAGAAATGGAATATGTCAATTACTTTCTAGATTCACTTTCAAATATTAGAAACAGCATCGCTGCCGTAATGGTTAGCGTGCTCGCCTCGAGTGCGGTAGATCGTGGATTCGAGCCCCGATCGGGTCAAACCAAAGACTATAAAATTGGTATGTGTTGCTTCTCCGCTAAGCACGCAGCATTAATGAGAAAGAGCAAAGGCTGGTTGGCTCGGAATCAGAATAATGTGTCCGAGTGGAGCGACATGTTTACCCGTGGACAGTTGCTTCAGTGAACTATAGCTCTATAAAAATCCAACTCAGCGTGTTGGTCTAGTACAAAGCGGACCTCATTATCATTTCTTTGAAAATTAACTTGTTCTCGCCATGATATAGCTGAAAAATTGTTGACTTGGCGCTAAGCAACAATCGCCCACTCACTCACTCAAATATTAGAAAGAAATTAAGACATTAAAAGTAAAACATTTAGAAATACACTGTATCAAAATAAACATACCCCGCAGGCACACGAACCCCGGGGTATAGAAATGGGACCGAGAGCTTCTTCGGCTTGAAGGGGCGTCCGTCGGTTGTGCGGAATGTATAAATACACAACCAACCCGTCCTGCGGATGAGACGTAAATAAAACCGAGGTCCCGTGTTGAGAGATTGCCACCCTCTCCGCACGTTAAAGAACCCAATGTAACAGCTCATCATGAGCATTATGTTCATGATGAGTGGTCCATAAGAGACCTGTTGCACTGGCAAAATTATCCGTCCCTACCCATCACCTTTCCTTGTTTCGAGTCCCGTGGCCTTTAAATTTTTAAATATTCTCGTCTTGAATATAGCTGAAAAATTCCTCGCTGGACGTTAAACACCAATCAATCAATCAATCAATCGCAGGCACACGACCTCATATGGGTTTTGTTCATTATTGGGAACCATATTGTGACTAAAATGTAGAGCAGCAATACAAACGCTGTTCATGTACCATTAGAATTATATTGATCTATATATGTTTCCATGGTTGTGACCATTACAGATATGTCAACCCCAAGTGAGTGAATTGCCGACCAGCAAGTGTGGCACCGATAATATGTCACTTGTGTGGGTGATGTGTTTTTTGCCTCCCCAAGTTATTTAAGATACACAATGTAATATGAAACTAAACATGAGAATCTCGTGGGAGGGGGTGGCGCTCAAGTCCAGCCATTATATATTGCTAATGCCGTTTGAGATCATCGACATGATTCTTTACCACCATTTAGGAGGTATGACGAATCTGATAGATTACACGAGCACTACGTATTGCTTTTACTTATTGCTCTCTTACGTACAGAAACAATAAGACTACTTAAGATATCGCTGATCTTGATGAAAAAATAATATGCGCAGATAAAATGTAGCCACTCCGCATAATTTACAGTGTAATTAAATAACGTTTAGTCTCTTATTAAAGACCATTACTAGTATATTGACCTATATATCTATCCATTGTTATCATCATTGTAAAAAAATGACCTGTCTCTTTTTCCTTTTTTATGAGAATTGAAATTACATATTTACCTATATTTGTTCCATGATTATGGATTGAAAACGTTGGAAAATGTTGATTTGAAAACAAAGCTGGTTCTGGTTGAAGAATCTGAAATATATCAGTTTGGATCTGTGAAAGTAATTGATCCTCCATCAAAGACGGCTGTTGATGAGGAGCAGGAAAATGGTGTCTTTCTATTGGTGGAATGTTTGGTGTTGAAGGAACCAATGGATTTGCGTTCTCTCTGTAGTGTTGACTTGGTCGAATTTGATTGGCTAATTCTGGTATTTTGCACACGGTACCACCACATGGTGTAATACAACACCATAACCCTACAAACACGAAGAATATATAATTGATGTACACATGATTGATTGATTGATTGATTGATTTATTTTGTAAATTGGTTAAAATAACCAATAAAACTGACTACCACGATATAACTGAAATATTGTTGAAAGTGGCATTAAATACCATTAAACCAATAGAGTATTTGCACATACGGCATCATTAATTAAGTGTCCCGGATGCACGGCCATATTGGAGGTATCGGAGAGTAAACAAACCCAGAAGTATAATCAGATAATTTGGAGATCGTTTTGTCATTAGTGATGGCGAAATCGTTGGTAAAATTAAAGGAACTTGCTGTAAAATACCAGGATGGACTTGATCCACAAGATAAAGCAAGATATGAAGGAAAAGCTGTTAGGCGGTGAGGACCCCTACGAGATGACAGCATCTATGCTCTCCGAGGATAAACATATTGCGCCGAGCGCGAACATTTTTGGGCTATATCGTGTGAAAATCACGATTTTACGCCAAAAAGTCATATTTTTTCCAATCTTAGGGGGGTGCGCCCCCCCCCCCCCCCCCCCCCCCCCGGATCTGCCCCTGCGTTACTCCGTTAGAATGATGTAAGATGACGTCACTCACTGCACTGTAAATAGTACCGATAAACTACTGTCTAGAGGTCGTTTCAATTTCATTTTATGGTAAGGGTTATGCTCACTATTACAGACCCTACCGTGATTGTGAAATGTAGAATAGGAATAAAAGCAGTGTTCCTGTACTCAGGGTCGGCCTTAAGCCAATTGGAACAATTGCTCCTAATTGGGCCCCGTGCTTCGGCTGTTCAAGTATACATGTATATACAAAACAACACACTGCAAATTTTAGAGAGAGCAGCATTGGGTCCTGCACCTCATAATTAAGGCAGGTCCTGCATGTACTTTTATTTGTGCCTAAGTGTAATATTATACAATTAATTACTTTTAATGAGGTGGATACAAGGATTTCATCGAATTGAAAGTCATTAATTCTTTTATTATATGACACATTTTATATGTTTCTTTCACCCTTAAAATAAGCTTTGATCACGACATTTTCTTTTATTTACCTTGTTGGAATGTTATATTCACCTCGCGTGACGTCACATGAGGTGATTATTATAGTATTATTACGTGATGGTTTTCATATTGGCATAGCTATAGGTCCGAGGCCTGCTGTATTGGCCTGAGGCGCAGCCGAACGCCAATACAGCAGACCGAGAACCCATAACTAGGCCAATATGAAAACCATCACGTAATGATATCTTTATTAATTAACAAGTCCAATATTTCTCGGAACTTTTCCTTGCAGTTGTCGAAACGTCTAGCGGATTCCGATCTAGCTGTTATTGGACTGACTGGAATTGGGCCAATACGGAAAATATCCGTATTGGACTGGTTTTTGCCGTATTGGCCAAATGAAAGTTTTTATATTGTATTATTTGATCATATAAAGGCTAATAAATCAAAGTCAATTAATAAAATGTTTTATCAAAGATCGTTACTAGGGGCGTCAGCCAATCAGAAAAAGACATTATCTGAAGTCATCTTGGGTTAATAAATCTTTGTATCCACCTCATTAAAAGTCATTAATTGTATATCATTACAAAATGATTTTTTACTCTTTATTTCATTGGTTTATAATTTATCACCTAACATTCCATTAATCTTTGAATTGTTGGATTAAAATCCATATTGACTCTCTTTCACTTTCACTTTCCATTGCATTATGTATGACGTCATAATGAAGTGATTAATTTCATATTGACTTGGTTTCACTTTCACTTTTCATTTTAATGTAATAAAACAATTACAGTCTTTTGTATCGGTCAATAGGAGTTTTTATGGATCTTAGAAATCAATATTCACCTCAGCCTAAAGGCTTCGGTGAATATCGTTTTTAAGGTCCACAAAAACTAGTATTGACCTCAACAAAAGACTATAATTGTATAGTATATCATGTTCATTTACATCCATATCATTTCTTACTAATGACCGATTTAATTAAAATTCGTATGATAAAATCTGACCTCCTTATCCATAGAAAAAGCAAGTAATTGCCTTAATTATAAACTTTCAAAATTAAGCAAAGATGACTGTTTTGAATGAAAGGTCAATATTTGACTGCATGCCGTAAACGGGCAATATCAAACTGCCTGAACAATACGAACAAACCTGGACTGCAATGTTTCGTTGGTCCACATGTTTTCATACAGGGTCCATGTTCTCCTGGAAAGGGTGCTGGACACTCTACATAAATATAAAAAATTACTAATTATCATGCATTCGAATGTATCATTTCATGCAAAAAACAACATATACATTTAACAGGTTTTGGTGAGAGCCCTGTTTGTTGTATTAACGTTTGTCTTGTTATTTTGTTCTCATGTTGGAAATATAGATGACAATATTTGTAGGTTTAAGTGACAGCCGGAGACTTTGAGCCGTAATGAAAGGGGGAGGTTTGGCGCTTTAAAATCTGATTCAACCCACCATTTCTTTAGAAATGCCTGTACCAAGTCAGGGTAATTACGGTTTTCACAGTTTTCCGGTTGTTGACTGATTTTGTCTGTTTATATACTTATGAGTTTTGACTTTCCCTTTGTTAGATTGTTCGGAGTTCGGTAATTTTGTTATTACCCTTATTATACCAGTAATTGATAATAGTTTTTGATGACACCAGGTTTGTGAGTGGGAAAAAAGGATGTTGCGTTTATCAATTATAAACTAAGAGTATATCTGTAGAGTGTGTTTTTACTCAATGTTATTCTTTGAGGGGTAATAATATATTTCATTTCACGTCTGATCCCAAACAATTCCTAATGTTTCAATATCTCTCCCTTATTCTCTATTCCCTACAATAAAATACTCGTCTTCTCAGAAGCGAAAATGAATAAATTTGTCCGAACAAGCAATTCCCGGGACCCCCCTAAAACATGTTGTCCCCCCTCCCGCATCATTCAAGACCTAGTGGAGACTATGAAATCAAGAGTAACAACAACATACCTTTAATTTTCACATGAGTTTGAGGTGGATTGTCTTTAATATAAACTTATAAACATCCAAATAAATGTTTCATAACTGTAGAATGTATTTATTAATTACCAATTATATAACATTACATGGAATGGATTAACTCTAAAGAAAGAACTCAATTGTAAAATCTTTAAAGTTAATCCATAGATAGTTCGTCGTCACAGAAAACTTCGTCATGTGACTTTGGATTTTTGGACAGATTGTTTAATGGACCTAGTGTGAGGCCAATGCCAGATTTACCTAGAAGAGGCTTGGCAGGTTAAAGCCTAGGGCATAACAACTTAGGGGCCTCTCTTCGTCTTAATCTGGCAAATTTGTCTGAGGCATATGCCTTCCGACAGTGACGTCACACAACTCGCCCTTGGAATAATACGTAAGTGAGTACGTAAGTGGTGTACGTGTGAATGACGCAACAATGCTTACATGCAAATGACAACTTGCAAGTAACGTGTGGTCGTCGGTGACCCGTTGCAAGGAAAACTTTCCCTACAATATCAACTGTCACGTCCGTATGACCATTTCAACGCCACCACCTTTTAAAACTGCATGATTTATTGCATGTCAACGTGTTCTCTCATGAACATACAATATAATTTTAAAAGATAAATACTGCCAACTTGTACGACGTTAAACAACAGTCAAGCGATCGATCAAAACATAAACAACATGCTATAATTTAACATAAATGCAAAATGGTGTAATATTGAAATAAATGGTTTTTGTACTTACTTGAATGCACTGTATAAAATAACCAAAACAATATAAATTTTCGTATCATTTTTTCCACTTACAATTTGATATTCTTACCTAATTAATATTCATAAAACATGTTTCATTGTGGTAAATAATTAATTATGGTAATTAATAATTATGTACTTGAAAATATAGTAAAATTTTATGAATATTTATGCTTTCTTGTAGTTGTTGATGTCTAGTTGTTCTTTCTCCTTAATGCTGCGTGTTTAGCGGAGAAGCAACAAATACCAATTTTATTGTCTTTGGTTTGACCCGAGCGGGGCTCAAACCCACGGTGTACCGCACCCGAGGCGAGCACACTTACCATTACACGTCCGATGCGGCTGAAATCGAAAATCTTTACGTATACACATATAAACATAAACATCTAATTAACATTAATTTATACCTTTACAACAAAAAATAATAATAAGTAATTTGTCATGTTGAATTTTTTTCTTAGCAAATATACAAATCTATTTTTTTTTAATGACATTTTATAGAACATGAACACCTACTGATCACGATCCCAAAACATGATGTATGATTTTCTATCCTGGGAACATTTTGATCTGTGAAAAGAAAGTCTTAGTAATATTTTTACAACGGTTTTCCAGAGTCAAACAACAGGCAGTTGGTTTTTTTTTTTTCAATTTTATCAATAAAATATGCATCTACAACGTATATGAACCCGTTTGACATGCTTCGTTGTGAAAAAAAAACGCCTTTATGAACTATGCCCCATTTTCCTAATACAATGTATCTACTCTATAGATGCACATTTTATTGATAAAATTGAAGAAAACAAATATCCTGGACCCAAGTGCCTGTGAGTCAAACGGTTAAACAATCGAACGCGAAGCAATGTTGTAACATAAATACATTTGTACATTCTTTTCCTTTGATCTTTCTATAGTTTATATGGTCCGTTGTTGAACTTGTGATTAACCTAACCAAATGATTAGCCAAAATTAGGTGATGGCGCCCCCCCTAAAATTGGAAAAGATATGATTTTTTTCACACGTAATACCCCAAATATTTTCACGCCTCCCTCCGCTCGGCGCAACTATTTTAAGTGCGCTCTCCTAACTTGAAATCCTGGATCCGCCCCTGCTGTGCTAGTTAAGTTATGAGGCCCCTTACTTGGGCCCTGAATGTGGCACACTCCCATAGACTATCATCTCTTATCATTATATCTGGAATCGCTCCGAAACAGAACGCCTTCAAATTTAAAGTTGCATCACATAAGCAAAAATCCATCGTAAATATTTGTTTGACAGGAAGATGGGCCTCCTGGTCAACGAGGCCCTGTGCTTAAGCACACTTAAGCACAATGGTAAATTCGACACTGACTATGAAATAATACTGGCAGATCTATACGAGATATTACATATTTTAAATCTGAGCTGAAGGTTTAGTTCTCCCACAGAGCCATGCAATAATCACCAACCTAGATGTGATAGTGCATAGCTTCATGTTACAATTCATTTATACCACGTTTTTCCGGGTTAAAGGTTAAACAATCGAGCGCGAACAATATTATATTACATACATGGCGTCTGTATTATGGTTTTCTGTTTCGATCACGGGAGAAGTCACTTCATACATAAAAATATATAAAAGATATATCACTAGAATGGGACGACTTTTACAGAATTTTTAAACATATGATTGGGTCGTAAATTTTCCATCTCAATATATCAATGAATGGGGATTTTTTAAGCCATGATATGATATGTCAATTATTAATATATATATACAGGTCATATTTCTATAACCCGGGGGCACGACGCGCGACTTCTTTGTTGTCAAAACTAATTCTTCTAATGTTATATTTTTACATGATAAGGTGCAAAATTGATCTACATGTACATGTATATGTGTATATTTTGGATATAAGTCTAACATATACATGTATATCAATCTAATTAAAATTAGATCTCCGCACTTGCCCCCTATTTTCTATCGCCGCCGTTGTAGCTCCCACGCGGCGAATATAAAACACCGATAGAAAATAGATTTAATATATATGAACGGGTCACCAATAACTGGATGGAGTGAGTAATTATGTCTCCCCTTCGAACGAAGGGAGACATATTGTTTTAGTCTGATTTTTTCTTCTACTTCTTCCGCTTCTTCTTCGCTTCTTCTCAGCGAAGGTTGTCCGGACCATAATTTGTTTGTCTTTCCAGATAGGTCAATGATCTTTGGTCTGTGGGTGCATAACCATAAGGCGGCATGTCGCGTACCGTAATGACCTTCGTGGGACCTTGACCTTTGACCTCAAGGTCAAATAATTGTTTTTAGGGGAGACGTAAGTTTTAGGTATTTAAACAGTTCTTCCTAGTTGTTATAACGCACTTGAGCATTTTTTCAGCTATCATGACGAGACCAACAAGCGTACTTTAAATGTATGAATGGGTATGGTTTACACACCGAGTATAATGAATGGGTATGGTTTACACACAGAGTGTAATGAATGGAGATGTTTTTCAAACGCCAACCCCACCACCATATCAAATTTTAATTTTAAGAACTGTCTGTGGTTTCGATGGTACTCCATGAAGTTGAATATTTTTGTCTTTCTTTTTGTTTAATTTGCGGCGTAAAGCACAGTCTGCTTACTACTTAATCATGTAATTTTATATACAAGGTTCTAACAGTAAAACCTGCTTAACAGGGAACCTCGACACCTCTGTACAACAAACCACTGTCTATAAAGGGCATTTTCATTTTCTACCATAACTGAATAAAATATTTAATGTGAACCTCTATGTAAAGGACACCTGGTCATAAAAGACACTTTTTGCAGGTCCCTTGGCTCTCCTTTAAAGGGGCGGATCCAAGATTTCAAATTAGGGGGGCGCACTTTAAAAAATTGCGCCTAGCGGAGGGAGGCAGGCGCGAACATTTTTGGGGTATTTCGTGTGAAAAATCACGATTTTACGCCAAAAAATCATATTTTTTCCAATTTAAGGGGGGCGTGCGCCGGGTGAGCCCCCTGGATCCCCCCTGCTTTCTAGTCAGGTTTGACTGTACATCTAATCCACTTTCAATGAAATAGCAATCCTGATTACGGTTGGTTTGGTTTATGGTGTTTAACGCCACTTTCAACAATATTTCAGTTATATCGTTGCGGTCAGTTTTATTGGTGGAGGAAAGCGGAGTAGAAAAAATAAAATAGCATTTTATTACCACGCAATTAATTTCCTATATCACTAGCTTTTGACTGTGTGCGTCATGTTAAAGAGTCATTTTCTCTACAATTTTTCTACAGTGAACACGTGTAAGACGATTCGGTAAAATAATAATTACTTCAAACTACAAGGGAATACACCAATTTATAATGTTATATATGACAATATTTATAACCCTCTCGTCAAACAAATCATAAAATTGACAGATTTTTACGATTGGTTTTTCACTCATTTGTTTATGATCGATTTGTTTATGACGTTTGGGGAACGTCAACAACCGTTATTATTACCGGGGATTTCAATGGTAGGAAAGGCATAATGACCAGTACGTGACAGCCTTACGTATTTCGAAATACTTACTATAGTATTTGGTTGTATCCCATTCATGGGATGGCGATAATTGATGGTAGAAATGTACTGGAGTCGCTCTAATGTTTTCCTGGCCGCATTACTTTTAATTAGGGGATTGTGCTGCAACCATTTGACAAGGTCAAGATTCAGAACGGTAAGGAATCTATAGATTTAGTTATCATCTATTTTATCTATTAAGAAGAGTTTGGAGATACCAAAGGGTTAAAATCAGAATCCATAATTCTGAGGACAGACACCACAGTAGCAAAATAAAAAGGACACACAACTATCTACAAAACACTACAGATAAAACTAAAGATCGAATAACCGTTAGATTTAACATAGGCTAAAAAAATAGGTCGATCAATTACAAATCGTTGACTCTTGAATACGACGCTTTTTTTCATTGTACAAAGCTGTTTCATTGAATATAAGAAAAATATATTTCCTTCATCAATAGAATTGACCTCCACAATGTAATTGCATTATTGCTCAAAGTAACGTGAAACACTCCTAACCATTTTATTAAATTGTTATCAATTGATACCGAAATGTAGCTATATCATAACAATCTGAAATATATTGCCTTAAAAGGGACACGAGGTTTAAAGAGTGAGTGATTGTTGGTTAGCGTCAAATAAGCAATTTGTCAGATACAAAATGTATATCATGTCTAACCGCGGATTGTTGTTTCAGTGAGTTATCACTAATGAAAATTCAGCTAAGCATGTTGGTCTAGAACAAAGCGGACATCATCATCATTTCGTCAGCAATCCACGGGTAGACATGTCGCTCCCTTGGACACATTTTTTTGATTCCGAGACTACCAGTCTTTGCTCTTTCTTCTTACTGATGTGTGCTTGGGGAACAACGCATATCAATTGCATACTATTTGATGTGGTCCGACGTGGGCACGAACCCACGATCTGCCGCACTCGAGGCGAACACGCTAACCATAACACAAACGATGGGGTTTGATGGAGAAAATGGAGAAACATGTTTGTATGCGGATATTTCGTTTTCGTTGATATTTCCACATTGAATGACATAAATTATCTTTCTCTTTACAGGGACAGGGACAGGGACAAAATTTTAACAGTCGTGCAATTCTTAACAATTTAACTTGGAGGAACAAAAGGGTCTATAATGCAATAGCTCGTGAATTAATAAGACGACAGTTGAACATCCGGACACGTGGCCAAAATTTTGTATCTCGTCCAGTAACAGTAGATCTTTCAAATAATGTTTTCAATCAACAAAACACACTGTCAAACACACAAACAGTAAGACAACCATTTCAAGATACGAACACAATTAGTCAGTACACCAGACAATCATTTATGGGAAACCGTGATATTAATGGAACACCTTTTCAACTGATATCAACAAATCTCCAATCGAACGCACCGACGAATACAAATCAATTGCAGCAGACGCAGAATGCAGGCGGATTTGGTTCAGTTACCTCAAATGTACAACAATCAGTAAATAACATACAATCTGGAAGAAAATTTGGAAGTATGATTACTTTAGGGAGGAATGGTGGATTCGTGTTTCAAGCACAAAATGGTGTCCGTTTAAAACTGCCAAGTAAATCTGGCAGTCTGTCAATAAGATCACGTGGTAATGGAATCGATTTTAATTACCTAACACCGCCACCTACTACCACGCCTCAAAATGAGGAAGAAGAAACCGAAATTTGAAGGAGCAGGGAAGAAATAAAGAAATTAATTGATGGATAATTGAGGAAATCCCTTGTGTTGGTCACGGACCATCACACACATACCGGTATATACTGGTTCCTGACTGCCGTTAATTTGTTTGTTTGTCTGTCTTGTTTTTTTTACATGTACCGATGTCGTGTGAATTCAAGCTACCATGCTACTTTTTATCGTTCGGAATAAAATTTTCTTAAACATTGGAGGTGTTCCAAATGGTTGTTGGTCGAAATACTTCCATGGAGTTTAGGAAATAATGTCTTGTAATAGTGTAGAAACAGTCGGAACTAAGATTAAACAGGATGACAGTGTTCATTATATTGAAGTTTAATTTTATCCCCAAAATGACATTTATTGTACCCATTTTCCAAAACCCTTGCATTTATTTTTTTCATTTTTTTTGTCTTGTGTACACACGTGTTTGTATTTTGTATCATTGTTTGAAATATAATGTTACCGAAGTATCTTATTCTCATGGTTTTGTGTTCTGTCGTATTTCTGTTATAAATACGAAACAATAATGAGCTAATTTATCATAAAATAATGAGCACATTTGTAATAATGTAATGAGCGCATTTGTCAACAGACAAAATAATGAACACATTTGTCTTAAGGCCAAATAATGAGCACATTTGTCATAAGGCCAAATAATGAGCACATTTGTCGCAAGGCCAAATAATGAGCACAGTTGTCATAAGGCCAAATAATAAGCACTTTGTCGCAAGGCCAAATAATGAGCACATTTCCATAAAGCCAAATAATGCGCATATTTTTCGCAAGGCCAAATAATGAGCACATTTGTCATAAGGCCAAATAATGAGCACATTTGTCTTAAGGCCAAAAAATGAGCACATTTGTCGCAAGACCAAATAATGAGCACATTTGTCCATAAGTCCAAGTAATGAGCACATATGCCAAATAATGAACGCATTTTTCATAAGGCTTAATCATAATGAGCACATTTGTCGTAAGGCCAAATAATGAGCACTTTTGTCGTAAGGCCAAATAATAAGCAGATATGTCGTAAGGCCAAATAATGAGCAGATATGTCTAAGGCCAAATAATGAGCACTTTTGTTGAAATGCAAAATTATGACCACATTTGTCATTTAGGTATGGTTTGGCTTATGGTGTTTAACGCCACGTTTAACAATATTTCCGGTGTATCGTGGCGTTCAGTTTTATTGGTAGAGGAAACTGGTCGCTATTCACTGACAAACTTTATCACATTATATTGTATCGAGTACACCTCGCCACGAATGGGGTTCGAACTTGCAACTTTAGTGATTATAGGCACTGATTGCACATGTAGTTGTAAATCCAACTACCATACGATCACTACCACGACGATACCCATTTGTCATATAAGACCCAAATATTAGCACATATGCCAAATAATGAACACATTTGTCATAAGACCAAAAAGAAAGCAAATTCTAACATGACGTCCTTCATTGGCCATATAAATAATACTGTGATAAAACTCCCAACATAATTTAATTCGCACATCGCACATGCGTATTGACGAACAAATTATAAACATCATTGCTAAGTTATTCTATGTAATCATACAGGACCGTGGTGCGTACAAACATAAAAATTCACGAATTGTTTCTTGATATATATTTTTTCCCGAAATAAGCATTGTTTCCGGAAAAAATATATGGTTGTCTTAATACATTTCCTTTACTGACTTCTACTTTAAAATATAAATTAGATTTTTTTCTACTAGAATCGAAATAATTTATGCAAGCCATAATTTGTATAATTTGTGTAACCTTATTTTTGTTGCATTATATCACCCGCTCTCGCTAGGGGTAAAACATTACGAAAATAAGGTTACCCATGTTAAAACTGGATACAAACTATGGCTTCCAGGAAATATTTCTTAATTTAAAAAAAAATATTAAATAAAAAAAAAAATCAGAAAATTAAGATTTTTTTTTATGTCTTGCTAACGGTCCCGAAAAAGTACTGTAGTTAGGTAGACAAGTATTATAAATTAATTTTAGAGTCACATGTCATTTTATACGTGTTTTGATTGGTTTAAAAAGTTTAGTTTATTTGTCAATGAACGTAATCTAAAAATTGACGTCGTTCTCAAGGCGTCGCGTGCCGTTGTCATCATGTGATTTTCGTTAAATGAGGCACCTTTGGGGTTATTTAAATTTATTTCCGATTATTTGCCTTATTTTGAACAAATAAATATATTCTACAATATCATAGCAAAAAAAGTTTGAATTAATTTATAAGGATTGATCGTACTCATTTGTTCGGTTCATTCGAAATAACCTCAATCAGGTTATACACAGCTACGCGGGTTACACGGTGTGTACAACCTGATTGAGGTTATTTCTTCACGAACCGAACAAAAATTGCGATCAATCCTTAATTATTTTTATTTTTACCTAGAATATACAGGACAATGATGTGACTTCACAATGTTTGTCCAAAAATGACAATAAAAACGTCATGGTATGCACTGAAAAATAAGGTATGTTAATATATATACTAGTATATATATATAGCGGAAACAAAGGGAACAGTACAAAAACTATAACAATCCAGCGAAACAATAGATCATCAATTCAATAAATTTAACACACACCGGAAACCACTAACACGCTCACAAACCAACACAACAAAAAATAATCGACGAAATGATATCAGTGATGGGCAATTGCCATTCTCTATCCAGAGTTGTCGTTCCTGCTACGTTACATAACATCTCTGTCAACGCTCATTTTACAAGATTTTTTTAAAATTTAGAAACAATAAAAAAAAAAATGTACTTAAAATTGTTTTAATTATTGTAAATATCAATAAAGATGAAAATAAATCACTCGTTTCAAATCAATTCTCTCATCAAAATGATTTTCCCCCATTTCTTGGAGAACTATTTTGCGGAGGTAAAAATTAAAAAGTTAAAAACGATCACAAATCATTTTTAAAGAGATTTGATTTGAAATGAGTGATTTATTTTCATCTTTATTGATATTTACAATAATTAAAACAATTTTAAGTACATTTTTTTACTGTTTCTAAATTTTACAAAAATCTTGTAAAATGGGCGTTGACAGAGATGGAGTGTAGTGTCGCAGGAACGACAACTCTGGATAGAGAATGGGGCAATTGCTTCACTAGATGACATAAATAGGAGGTGTGATGAGTGTGTATTATGGGGGTCAGTGAGCGGGCATATAGGGGTGGTAGTATAGTTGGCAGGGCAGGGCGTAGTTTGCACCAGGAAGTGTGGAGTGGTTTTAGGAGTAGATCGGACAGCCATGGTGGGCAGGTCTTAGGAGGGGACTGAAAAGTGGTTGTTTTATGTCTTGATCGGACAGTGGGGAGAGGCGAGTTTTCAAAACTGACAAGCAGAAGAAAAATAAAAAGAAAAGGAAAAACTCATTTTGGATGGAAAGCATACCATTGTACTACCATATACCTATACCATAATTTATTTATTTTTACCTTCCATACTTTAATTTCAGCTTTTGGAAGAAACTAAAAAAAATATATAAAAAAATAGGAACATACAAAAAAATGTATATTGAAAATAAAAATAAAAAATGAGGAACAAGTATTATCATACTTCCGCATTTTTTTTTTTACATTTTATAATTTATTATCTAATTTCGCTGAAATTTTCGCCTACAAACGTAAAATATTCTGAGATTTTCTCCATAACTTTATATAATTTTTAATTGGTATGTTTCACCTCTTCACGATTTAAGCATATTCTTGAATTATTGCAGTTAGGGTTATAGTTTTTAACGCCACTGTCAATAATATTTCATTCTTGAAGTTAAAAAATACTATAATTGCATAGTGGTTTATCACGTTGAAATTAAGATTATGGGGTTTAAATGGTGAATTTAAAAAAATCTTAAATAACAAAAATTATACTAAGATGATACGGAAAAACAATTTCAAAACATTTTGCGTTTGTGAGAGAAAATTCCAGCAAAATTGGTAAAGAAATCGGCGAAGGACATTTGAGCGAATTGACAGGACAAAGGAACGAAATAAAACGGAAATAAGAGCGACACCATGTAACCCATTTGAGCGAAAATTTAATATTAACCCATTTGAGTGAGAATAAAAACTCTTCCGTTAGCCAGACATCAAGTCCGTTATTATGCCCTGTTCACTACAGGGAGGTGGAAGTAGGGTTTCAAGCAGATTATTGTTTTGTTTCATTTATAAAAGTTCAACGCTATTTTAAAAGTTTAAAGCAAATATATACATGTTCAAAGATAAGATGATAGTCTTATAATTCCGTTCAATTGTACTGTTCACGCGAAATTTCATCACTAACATACTATTCTAACATGACCTCACTCTTTCCCTTTGTTAAAAAAAACCCAGAATTATTTCTTCGTATTATCTCATTAGCACATGCGCCGATGAATGTGACTAACGTTTCCATTGGTAGCATAAATTGTGACCCGAATAATGCCGATAGAGGGCGCAGTATTATTCAAGTTACATAAATTGTGTGCGACATTTTCCGCAAGCGTAAATATAAATTCCCGTCTTCCAATCAAAGTATACTACCGTATTTGTACTCTTAGACATATCAGAATCGAAATAAATCATGGAAGCCAGAATGTGTTTTGAGCTTTAACATGGATTGGCGGATATTAGTAAATTTTATCCCTCGCTTCTGGCTCGGGATAAAATACTAATATCCGCCAATCCATGTTAAAAACTCCCAATACATTCTGGCTTCCATGATTTATTTCTTAATTGAACCATATCATGTAGGTGTTTATCTGAAACCTGTAATACTTGATGCTGATATTACAGAATATTTCCTTCAATACCGTCATGGCTGCCAGTTCATAATCCACATGGACAATAGCAGGATTAAACTGTAATCCATTACCAAAGCATAGTGTGACAATAGTTGACATGCAGTGACGATAAACATTTTTCGATTTTCAAGACAAGACAAATAATAACGGAACCTAGTGACCATTCTGGACCGTTACCTTTATGTCCATGTTAATTAAATGATAACAATTAGTCGACTAAAACAAAGTCATGTAATACTTTACAGGTGAGTACAGGTAGACGTTGTGAGAGTCGGTCAATATGTGTCCTCAAAGATCTAAGGGTTAATTGAAATTGTGTCGCTGAAATGTCCACAGAGTAAAAAAAAATTTCTTAAATGTCCATCGCCCCAAGAAATAACCTCTGTATGATTTATGGAAAAATCCTAATTTTACATCAAATATAAAGGAAAAAATCTGAAGTGACGAGCAACTATGACCACTTACTGTACATAAAACAGACATATTATACTGATGTGCACATTTTTTATTTGACCACTATTGTCCATTTTGTACATATTTAGTTGTAAAACACACGTGTGATGCATTATATCACAACGCCTCTAGCATCCTGTTAAACACAGACATGTTAACAAAGCTGCAAAAATATAATAATAAAATTAGGTCTCCGTATACTTACTTCCCTTTAGTCCATATTAATGTCATTTTGTAATCGTATAAAAACCACCATTGTGACATATGGAAGTGTAGATAGCCAAACTAATTAAACCATGCATATACATTGTAGCCCCGAAATAATGTATTTCTGGACGTTTTTACTTAACGTTTAGTTTTATTTCTAAAGTATGAATAAAATGCAAAATCCCCCCAAATAAAAAAAAAAGGAAAAAAATTAATAAAAAAAAAAGAAAAAAAAAAAGAACAACAAAAATAGTAAAAAAATAAAAACGAAAAAAAAAAAAAAATAAAATACCACACAGTTGGAAGAATTCCAAAATCTAATTTATATACAAATCAAAGAAAAACAGAACAGACAGAATATATATATATTAAAAAGTCAAATGCAATCCGTATGCTGGTACATATAAAAGAAATTAGTAAATAAAGAACAAGACGGATTTTTCACAACATTCTTGTACTAACGTTTTCACTGCTGTTGCAGATCTTCAGGTACAATGTTTATAAGTGTATATATGACGTTAACAATAGTGTGACGTTAACAATATAAAGGGAGACTATGATGTTACGTTTTCACCCTCTGTATCAACTTTATAAAGTGACTTTTTAAGAAGAAGAAAAGAATCTTTATTAATTAATATTCTTAAACCTACGTTAAATGATAAATGACTTTAAAGATTTTCGTTAATCCTACAATGACTTTAAAGATTTTTATTAATCTTATAATAACTTTAAAGATGTTCATTAATTTTATAGGTAATATATTTTACGCGCGAAAACGTAACATCATAGTCTCCCTTTATATTGTTAACGTCACACTATTGTTAACGTCATATGTACACTTATAAACATTGTACCTGAAGATCTGCAACAGCAGTGGGAGTGGATGTAGTCGAGTGGTTTAGGGCGCTGGACGTAAGGCTAAGCGAATGGTGCTGTAGTGTATCAATGGTGTGGGTTCAAATCCCGTCGAGGGAAGAAGAAAAATTTGACAGCTCTAAAATCTAATTCTAACACTGTTTGGTTTAATTTTCAGACGTATATATATATATATATATATATATATATATATATATATATATATATATATATATATATAAGGGACCATCATGACCGAGATCTTATGGTAGTTACATTTACGTCTACAGATGTATTCAGTGCCTATCGTCTTGAAAGTGAAAAATTCGTTCCCAAGTGGCAATGTCTGCGCAATAGAAACTTATGCGATTACGTTTGTCATTGACTAGAAGCAGTTAGGTTGTTTTCCTCTCTGAGTACAGCAGTTCATTCTCCAAACAAAACTGGAACCACGGTATAACTCAAATGTCAAATTCACTTGTACAATAAATTTCAAAATACGTGTACTGGTCAGTAATCCATGATAAGAAGTACATAAACTGCTACCAGTTGCATACGGACGACAGTAAAATATTGTTACATATATTCAGGATCCTCAAACTACAGAGACTTCTTTGATTTTAACATCATCGGTTGTTCTTGACAATTTTTAATCTGCTTTCAGATATAGATTCCAAGGCCGACATTGAGTGTAACGCATCAGCTACCGTAATCATACGTTGTAGCCTGACACCTCAAAGGGCACCAGTGAATCCCGCCAAGTCGCTCCACCATTTCAAGAATAGAACTATCCGCTCCCCTCAAGGAGACATATCAGGATCAGATATTACGCTAACATTACCATTTTGTGTATGGAATACTTCCTATGAATTAGTTCACAAACTTGTCATCGTTAGCGTTAGTAGTATGTATTAATTGTTCCGACAGTGCAGTATATTTTGTTTTTCATTTTATTTTGAATACAAGATCTTACACTTTTTATTTTGCTCATTTGATAGCAATAACTGTTAAAAGTAGGTGTTATAGTTAGGGTTATTGTATTTAGCTTTCAAGAAAAAATTGAAGATACCAAAGGGGTAATCAAAAATCGTAAATCCAAGAATGACAGGCAATACAATGGCCAAAGGAAAATGGACAAAAGGACAAACAATGATCCTCAAAACATTACAAGGAAAACAAAACAAAACGAACACCAGGGGTTAATCTAGCATAAAATATTATACGGGATTTTAACCATTTTATGCAATCCATGTCATACACGATGTACTTTAGTCGGAATCACATTTGCTACGTCGTCAATAAATATACGAACACTACGTCAGTTATTATAGGCATGCATCAATCGACAACATTGTTCTTATAGCTTACATTGATTGCAAATAGGGATGTTCTGATCGTTCGGTTTGCTTCGGTTTGGCAGATTAACATAACTGATTCAGTACATTACAAATCAAAATAAGTTAGGACACCAGATAACAAAATATAAGTAAGAAACCAATAGGGAAATCAGAAGCCGTAAATAGAAGGACAGAAAATGCTATGGCAAATATAAAAAAAAAACAAAAAAAAACGGAAAAGGAATGATCTACAAAATACTGCACAGAAAGATAAATGTTGAGCATCACGAAGCCCACTGATGAAAGGGATGAACTCAAGTGCGGAAGGATAAGCAGTTTTTCCTCAATAGCGGCAGCCGTCTTGTAATTATTCTTGCTTGTAAAACAAATTAATCACATAATTACATCCAACAATTTCTAATTTTTAATCATCTATTGATAACACAATTATACTTTTGCAGATTTGGAATTACACGTTTTAGAACGGAATGCACCAATTCTAGATCCTTAATCCAATGAGCTCGCGTGTGATAGTCATAGGGTCATACAACTTTCGTTTAGACTATATTACAATGTGTATGTAACACTGCATGCAAACTGAAAGGGGGGGGGGGGGGGGCACACTTAAAAAAAATGCGTCGAGCGGAGGGTGGCGCGAAAATTTTTGGGGTATTTCGTGTGAAAAATCACGATTTTACGCCAACAAATCATATTTTTTCCAATTTTCTGCGATTAAAGACGTCAAGTAAACAAATTTCAGAATTCTTCAAATAATTTAACTAAATAATATATTACAAATAATTAAGTATAACCTTTGCTATTTCTTATTGCTCTTCTAGGAGCGGAAGCAATCTTGTTATTTTTGTTTTCGAGCGCATAATCAAAATGGCCGAAACTTTCCATTTCTCGGTTTCTGTAACAGCCAAGAAATGTTTTACCATATTTCACACTGTTAAGAGGGAGATATTACATTAAAAATGATAAAAAACAAAGTAATTGTGCATAGTAATATATTAGACAATAAAATAAATAGTTCAATAAAAAAAGGAAGGCCTTCGAGTGTGAATAATTATTATGCACATTATTTGTTTTTAAAGGTCATTTTTGCAATACATTGAATATTGGATTAAAGAGTTAACCACTGTTTCCCTATTGTGTCTTCCGATGAACATGTCTACTATCTAACATTTAAATGATGTAATGACCATCTCTGTTTTAAGACAAGTATTATGCATATGACAACATTTGACACACAAAAGCAATATACGCATATGTATAAAGATTAGGATTAGGACTTGGCGTTCTTTACAGCAACGCTGCACATCCAGTTTTTTTTTATGAGGGGTGGCATGTAGCAAACACTTGGGGAGGCTTGAGGCCACACAACTAGTTTATAGTTTATAGGCGTGGATAAACTAGTTGTGTGGCCTCAAGCCTCCCCAATTGTGAAATGCAATATCATTTGTTTAGCATTATAAATAGTCAGTTAGTAGATATTGCGAAATTTCATCGTCAGTTTAACACATATACCTTATTATATATCCGTTGAGTAAACGACAATGTCTTTCAAACTGTTATTGAAGTTTGTCGTTTGTTCAACGTGTATTCGTTGTTCTTAAACACATTGTCCTCCCAGTTTAAATAATGCATAACGTTGCGCGATTAGTATTCATGTGTTTGGATTGGTGAACAAGATGTTTTCCGTTGTCACCATATCATGGTAATTGAAGCCATAAACATTATCACCAATGCGTGGAAAAACAAACCACAGATGACCAGTCATATCTTGAATCATAATTTGACTGGTCGTTCGGTACATCGTGGGACTGAAGTAACTGTTTGATCAAGAGTAGGCTGTATTCATTTATTCATAATTTTGACCAAATACGTGGTACAGTCCAGTGGAGCTCAACTTCCAGATATATAACGCTTCTGTGTATTATACAGTGAATTCTTTAATAGAATGTAAAACTAAGATACTTCATGATGTTAAAAACCTCGAAATGACAAAAACAGCCATCATTAGTTGGGAACCGGAGGTTGAAGTGAATATATTTTCATCTTCAATTCGGCTGTACAAACCTCGTTCATTACCTTATTGTAGCTCGCAATGAATAATAATTGCAATTGGTAGCATAAACGCGAGATAACACACTGAAAGAGCTACTGTGGCTGACTTTGGTGAATTAAACAATCATCTTCATTTACGTTTTGAAACTGAAATACTGCTGGGAAAATTGTTTAAAAAAATAATACGGCCTACTCCGATGAAATTTCTAAGAAACTGCAATATGCAAAATTAAAATAACAATTACAAATGTATATAGTTAAAACTGAAATATGTCACAATTGTACTAATTTGAAATTGATTAATGATTTGTGTAAATATTTTTATGTGATACAATTTCAGGAAACGTGTCTTTTGATGGCCAGTCCAGTTTTTTCCCGGGGTTTGTCAAATCTGGTTTCATTGTGGCAAAGAATTGATATTTGTTCACCTGTTGTTTTTATACCTACCATGTGATTAAAAAAGACATTTCATTGTTTTATCTTTTTTTTACTAAGTTTGAAATAGTCCGCCAAATAAATGCATTCGATAAGCCAGATTTGTTCTTCTAAAGACACGTTGGAGTCCGAGAGAATCCAAAATAGACCTCCGACTTATTTGACAATCGGTCTTGGGAACAGATTGTCGGGAGTATATGCAAAATAGTACAAATACGACAGTAAACCAGGGGCACAACAGCTGATGGGGGTTCACAAGGTTAGTGCATTCCATCCGTTTATTTTCCATAAATCAGGGAAATCGACAATAATACGAAATTTAGCAGTACCCCCATTTTGTTGCTTATCTTGTGTTTATTTCTAGTATTCGTGTGGACCCAGGACCCAGCAATAGAGGCCCTACATCGTTACTAGCCCTGAAAATACGTACCGCCGTGACAAACACGGGGAAACTAAGGTCCATCGGTCAAGTGCCTGTAATTTGAACGTGAAATAATAGATGTGGTACGTAGTTCTTACATTTAAAGATGACATTTTTAGATCAGATTTCATGAGATCATTCATGCAATTTCAGCATCATAATATAACCTCTGACAAATTAAGCGATTAAAATAATGAGAGATTTTATCATGTGAAACAAACCGTCGAAAACAGGAGACCGTCGAAAATGGATGACGTTGCGACATTACTATTCGTTCACTTTAATTTCATAATACAGCTTCGGAACATGTTTTTATTCCTGAAATCAATCCACATTGCATATTAAGTCAAATTTATGCTTTGTTTATTGAGTTTTATTATGCTTTGTTTTTGTTTTTTAAAGATATGCATTATAATACAATGATACGTACGTTCTGTATAATGAAAAAAAATGACGTTCAGTGCTTTTCATTACATGAATTTGTCGATCCGCTGTGAGGAATTAGATACACATATTAACTAACTGTATTTATTTCTGAAAAGCAAAGCACATATTGTGAATACATTTTGGAGAAAATTTTATCGACATCTGAGGTTGGGCCTATTTTGGCCCTTATAGCTCCCAGTCCTTTATTGAAAACCTACAAGACAGCTTTCTGTTCCAACACATTAAAAAACCCACTAGGTGGAGAAGAACAAATACATCCCACATACTGGACCTAATAATTACTAACGAAAAACCTATGATATCAGATCTGGAATGAACCAGTCCACTTGGAAAAAGTGACCATTGTGTTTTATTTTTTAACTGTAATTGCTATATAAATATTATGGCAAACCCAAGAAAACAGAGATGGTATGACAAAGGGAACTATCCAGATTTTATGAATGAGCTGGAACAAAAGGATCGGAGCTCAATTCTGAGCGAAAGCGAGGTTATAGATACAAATTGGAAGAAATTTGTAGATATTTTGAGATCCTTACAGGATAAATACATACCCCAAAAAATCAGAAGTCAATTAGGAAAAAGTAAAAGTAAATTTCCAATGGATAAGAAGACGAGGGAAAAAATAAGAAAAAAAATATCCTGTCAAAAAAGATTACAAATAACAATGATCCAAAAATACGAGAGGAATATAATAAAACAAGAAATCAGATTAAGTCAATGGCAAATAAGGGACCGACCATTTAACTTGAAGGGGGGGTTATGGTTTTTTGTTTCGTTCAGAAATTTTATTTCGGACAACACAAGAACTTTTTTATCTTTATTATATATACACATTCTAATTATATACATGTATCACAGATATATTATAATGCACATCATAGGAAAATAATTCCCTTAATTAATGTCAATTTCTCTTCTAAATGTTCATTTCGAAAATTATCAAGATTTATTATATTCATAATAATACGATTAAAAACTATTATACATATATTCGTCGGTTTTTATAATAGTCAAATTAATAAACAAAAAATAATAATTCTAATTTGCGTGGATTAAATTGAAATATAATGTAACGGTTGGATACCATACCAGAGTATTTATATTATTGTCTAATTCACGTTTGTTGTAGATTATTATCTATGATTTTTTTAACTATTAAAAATTAATTACGCTTCTCAAGTCAAGATTGAAAACACCACGGACACAATTTGTACTTTTCGGCATATCTGTCCATTCTCAGTATTTGTTTCGCGTACATTCTTATTTCTTCATCTTCTGTTTTTCTCACATCCCAAAACTTCTGCTGTTAAAACATCTAAGATTCATATTCGGTTTTATTGTCCTCCATTGCTATGTGTCGTATACCGGCATTTGAACGATCTAATTTGTTAATTACTAAAATGTTTTTCATTTTTACTTTTCCGATCACATAATCTGCTTCACTTGTCCTACTAAATACAACTTTCTCATAATGAGAATCTGTACATGGGCTTTTCCCTGTTACTATAGATGCTACTGTCGTCTTTGGTAAATTCTCCTCACTATTCTTCTTTTCTACTCTATTCGTTGTAATTGTATTACGTTTAATTTGTCTACTATTAATTGATACCCTAACAGGTGGTACATCAACAGGTAGAGTGTTTACCTGTACTGGGGTTACACTTGGGGAAATTACTTCTTTATTTTCTATATGTTCATCTTCCGATTCTGTTTCCATTTCTGAACTTTGACTATGCTCAGATTCGTCAATTTCTCCTTCGGATTCAATCTTGTTAGACTCTTGTTTTTCATGCCATGTATCCGAACGTCTATTGTCTCTCTCTGTTTTTGATGATGATTTGTGTTTCTTTCCATTGTTTCTATTTATCAGTTTCGCCTCTTGTTCAAACTAATGAAATTCTCATTTTATCACCCAAGTATGTCGAATTCCATGTAAAATTTTCGTATTCTTCAATAATAGAACCTATTAATACAATTAATGGTTTCGGTAAACTTTCCATTATTATGTAATCCCTTAGTTAACCTCTTTGTTTACATTCACATTCAGTAGATAGAGTTACACAATTTTCAGTGAATAAACGTCTATTTTTGAAAATTTCTCCACAAATGTCAGTAAAACAACTTACATTTCTGTTGTATAATGAAATTTAGCGATTTATGGCTGGTTAAATCCAAATCCGAATGCATAATTCCACATTAACAGGGAGCGATCAAAATTACTGTACTCACATAAAGGTGCACTCGACGTCCTCTAATATTTATTAATATTGTCGCGCAAAGCGCGAATTTTTTTTTCCAGAATTTAACATTAGGTTATATGACAGAAACTCTGAATCACATTATTTTTTTTTCCTCCACCAAAATCAGAATATTTTTTACAGCAACATTAGAAAAAAAACATAACCCCCTCTTCAAGTTAAATGGTTGTTCCCCAAGCTAAAGAAACAATATGAGAAGGACCTGTCACAAAAAGCCAAAGATAATCCTAAGGCAATCTGAAATTATATAAAATCCAAGTCAAAAACAAGAGAAGGTATAGCAGATCTACATCTGGACCCAAATGATCCTAAATCTGAAAAAACGGATGACGATAAAACCAAGGCTGAAATCCTAGCAAAATACATTTCTAGCGTCTTCACTGAGGAACCAGAAGGAGACATACCAAATCCAAAGCCAATAAATATTAAAGAAAAGATGCCGGAACTGATCATAAACGAGGAGATGGTTTTAAAACAATTAAACTCCCTAAAAATAGATAAATCACCGGGACCAGACGAATTACATCCTAGATTGCTAAAAGAACTCACAAAATCACTAACAAAACCTTTATGTATAATCTTTAAACAGTTCCTAAGACTAAAGACGATACCAAAGGAATGGAAGAAGGCAACAATAAGCGCAATATTTAAAAAGGGAAATAGATCGATGGCTGGAAATTACAGACCCGTGAGCATAACCTCCGTAGTCTGCAAACTATTAGAAAAAATTATCCGAGAGCATATTATAAAACATATGAAAGTCTTAGACAAATGGACTGAGGCAATAGACAAGGGTACAGATGTTGATGTGATATACATGGATTTCCAGAAGGCATTTGACAAGGTACCACACAAAAGACTTATAGGAAAAGCCAAACATTACGTGTTAGATAATCCATTATTAGAATGGATAGAGGACTTCCTAACTGGCAGAACACAAAGGGTATTAATAAATGGATCAACATCTGACTGGAAAGAAGTAACATTAGGAATACAACAAGGTTCAGTATTGGGACCCTTATTGTTCATACTGTTCATTAACGACTTACCTAATGGAATAAAATCAGACGTATACCTATTTGCAGACGATACCAAAATCTTTAGAAACATAACAGATGGAGAAGACAAAGAAATCTTACAGGATGACTTGGAAAATTTAGAAAATTGGAGCAACACTTGGTTACTAAAATTCCACCCTGAAAAATGTAAGCATATGAATATAGCTAGAGTTGAAAAGACGGACGAGTCTAGATACAAGCTATCTGGAAAAAATATTGAGAGGGTTCAGAAAGAGAAGGACATAGGAGTAATGATAGACTCAGAGCTAACATTTGAAAGCCATATATGTGAAAAAGTAAATAAAGCTACATCAATCTTTGGAGCATTCAGAAGAGCATTTAGATACTTAGACAAGAAGTTATTCATACCTCTTTACAAAACAATGGTGAGAACACAAATAGACTATGCCAGCTCAGTCTGGGCACCATATACAAAGAAACATATAGATATGATCGAAAATGTACAGAAAAGGGCAACCAAGCAAATTCCAGGGATGAACAACTTACCATATGAAGAACGATTGAGGAAGCTTGAGTTACCCACACTATCATATAGACGGCTAAGAGGAGATATGATAGAGGTTGTTGTAAATGTGCATAGTTTGAAGCACAGAGTAAACCTACTCTGTCTTATTTATATTTTCTAGCCCATTTTAGTTAAAATACAATGTGTGTTATTTGGTATTTAGCCAAATCATAAAAGGGCGCACTTTTGTAACATACAATTCTCAAGATGACGGTTGGTTATAATACAAAGCATGAAGCTGAAAGTTCTCATTTTGGGACATATAAATAAACGAGTCTTGTTATCTTTATACCTTTAACCATTTTCTTTATATAAAAGTACATTTTTGAGTCGAGAACCCGTGTGTTTATTGCCGGCGTTCTTTATATGTTTTTCTTCTGGCTTAGAATTAGAACTTCCGGTTTACTGAAGAATAATACCGGAGCAAGGTTAAAAATGGGTAGATTCTGATAGGTTTTTGGCTGAATTCTATACGTCATATATTTTGGCAGACGATACGTCCCTGTTTCATATTTAATCATAATAGAGGTAACAGCGCATTTAGTTGTGAATCCTCGCACGTTAATTTTAACGATTAATAACTAAAATGTTTAAGCGAATATAGTAAATTTCCTTTTTGTCCCCCTCAAAAGTTCCCCTTATATTGCTCCGCCTATTTATGATAACTTTGTACTTTTAAGTTGTTTACAAACATATCGTAACTGAATGTATATGGTTTAATATTTAATACTACAATAAATTAATATATGGTTTTCTAGAGACGTTTTTTACTACTAAATGTGAGACGCTACAAAACAAAACACTTTATACCAATATATACAAGCAAGGAGTAAAAGACACACGGAAAACTACAACAGAGGTATACAAAATAATACAGGGACATTATGATCCAGAAGCAAGTACAATAATAAAACTAATGAATGACACAGAGCAAAGATTTAGTACAAGAACCAATAGCAAGAAAGTGGTATATAATAGAGCAAACACTAACATCAGAAAAAACTCCTTCAGTATTAGAATAGCAAAATACTGGAATAAACTGCCAGAAAATATTGTGAATGCACCATCTATTAACTCGTTCAAAAACAGACTGGATAAACATTGGAAAGACGAAGAATTGTACTACGCAAACTATAAAGCTGATATATCGGGATGTCGCGTGACGTACAGAGAAATAGAGGAAATACAAGAGTCTGATGAAGAGGAGCCTTAGGATCATGTACCGGAAAACCACCATAAGTAACAATAAGTAATATATGACGCTTTTCACTTTTCCCCCTAACGCTAGTCGTATATAGAAACGGTGTATTTTACATAATTTTACACAGAACTGACTCGAATGGAGAACATACAAATGGGAATTATAACATCAGAATCAGAATATTTTGATGCAACACAAAACATATGATTGGTACCACATTTTTCAGAAAATTGATAAATATTTTTAAAGAAGAGTTTGAAGATACCAAAGCGGTAATCAGAATTCGTATATCGAAGAAGAACAGACAATGCAATGTCAAAAATAAAAAGGACCAAAGGACAAACAACGATTTACTCAAAACTAAAGATCGAGTAACACGAACCCCACTCAAAACCGGTGGTGAATTCTGGTGTACCGGAAGGGTAAGCAGTTCCTGCTCCACTATTGGCACCCGTCGTGTTGATCGAGTTACAAACCCGGTGATAAGCCATGAATGAGGAAAGGACCGGGAAGTGATTACGACAAGTGGAATATATCTGTGGTCATCTGTGATACATATATTCCATAGAGGTCAACCAAGTCATGGTTGCAACCGTAAAGCGTTCGAAATGATGACTTCAACTTAACCTAGAGGAACATTTGAGAAAATTTTACAAAATTGAAATGACCAAAGCCCCATCAATGTACAAAGTAATTCCATGGGCAGCACCGCTGAAGTTTATTCCGCTCTCCAATCTGAACATAATATGATTAGGGCGTCGTAGAACGTGAAATTTGAAAACATTATAAGATAGTATTTTGAGAGTCATTTTGGCAGTTCCTGCTCTGCTAGTGACACCCGTCGCTATATTCGTTGGAGAAAAGTGGATATTTAGCTTCTAGTTTCATAAAACTACATATTTTTAGAAATAAACAAACATTTGAAAGAAAATATATTGGAAAATGTTTAATTTGATAACATTATTGAATATTTTCAAATAATCAGAGTTTTATCTTTATTAAACACATACTTATTTTAAGATGTAACCCCAAAACAAGCACAGAGACAGTCATTGTATTGTCTTTTCATAAACAGTATGAACAACTGAACAACATATTTGAAAACTACAAGTATCAAGAAATTGATACATAGGAAAAATCGAATCCATAAAAAAGCAAAACATACAAATTCGATAATTCATTGGGGAAAGTATCGCATAACCAGGAATAAATGCAATAATATGATAAAAATATCAAAGAGCGATTATTTTTCTTAAATATCCGAAAAAATTAAAGCAGAATCATCTGGTAGTAAAAATTGGTGGGATCTAAAAGACTACTTGGTTCAAGTAATAATCGTTCAATATCCCCCATGAAAAACAGGCGATAACTTAATATGTGACAATTTTGCAAAATGGGAATTAATCAACGACTTTTTCAGTGAGTAATCAAATTATGGACGACTCTAATTCGACAGTACCAGAACCTATTGATCCACTTTATGACTAACTGACATAACTTCACATTACAGAAACTGATATGTAGATGTTCTAATATTGCTCGACACTACAAAAGCAACTGGAACAGTTTTAATAAACAAACGACTTCTTAGAGAAGGAGCTTCAATTTTGAAACTTCCACTGTGTCGGTTATTTAACTTGTCTCTGTCAACTTGTAGATTCCCGACACAGTGGAAGCTGGAAAATGTCACTCCAGTCTTTAAGAAAGATAATCCCTGTAAGGTAAATAATTACAGACCTATTTCTTTAATTAGTGTCTTGGGCAAGGTAATGGAAAGATGTGTTTATAATTTTTTGCTCAAAAATAGTATTATTACCCCACACTAATCAGGGTTCACTCCTGCTGACTCTGCAATTAACAAACTTCCAAGTCTCACAAGCGAATTCAGAAAAACTTTAGATATAAGTAAAGCTTTTGACAGGGTTTGGCATAAGGGATTACTAAATTAGAAAATACACAAGGGTCTTTATTGCTATGGATAAAAATTATCTTACAGACAGAAAACAACGAGTGGTTATAGAAAGCGCACTATTAAGGTCGAGGTTCCCAAGGGATCTATTCTAGGACTTCTATTTTTTTTTTATAATATTTATAAATGACATTGTCACAGAAATTTACTCTTCTATAAAATTATTTGCTGATGATACTAGCTTGTATGTTATTGTTGACAACCCGCAAAAATATTAAATAACGACAAGGCAATAATTCATGCATGGTCCACTAAGTGGCTAGTAAACTTTAACCATCAATCAAACAGAGACTATGACGACCACTAGAAAAATTAACAAACCCTTTCATCCGCCCCTTATAATGAATAATACAATACTTAATCAAGTTACAGAACATAAACATCTCGGCTTAGAAATTTCAAATGACGGTAGCTGGCAAAAACATATTGATCTGATAACAAAGAAAGCTTTTACTAGAGTTAACATACTAAGAAAATTCTAATTTATTTTAGATAGGAAAACCCTAGAAAAGGTTTACCTTACCTTCATTCGGCCGGTTTTGGAATATGCAGACGTTGTATGGGATAATAAGATATTGTTCTTGATAACTAAATTAGAAAATGTTCAAATAGAGGCTGCTAGATTCGTCACTGGGGGAACTCGGTTAATTTTTATTAATAGTCTATATAAAGAGGGTTGGGAGACGTTACAGACAAGACGGGAACATCACAACAAAATATATTTTTATAAAATGGTAAACGGTCTTGTTCCTCCTTACCTTAGTGCAATGGTTCCCTGTAACCTGCAAAATATTCATGACTACAACACTAGACAGGCCGTAAGTATCCCCCCAGTACGTACTAGAACAACTTTGTATAATCATTATTTACTACCCTCTACTGTAAGATTATGGAACAGCGAACCCACCTCAATAAGAGATAGCAGGTCTCCTTCATCTCTCAAATCCTATGATAAGTCAACATGTATAAATAAATCTATTTATTCTTGCGCAGGAACTCGAATTGGACAAATCTTACACATGAGATTACGAACTGTATGTAGCTCTCTAAGCCATCATCTATTCCCAACAGGGTGGTTCAATGAGTTGAATTACCGAACAACTCATACAAGCGTGGGTTCGCGCCTGGCTTTCTAAACTACAAACAGGGTACACTCGACTCGCAGCCGCAAGTGATTAAGCTTAACAGTTGCTTGCCCGTGGTAGGTGGTTCTCTTCGGGTTGCTGAAACACAATACAATCAATCAAATATATTGCTAACAAATATAGTAGATTCGCATATCAGTAGTTGTCGTCAAGACGTCCCTGAAACTAATTCACATTATCTTTTTATTGTCCTAGATTCAATGATTCGAGAAATCGGTATATCGAATCAATTGAAATTCCTATGAACTATTTTTTGGATCACCTGACCTCACAGACGATCAAAATAATTGTTTATTTGTGTGTTAGAAGTCATGTATTTGTGTGTTAGAGGTCATGTATTTATGTGTTAGAGGTCATGTATTTGTGTGTTAGAGGTAATGTATTTGTGTGTTAGAGGTTATGTATTTGTGTGTTAGAGGTCATGTATTTGTGTGTTAGAGGTCATGCATTTGTGTGTTAGAGGTAATGTATTTGTGTGTTAGAGGTTATGTATTTGTGTGTTAGAGGTCATGTATTTGTGTGTTAGAGGTCATGCATTTGTGTGTTAGTTGTGTCGAATTTACTTCTTTCTACGATTTTGATATTTGATATTGGAATTGTTCCGTTGGTGGTATTTTTCGCTTTTCATTTTATTATTTCTTTGTGACCATTCAGCATATTCCAATATGTCAGAACAGACTGAAAATAAAAACGAGTTCTTATTGTCTTTCATAGATACATGATTCTAATATGACGTCCTGCTTTCGCTTTGAAAGCAATCGAACGATTATTCTGAAGTCAAAATCGTATTAGCACATGCGCGGTAACCTGCACATTTAAGCCAGGTGATAAAATCACAAAATAAAACTATTTACAAGGTTATTGATGTTTAAAACATCTATATTTACTACAAATAATCAACATACACAATTAATAAAATGGACGTGCAATTAAAACATGCAAACACAATATTTTTGTTACGGATGCTTCATCAATGCTACTGACTTTCCCGTCGTAAAAGTAAACGTGACTGACTTTCCCGTCGTAAAAGTACATGTTGATTATTTATCGTCTGCTCAAATTTGGCAGCATAAATTGTGTGCAACATTGTCCGCAAGCGTAGATATAAGTTACCGTCTTCCAATCAAAGTATTGAAACGTATTTGTACTGTTAGATATATCAAAATCGAAATAATTCATCGCTTCCGCTCCGGATGAAATACTAATATCCATCAACCCATGTTAAAACTCAAAACTCATTCTGGCTTCCATGATTTATTTCTTAAATAATTATGGGGATTCGTCTAAGGTGTAAAAAGTCAATATTAATGTTATTTCTGTGTATTTTACTACCAGTCAAAATAGATTATAATAAGATAACCGTCGGAGTGTCATAAATATGTACCCGACATATATATATAGGTGTATTGATACAAACATAAACTGATATTTAAACTTTATTGAACAATTATATTACTTCCTTGTACAAACGTACATAACTTCCTATTTACAAATGGGACTGAAATGTTTCCTGTTTTGTGTTTGTATTAAATGTAAGTAGAACATTTATATATATCACATGTCGGAGTTTCTTCAAAAGCTTGTAAAAGATAAGAAGATTCATGAGGCTAGAGCCTTTAATTTCACATACAGGTATATTGATGACGTTTTATCTATCAATAATTCTAGATTTGCAGAATTTCTTCCATTGGTATATCCTCCAGAGCCGGAAGTTAAAGAGACCACTGATACCGTTTCGTCCGCATCATTTTTGGACTTATACCTGGAACTTGACGACAGTGGTCACATCAGTACTAAAATTTATGATAAACGGGACGACTTCAATTTTAAAATCATAAATTTTCCAAATATGTGCAGCAATATACCAGCTTCTCCTGCATATGGTGTTTACATCTCGCAATTGATTCGCTATGCAAGGGCCAGTAGCAATTATTCTGATTTTCTGAAACGTCATCTTCATCTGAGAAACAGGCTACTGGACCAGGGCAATAAAACATTCGCCTTATTCGATCTCTTAAAAAGTTTATATTCCGATACCAAGATCTTGTCGAAATATATTCCGTCTCTGCAGAAAAGATTATAAACGATGGATTTTCACATAGTGAAAATGTATAAAGATAGGGTGTCAACAAAATGTCAAAAATATTTTGTTATCAATGTGTGACGTAAAAGTATCTTTGACATTTACTTCATTGAGTTTGGGGCTGTTTTTGACAACTGTTTTACCTGTTTTGTTCAGGTGTTGTTATAAATACTGTTATAGTGACAGCCAGAAACTATGAGCCGTAATGAAAGGGGGAGGTTTGGCGCTATAAAATCTGATTCAACCCACCATTTCTTTAGAAATGCCTGTACCAAGTCATGATCATTACCGTTTTCACAGTTTTCCGGTTGTTGACTGATTTTGTCTGTTTATATACTTATGAGTTTTGACTTTCCCTTTGTAAGATTGTACGGAGTTCGGTAATTTTGTTATTACCCTTATGTACTGGACACTGTATCATTTATATTTTCACCCTGGTTTTTCCATAGTCCGGTCTGTGTTGCTCGTGTTTTCAAGTTACTGTATGTGGGGCCGTCGTGATCGTGATCATATGGTAGTTGGATGTACCAGTACCCGTACATTCAGTGCATATCAAATTAACCCCAAAAACATCAATGATTGACATTCTTCTGCTACGAACAGATATTGCCCTCCGTGTTCAAGTTGGGTAGAATCTTGGACATATATTTTATTCCCAATACCGGTAGACATCTGTGACTTTCCGGAATCTTTTGCATCATGAAGATATTCCTCCTTTATGCCGTACCTTCTTTGACTACCAGGATGAACTGGTTCTCAACATATCTTCAGAAACTAAAGAAACTGACGAGTTGCTTGTTTTCTTCTTTTGTTTAATTATTTTTTTCATGTATCTATGTGAATGTTTTTGTTTTTGTCGCGGACATAGATATTTTCTTGTGTTTCTTGAAACTGATTTAAGTTGACATAAACAAAAGTAGAATATGACTTTCGTAGCACATTTTCCAACTATTTCGGTATCGATTTGTTGGTCATAATTAAATATTAAAATTGAGGGAAATCGAAAGTACAAAGCCGAAGATAATAATACTTGTCACACTATTTTGCGTTTTGTGAAATACGATGATTCTTTTTTGCATAAAATCAATTTGTCATTCCTGTGTGACATGATACATGTTGTTAATACATAGCCAGAAATGAGGTGTTATTTGCTCATTTACATATCTAAGATGACGACAACAAGACGTAGGAATTGTTCCTATGATAAATATAGCATATATCATTTCTAATTTCATGCATCTAATTTTTTGAAATTGATAATGGTACATTAAACCAAACCAAACTAAATGAAATAAAAATGATTGATAACCAGGAATCTTCGAGGCTACTGGACAAAATGAAAATCCGAGGCAAAATCCCTTATGTCTTAAATACATGAAACGGATGGAGTTAAGCACAAAAGTGAACAATGAATAACATTTGGCCAACTTTACAGAAAAAATGTAGGATGGTGTATCTTCCATAGAAACCTAGATTGAGACCAAATCATCCTTGAATTGTGGCAAGCGGAGTCTAAGAATGGCATCATTATTCACCGGTGATCTTTGGCATTTAAGTTTAAGGCTGTCCCATGTTCCCTGAATTGAATGAATGTATCTTTTGTCCGGATAACGACGACACTGAGATTGTCTTTAAAGGGGGTTGCACTGTAACGAAGAATTTCTCTCAAAGTAGGCTTCCATAGAAAACGTTTTTATCACGAACTGTCAATGTCTAACCTTTTATGCATTGAATCTTCTTCACCAACATTGAAAATCAAAGTGATAGCATGATTATTAAAAGTTTATTATTGACTATATAGGTGATATTTTATTTAGTCACTCTGTATTTCTGGATTCTAATCTCGCGGTCCTAACATTAAATCCCAAAATGGTCATTTTTGCAAGCATTCCACTTCAAAGAAATGGCTAAAATCCTTACAATGCTAGAAAATGATTTGAATTTTGTAATTATTATCAAAATTAAGGTTCTTCTCCCTCTGGCATATATGACCTTAGCATATTTGTAATAATCTGTTTCGGTACTTTAGTCATTTTGTATTTAAATTATTTGGCTTTCCAATCTTTTTGAGAGTACATGATGAAGATTATTCCAGAAATGAGTCGTGGTCATTAACTTTCATACATACCTTTTGATAACGATTAATTTGTATACATGTTAAAGGTGTAATGTAAAACAAGGAAACATTTACGCATATTTTCATTGCTTTACAATTGCAGCACATGTTCCAGATGAGGTCAATTTTGCTCGAAAACGGCATCACAATAATTCTTGAAAGTTACTAATAATTACAGCTAGCATATTTCTGTGTTTATATTCCTAATGTTTACTTCTAGTTCCCCCAGAGGTTTGTAAGCAAATAGCGGCCCAAACAGTAACATGCAATACAACGTCAATTAGTTTCGCGTACATTGATTGGTTAGAAACTTTAATGTACTCTGGTTACTTTGACATATAAGTCAAGTGTATAGGTAATCAAATAATAAAATGACAACTGTGTTTCATAAAAAAGAATGATCATTGTAGATGCAAATACGTTGTGCTAGGAAGGGACAGATCTTATTTTATGAAATAAAAACCACTTTGATTCTTCCAAAAAGTTCTCTGAAACTGAAATCATCAACATGCTCGAGTTTTTGATTTGGTGAGCGTGTTTTTCAGCAGACAGTCGGCAAACCTAGGGGTACAAACTGTGCTCCACTTGTCGCCGACTTGTTCCTTTATTAACATGAGGCAGAATTCATACAGGGGCTTCTCAAGAAAAACAAAAAGAAGCTACCCCGATCCATTAATTTCACGTTCCGCTATATAGATGTTGTCCGGTCACTGAATAATTCTAGATTTGGTGATTTCGCTGATCGCATCTATCCCATTGAGCTTGAAATAAAAGATACACCAGATACATATAGGTCTGCTTCATGCCATGACCTGCACTTCGACATTGACAGTGAGGGGCGGGGAAAAACGAAACTTTACGAGAAAAGAGATGATTTCAATTTTCCCATTGTGAACTTTCCATTCACATGTAGCAACATTCGAGCAGCACCTGCATATGGAGTATATATCTCTCAGTTGATACCATATTCCAGAGCTTGTGGTTCCTATCAGAATATCCTTGATATAGGGTTGCTGCTTACCAGGAAGATACTGAACCAAGTTGTATGGTCGCCAGCATGACTTGGTTGACCGTTATGGAATATCTGTGTCCCAAATGACCACGGATATGTTTCACCTGTCGTAACCACTTCCTGGTCCTTTCCTCGTCCATGACTTATCACCTGGTTTGTAACTAGATTAGCACGACGGGTGTCACTAGTGGAGCAGGAACAGCTTACCCTTCCGTAGCACCTAACTTCACTCCCGGTTTTTAGTGGGGTTCGTGTTACTCGATCTTTAGTTTTATATATATGTTTTGTGGATCGTTGTTTGTCGCTTTGTACTTTTTCTTTTGGTCATTGTGTTGTCTGTTCTTCTACGATATACGGATTCTGTTTACCCCTTTGGTATCTTTAAACTCTGCATAATCATTGTTTTAGCTCGATTGCGTGTTGTCGATTAGGACAATTTAGATGAATATAAATGTTTGCTGTTGCTTAACCTATTTGCAGCGTCTTACAATAAAACACAGAGTGGAAATGTTTAACTGATGAAAATTTTATGCAAGTCGCAATTGTTCAATAATTTCATACTTTTGTGTTTTTCTCCTTTATTCTAAAGACAATATACTTGACTAGCACCAACCATAAGTTGCTACAGCGTAAACATGACGGTGATATTGTAACAATAAGATGTCGGAGGTAATGTTTCATCAAGCAAACTTGTAACTATATGTACAGCAATACATACATTATTTATTTTCTGAACAATTTATTTACAATCTTTTAATTAATAAAAGCACAATTTATTGCTTTAAAAGACGTTTCATTTAATTTATTCAAAATTCGTTCAAAAACTGCTCACATGTATAATATTACTGGTATGTAGTGCCACAAAGCATATCGACAACTCCCACCCTTGTTCATTTATCACATATTAAATAATGTGTGAAGCTGATGTTTACATTTAAGTTATGTGGGTTGATGTTTTATCACATCAATTGAAATGGTTAAAAGCAAATATTAAATGTCGAGCGCATGAGAAATTAAATAAGTGTGTTATTGTTTCAAGATACCTTCATAATGAAGAAAATAATGTAAGATAAGTGCAACATAACGCTTGAGAAATATCCATGCTGGGCCGAGATATTATATAATATATATTAATTTATTTTTTCAGCAATTTGGTGTTTAACATTAGATCCATACCCAACAGTAAATGTTATCAGATACAACAGCCAATCATTTAACTGTAGTGTTGATCCTAACTGGAGTTCAGTAGCTTATAGCCAAGATGATACAAATATCGCATTGTTTATTTTTACTGGTGGTAAATGTAAAGACTTTGCAGATCATACATCAAGACTTTATACAACAGACTGTGATGATTCTACAAGGACGTTTTATCTAACCATTAACAACGTCACTGACGCTTACAACGGGAGAACAATACAGTGTAGAGTAAGGTATAGTACAGTAACCAGCTCCAAAACAAGCCTTATAGATGTACAATGTAAGTATTAGAATACTTATTAATGATATGTGCATTACCATTCATTTGTATATAATATATTAATATTATGGCTAATACAAATTGTAGAGTATAAAATATTAAGATTAAAGTGACATCAAATCATGATAATTATGTATTTAGAAGTGAAATTCTGTTGGAACAAACTAGCTAACATAAATAATTCCTATTATTTCTGATAAAATTAAAGATCATGAATCATTATACACCTTCACTCAATCGTAACATAATGTGTTGTAATAAATCTGCTTGTTGAGCATTAATGAAAGATACTTAACTACTGCAATATTTTGACTGACAGTCATCAACCTCAAGATCAGAGGACATTATTTTGATGATACAGAAAGACAAATTTTAATCCTTCCTTATACAATTCTTGAGTAAATTGTAAAAGTAATTGTTTTACATATTGTAGCATTTGGTATTATTATAAATTAACATTTTTGGTTACGTAATAATTTAATCTTTTTCTTGAAATAGGAGAAACTATATACACTGTAGTTCGAGTAATTGGGTTACAAGGGGTAAGGGTTGTTGGGATTTTTCGTCACATTCATCTATGTGGCTGTATCGTAAATACAAGATTAATATGGTGAAGAAGGCTCGGAACTTAATGTTGATTATTTATATCATACCTGTGTCCATTAATTCTTGTATGTAAAGGTAGTTCAGTTTCACCACCAAATGTAAGACCATATACAGTACACTCAATTCCATAATGTCATTTCCAGTGATACAATATGGAGGTTATGTGCTTTTACTATAACACGTTTTACTTGTTAAGTTACTATTGAATTTTGGGGATGTAATTAAAATATCACAAGGCTCACATTAGGCTCCCCCTTTTTATGTATTTTTGGACGTGCAATGTAATATAGATGCACATGTTCCCAACATAGCAGGAGTAATACCCAAATTTAAAAGTTCAACTTTACGTGGGTAGGTCGGAATGTAAGCTTTAGATGGTGTCGTGCATTCTGCCTGTTTGGAAGAGGGTATCCACACAATATACTGCATTTTGATCCAGGGAAAACACTTTTCCGCCTCATAGCAGAATTTACAAATTAAAGTTTCCCTGCTATGGTCGAAGTACCTCTGGTATCTTTTATTCCAGTCATAAATTTAAAACCAAATGGTGAAAAAGAGAGCCCCATAATACTGCATATTGACCAGGGGTATCAACTTTGGCGCTTCTCTACATAACTCACCAAAGTGTACCCGCTCAGGTAGATACATCCGCTAGTAGGTAGGGGTGTATCCTCTCGGAATCTAGCTTGAAATCGATTCACAAATTAAAACTTGTGTAGAAATCAAATAAAACCTGCCAGTTTGAAAGCATGTATTCCTCCAAATATCGGATATTTACGCGGATATTTACGCAGAACACCTTCTTTGGTGCGCAGAACAAAACTCAAATGGTTTTTCCTACCAGGTCGATGCACCATTTTGTTCTAATTTTAACCTAACAACATTTCTACCCGGGAGTTGTATCCAATATTTTTTCAGAAAAAAAACGAAGTACCCCTCTAAAAGTTAAAGATTTCTTTATTACGATCCATGATCGATTCATTAATCACTTTGTATATTAAACTGAAAACATATAAAATTATTGTTTATGCTAAATAAAAATAGTTTGATAAAAAGTGTATATTTGAAATGATTAACTGAAACATGGAGAAAGAGCTCCATATTGATTCTATGAATTTGAAAACAAAGATGATAACGTTTGCTCATATTGTTATGTTATGGCAATTTTTTTTATCTTCGGCCCTCTGGCTATCATTGGTGTCTTGGGTTGATAGGGTGTGATATGAAAATTGATATATTTACCTGTTTATCATATACTTCTAATTCCATTGAAATGCTTAATTATAGGCTTTTGAGGAAGTTTTCTCATGTTGCGTACAAATAGATAGCATATATTGATTTAAAATAGTAAAAGTGATACATTAATTAGATAATCACATTTTGTTTTATTCTTAATCAAATCTGTGACCTCTGAACAAATAATTTAAATATTTGGACGGATTTTACGGAACTATCTTTAATGTTAATATTGCACAAATAAGTATTCTTTGTTTGTTCAATTGAATCAACATTTCTCATCATGGATCAATAATCTTCTTAAGCATTGTGAGGTTTCGCAAATCTTAATGTGTTATATTTTCTTAACAAAATATCAAGAACGAAGGTAAAATATAAAACATCCAAAGGATTTTCCCCGACATGTGGTGGTAAAAATGCAGACTTGATTTAGGTCTGCCTTAATCTGAATCAATGATATGTGTGCGTTTGAATATCGTTGTCAGTGTCAGGCCTATATTTTCCATGAACAAATCGACTGTATTGTTATCGACACTTCGATTAAAATATTGTTTTATTTTTGCAGACGACAGAAGTGTACAATGCACGATTAATAACAAATTCAGACGGAACCGCACGTTCATTATAAAAATATTAGATCTGTTTTCAAAATGAAGCGATTTCATACGATAATTTCGGCGACAATTTGGTTTAGCCATGTAATAATAATACCGTATTACACAAAACATGTGACATGGGCTTCCCTTAGCCTTCAGTTTTAAATATCGAAATGTAAGTATATGACAATAAGAATCATTCAATCTTATTGCAATAAAACAATGATATTGACATTTTCCGTAATAATTATTCAAGCTTAATGCAATATAAATTTTAATATTATAGATCAACCAACGACATTACCTACAATAACACAGACACCAGGTGGACCAATTATTGAAGGTAACAAATTAACTCTTACATGTACCATACAAGGAGGAAATCCTGTAGCTACGATCACGTGGTCATGTGATGGAGCCACTCAGACAACTCCAACAGGAAGCCCATCTACTGTAGACGCCATCTCTAGTGTAGAACTTGTATCTTCTAAGGACAACAATGGACAAATATGTACATGTACAGGAAGACATATATTATGGACAAGCAACAAAATACAACAAGACTTCATAACTGTATATTGTAAGTATAAATTAGAATGCAATATCGTATCGTGGGTGTACGTTCATGATTGTTAATAACAGGTCAATGTGCATATTCTATGAATGTCAAAAATTGAAACACTGTCACAAAAAAAATAGCATTAAGATTTAAATAATGGTATTTCTGTATGTACATATGTTTTCCTACTAATTGTATATAATTGTATAATATGATATTGTACCAGTGGTGTTGTAAGGACGCTATATAGTTCAAACTGTTATCTACTCTAAACATAATTATTCATCGGTTCATTCAACCTATGCCAACATTTTGAAAAATAGGTATAAACAGGTAAGAAAAAATGTTGGCATAGGTTGAATAGGTTATTTGTTATATAAACATGACTAATCATGATAAATTAGTGTAAAATCGTGGGAGATATCAACATACTCCAAGACCACAATTAACTGTGTGCCAACTTTAAATAAAATTTACTTTACTTTACTTTTATTGTAGAAGTTGTTTTGTTTTTGTGTGAGTATTGAGTGAATAAACTAAGTTGGAAGTAAATATTTATAATCTTTTTTTTCTTAATAACAAAATTAATCAATATATCAGCGCATATATATTAACATCAGACTTTATGTCTGAAAATAAATCAGGACATTACGAGCACATATATTTTAATATCAAACTTTAAGAAAATAAATAAGGATATTATAAGCACACATATTTTAATATCAAATTTTATGAAAATAAATCAGGACATTATAAGCACATATATTTTAATATCAAACTTCATGAAAATAAATCAGAACATTATTGTAACTTAAATAATAACTGGGACTCTTACAGGGTTCCCATATAAACCCTTTGTTAGCATGTTCAACTCTGTTAAAGTAGTGATCATTATTCATTAATTACTGTAAACAAATATTATCCCAAATCACATCGATATGAAAATGACTGATCTTATGATTAATTAGCTTGAAGTGAGCAATTAAAAATATACTCTCCAAAATTATGATAATTCTAAATATATAAATAAATATTATTCTAAAATTTTGAATTTCGATTTTAAGAAAATTTATTAATTGCATAAGTATCATATAATATTTTAAATTAAGACTTTCAAAAAGATTTTTTGCTTAATTTTAACAAACTCATTATTTTATATATACATTATTACAAAACATTTTTGTGTAATTCTAACAGACTTATTTTATGTATTTTTTTCCAAACAAACTTAATATTTTTATATTTTTTTCCAAGTTAGCAATCGTTTTTTTTTATTTAAAGAATTATTCATATCTTATAGATTTAGATTTTTCAGATAAATATGCAAACCTTTTTGTTATATGTTATTGTTCGGATGCGGTAATTTTGTTATTACCCTTATTAAACAGACATATTGTTATATTTTTTGATTTTTGTTATATAAATTTCACTTTTGAGACCTGTATTTCCAAATTTACTTACCTGTAACTATCATTAATTGATATATAAACACCTGTAATAAAATGTGTGTTGGCATTGCTTGAATATGATATTTCAAAATGTTGGCATAGGTTGAATACTCTAAATATAATTATTGATATACTACCAGAGTAATATAATCATCTAATTTCAGATGAACCAACATCAACGCCATCTATTATACAGACACCATCAGGTCCAATAAATGAGACTTCAACTGTTATTCTGACATGTGACATAAAGGGAGGGAATCCACTAGCCATAATTACATGGACGTGTGAAGGATCGTCACCTATTACTCCAACAGGAAGTCCACCAAATAATACAGCAACAGCTAGTGTACAATTAACAGTCAGTAGTAATGATAATGGTAGAATTTGTACCTGTATAGGACACCATCCTGTCTCGAGACCTGATAAACCCACAGACCATACACTTCATGTCAGATGTAAGTAGAAATGTTACTGGTATATGCGGTATATGTCTAGTATTTCCCACCCAATAAAGAGAAGGAATTAACTTACTATGTTCTATGTAGCTTTAAGTAATTGATCTGTAAATATGTTATGTGTTAAGGATGTTCCACAAGAATAAAGGACTTATTTTAACTCGCTATGTCAGATTTACGAGGAATTAATAGTTATATAAATATATTAAAAGTAAAATATATCTCATCCATATCAATGACATACAGTAAAACATCATCTCAATGATGCTTAGTAAACATGTAGATACAAGTATGTCATAAATGATAAATTAAAAATAAGTATATGTACTACAATTGTTAAAATGTGTGTCTATAGACCTAATAATGCAATATCAGTATTACCGATAAATATTTCGTTGTACTAACAAATGATCTGTAATTTTGCCATTACAGGCTTATTTCAAAATAAATATCAATATGTTTTAGATCAACCCACCACACCACCTACTATAACACAGATACCAGTTGGACCAATTATTGAAGGTAACACAGTAATTCTTATATGTACCATTCAAGGAGGAAATCCTGTAGCTACGATCACGTGGTCATGTGATGGAGCCACTCAAATAACTCCAACAGGAAGTCCATCTACTCTAGACGCCATCTCTAGAATAGAACTTGTAACTTCTAAAAACAACAACGGACAAGTATGTACATGTACAGGAAGACATCTATTATGGACAAATGACAGAATACAACAACACACCGTAACTGTATATTGTAAATATAAATTATGTCATAATATAGTATCGTACGTTCATTATTGATAATATCATGTTACTGTGTATATTCCAAGAAATATTTCCAGTTGATGAACTGTTGCAAAAACTTATTCACAAGATTTTGAAAATTAAAAAAACAAAACAGCGGTCATTATTTGTTTTTCATATTAAGCATTCTTTATTCAGTGGATAGATTTTAATTTCAATGCACCTTCTTGTAGTATATTTATGCAAAATTACAAACTTCATCAAAATAAAGTGTTGTTCCTATGACGAATGCAAATGTGTGAATGCACATTGAATGTTATAACATACTTTTTGATATGTTTTGGAAAATATTGTTGGCTAAATGTTTAGTGATACGATAATTGATTTTTCGTTATTTCCACTTAGCATACATATCGTCTTATCAACCTTATTGTACTAAACATGTCATACCTGTACTCATTTTATTAGAAGCCAGGCTAGTTTAAATAGACATATTTAATTAATTTGTATTTCTTCTTCTCATTGATATATCGTATATAGAATCACTATACATTGTTTTGAAATCACTACCATTCACTGTATCGATGTACATATTCATTGATTGTAGAGGAATAACCCAAACTGCGCCGCCACTAACTATCTAAAGGTTGAGCGTAAGATTGCAAACTACAAAGGGGTGAGATTTGTTTCAACGCATGTTTTATCACATTCGAGAATAAATTGCTATATGCTAAGACATGCTAATATTATTTAACTAACTACAACTATATACTTGCAGGATGAAATGGGTACATAAAACAAATGATATATTCTATTAACTGACATTTGTTTTTATTGAACACACTATATATGTCATAATGAACTAGGTTTTTTTTTTCACATAAAACAAACTTGTTGAATGTCTAATAGAAAGTTTGTATATTTGCATGTTAAATATGTCTCCGTTTTTATCAAAATGACAAACCTATTGTTACAAAAATACGAAACAATTCCTCATATAATTCATGACTTTGTTTGTATCGCAGCTGGTAATATACTTTCCTTCTCAAATACCGTGATTAAATCCGTTAATCTTATATTTGGCTGGTACTACACAAATGTACACATCAATATTTTATTACATTACATTTTGGAGAACATCTTCAATTATACTGGATATGAATTGAAACACATTTCTTTATTCAAGATTCTCCAACAGTAAGCATAAAGAACATAGACCCTCTTGAAGTTGTCGAAAATGTAACACTGAAGTTAGTGTGTCAAGTCCTGGATGCAAATCCCACAGTTAATGCATTCTCATGGCACAAAGGAAGTTCTACGACACCAATAGGATTGCTATCTAACTTCTCCATCAGTAAAGTTATCAAAACTTATTCTGGAGAATTCAGATGTAAGGGATCAAATGGTATCGGTCAGAATGGTGTATATTTTAATGTTCTTTGTGAGTATCAATCTTATGATAATATTATGTATGATAGTTATGTTGATATTTTGTTGTTACACATGCAATGCTCATTTGACTTCACACTTCTTTATTCCAGATTCTCCAACAGTAAGCATAATGAACATGCACCCTCTTGACGTTGTAAAAAATGCAACACTGAAGTTAGTGTGTCAAGTCCTGGACGCAAATCCCACAGTTAATTCGTTCTCATGGTACAAGGGAAGTTCTACGACACCAATAGGACTGTTATCTAACTTCTCCATCAGTAAAGTCATCAGAACAGATTCTGGAGAATACAGATGTGAGGGGTCAAATGGTATCGGTCAGAATGGTGTTGATACAGTATATGTTAATGTTCTTTGTAAGTATCAATTATATAATAATATTATACGTAGTAGTTATGGTGATATTTTCTAGTAACACATGTAATGCTGATTTACTAACAAAGCACATGGTTTATCTGTTTTCATAATATCCATTGTAAGTATATAGGTACAGATATACAATAATGATAATGATAAAAATAATAATATGTATGACCATGTATGAATGATTACGATTAGCCCAAGAAGACACAGCCTTCAAAACTGCAAATGATATCTTTTCCGTCCAATAGCTCACTGAAGTTTACATTTAATGCGCCTGGTATTTTCTACAGCAATGTTAATATTTCGAACATTGTTAAAGAATTTACAGTCCAAAATGTGGTGATAGTTTGGTTGCATAAGTTACAGATTCACATGTTCTCTCTATATTTGCCATCTTACACATTATATTGGTAATTTAAGGTATAGTTGTCTAAACATATATTAACAAAATAAAAGTAAAGTATCATCAACAGTGCGCAAGTAACTTTCATCTTCAAATTGGTCCAGATACCACATTGTAAGTGCATAATAAAAAACTGTAGGGAAATGTAATATATTTATCTAATCAATAACATACTCTGATCGTCACTTTTTTTGTTTTAATTACTTTGCTAAAGATAAAAACAAGTCAGTTATGTTCAATAATAGAAAAGAATGACAACAAATCATGCTGCATACATACATTACATGTAACAAAGATACATCACTAAGAATGCTAAGCATGTAAAGCTCAAAACACCAATATGGGGTAAACAGTAAAATATGAGAACAGGGATACACACACCAACAGTAACGAAGTCATAAACTAGAAAGTATTAAAATGGGGTTTCATTATATTTTAATGGTTAGGCACCTTTCACATATTATGTATGAACAGGTACCTTAGTGCTTATATAAGTTTTTGTATTGATTCCAAATAGATTAGAAGTAAGGAATTGGATATTATGATAGTCCTTATTTAAATGTGAACATTAATATGAAGCTATTGAGAAACATTAGTTATAATGATTTATGCGAAATTCAGAAAACATACTCAACACCGCAATGCTAAACACCAACGATTACATCTCTATCAAAAATCACAACCATATCAAATTATGTTAAGCACATACATAGCGTGATATCATGCGATTTGACTGCACGAGGACATATTTTTGAAATTATTTCTTCCTTGTTTTAGATAACCCTGAAATCACACATCTGTCTGTAATTGATAGTAATGAAATCGTAGAGAACAATACAGCAATTCTACAGTGCAAAGTGGAAAGTAACCCACTATCAAAGGTGGAATGGACTTTTGAAAACAAGACTCTTAATGAAGGCAACCATGACGTCCTTCAGAGTTATTATACGATTCAAAGGGCTAAATGTGTAGATACAGGCTTTTATATGTGTACAGCAACAAACATTATAAACATGAAAAGCTACAGCGACAAGAGAGTTGTGCAACTTTCTGTTAGATGTAAGTACATAATATTGACTTTCTTCAGTTCTATAAAACATAACAGACAGATATATTATACCCCTGCACATGGTACCTACTTTATCGAGGTACCTACTTGAAATATTTCCACGAATTTGAGGTCGTTAGGCATTGTGTTTCCAGTAATCAGATTATCTCGGCGCAAACAAGTACATCTCAAATCTAGAAAGTGACTGCAAAATATAATTTCGCTAGAAAACAATATCTACTCGTTTAATCCTTTTCATGTAACATTTCAGCGGAAACTGGATGTAATATCGTAACCAATATCATCGCAATAACTAAAATCTGTCGGAATATATTACGTCTCAGATGACATGAGCATATTTACCCTGTATCAGTTACAAGTATGTAAAATATTATTGAAGAAAACTCGAATAAAGGGATGATTCAGATATAAACACTAGAATACAAACATAAATGTAAATCATAAGAAAATATACCTGTTAGGCCGGACAAAAACTAAAATTAAGAATGGGTGCTGCGAACGGGTCATCATTAGTTGCCCTGTTACCTTCATGCACTGTAAGACCTGATTCATCAGGCCAGACACATAAGCAGATATTAATAAATTTGAATCATGTCAGTAATCCGCTATTTCCTCATTGCAGCAATAATGTGTCTGAAATGTTATGCAAAATAATTAGGAATCCGTTGTAAAATCCTGATTTGTGTTGATTCATCCGCTATGATTGCTGTATTTCATTTTTAGGTTCACCCCGAAGAGACACCATGTTTGAACTGCCTGAAAATCAAATAAGACTAGCACCCGGTCAACATTTGAAAATGCAAATCCACATAATAGCCTACCCATCACCAGTTGTAGAATGGCAGTTCAGACCAACCAATAACTTTATTGCAAGAACATTGTCATCAAATTGTAATCAGACGAGTATGTTTATGCACACGGCTTGTTTTGAAAAAGACAACGTTACAGAGGCTGATTTTGGGCAATACTCAATTTTTGTTTATAATGAACTAGGCAACAACTTTAGTTATTTGTTCAACGTGAACCCGCAAGGTAAGAACAGACTACTGAAGTGATAATTTTAGTACGATAAGAAAAATTGAAGTATAAAGATAAACTAACATAATAAATAAATGGGACAACGCCATCTCCAGCAGTAGATATGGGAGAAGGAACTTCATTCATCCATATAGCAAATTTGATATATTTATTGATGAAAATCATATCCACTGTAGCCATAATATAGTTATTCAGATTTATTTAAAATAAAAGTAAGAGTAAATTACCAGCTATACATCGTAAATTGCTCAACACCTTGGAGTCCAGATGGCATAGCACCTAATATAATCTAAGAATTATATTTCAATCCTTAAGATCTCCTCTTATCGGATAGTCAATCGGTAATTAGTATGTGGTAAATTTCCGTATAAATGAGAACACTATCGTTGATTTTGGTGATTGTTTTGTCCAGATATTGTTTACAATGATTACATTAAGCATGCATTAACACTAATTATCGTGTTTTAAAGTAAACCGTTCAACCATTCTCTTTTATTTTCATGAAACCACATCTCGAACATAAGTTCCTATCTGTAAGACAAAATAAGCTTTTTCTATATGACCATTGGCGATCCTGTACTACGCATGCTCGCAGTCTGTTGTTTGGGTAACATATATGTGCCGAAGGAAAATCTTGCACGCGGTCGTACCAGAATTTGAACTGATTCTGCTAGAAAAATAACAGGAAAGACGTTTTTGCGAATGGTAATAAAACAAGAAATAAAATAGCCCACCGATATGACTGTTGGATGGAATTGAAGGAAGCTTTTGAGATTTCAAACTCATGCTGAAGTGTAGACATCAGGGCCATTGTGCATGTACTTCGGAAATTAGAACATGCATAATTAATGGGACTGGGAGACAAGCTGCACACAAAAAAAACCCAACGAAAATACACATGTTGATTTTGGTCGAATCACGTCAAGCGACGTTTTATAATCATAGTTTGAAGGTTTATGGATAAAAAAAAACTTTCATAAAAAATACCAAATTTACAGGCACTATCTGTGTAAGGACTACACAGTTTCAGCTTTGTATTAAATACTACTGGTTCAAATTACTTATCTATAACGATTCCTTAGATACCCTAACAATCTCTATATGTTTCTACGATTTTATTTAACACTTTTAGATTCAAAGCTTTTCATACAAATTGCTCTTGAATAAACACAAATTCCCTTTTGATAGATTTACACTCCCACACACACACACAAACCAAAAACCATCAATATATACTTTTTAAATCAAATTCACTTTCACATAGAACACAATTGCGGTATTTTTATTTACTCTTTTAGCATCTCAAGTTTTTTTTTAAAGTTTCTCTTTTTGGACATTACTGTCTGTGTCTATGATATTTGTATACGGACACACATCTTTTAATCTATGTAAATATAATAAGCTATAAATAACATAACTGAGTAACAACTGGCACAAAACTGAATGTCTTACTGTTTTTTCGTTTATTTCTTTCGGACCTAGTGTTTGCAATATTCTTATCTAAAAAAAAAATTCTATCCTGCCTGGACTTCTCATCTCACGTAGGAAAACAACACTAAGTAAAAATATAACACACAACTTCTACTAAGTACTAGTTAATGCATTTGTTCATTCACGTGTTCTATTTGAGCAGATAAGTTACATTGACTAGAAAGTTTTTGCTATATACTGCTACTAACCGAAGTATGTCTTTTTCTGGCACCCCTGTCACATATTATCTATTGAACTTTGGTGACCTATTTGTAAATACAGTTCATTTGCTGTTGACAGAAAATATCAAAACGGGCAATATAGTTATTCTTTATAACTATATGTTTCCACTATTTAATTTAAGATATAAACGTCAATAGATTAATGTCATTTTTCTGCGGGATAAACGTTCGTATTTATTCCAGTTTTTAAACGTCATGCACATTTTTATTTGACGACACTGCAGTCATATTGTCTATTTAACTGGACTATATTGACAGCTGATATGTAGTACATTTATCGAATGTGATGTCGTAGACCTAGGCTTATTGACATAGTGACTAAATCAGTTGTATGTTATTGTTATTGTGAACACACATATATATTTATATATCTTATTGTCCTAATTCGCTCTGCTCAAACGAACATAAAACATTAATCAAATAAACAACAAACTCTCAAATGAGAGGTTCCACTTGCAAGCATCAAGTGCATAATTTTATTTTGATATAAGAATGAATTAGTGACGCAAGAATTGGATACAGTCCATCTAGATGCCAGTTCACATCAAAGGATCGTCAGGAGGATGAAAACATCTGTAATGACAGAAAGTAAATAAACAAAAATTATTAAAAAAAATTAAGAGAAAAAATGTTGTGTGAACACTCGAGTTGCAATGGCTCGAATGATAAAAACCGCACAGCTACAGAAACACTTTCAAATCGAACAGACCCAACTTTCCCATGCATGTTTTAAACCAATCAAGACAACTTAACCACCTATAAATCTAAAACACGTGTAACTGTTTACAAACAAACCATATTCGATACTGTATAGCGTTGATAAATACATATATGTTTGGATGGGAAGGTTTAATATATGTATATTCGTAATCCAATTGCCTCTGTCATTGGGATTATTAAAATATGCTTTCCACTTCTGAGTTTATTTTCAGTTTTATCACATATATCGTTTTTAGACGGTATCCTGAAAAATAGTATTTTTCACGTATGTTTGATATTTATACATTGCTTTGTGAGAGTTGCATATGACATTTGTTATTTTAATGTAAATGCTATAAAAATTGTTTACAGATAATGCCAATTATTAGTTCAATGATTGTACCGTATATAAGGTTGTATAATGCGCAGGATTTGTAAATACATTTTAGACAAACCTACTGCCCCTACTGTTTTCTATGTTGTGTGTAAAACGACATCAGCTGTTGTATTGTGGAGATCAGAGTTTAACGGTGGATCAAATCAGGAGTTTTATGTACAATATTGGAGAATATCACAGTCATCATCAGTCATGTTATCACCATATATACCTGATTCTGGTGTAACAGCTGACATACAGTACACAGTCAACAACTTGGTACCAGAAACAATTTATATGTATCAAATAATTGCTCGGAATGACTTAGGGGATTCATTGTCGAAATCGGTAAAATGTACTACAGATCAAAGTATGTATATCTTAGTATGAATAAGTGTGTAACATTCGAGTGAGTGAGTGATTGTTGTTTACCGGCAATTCAATAATTTTTCAGCTATAACATGACGAGAATTTTTTTTTTTCAACAAGATGATGATGAGGTCCACTTTGTTCTAGACCTCTCCGCTGAGTTGGATTTTATTTGCGCTAGCTCACCGAAACAACAGTGCGCGGGTACACTTAGACACATTATTCTGATTCCGAGCCAACCAGTATTTGCTCTTTCTCCTTAATGCTGCATGCTTAGCGGAGAAGCAACAAATTCCAATTTTAAAGTCTTTGGTATGAACCGAACGGCGCTCGAACCCACGATCTACCGCTCTCGAGGCGAGCACGCTAACCATTACGTCACCGATGAACCCACGTTCTACCACTTTCGAGGCGAGCACGCTAACCACGTAGGCCTTGGTTTTTTTGTATTGTCATTTTGTTCTTGGCCACTAAGAACTTTTGGTTCAGTAGTTTCCTTGTTAGCAGCAAATCTCTTTCTAGGAAATTATAATAGGAACCAGAAGCCCTGGAATATTATATAAACTAAGTGATATATTCTCCATATACATGTCACCGTATAAGTTATTCCATGAAAAAAATATAAATGTTATTTGTTTAATTCATTCATCCATTGTTACATCATATTCATCATGATTTTGACTGGCGACTTTTCATGTAAACGTCACTATGCTAAATCTGCAAATCGCATGCTTGGCCCGAAACTAATCGAGTGAATCCGGGTAGATTTAAACCGGAATTATGGTACTTTATGTATTGACTGTCAGGTTATCTAACAACAATAGACGCCTAACAGCGACAAGAATATATTTGCAGGTACTTTGTATTACAAAAAAAATGTATACTCTTTGAAATGATTCATTTAGATTTCGTTTTTAACTTTATTTATTTAAAAGTTCGAAATCATATAATTTATCAATGTCATTTTTAGTTATTTTTACATTCCTGTTGTAATTTTGTTTATTTGAATGTTGTTACAAATATGTATAGTTGTATATTAGATATATTTGCAGTTAATCAGTCTCTATTTAATGAGGGGCCCGGGTGGCTCAATGAGTTAGGTCGTTGGATGTAACAACTCATACAATCATATCACCAATACGGCGTGGGTTCGCTCCCGGCTTTGTAAATTACAATAAGGGTGCACTCGACTCACAGCCGCAAGTGATAAAGTTTACCAGTTGCTTGCCCATAGTCGGTGGTTCTCCCCGGGTACTCTGGTTTCCTCCACCGCTAAAACTGGTTACTATGATATAGCTGAAATATTGTTGAAAGTGGCGTTAAAACACCAAAAATCTAAATCAAATCTATTTGATGATTACACCAGGTTGTTGTCTTGGTGATATCGTCACGGCCATGTATTTCCATGTGGTTTGAAATGGTTATATGAATTAACTGTCAGACGCCCCGTGGCATGCATGTGCTGTTGGAATGTGGTTACACATAAATGGAAAGTTCACAAAGGGAAAATTGAAATCATCTCTTTTGTCGTGAAGTTTCTATCTTACAGTGCCCCCTATGTGAATTTCAAGATGTAGGTCAAGGAATGAAACGGACCTGGCTGTATATGTGGTATCCATTATTTCACGCTCCATTGGATTAATGTGATCAACAAAATTACCAAACTATTTAGCGGAACCTGGAGTTAAAAGTTCGGGTTACCTTGTGCTCTTCTTTCTCGAAATTTCCCTGTATGAAGTCCGCCTCGTACGAATAAAGGAACAAATAGACGAGAAGAGGAGCACAGTTGGTACCCATAGGAGTACCAACTCTCTGTAGAAAAAAATGTATGTAATGATGAAAAGGTAGATATCATACTAAGTACATTAAGCAAAACGGTTCTGGGATAACCTGATGAAGTTGATGGTCAACAATTCTACTAATATCAATATCTAATATCACAAAAATGTGGCGGTGTTAGAGAGGTTAATGTGAACTTAACCCTCCTCTCTTGATAAATGTATCTTACATATATAAACAAACAATAACAACTTCTGTTCTATTCCACTCAAATTGACCACATACTATCACAAACATGAATGACACTATAAACATGGACAATACAATAGTTAGGAACAATGGGTGCTCGTAGTTAACTCACTACTAGCTATGAAGGTAGATGGTGATGGTTAAATACCATTGCTCATGGTCTCGCTATCAGAAATATTCACAATGTAGTATTATTTACAAATAATGAATAGTTATATTTTTTTACTTTTTGACATATGATTCAATTAAGAAATAAATTAATGAAATGACCATTTATCTTTATTTTTAGCACAGAGCCAAACAAAACCTGCCCCAATCTGTAAAGACAGTAATGGACTATTGGCAGCAGGAATCTCATCCTTGATTATTGGCTTAATTTCTATTATATTTTCCGTTTCCTTTACAGTCATTTGTCGTAAGTGTGTACATTTTCAAGTAAAAATTCATTTTTTATGAAAAAAGTACAAAACGCATCATCCTATATCTGCGTTTCATGAGAAATATGTATAATGACAACAAAAACTATAACAACATTCGTTAGTAAAGTAATAGAATATATTAAACTTTAACAAAGGTTACATGCTTTTGTAGTTTGAATATAATTTACTGTTGACAATAACACTAATTGTATGTATTTCACTTTAATAGGATCTCGACTACAGAAAAGGGAACAAAAAATGAGGTATATATGATTTCCGTCATTGTAGTTCATCTTTATAGAAAAAAAATATATTTATTAATTGACTTCCCTAGAAAATATTAAAACTGCATATTACATTGAACGGAAGAATATTGTGCCAACGTATATTTGTGGTTGACGAAAATAACTTTGGTTGACAATTGGTAGTCAAACACGCCAGCACGAATAGGTCTTCGGCATCACCAAATATCTTAAGACACAAATATAGCAATGACAGCCACCGATTGCTGGAAATAGCGATGGCCTCAATTTAAATAATGCAAATACGTTAAAATATCATAAAAAGAAAAGCCAAAAATACACAACTGTCTGAACAGCTCCAAGATAAAACATAAAAATTCGCAGAAAGTGGCGGGGCCAAATTAGCATAACACATTGAATATGCATTTTAAACAGAGCAATAATAATGCTTATTTTACACTAAGAAAATGAAGATGATATAGTACAATTAGGAGTAGCTTAGTATATGTGATTAACCATAAATACCACTAGACTCTCAAATTAATTTTCAGATAGCAATTAGATTCATAGTAAGATCTAAATTAGAATTAAAATAGGCACTTGGGGATCACCAAGTTAGACTTTAGTTGATCAGTTGCTACAAACTGGGAGTACAATCATTTAATAAATCGCCTCAATGACTATGCAATCATTTAATTAAAAAATGAAAGTAAATCGCCTCAATGATTATATTTTGCTTGTTTTAAGGAGCAATGACTATACAGAATTAACAACATGTACACATTGTAATCCTGTAGTAACAAATAATTATGATAGTTTAAACACGACAGCCATTGGTATGTACTGATATTTAGTTTAAATATATAAATTTTATATTATTAGAAATCAGTCTTTGATGAAGATATCATTTATTTTACATCATTTCGAAGTTAATCATCTGCAATATTTCGAAACAAACCAACGTTGGTAATATGTTGCATTAATTGAACTTACACATTCTTGAAAACAGTCGTAAAGATTCCCGACTTGTCATGATGGATTAAATGGCAGACGAAAATATGGCGATACAATCAAGGAACATGTATGCCTCGTCTTTCATTATTATTTTTGGCGAGACTCAACTAAGGCATAAATGGTTTCCCTTGTACGATCTATGACTGGAACTGGCTACCACAAGATTGTAGTCGTTAGATAGAAACATTCAAGGCTGCTGTCTCCTCTATCAAGAACAAATTTATGTTATCTGTAAATAATTTAATTTGATTTGAATATTTCAATCTGATTGGCTAATCCGCCTGGAGGCAATTTTGGTTATACTCGATAACCTGAGTTGGTATTGTGACGTCACCAACGTGTTCATCCGCCAACGACAAATTCAAATAGTCACACGGAATAATTGTAATTAAAATCGAAGAATCATTAAATTTTGTTGCAAAAATTTAATTATAAAAAATATATGAAATTCTTGAACAGGTTATACTTGTATAACCTGGTTTGGGTCAGTTTACGCTTTTCATAAACCGCTTTGCGGCTTATTAAGCGTAAACTGACCCAAACCAGGTTATATCGTATAACCTGTTCAACAATTTCAAATATTCCTTAAATAGTTGTATCCGTTTTCAGTTTGCATATGGAGCCTCTAACACAATCTTTAGTCTTGTTTCAGGCGGTCAGTATTTGGTACAAGTAGAAGAACTCTTATTTTAAGTTTTTATGTAAATTTCAAATTTCAAAAATGTCGGTTCCTACAGAAATACAACCGACAGTCACATTATAACTTATATCGCTTAAATATTGTTGAACATGTTTTATATATATTAATGTGACTGTGACATAGTATTTCCTACTTGAGATCATTCATCCTGCATATTTTAGAAATGATAATCGATATTGCTGTAGCAATCTTTTATTAGATTAATGGGCGGTCGTGATCGTATGGTAGCTGGATTTATAACTACCTTTGCAATCAGTGCCTATCACCACTAACGCTGTGAATTCGAACCCCGCTTTGGCGACGTGAACGCGATACACCATTATGTGATCAAGCTTGGCAGTACTTTGCAGCAGGTCGGGGGTTTTATCCGGTTTCCTCCAGCAATAAAACTGACCGCCACGATATGACTAAAATATTGGTGAAAGTGGCGTTAAACACCAAACCCCTTACCCTATGCTTAAACTTGTTTCACGATTTATAATCTCCTGTATTATATGCAGTATTCGTATTATATACTAAGCTTAAACATGCAGAAATGCAGCTACTAATGAATGGGAAATCAACTATTGAGAAGTCAACATGATAATGAATTAAATTAAATGTCAGTTTCGCTTTGATATATTACTCCTAAGTTCTTAATCTATATCGAAACAGAACAAAAACATATTCAGGCTAAATTTGTCTTATTTTCATATATTCATCCCACCACTGTATTGTTAAGATATCAGGAATATTTATGACATTTTGTTCGAATGCATCATTTATATGTTGGTCTGATAGGATGCTGATACGTACCGTTTATAAGTTTAGCTCATATTTAAATTCGGACGATGTCAAGAGGGAGAATTTAAGTTTAGTTTATATGTATACCTCTCACTGAATATGAGCTATAGTAACATCTATCGATATAAATCTACATTGTATAATAAATGTTCGAGACATTGATATTATTATCATTATCATTATTAGAACGTTGATGTTGTATTTAAACATATCATTTCTGTTTCAGAAAAGAAGAAGTTAAAAGAGCAGGAAGAAATGTATGACAATATGAAAATTTAGATATAAATCAGTCTTTATTATTAATTCATTGTATATTTTGTTATTAATGTAATGTACTTATTTTTGGATTTACAGAAGCACATTATTAGTTCATCAAAAGTAAATAAGATTGAATTATGTATATGGTATTATTAGTGTATGTTCAAATGTTATAACACATTTGATAATAATAATCATTTATTCACAAAAAGGGTTGTCAATGTGTAGTTCAAATTTGGAAAACACCTCGGTGAATAGATATTTATCCGTTTTGTCGATCATTAATGTTTTTTTTCTTTCACATTTGATACACAGAATACAATATATAACGGTTTTACAATTTATCTTTACTTGTATTTAATATGTAGTCTCGTTTCATTTCCTTTACTGTGGTCGGAATACACGCCATGTTTGCCACATTGGTTACATCAACACATATAAACTTTAAAAATGCAACACTGAAAGTATTTCTTATTTATTTTCTCTTTTAACACAAAAGCATTGTTTCTGGTTAGTTATTATTTACTATCAACCATTTATTCCTCATTGTAACTTCATTTGATGTCAACTTTAAAATCCATGACGTTACAAAGAGAGATCAAGGAATTCGGGTAATCGAAATTGAATCACCTTCTGGATTGAGAATGGCGATCCTGATGGTTGGAAGTGTCATGTTCTTGACTTGATCAACAGTCCAACAAATCATCGCCTTATGGTTTAGCACTTTTATATTAAAATTACACTAACTTTTTATGAATGGTGACGTGTTTATTCCTTCAACTACAACAACTGTGCAGAATTTCCTTATGGTGTCATTCTGTAAATCTTGATCTGTCACACACCTTTTGTCAATGAATTCGTCTCACCCATGATTCACTTGTGCTATTGTTTTGATTGTCTTTTTTTGAATTGTTAAGAAACTTAGGCATACTTTTGTGTATGTGCCTTTTTACAGTTCATTCTTCGGAAAGGGTAAAAAGAATATTTTCATCAATGCGAATTACTGAAAAAATGTAAAAAAAAAATGGTTGAGGAGAACGCAGGTTCTCCGGAAGAGTGAGCAGTGTCTGCTCCACTAGTTACTGTTTGGGGGAGGAGGGACGGGGGTTAATGGAAAAAGTGAAGATTGTAAGAAAGAGGATGGGAAGTTGAAAAACAGGGGTTGGGATGTGGTAAAGAATATTCCCTGTCAGCCTCTTAATGAAGTATGATTTGACACCTTTTTGTCATAAAATTAGACAATCTTTTGTAACTTTAGCATTTCATGATAAAGACGATATTCATACAACGTTACCAAATACGCAATTACGTGAAGTTTCCTCCTAAAATAAACATGAGAAAAGCTCTTCTGTCATTCTCTATCTGTTATCTATTTGTTGCCCAAATCATACAAACTAATTTGATGAAGAGTTTGAAGATACTAAAGGGGTAAACAGAATTCGCATATCGAAGAAGAACAGACAACACAATGGTCAAACAACGATCTACAAAACATACACATAAAACTAAAGATCGAGTAACACGAACCCCACTAAAATCCGAGGTTGAACTTGGGTGCTCCGGAAAGGTAGAAGTTCCGACAATGTGCATATTTTGTATAAAAGATACGTTCTTGACAAATCAATCGACACAGAACCGTAGATCTTATGCTATTTTTTTCTTCATTTTTTTGTGACCAGAGAGCAATGGGTTTCACTTGTTTTTAAGCTGAAGTCGGGCCTTTCTGGTAGTATAATCTCGTTTGTGGAGTTCATTGAATAATGACATGGTTACTTACGAAGAAGAATATACATTTATCTAACATGTTGTACGTTTAGCTTGTGTGATACAAGGTGTCTGAAAAAAGATGTTACATCGCCACACTGGTGATAAAAGAATGGTGCGACGTTGCACGATATTTTTTCTCCAGTAATTACTTTGTCATGACGTCATATGATTGGAATGCCGGGGAAAACACGTCAATGTAAGCAACGAAAACAGAGCGACCATTTGATGGTCATTCATTCATATTATGTATCGGGTCACGTCATATTCTCATTTCCATTGAGATAGTTTCAATATTTCCGGCAAGATACGGTCCACATTTCTAAAAATAAAAGTTGTCGCATGATTGTAGAGACACTGAAAGTGACACCACAATGATGTGACTTTGAGGAATGAATGGCAACAAATAACGTGACGTCATGCCCATGATTAAGTCTCCCTCTGAGTATTGTAATACCTAAGAGTTCTTATACGCCCGACACACTTGTAATGTTGTCCTCTTTTTCAGACACGTCCACTTCGTTTGTTAAGCAAGCACTGGCGGAAATTAGACGTAACGAAGGGGAAATAACGCCATACAGAAATTTAGTGTGAAATTAACGACGAATACCAACATTAATATGTTCCGCATATATAAATGGAATCCGCGTCGTTTCCCCCCGATTACCTGTTCGCCCCGGAAAGTGAGTCGATTCGCCCCACTTAATCGCTATTATATTATTATAGATGAAGTCTTTTTCGACAATTTTTTGTTAATTATTTATTTATTAGTTGTATGCAAAAAAAATAATAATTCATTCATTTTGGTCTACTTTTGTCAAAGATCTCAACCGAAACATTTCTTGCAAAATTTTCAAAAAAACATACAAGAACAGTACAAATGAATTTTTTTTGTACCAACGCAAAAGTGCATGAAATGACCAAGATGCTGTACAAGTGCGCAAATAACCTCTTTTTTAATGAATTACGCATCAAATGCTAAAATGCGAAACGACCCGGTACCTATAAATGGATGTCTTGAAGCATAAAGCATTTTGTCAAGTTATTTACACTCAATCGGTTATTGGTAAAAATTGATATTTAAACCTGCGGGTTGGGAGACGCCACAGGCAAGACGGAAACATCACCAAAACATATTATTTTTTAATAAAATGGTAAACGGTCTTGTTCTTCCTTACCTTAGTGCAATGGTTCCCTGTATCCTGTAAAATTTTCATGACTACAACACTAGACAGGCCGTAAGTATCACCCCAGTACGTACTAGAACAACTTTGTATAATAATTATTTACTACCCTCTACTGTAAGATTATGGAACAGCGAACCCACCACCTTCATCTCTCAAATCCTAGTATAAGTCAAAATGCATAAAGAAACCTATTTATTATTGCGCAGGGACTCGAAATGGACACATCTTTCACATGAGATTACGAACTATATGTAGCTCTCTAAGCCATCATCTATTCCTAACAGAGGGCCCGGGTGGTTCAATGAGGTGGATTACGAACAACTCATACAAGCGTGGGTTCGCGCCTGGCTTTCTAAATTACAAACAGGGTACACTCGACTCGCAGCCGCAAGTGATTAAGCTTAACAGTTGTTTGCCCGTGGTAGGTGGTTCTCTCCGGGTACTCCGGCTTCTTCCACCACTAACACTGGTCGCCATGATATAGCTGAAATTTTGCTGAAACACAATACAATCAATCAAATATATTCACATTATCTTTTTTTATTTTCCTAGATTCATTGATTCGAGAAATCGGTATATCGAGTCAATTGGGTCCGTCGTGGTCGTGATCGTATGGTAGTTAGATGTACAAGTACCTTGCATTCAGTGCATATCAAATTAATCCCAAAAACATCAATGATTGACATTCTTCTGCTACGAGCAGATATTGCACTCCATGTTCAAGTTGGGTAGCGCCTTGGACATATATTTCATTCCCAATACCGGTAGACATTTTTGACTGTCGGAGTCTTTTGCATCATGAAGATATTCCTCCTTTATGCCGTACCTTCTTTGACTTCCAGGATGAACTGGTTCTCAACATATCTTCAGAAACTAAAGAAATTGACGAGTTGCTTGTTTTGCTTATTCATTTTTTTCATGTATCTATGTAAATGTTTTTGTTTTTGTCGCGGACACCGATATTTTCTTGTGTTTCTTGAAACTGGTTTAAGTTGACATAAGCAAAAGTAGGATATGACTTTGGTAACACATTTTCCAACTATTTCGGTAACGATTTGTTGGTCATAATTAAATCTTAAAATTGAGGGAAATCGAAAGTACAAAGCCGAAGATAATAATACTTGTCACAATATTTTGCGTTTTGTGAAATACGACGATTCTTTTTTGCATAAATTCAATTTATCATTACTGTGTGACATGATACATGTTGTTAATAAATAGCCAGAAATGAGGTGTTATTTGCTCATTTACATATTTAAGATGGCGACAACGGGACGTCAGAATTTTTCCTATGATAAATATAGCATATATCATTTCTAATTGCATGCATCTATTTTTGGAAATTGATAATGGTACATTAAACCAAGCCAAACTAAATGAAATAAAAATGAATGATAACCAGGAATCTTCGAGGCTACTGGACTAAATGAAAATCCGAGGCAAAATCCCTTATCCTGGCATTAACAGTCTATATAAGCATATCTTAAATACATGAAACGGATGGAGTTAAACACAAAAGTGAACAATGAATAACATTTGGCCAGCCTTACAGAAAAAATGCAGGATGGTGTATCTTCTATAGAAACCTAGATTGAGATCAAATCATCCTTGAATTGTGGCAAGCGGAGTCTCAGAATGGCATCATTATTCACCGGTGATCTTTGGCATTTAAGTTTAAGGCTGTCCCATGTTCCCTGAATTTCTTAACCCACATACATTGTATGAATGTGTCTTTTGTCCGGTTAACGACGATACTGAGATTGTTTTTAAAGGGGGTTGCACTGTAACGAAGAATTTCTCTCAAAGTAGGCTTCCATAGAAAACTTTTTTTTTTCACGAACTGTCAATGGCATCTTGAAAATTATCTAGTCTAACCTTTTGTGTAATGAATCTTCTTCACCAACATTGAAAATCAAAATGATAGCATGATTATTAAAAGTTTATTATTGACTATATAGGTGATATTTTATTTAGTCACTCTGTATTTCTGGATTCTAATCTCGCGGTCCTAACATTAAATCCAAAAATGGTCATTTTTGCAAGCATTCCACTTCAAAGAAATGGCTAAAATCCTTACAATGTTAGAAAATGATTTGAATTTTGTAACTATTATCAAAACTAAGGTTCTTCTCCCTCTTATATGACCTTAGTATATTTGTGATAATCTGTTTCGGTACTTTCATCATTTTGCATTTAAATTATTTGGCATTCCAATATTTTTGAGAGTACATGATGAAGATTATTCCAGAAATGAGTCGTGGTCATTAACTTACATACATACGTTTCGATAACGACTAATTTGTATACATGTTAGAGGTGTAATGTAAAAAAAAAACAACATTTACGCATATTTGCATTTCTTTACAATTGCAGCACATGTTCCAGATGACGTCAATTTTGCTCGAAAACGGCATCACAATAATTCTTGAAAGTTACTAATAATTACAGCTAGCATATTTCTGTGTTTATCTGCCTGATGTTTACTTCTAATTCCCCCAGAGGTTTGTAAACAAATAGCGGCCCAAACAGTAACATGCAATAGCACGTCAATTATTTTCGCGTACTTTGATTGGTTAGAAACTTTAATGCACCCTGGTTACTTTGACATATAAATCAAGTAATAAAATAATAAAATGACAACTGTGTTTCATAAAAAAGAATGGTCATTGCAGATACAAATACGTTGTGCTAGGAAAGGACAGATATTATTTTATGAAAAAAACACCAATCTGATTCTTCCAAAAAGTTTTCTGAGACTGAAATCATCAACATGCTCGAGTTTTTGATTGACAGCATATCTGTTATCTTTGGTGAGCGTGTTTTTCAGCAGACAGTCGGCATACCTATGGGCACAAACTGTGCTCCACTTGTCGCCGACTTGTTCCTTTATTAACATGAGGCAGAATTCATACAGGGGCTTCTCAAGAAAAACAAAAAGAAGCTATCCCGATCCATTAATTTCACGTTCCGCTATATAGATGATGTCCGTTCACTGAATAATTCTAGATTTGGTGATTTCGCTGATTGCATCTATCCTATTGAGCTTGAAATAAAAGATACGCCAGATACATATAGGTCTGCTTCATACCATGACCTACACTTCGACATTGACAGTGAGGGGCGGAGAAGAACGAAACTATACGAGAAAAGAGATGATTTCAATTTTCCCATTGTGAACTTTCCATTCACATGTAGCAACATTCGAGCAGCACCTGCATATGGAGTATATATCTCTCAGTTGATACCATATTCCAGAGCTTGTGGTTCCTATCAGAATTTCCTTGATATAGGGTTGCTGCTTACCAGGAAGCTACTGAACCAAGTTGTATGGTCGCCACCATGACTTGGCTGACCGTTATGGAATATCTGTGTCACAAATGACCACGGATATGTTTCACCTGTCGTAACCACTTCCTGGTCCTTTCCTCATCCATAACTTATCACCAGGTTTGTAACTAGATTAGCACGACGGGTGTCACTAGTGGAGCAGGAACAGCTTACCCTTCCGTAGCACCTAACTTCACTCCCGGTTTTTAGTGGGGTTCGTGTTACTCGATCGTTAGTTTTATATATATGTTTTGTGGATCGTTGTTTGTCGCTTTGTACTTTTTCTTTTGGTCATTGTGTTGTCTGTTCTTCTACGATATACGGATTCTGTTTACCCCTTTGGTATCTTCAAACTCTGCATAATCATTGGTTTAGCTCGATTGCGTGTTGTCGATTCGGACAATTTAGATTAATATAAATGTTTGCTGTTGCTTAGCCTATTTGCAGCGTCTTACAATAAAACAACAGAGTGGAAATGTTTATTTGATGAAAATGTTATGCAAGTCGCAATTGTTCAATACTTTCATACTTTTGTGTTTTTCTCCTTTATTCTAAAGACAATATGCTTGACTAGCACCAACCATAAGTTGTTACAGCGTAAACATGACGGTGATATTGTAACAATAAGATGTCGGAGGTAATGTTTCATCAAGCAAACTTGTAACTATATGTCCAGCAATACATACATTATTTATTTTCTGAACAATTTATTTACAATCTTTTAATTGATAAAAACACAATGCAATACATACATTATTTACTTTCTGAACAATTTATTCACAATCTTTTAATTAATAAAAACACAATTTATTGTTTTAAAAGACGTTTCATTTAATATATTCAAGATTCGTTTAAAAACTGCTCACATGTATAATATTACTGGTATGTAGTGCCACAAAGCATATCGACCACTCCCACCCTTGTTCATTTATCACATATTAAATAATGTGTGAAGCTGATGTTTACATTTAAGCTATGTGGGTTGACGTTTTATCACATCAATTGAAATGGTTAAAAGCAAATATTAAATGTCGAGCGCGTGAGAAATTAAATAAGTGTGTTTTTGTTTCAAGATACCTTTCTACTGAAGAAAATAATGTAAGATAAGTGCAGCATAACGCTTGAGAAATATCCACATTGGGCCGAGATATTATATATAATATACATTAATAAATTTTTTCAGCAATTTGGTGTTTAACATTAGATCCATACCCAACAGTAAATGTCACCAGATACAACAGCCAATCATTTAACTGTAGTGTTGAACCTAACTGGAATTTAGTAATTTTTATCTATGGACCTACATCTATCGCATTGTTTGTTGTTCAAGATGGTAAATGTAAAGACTTTGTAGATCAGTTATCACTTTTTACTACAGATTGTGATGATTCTACCAGGACGTTTTATCTCACCATTGAAAACGTCACTGACTCCTACAACGGGAAAACAATACAATGTAGAGTAACGTATAGTACAGGAACCAACTCCCGAATACAGAGCCTTATAAATGTACAATGTAAGTATAAGAATACTTATTAATGATATGTGCATTACCATTTATTTGTATATAATATATCAATATTATGGTTAATACAAATTGTAGGGTATAAAATATTAAGATTAAAGTGACATCAAATCATGATAATTATGTATTTAGAAGTGAAATTGTGTTAATTCATTACATCATGGGGTTATCATCTCCAATCTCTATTTTGGAATAGTCATTAAATTGAAGAAAACAATAAAATGGAGCCAACTAGCTAAATTAAATAGTTTCTATTATTTCTGATAAAAGTAAAGATCATGAATGATTCTAAACCTTCATTGAATCATAAAATAATGTGTTGCAATATAGACATATCTGCTTGTTGTGCATTAATGAAAGACACTTAGTTTCTGCTATATTTCGAATGAAAGTCACAAACCTCAAGATCATACGGCATTATTTGTATGATAAAAAAGACATATTTTAATCTTTCTTTATAAAATACCTGGTGTAAATAGCGAAATCAACTGTTTTTTGCACACGGTAACATTTTATATTGTTATAAATTAACATTCTTGGTTATGTGATAATTTAATCTTTTTCTTGAAATATGTAGTTAGAGTAATTGGATTAGAAAGGGTAAGAGTTCTTGGGATTTTTTGTCACATTCATCTATTTTAGCTCTATCACGAATACAAGATTAATATGGTGAAGAAGGCTTGGAACTTAATGGGAATTGTTCCTATCATACATGTGTTCTTTCATTCTTGTATGTTAAGGTTGGCTACATTAGGTTTCTTTTACTATTTCTGGTCGTGCAATGCCACATAGACGCACATGTTCCCAAAATACCAGGAACAAGACACAAATTTAAAAGTTTGACGTTACGTTGGTAGGCAGGGATGTTAGCTTTAGATGGTGTCTTATATTGGTGTATGTATTAAATACATTCTGCCTGTTTGGAAGGCCCCCGGGGGTATCCACACAATATACTGCATATTGATCCGTGCAAAGACTTTTCCGTCTCATAGCAGAATTTACGAGTTAAAGTTTCTCCGCTGTAGTCGATGTACCCTCGGTTTCTTTTATTTGAGTCATATTTTTTTCTATATGGTGAACAAACTAAACGAATACTTCAAAATTAAAAAAGGGACCCCCATAATACCGAATATCGACCCGAGGTACCACCATTGGCGCCTGTCTACATAACTCGACAAAGTGTACCCGCCCGGGTCGATGCATCCGCTAGTAGGCGGAGTTCTAGCTTGAAGTTGATTCACAAATAATGACTTCTGTTAAAATCAAATAAGACCTAAGATGAAAGATGATATTCCCCAAAATACCGGATATTTACACAGGACACCTTCTTTTGTGCCCCAGAACAGAACTTACACAATTTTCCCTACTAGGTCGACACATCTTTTTTTAAATTAAATTTCAATTTAAAGCAAACACCATTCCTTCTCGGGGGTGTACTGAAGAATTTTTTTTCAGAAAAAAACCCCCAAGTATTCCACTAAAAGTTAAAGTTCTCTCCATTAACCACTTTGTGTATTAAACTGACAATAGATTAAACAGATGGTTTATGTTTCATAAGAAACAGTTTGACAAAAAGTGGATCTTTGGCATGATTAGATGAAACATGGAGAGAGGGATCCATACTTAATCGTTGATCTTGAAAAAATTATGAAACGGATGTTTGTTCATAAGAGGTTATTATATGGCAATTTTCATACCTTCTGCCCCTCTGGCTAATATGGGTGTCTATGGTCGATGGTGTGTGATATCAAAATTGACATATCTTAACCCATTTATCATATACTCCCAATTCCATAGAAATACATTGAAATGCTTAATACAAGACGTGTGAGGAAATTTTCTCATGTTACGTACATATATTGATACAAAACAGTAAAAGTGATAAATTTTGTAAGCAATCAAATTGTAATTAATTCTTTATCAAATCTGGAAGTAATATAACATATATTACTTCATGATCAAATCAAATCGTGGAGAATAAAATCCTCGTCAGTGTCGTTGACAAATAATTCAAATAATTTGACGGATTTTTAAGAACTATCTTAAATGTTAATTTTGAACAAGTGTAAATAAAAATACTTTTCCTTTCAGCTATATTAGTTGCCCATGAAATAAAATTCTTGTTGGATTAGAATATTCTTTAGTTCTAATACACAAAGTCTCCTAATATTGTCCGTTGAAATTGTTCATAGTTCAAGTCACGAGACTTCACTGCAGTAAATATATCCAATTACAATGCTATACATTCCAGCTGTTATATAAATATCAAATTTCTGACTGACAGCTCTCAAATTTGCTGACCCTTATATAGTTGTGTAGAAAATCTCGAAGATTCAGCGAAAATGTGTATCTTAATTATCCAATAAAACTGAAGGTCAAATATTAAAATTTCTAAACAACTGTTTCTATTTTAGCAACCTAGTTGCATTGATGATGAATTATTATCATTATCTTTGTAGACAACAACAACTATTCTCCACGAAGATAATGAACTAAATAATACCTCATATTTATTACAGATACATAATATCATAAATATCTTTTGTACGTATAAGGTAATATTAATTATTCAGGCTTATTATAATGAAATAATGGTACTGTAATAAAGTATAACCTCAATAAAGGACATACCTGAAAGTTATATCAATATCCAGTCTTGAGCTAACTAATGTAGAAAGTCAGGACGGAGTCGTCGTAGATACTTCCACAATCGTTGATTGACAAATATATATACATGTACAGGTACGTCAGTTCTGAAACCCTAAACGACTGGTTCCCGAGTGTTGGTTATAACAGTAGGTTATGCTACCGACTAATACTATAACATTCTTCCCTCTTTTGTAGAATTGGAATCATATATTTAAAAAATGCAATGAATATCAAACATAGTAGCAATAATGAAAATTATCACAAAATGTTCTAGGTATATACATAAAATAAGTCAACTACAATTTTCCATATCATAATCCATTTGGAAATATTAATTATAACAATTAAATACTAAATAAACTATTACACAAATATATATTTATATACAAAGTTATTTACATAAAATTGTATGTATATTGTTTAGATTATTAATGAACATAGTCGTCAAGATAGGTCGGTCCATAATAATTATTCAATTTTAATGCAATATGAATTTCAATGTTTTAGATCAACCCACGACACTACCTACAATAATACACACACCAGTTGGACCAATTATTGAGGGCAGCAAAATAACTCTAACATGTATCATTCAAGGAGGAAATCCTGTAGCTACGATCACGTGGTCATGTGATGGAGCCACTGAAATAACTCCAACAGGAAGTCCATCTACTGTTGACGCCATCTCTAGCATAGAACTTGTAACTTCAAAAAACAACAATGGACAAACATGTACATGTACAGGAAGACATCTTTTATGGACAAATGACAAAACACAACAACACAACATAACTGTATATTGTAAGTATGTAATAGTTTGTAATATGGTATAGTACGTTAATTATTAATGTGTACGTTCTAAGAATATTTACACTTGATGCAATGCCATAAAAAGATAGCAACAATGTAAAAGACATTGCAATGTTCTCTATGTATATATCTTTTCTCTCTAATTATACCCCCGCTCCACCGAAGGGGGTATACTATTTTACCTCTGTCCGTCCGTCCTTCCGTCCGTTCGTCCGTCCGTCCAAGATATTTTTCGTCGCATTTTTCTCAGCAACTATTGATGGCAGAAATCTGATATTTGGTCACAAGCTTCATATAGGTATGTCATATTGTGGGAAACCTTTTTGGATCCGTCAGATTCCTACTTCCTGTTTGTCGACTTAGTTGGTTTTTATACACATTGAACATATATGCAGCGGTATCATAAGGGAGCGTTAGCTCACAGTTCATCTTTATATACTAGTCAACAAAAGAAACGATACAAAGATTGTTTTTAGAAATATATCTTTATGTTAAAACCAAAATAATTGTTTATTAACATTTGCGCAATGCTTACGTAAGACGCGTTTATCCTCATAAAACAAACAATAACATCCTGTTCCCTAACGGAAAAATTCCGGAAAGTCAATAGTCCGTCCAATGATCGACTTTGCGTTGATCAATTTAGGTATCTTAATCACCTACGGTCATTGTGCTGTCAACAAAAGCAAACAATTTGTCATTCTGAAAATTTGAATTTTCACAAGAACGTCTATGCTAAGGCTCCGTCAAAATGATCGTGAGCGAGCGGTGGGTATAGTTCAGCCTAGAATGACTCACCAAGCCGTTGCAGACCACTCTAATGTCTCTAAAATAACTATTTTAAGGCTAATGATTCCTCTTCGACAAACAGGTAGGACGAATGACAGACCTCGTAACGCTTTCCGCGTGTGACGTCACAACGTCAAGACAGACATTTACGCCTTTTTCACCTCCGGAACAGTATGATAACGACAGAGGAAACTGCCCGTAGAATACCTGGTCTAGTAAACGTCCGAATTTCGGGTCAGACTGTTCGGACAAGACTACGTGAATCTGGACTCCGAGCAGGCATCCGGTGGTAGGACCAATCCTTAAAAAACACCATAGGACCGAGAGACTAGCCTGGGCTCGTGCACGCCGTCGTTGTAGGCTTCACACCTGGCAGCACATCCTTTTTAGTGATGAATCCCGATTTTCACTTCGTCTTATCGATGGACGTTATCGTGTGTACCGCAGGCGTGGGGAACGTTTTACGAACCAGTGTGTGTACGAGTTCGACCGTTTTGGAGGCGGAAGTGTTATGGGCTGGAATATCTGTGTCACAAATGACCACGGACATGTTCCACTTGTCGTAAACACTACCCGGTCATGTCCTCATTCACGACTTATTACCGGGTTTATAACTAGATTAACACGACGGGTGCCACTAGTGGAGCAGGAACTGCTTACGCTTCCAGACCACCTGAGGTCACCCCCGGTTTTTAGTGGGGTTTGTGTTACTCGATCTTTAGTTTTATATGTATGTTTTGTAGATCGTTGTTTGTCCTTTTACACTTTTTTCTTTTGGCCATTGTGTTGTCTGTTCTTCGATATACGGATTCTGATTGCCCCTTTGGTATCTTCAAACTCTTCTTTGTCACGATGGTCGCACTCAGCTCACGATTGCCTTTATCTAACGATTGATTGTTTCTAAGCGTCGGAGATGTGGGCTGTCGTTGCTGCAAGAGGTGGTCACACACGTACTCAACTCCGCAAACCTCCATACTGCATGACAAGTTCTCTCTGTCCATGATTTGTTCTGATAATGATGTTGAGAAATTTTGTTGATATTGCCTTATTTGTTATGTCCATATGAATCTAAATTATACGATTTTTGTCGATATTTTTTTCTCTATGTAAAACATATTGAGCATAAAACCCTTGTATCGTTTCTTTTGTTAACTAGTATGTATAATAACGTATAAGTGTTTGTTTTTCTCGGGAGCCAAATTTCGTGATTTATTTTCCAAATTGGTGGATTTTTTTAGCGTTAATTAATTTTCAAGATCCTGAGTTTTAACCAAAATCCTATTTTAGAGGATTTACCATTGTGTTAGAATATCTTAACTTTGGAAATCGATTCAAAACAAGAATTGTTTTAAGATATACATTTATACTCATATTCGGGAATGAATCGATTAAATTTGCGGAGACTGTTTGCTAATTGTGCACTTACATACAGCATCCGGAATACAGGTAGGATATTTATATTGTCCATGCACATCCTTTTGAATCGTAGTCCCAGCAACTGTGAAATTGCATTTGTGTTTCTATGTTTATTTGCTATGTTGTGTGCATGTGTCGCTTTTCAAATATATTGAATAAGAGCTTTTTGTGTGCGATCTTCGGTATTTTAAAGTTGTATACATCTTCATTAATTGAAAATTGCACACAGGCATTGAATATACCTTTATTGAATTAATGTAACATACTTACAAAAAACACTGGTCAGTTTAAATGTTCAACACTTATATGATAAGATTTCAGATATTCCACACGATCCTGAAAATTCATTTCTGATAATAGCGCTGCGCCCCATTTGCGCCTTTTCATCGGACATTTGCGCCGAATAAAATGCCCATTTGCGCATCAAAGTTGCACCCTTTTGCACCCTTTTCAAATACGCATTTTTGTAAAACGACAGCACATTTGAACTTGTTATCTAAGTTTGTCTACCTCTTCCGATTGCCAGATTTTGTCTGTTGTCCTCTGCTCATCACGGGGAGGTGGAAGGAGGATTTTGAGCAGGATATGGTTTTTTTTAAATTCCAATTTAATTTAATAATTAATTTAAAACAATTGGGAATAAAATTATATACATTCTAATTATAGCTGCTCACATAATGAATAGTAAATGTTTACATGTTCGTTCTAGCCTGATATTTGTACCCAACGGATATATCTTCCCCTCGTTATCTTTCCTGACTGGTACTTCCTCTACAAGTCAGACAAAGTCAAGGTGCTCCTTGTCAGTTCTTGACTGGTGCAACATCTGAAATGTGTCTAATCCTGATGTAGTTAACAGTTTGTATTTGCCAAATGACATCCAGAAATACAAAAATAGACGGATGCGACAAATAAAATGCGCTCACCCTATAATACATGTACATACAGAAAGTTGAGGCGCAAAAGGGTTCTATGAATCTTCTATGAAAATACAGGTAAGGTAAAATACGAAGCGCAAAAGGGTTAGTAATAAGCGGCGCAAATGTTCTTTCACACTTTAGAAAAATAGGCGCAAATGTCCTGCGCCAGAGTATAGCGGGATTGCTACATAAATGGTCGTAAAGTTTTACCAACCATTTAGCACCTAGCGGCTTCATTTTTGTTATCGACAAGTCAATTTTCCAATGCTTTATCTGAGTTGTTATGAATGTACGTGACAACCTGTGCAACATACCAGTTTTGAAACTGAGCTTTCAGAAAATCCTTTGCCGATGTATTAACGCTCAAATACATTGTTTCAATTTATATGTGCAGTTTGGAGGAATTGTAACATATACCAGATTTTTAGATTTTAATGTATATAAAAAATCTTCTGTTATTTGACCACGAAAGCAATCAAAAATCGCCAATGCTTTTGGTCGTACTGGCAAGTCTAGTTCCTCCTTTATCTCATCTACGAACGAAGTGACTATAGTTTGCAAATATTCAATCAAAGTCGATTCATTAGCCCAGTGATTTTCTAAATGTGTGATATGAAAATTGTCCGGAAATTTGTCTTTAGTCTGACACTGATCTGTTTTTCCACCATAAATTAATTGAGGTGGGAGAAACCTTTCAGTCATAGAATAGAACCAGCAAACTTACATTAATAAAAGAAAGACAGAGGTAAATAATAAAATAGAAGATAGACAAGCATAAACGATAATCATAAACAAAATGATAATGAAGTTACAAAGTTGAAACTCAAAATGACACAAAAATAAAAATAAAAACATCGATAATTAACGATAAATAAAATGTGTAGCTTGATTAACAAACTTTAAAAAAAATGATTAATTAATTAACATAAAAAATGATCAGCCTACCGGTATTTAAAAATAGACGATTGGCAAAGCTAAGGCGGGTGTGTTTATTTAGCAATTACATTCGAGACATTTAAAGATAAAAGAGTGATTAGTTGTGTTTGCTTGTAAAATAATTTACCTGTTATTTGTCGCTTGTCATCTATACCATTGATCTCTACACTTTTAGCACCTTCAACATCCATTCTCCATTGTGATAGTGGTACAATGTTTATCCTGTTTGGTCCCAATTAATTGCAAGTTCAGGGGATTATTGTACATTTCAACTTTAGATTTCATTGATTTTAGGTACTTTTCTTTTTCCTGCATGAAATTGTCGACAACGGATGTCTTCTTCGACGTGGTGCCTTTGCGCTTCACCATATGCATTCCTTTCATGATTTTGCAAGTTGAATATGTCCCCCATTTTCAAATAGCAAACTTATATCATGTGGCAGAACTATCCCTTTAGCAGCTGCTCTCACTATTGCAGAATTCCCAACCCGGTCAGAATCACGGAATGGTTTAATAAAAGACTGAACTTTCGAATCAATAAAGTTTTTCTACCACGCTTACTTGGATTTAATTCCTTCACACCAAGATCATCACTAGAATCGGCCGAATACGTTTCAACTAATGTCCGTTTCATTTTTTAATTTCTTTCTGATAAACCGATTTAAGACCACGAACAGTACTTTCACTTATTTTTTTGTCAAACATTTGTCTGAATTTTCTCGAGGCACTTGCATTGCCATGTTCGTAAGCATATTTTCCAATTTCATATCGCTGTGTAGGTGGAAATATCTTAAACGTTCCCCATTTAGAAGGTGTGGGTGATCCTCCTCTACTTTCATTAATTTCCTCCAATAATTCATTCACTTTTACAAATTTTTCCCCTTCTATCAACTTATCTTTTTCCTAACAGTAAGGGATTCTTTTTCTCGCAGATCGACGACTACCGTGAATAAAGCGAAAATTAGGTAACCGCGACCAAAAAAACCCCACTTATACGGACTGTAATCTACTCTATATATAAGTATTGATCTACTACCAGTAATATAACCATGCTATTGCAGATGAACCAACATCAACTCCATCTATCATACAGAAACTATCAGGTCCAATAAATGAGAGTTCAACTGTTATTCTGACATGTGACATAAAGGGAGGTAATCCACTAGCCACAATTACATGGACATGTGAAGGATCGTCACCTATTAATCCAACAGGAAGTCCATCAACTAATACAACGACATCTAGTGTACAATTGACAGTCAATAGTAATGATAATGGTAAAATTTGTACCTGTATAGGACACCATCCTGCCTGGACAACTGATAAAACCACAGATCATACACTTAATGTCAGATGTAAGTAGAAATGTTACTGCTGTATGTAGTATATGTATAGTATCTTCCACCCAATTAAAGGGGATAACATAACTTGTTAGGATATATGTAGACTTAAATGATTGGTTTGTAGAAGTATTATTAGCTAAGAATGTTCCACAAGAATAAAGAACTGTTTCAGCTCGTTATGTGAAATGAAACATTAATTAACAGTTTTATAAATATATTAATAGTAAAATATATCGAAACCATATAAAGAACGCATGCTAACTTGGCATGTCAAGTGTATTTAGTAAACATGTAGATAGATGTGTGTATTATAAATTGTGAAATTAAAAATGAGAATATTTACTACAATTGTTAAAATATGTACAGATGTGTAGTAAACATGTAGATATATTCATGTGTGTCATACATCTCAATTAAAAATGAAAACATTTACTACAATTGTTAAAATGTGTGTTTATAGACCTAGTAATGCAATATCGGCTTATATATAATTATTTCGTTGTTTTAACAAATGATCCAGAATATTGTCATCGCAGGTTTTCTTCAATATAAATTTCAATGTTTTAGATCAACCCACGACATTACCTACAATAGCACAGGTACCAGTTGGACCAATTATTGAAGGTAGCAAAGTAACTCTTGCATGTACCATTGGTGGAGGAAATCCTGTAGCTACTATCACGTGGTCATGTGATGGAGCCACTCAGATAGCTCCAACAGGAAGTCCAACTGTAGACGCCATCTCTAGTATAGAACTTGTAGCTTCAAAAAACAACAATGGACAAACATGTACATGTACAGGAAGACATCTATTATGGACAAATGACAAAGCAGAACAACACAACATAACTGTATATTGTAAGTATACAATTGTTTGTAATATATAAGGGTAATAACAAAATTACCGATCACCGAGCAATCTTCCAAAAGAAAAGGCAAAACTCATATGTCAACAAACAGACAAAATCAGTCAACCACCGGAAAGCTGGGAAAACCGCAATGACCCTGACTTGGTACAGGCATTTCCAAAGAAATGGTTGGTTGGATCAGATTGTACGGCGCCAAACCTCCCGCTTCCATTACGGTTAAAAGGTTCCGGTTGTCACTATAGCAACATTTTTAACAATGCTGGGACAAATTAGGTATAATAGTAGTTAACGCAGTACTTTATGAAAAGCCATCGTTTATTATCGTCTCTGCAGAACGGTTTAACTAAACGGTCATCTTCTTACACAATTTGATTTCAAATGAGATGCTGAATGACGTCATGTCTAAACCACAATTACTTAATCCTTATCTTTATACATTTTCCATATTACTTTATGAAAATCCATCGTTTATTATCGTTTTCGCAGAGACAGAATATTTTTCGACAAGATCTTGATATCGGAATATAAACTTTTTAAGAGATCGAATAAGGCGAATCTTTTTATAGCCCTGGTCCAGTAGCCTGTTTCTCAGATAAAGATGACGTTTCAAGAAATCAGAATAATTGCTACTGACCCATGCATAACGAATCAATTGCGAGATGTAGACACCATATGCAGGAGAAGCTGGTATATTGCTGCACATATTTGGAAAATGTATGATTTTAAAATTGAAGTCATCCCGTTTATCATAAATTTTAGTACTGAGTTGACCACTATCGTCAAATTCGAGATATAAGTCCAAAAATGATGCGGACGAAGCTGTATCTGTAGTCTCTTTAAATTACAGCTCTGGAGGATATATCAATGGAAGAAATTCTGAAAATCTAGGATAATTGACGAATAAAACGTCATCAATATACCTGTATGTGAAATTAAAGGCTCTAGATTCATGCATCTTCTTATCTTCTGCAAGATTTTGAAGAAACTCCGACTCATACGAGTATAAAAATAAATCGGCTAGAAGAGGGGGCACAATTCCGTACCCATTGGTATGCCGACGACCTGCTGAAACAGTGCCCCTACAAAGGAGACAAATATGTTATCGATGAGGAACTACGGCATACTGATCACTTGTTCCTCGGAGTAGCATGTTTTACCTTTTTGAATTTTGTTTGAAAAATATGTGGAATTGTAGCCTAATACAACAAATTTTGAACCATCGTTTCTATGACTGAAAGTTTTGTGAATGGTTTCTTCTAAGCGGGTTTTTAGTTTATCATGAGGTAGGGTGGTATACGCTCATGATTGTTAGCAGTAAGTTAATGTGTACGTTCGAAGAAATATGGGCAATTGATGAACTACTACAAAAACTTATCAGCAAGGTTTTGCAATTAAGAAAAAAAATCAAGGAGCATTAGAATAAAAATATGTACGTAAGACAAATGGTGTATATTCTATTAACTGACATTTGTTTTTATTGGACACCCTATGTATGTCATAATGAATTACGTTATTATTTCTATTACCTAAAACATGCTTGTTTGGTGTCTAAACAGAAAGTTTCTATATTTCCATTTTGAATACGTCTCCGTTTTTATCAAAATGACAAACATATTGTTACAAATATACTAAGCAATTCCTCATATAATGCATGAGTTTGTTCGTCACTGATCAGTATCGCAGATGGTAAGTGTTGACAACATACTTTCCTTCAAACACCGTGATCAATTCGTTAAAATTATATTTGGCTAGCAATACACAAATATGCACATCAATATTTTTATTATATTATATTTTGGAGAACATCTTCAATTATACTGGATATGAACTGAAACACACTTCTTTATTCAAGATTCGCCAACAGTAAACATAATGAACATGCACCCTCTTGATGTTGTCGAAAATGTAACACTGAAGTTAGCGTGTCAAGTCCTGGACGCAAATCCGACAGTTAATTCGTTCTCATGGTACAAAGGAAGTTATACTACACCAATAGGGCTGTTATCTAACTTCTCCATAAGTAAAGTCATCAGAACAGATTCTGGAGAATACAGATGTGAGGGGTCAAATGGTATCGGTCAGAATGGTGTTGATACAATATATGTTAATGTTCTTTGTAAGTATCAATTATATAATAATATTATGCGTAGTAGTTATGGTGATATTTTCTAGTAACACATGTAATGCTGATTTACTAACAAAGCACGTGGTTTATCTGTTTTCTTAATATCCATTGTAAGTATATAGGTACAGATATACAATAATGATAATGATGATATCAATAATATGTATGACCATGTATGAATGATTACGATTAGCCCAAGAAGACACAGCCTTCAAAATTGCAAATGATATCTTTTCCATCCAATAGCTCACTGAAGTTTACATTTAATGCGCCTGGTATTTTGTACAGCAATGTTAATATTTCGAACATTGTTAAAGAATATATAGTCCAAAATGTGGTGATAGTTTGGTTGCATAAGTTACAGATTCACATGTTCTCTCTATATTTGCCATCTTACACATTATATTGGTAATTTAAGGTATAGTTATCTAAACATATATTAACAAAATAAAAGTAAAGTATCATCAATAGTGCGCAAGTAACTTTCATCTTCAAATTGGTCCAGGTACCACATCGTAAGTGCATAATAAAAAAAACAGTAGGGAAATGTATTATATTTATCTAATCAATAACATACTCTGATCGTCACGTTTTGTGTTTTAATCACTTTGTTGTAATTTTCATGTTCCAAGTTTCTCGTTTGGTCCAGAGGAGTAGAATAATACGTTTTTCGATTATTATATATTCAGAATGAACGAATGTAAGACAATTTAATTAAATAATTAAAATTAGATGTTTGTTGTTCTTTTTTTGTTTTTGTTTTGTTTGTTTTTGGGGGATATACTAAAATCTAACAACATGACAAGCAAGGTCACGCCAGGATTCATATTTTGGATTTTATTTTACCAATATCCAGGGCACTCCAAGAGCTGTTGTCCACTTGGTCAGTATATTCGACTGACTTGTATATTGTATGTCAAAGAAAATTACATAACATGACCCCAAAAGAGATTTTGGCAGATGATAGAGTATAGCCAAATACCAAAAAGAATAATTTTAAGTTAGATTGAACATAGGAAGACATTTATTAAAATTAAAAGTAACCTTGGGTACTTATGTAACTTAAAATGTCATACAATTTATTGCGAGTGATAATTATATCATTCTAGTTAACTGCAGAGCTGTTGTTTATGTGATCCAGGACAGTAACCAAATGCAGATTCATGTGTTGGTGTAGTAAAAAGCAAGAAACATCATCATCTCATCTAAGCGTATCTTGTTCTCGACGTGATATAGCTTATTTGGTGTTGAGCATAAATCACCCATTCATTCTAGTTTTACTACCCCTAATGAGATAAACAAATATGTTCGTAAATTCTCTGCATTTAAACTGTGGCTGAGGACACTATTTTATTTTCACTGTACCGGCTAAGTATATTTCAAAATTGCGGTTGCAAATCGTTTGTTCCTTTGTCCTATAATCACATACTTTTCATTATATAAACACAAGGACATAGCAGCTACCTAGAATATATTGTGTTTTCTAACATGTCTACATATGGGATATCAAGTGATATACAATCATAGCATTTGTCTCCAATGTTAATGTGTTGCTACTTTACCACTTATAAAATAAATAAATGTTGTTTGTCTGCTATCTAGGTAAACTATAATATATGGTATTTCTATTGTTTTTGTTTAACTTTTATACATTTAAATTTTGTGCAAATACATCGTCTGATTCACCGACGGGACATATAGACACAAATTGCAATATCATACCAAAATATAACATAAGGTTACCATGATCAGTTGTGAATTCTTTCACTCTCCATTGTCGTCCTTGAGTAAATTGTGTTCACTGTAGCAGAGTGTGTGGCACTCTAATACTCAAGTATTACATTTACATTCATTATATTGTCGGAATCAATATAGTTTGCTGGTGTGATCTTCCATTGTCCTTATGTATACCTTCTTGAATATCTTGGATAATTTGCTAGACATATTGCTTATTATAATGCAGTTATTATATAGTATGCTAATAATTACCACCCTCCCCCCCCCCCCCCCCTATCCCAATCCACAATTGACATGACGCAAGTAAGGGTTCTAGTGCGAATTAGCCATATTTAATTCTTTACATCTAACATGTCAATTAACACAGCATGATAGGCATTTTTATCCAAGGGTCGAGTGTGTATGTTGCGAGATAACTTCCAGTGTTTAAGCTATGCGCTGAACAGTTTCATATGACGTTGCAAGTTTTTATGACGTTTATGTAATCGATAATATTTCGTGACAATTTATTTTGTGCAATTACTATATCATTTCTTAAAACTCTATCAATAGAGATATTTTTGTCATGTATTAACATAGAAATCACTGTATTATATTTGAATAGTTTCCGGCATCAATTGATGATTGGATCCGTTTTATTGGCAGTGTCTTCGACCGTCAAATTCCTCATTGACACCGGCAGCTATTCAAATACAATACATTTATTCAGTCACAAATATGGTAGTAAGACTTTATGTTTGATTAGTTAATTTTTTTTAAAGATGACGTCCTTCAAACGCTTTGAGTCCAAACCCGTGGTAAAAATAGTATTTACCTACACCCATTGTAATTTATGACGTCATCGACAATTTATAACGATATTTTACCAATTTTTACATATTAGAATCGAAATATTTCATGGAAGCCATATGTATATATTGTTTTTACCACGGGTAGGCCTTTATGTCAGCTTTTTACCACTCGCTAACGCTCGGGATGAAACTTCGTGACATAAAGGCTAACCCGTGGTAAAAACAATATATATATATATATGGCTTCCATGAATTATTTCTTAATTATTTCATTTTTTTAACGATGAAACATTTAATTATTTTTGGTATTTATTACTTCCAGATCGATAACAGGTTTTCGTAATGACGATAGTACCGTGTATTAATAGGAATATACTACGATTTTATATGGCTTTGGGTTGGGTTCTGTTATTTGTATTGATCGACACTTCCAGCATTTTTTTAACTACACCGTCATTACTAGAAGTTTGTAGAAAGAAATTAGGAAAGATCAAAGATAGACAATTGAACATTCCTGCCTTCAATAGGTGATTCGGACCTCTATTACTTATATATGGATATGGGGCGCGAACCCGAGTCAGTTGTGATAAGGTTAATCAGTCAAGGATCTTAACAACGAGGACATCCATGCGCTGTTTTTATTTGTAGCAACATGCACAAATGTATTTCAATGATTCATTACTTTCGTGATTCTCCATACATATCATAGCTTGGTATTTTCAAGGAATATCTGTGTCACAACGGATATTTTCAGATTCAATTCCTGTAGTCACAGTTCCGTCCTCATGTCCTAATTTATAACATTTCACCAAACTTTTAATAAGAGTACCACAACTGGTGTGGAGCAGAACCTGCTTTAAAAAAAAACCTTCCAAAGAAGCTGAATTCACAGGCGGTTTTTAGTGGGATTCATGCTGTCCATCTGTGGTGTACATGGATTATTGCTTTATGTGTTTGTTTTCATTGGCTTAATTTAGATGTATATCCAGAAAATGTTAAAGATAAAAACTAGTCAGTTATGTTCAATAATAGAAAAGAATGACAACAAATCGTGCTGCATACATACATTACATGTAACAAAGATACATCGTTAAGAATACTAAACATGTAAAGCTCAAAACACCAATATGGAGTAAACAGTAAAATATGAGAATAGAGATACACACATCAACAGTAACGAAGTCATAAACTAGACAGTATTAAAACGGGGTTTCATTATATTTTAATGGTTAGGCACCTTTCACATATTATGTATGAACAGATACCTTAGTGCTTATATACGTTTTTGTATTGATTCCAAATAGATTAGAAGTAAGGAATTGGATATTATGATAGTCCTTATTTAAATGTGAACATTAATATGATGCTATCGAGGAACATTAGTTATAATGATTTATGCAAAATTCAGAAAACATACTCAACACCGCAATGTTAAACACCAACGATTACATTTCTATCAAAAAATACAACCATATCAAATTATGTTAAGCACATACATAACATGATATCATGCGATTTGACTGCACGAGGATATATTTTTGATATTATTTTTTCCTTGTTTTAGATAACCCTGAAATCACACATTTGTCTGTAATTGATAGTAATGAAATCGTAGAGAACAATACAGCAATTATACAGTGCAAAGTGGAAAGTAATCCACTATCAAAGATGGAATGGACTTTTGAAAACAAGACGCTTAATGAAGGCAACCGTGGCGTCCGTCAGAGTAATTATACGATTCAAAGGGCTAAATGTGTAGATACAGGCTTTTATATGTGTACAGCAACAAACATTATAAACATGAAAAGCTACAGCGACAAGAGAGTTGTGCAACTTTCAGTTAGATGTAAGTACATAATATTGACTTTCTTCAGTTCTATAAAACATAACAGACAGATATACTATAACCCTTGCACATGGTACTTACTTTATCGAGGTACCTATTTGAAATATTTCCACGAATGTGAGGACGTTAGCTTTTGTGTTTCCAGTAATCAGATTATCTCGGCGCAAACAAGTACATCTCAAATCTAGAAACTGAGTGCAAAATCTAATTTTGCTAGAAAACAATATCTACTCGTTTAATCCTTTTCATGTAACATTTCAGCGGAAACTGGATGCAATATCGTAACCAATATCATCGCAATAACTAAAATCTGTCGGAATATATTACGTCTCAGATGACATGAGGATATTTACCCTGTATCAGTTACAATTATGTAAAATATTATTGAAGAAAACTCGAATAAAGGGATGATTCAGATATAAACACTAGAATACAAACATAAATGTAAATCATAAGAAAATATACCTGTTAGGCCGGACAAAAAACTAAAATAAAGAACGGGTGCTGCGAACGGGTTATCATTACTTGCCCTGTTACCTTCATGCACTGTAAGACCTGATTCATCAGGCCAGACACATAAGCAGATATTAATAAATTTGAATCATGTCAGTAATCCGCTATTTCCTCATTGCAGCAATAATGTGTCTGAAATGTTATGCAAAATAATTAGGAATCCGTTGTAAAATCCTGATTTGTGTTGATTCATCCGCTATGATTGCTGTATTTCATTTTTAGGTTCACCCCGAAGAGACACCATGTTTGAACTGCCTGAAAATCAAATAGGACTAGCACTCGGTCAACATTTGAAAATGCAAATCCACATAATAGCCTACCCACCACCAGTTGTAGAATGGCAATTCAGACCAACCAATAACGTTATTGCAAGAACATTGTCATCAAATTGTAATCAGAAAAGTATGTTTAAGCACACGGCTTGTTTTGAAAAAGGCAAGGTTACAGAGGCTGATTTTGGGCAATACTCAATTGTTGTTCATAATGGACTAGGCAACAACTTTAGTTATGTGTTCAACGTGAACCCGCAAGGTAAGAACAGACTACTGAAGTGATAATTTTAGTACGATAAGAAAAATTGTAGTATAAACGTAAACTAACATAATATATAAATGGGACAACGCCATCTCCAACATGGGAGAAGGAACTTCATTCATCCTTATAGCAAATTTGATGTATTTATTGATGAAAATCATATCCACTGTAACCATAATATAGTTATTCAGATTTATTTAAAGCAAAAGTAAGAGTAAATTACAAGCTATACATCGTAAATTGCTCAACACCTTGGAGTCCAGATGGCATAGCACCTAATATAATCTAAGAATTATATTTCAATCCTTAAGATCTCCTCTTATCGGATAGTCAATCAGTAATTAGTATGTGGTAAATTTCCGTATACATGGGAACACTATCGTTGATTTTGGTGATTGTTTTGTCCAGATATTGTTTACAATGATTACATTAAGCATACATTAACGCTGATTATCGTGTTTTAAAGTAAACCGTTCAACCATTCTGTTTTATTTTCATGAAACCACATTTCGAACATAAGTTCCTATCTGTAAGACAAAATAAGCTTTTTCCATATGACCATAGGCGATCCTGTACTACGCATGCCCGCAGTCTGTTGTTTGGGTAACATATATGGGCCGAAGGAAAATCTTGCACGCGGTCGTACGAGAATTTGAACTGATTCTGCTAGAAAAGGAACAGGAAAGACGTTTTGGCGAATGGTAATAAAACAAGAAATAAAATAGGACACCGACATGAATGTTGGATGGAATTGAAGGAAGCGTTGAGAGTTCAAACTCATGCTGAAGTGTAGACATCAGTGCCATTGTGCATGTACTTCGGAAATTAGAACATGCATAATTAATGAGACTGGGAGACAAGCTGCACACAAAAAAAACAACGAACATACACGTGTTGATTTTGGTCGAATCACGCCAAACGACGTTTTATACTCATGGTTTGAAGGTTTAGATAAAAAAAAACACTTTCATAAAAATTACCAAGCTTACAGGCACTATCCGTTTAAAGACTACACAGTTTTAGTTTTGTATTAAATACTACTGGTTCGTACATTTTCAAATTTCTTATCAATAACGATTCCTTAGATACCCTAAAAATCTCTATATGTCTCTACGATTTTGCTTAGCACTTTTAGATTCAAACCTTTTCATACAAATTGCTCTTGAATAAACATAAATTCCCTTTTGATAGATTTACACTCCCACACACACACACAAACCAAAAACCATCAATATATACTTTTTAAACCAAATTCACTTTCACATAGAACACAATTGCGGTATTTTTATTTACTCTTTTAGCACCTCAAGGTTTTTTTTAAAGTTTCTCTTTTTGGTCATTACTGTCTGTGTCTATGATATTTGTATACGGACACACATCTTTTAATCTATGTAAATATAATAAGCTATAAATAACATAACTGAGTAACAACTCGCACAAAACTGAATGTCTTACTGTTTTTTCGTTTATTTCTTTCGGACATAGTGTTTGCAATATTCTTATCTAAAAAAAAAATTCTATCCTGCCTGGACTTCTCATCTCACGTAGGAAAACAACACTAAGTAAAAATATAACACACAACTTCTACTAAGTACTAGTTAATGCATTTGTTCATTCACGTGTTCTATTTGAGCAGATAAGTTACATTGACTGGAAAGTTTTTGCTATATACTGCTACTAACCGAAATATGTCTTTTTCTGGCACCCCTGTCACATATTATCTATTCAACTTTGGTGGCCTATTTGTAAATACAGTTCATTTGCTGTTGACAGAAAATCTCAAAACGGGCAATATAGTTATTCCTTATAACTATATGTTTCCACTATTTAATTTAAGATATAAACGTCAATAGATTAATATCATTTTTCTGCGGGATAAACGTTCACATTTATTCCAGTTTTTAAACGTCATGCACATTTTTATTTGACGACACTGCACTCATATTGTCTATTTAACTGGACTATATTGACAGCTGATATGTAGTACATTTATCGAATGTGATGTCGTAGACCTAGGCTTATTGACATAGTGACTCAATCAGTTGTATGTTATTGTTATTGTGAACACACATATGTATTTATATATCTTTATGTCCTAATTCGCTCTGCTCAAACGAACATAAAACATTTATCAAATGAACAACAAACTGTCAAATGAGAGGTCACACTTGGCAAGCATCAAGTGCAGAATTTTATTTTGATATAAGAATGAATTAGTGACAAAAGAATTGGATACAGTCCATCTAGATGCCAGTTCACATCAAAGCATCGTCAGGAGGATGAAAACATCTGTAACGACAGAAAGTAAATAAAAAAAAATTATTAAAAAAAAATTAAGAGAAAAAATGTTGTGTGAACACTCGAGTTGCAATGGCTCGAATGATAAAAACCGCACAGCTACACAAAAACTTTCAAATCGAACAGACCCAACTTTACCATGCATGTTTTAAACCAATCAAAACAACTTAACCACCTATAAATCTCAAACACGTGTAACTGTTTACAAACAAACCATATTCGATACTGTATAACTTTGATAAATACATATATGTTTGGATGGGAAGGTTTAATATATGTATATTCCGTAATCCAATTGCATCTGTCATTGAGATTATTAAAATATGCTCTCCACTTCTGAGTTTATTTTCAGTTTTATCACATATATCGCTTTTAGACGGTATCCTGAAAATGAGTATTTTTCACGTATGTTTGATATTTATACATTGCTTTGTGAGAGTTGCATATGACATTTGTTATTTTAATGTAAATGCAATAACAATTGTTTACAGATAATGCCAATTATTAGTTCAATGATTGTACCGTATTTAGGGTTGTATAATGCGCATGATTTGTAAATACATTTTAGACAAACCTACTGCCCCTACTGTTTTCTATGTTGTGTGTAAAACGACATCAGCTGTTGTATTGTGGAGATCAGAGTTTAACGGTGGATCAAATCAGGAGTTTTATGTACAGTATTGGAGAATATCACAGTCATCATCAGCCATGTTATCACCATATATACCTGATCCTGGTGTAACAGCTGACATAGAGTACACAGTCAACAACTTGGTACCAGAAACAATTTATATGTTTCAAATAATTGCTCGGAATGACTTAGGGGATTCATTGTCGAAATCGGTAAAATGTACTACAGATCAAAGTATGTATATCTTAGTATGAATTAGTGTATAACATTCGAGTGAGTGAGTGATTGTTGTTTACCGGCTATTCAGCAATTTTTCAGCTATAACATGACGAGAAAAAATAAATTTTCAACGAGATGATGATGAGGTCCACTTTGTTCTAGACCGCTACGCTGAGTTGGATTTTATTTGCGCTAGCTCACCGAAACAACAGTGCGCGTGTACATTTAGACACATTATTCTGATTCCGATCCAACCAGTATTTGCTCTTTCTCCTTAATGCTGCACGCTTAGCGGAGAAGCAACAAATTCCAATTTTAACGTCTTTGGTATGAACCGAACGGCGCTCGAACCCACGATCTACCGCTTTCGAGGCGAGCACGCTAACCATTACGTCACCGATGAACCCACGATCTACCGCTCTCGAGGCGAGCACGCTAACCATTACGTCACCGATGAACCCACGATCTACCACTTTCGAGGCGAGCACGCTAACCACGTAGGCCTTGTTTTTTTTGTATTGTCATTTTGTTCTTGGCCACTAAGAACTTTTGGTTCAGTGGTTTCCTTGCTAGCAACAAATCTCTTTCTAGGAAATTATAATAGGAACCAGAAGCCCTGGAATATTATATAAACTAAGTGATATATTCTCCATATACATGTCACCGTATAAGTTATTCCATGAAAAAAAATATAAATGTTATTTGTTTAATTCATTCATCCATTGTTACATCATATTCATCATGATTTTGACTGACGACTTTTCATGTAAACGTCACTATGCTAAATCTGCAAATCGCATGCTTGGCTCGAAACTAATCGAGTGAACCCGGGTAGATTTAAACCGGAATTATGGTACTTTATGTATTGACTGTCAGGTTATCTAACAACAATAGACGCCTAACAGCGACAAGAATATATTTGCAGGTACTTTGCATTACAAAAAAAAATGTATACTCTTTGAAATGATTCATTGAGATTTCGTTTTTAACTTTATTTATTTAAAAGTTCGAAATCATATAATTTATCAAGGTCATTTTTAGTTATTTTTACATTCCTGTTGTAATTTTGTTTATTTGAAAGTTGTTACAAATATGCATAGTTGTATATTAGATATATTTGCAGTTAATCAGTCTCTATTTGATGAGGGGCCCGGGTGGCTCAATGAGTTAGGTCGTTGGATGTAACAACTCATACAAGCATATCACCAATACGGCGTGGGTTCGCTCCCGGCTTTGTAAATTACAATAAGGGTGCACTCGACTCACAGCCGCAAGTGATAAAGTTTACCAGTTGCTTGCCCATAGTCGGTGGTTCTCCCCCGGTACTCTGGTTTCCTCCACCGCTAAAACTGGTCACCATGATATAGCTGAAATATTGTTGAAAGTGGCGTTAATACACCCAAAATCAAAATCAAATCTATTTGATGATTACACCAGGTTGTTGTCTTGGTGATATCGTCACGGCCATGTATTTCCATGTGGTTTGAAATGGTTATATGAATTAACTGTCAGACGCCCCGTGGCATGCATGTGCTGTTGGAATGTGGTTACACCTAAATGGAAAGTTCACAAAGGGAAAATTGAAATCATTTCTTTTGTCGTGAAGTTTCTATCTTACAGTGCCCTCTATGTGAATTTAAAGATGTAGGTCAAGGAATGAAACGGACCTGGCTGTATATGTGGTATCCATTATTTCACGCTCCATTGGATTAATGTGATCAACAAAATTACCAAACTATTTAGCGGAACCTGGAGATAAAAGCTCGAGTTACCTTCTGTTCTTCTTTCTCAAAATTTCCCTGTATGAAGTCCGCCTCGTACGAATAAAGGAACAAATAGACGAGAAGAGGAGCACAGTTGGTACCCATAGGAGTACCAACTCTCTGTAGAAAAAAATGTATGTAATGATGAAAAGGTAGATATCATACTAAGTACATTATGCAAAACGGTTCTGGGATAACCTGATGAAGTTGATGGTCAACAATTCTACTAATATCAATATCTAATATCACAAAAATGTGGCGGTGTTAGAGAGGTTAATGTGAACTTCACCCTCCTCTCTTGATAAATGTATCTTACATATATAAACAAACAATAACAACTTCTGTTCTATTCCACTCAAATTGACCACATACTATCACAAACATGAATGACACTATAAACATGGACAATACAATAGTTAGGAACAATGGGTGCTCATAGTTAACTCACTACTAGCTATGATGGTAGATGGTGATGGTTAAATACCATTGCTCATCGTCTCGCTATCAGAAATATTCAAAATGTAGTATAATTTACGAATAACAAATAATTTTATTTCTTTACTTTTTGACATATGATTCAATTTATCTTTTATGACCATTTATCTTTATCTTTAGCACAGAGCCAAACAATCAGTAAAGACAGTAATGGACTATTGGCAGCAGGAATCTCATCCTTGATTATTGGCTTAATTTCTATTATATTTTCCGTTTCCTTTACAGTCATTTGTCGTAAGTGTGTACATTTTCAAGTAAAAATTCAATTGTTATGAAAAAAAGTACAAAACGCATCATCCTATATCTGCGTTTCATGAGAAATATGTATAATGACAACAAAAACTATAACAACATTCGTTAGTAAAGTGATAGAATATATTAAACTTTAACAAAGGTTACATGCTTTTGTAGTTTGAATATAATTTACTGTTGACAATAACACTAATTGTATGTATTTCACTTTAATAGGATCTCGACTACAGAAAAGGGAACAAAAAATGAGGTATATATGATTTCCGTCATTGTAGTTCATTTTTATAGAAAAAAAAAATATTTATTAATTGACTTCCTTAGAAAATATTAAAACTGCATATTACATTGAATGGAAGAATATTGTGACAACGTATATTTGTGGTTGACGAAAATAATTTTGGTTGACAATTGGTAGTCAAACACGCCAGCACGAATCGGTCTTCGGCATCACCAAATATCTTAAGACACAAATATAGCAATGACAGCCATCGATTGCTGGAAATAGCGATGGCCTCAATTTAAATAATGCAAATACGTTAAAATATCATAAAAAGAAAAGCAAAAAATACACAACTGTCTGGACAGCTCCAAGATAAAAGATAAAAATTCGCAGAAAGTGGCGGGGCCAAATTAGCATAACACATTGAATATGCATTTTAAACAGAGCAATAATAATGCTTATTTTACACTAAGAAAATGAAGATGATATAGTACAATTAGGAGTAGCTTAGTATATGTGATTAACCATAAATACCACTAGACTCTCAAATTAATTTTCAGATAGCAATTAGATTCATAGTAAGATCTAAATTGTAATTACAATAGGCACTTGGGGATCACCAAGTTAGACTTTAGTTGATCAGTTGCTACAAACTGGGAGTACAATCATTTAATAAATCGCCTCAATGACTATGCAATCATTTAATGAAAAAATGAAAGTAAATCGCCTGAATGATTATATTTTGCTTGTTTTAAGGACCAATGACTATACAGAATTAACAACATGTACACATTGTAATCCTGTAGTAACAAATAATTATGATAGTTTAAACACGACAGCCATTGGTATGTACTGATATTTAGTTTAGATATATAATTTTTATATTATTAGAAATCAGTCTTTGATGAAAATATCATTTATTTTACATCATTTCGAAGTTAATCATCTGCAATATTTCGAAACAAACCAACGTTGGTAATATGTTGCATTAATTGAACTTACACATTCTTGAAAACAGTCGTAAAGATGCCCGACTTGTCATGATGGATTAAATGGCAGACGAAAATATGGCGATACAATCAAGGAACATGTATGCCTCGTCTTTCATTATTATTTTTGGTGAGACTCAATTAAGGCATAAATGGTTTCCCTTGTGCGATCTATGACTGGAATTGGCTACCACAAGATTGTAGTCGTTAGATAGAAACATTCAAGGCTGCTGTCTCCTCTATCAAGAACAAATTTATGTTATCTGTAAATAATTTAATTTGATTTGAATATTTCAATCTGTTTGGCTAATTCGCCTGGAGGCAATTTTGGTTATACTCGATAACCTGGGTTGGTATTGTGACGTCACCAACGTGCTCATCCGCCAACGACAAATTCAAATAGTCACACGGAATAATCGTAATTAAAATCGAAGAATCATTAAATTTGTTGTAAAAATTAAATTATAAGGAATATATGAAATTGTTGAACAGGTTATACTTGCATAACCTGGTTTGGGTCAGTTTACGCTTTTCATAAACCGCTTCGCGGCTTATTAAGCGTAAACTGACCAAACCAGGTTATATCGTATGACCTGTTCAACAATTTTAAATATTCCTTAAAGAGTTGTATCCGTTTTCAGTTTGCATATGGAGCCTCTAACACAATCTTTAGTCTTGTTTCAGGCGGTCAGTATTTGGTACAAGTAGAAGAACTCTTACTTTAAGTTTTTATGTAAATTTCAAATTTCAAAAATGTCGGTTCCTACAGAAATACAACCGACAGTCACATTATAACTTATATCGCTTAAATATTGTTGAACATGTTTTATGTATATTAATGTGACTGTGACATAGTATTTCCTACTTGAGATCATTCATCCTGCATATTTTAGAAATGATAATCGATATTGCTGTAGCAATCTATTATTAGATTAATGGGCGGTCGTGATCGTATGGTAGCTGGATTTATAACTACCTTTGCAATCAGTGCCTATCACCACTAACGTTGTGAGTTCGAACCCCGCTTTGGCGACGTGAACGCGATATAACACTATGTGATCAAGCTTGGCAGTACTTTGCAGCAGGTCGGGGGTTTTCTCCGGTTTCCTCCAGCAATAAAACTGACCGCCACGATATGACTAAAATATTGGTGAAAGTGGCGTTAAACACCAAAACCCTTACCCTATGCTTAAACTCGTTTCACGATTTATAATCTCCTGTATTATATGCAGTATTCGTATTATATACTAAGTTTAAACATGCAGGAATGCAGCTACTAATGAATGGGAAATCAACTATTGAAAAGTCAACATGATCATGAATTAAATTAAATGTCAGTTTCGCTTTGATATATTACTCCTAAGTTCTTAATCTATATCGAAACAGAACAAATACATATTCAGGCAAAATTTGTCTTATTTTCATATATTCATCGCACCACTGTATTGTTAAGATATCAGGAATATTTATGACATTTTGTTCGAATGCATCATTTATATGTTGGTCTGATAGGATGCTGATACGTACCGTTTATAAGTTTAGCTCATATTTAAATTCGGACGATGTCAAGAGGGGGAATTTAAGTTTAGTTTATATGTATACCTCTCACTGAATATGAGCTATAGTAACATCTATCGATATAAATCTACATTGTATAATAAATGTTCGAGACATTGATATTATTATCATTATCATTATTAGAACGTTGATGTTGTATTTAAACATATCATTTCTGTTTCAGAAAAGAAGAAGTTAAAGAAGAAGGAAGAAATTTATGACAATTTGAAAATCTAGATATAAATCAATCTTTACTATTAATTCATTGTATATTTTGTTATTAATGTAATGTACTTATTTGTGATTTTACAGAAGCAAATTATTAGTTCATCAAAAGTAAATAAGATTGAATTATGTATATGGTATTATTAGTGTATGTTCAAATGTTATAACACATTTGATAATAATAATCATTTATCAATGTGTAGTTCACATTTGGAAAACACCTCGGTGAATAGATATTTATTCGTTTTGTCGATTATTAATGTTTTTTTTCTTTCACATTTGATACACAGAATACAATATATAACGGTTGTACAGTTTATCTTTACTTGTATTTAATATGTAGTCTCGTTTCGTTTCCTTTACTGTGGTCGGAATACACGCCATGTTTGCCACATTGGTTACATCCACACATATAAACTTTAAAAATGCAATACTGAATGTATTTCTTATTTATTTTCTCTTTTAACACAAAAGCATTGTTTCTGGCTAGTTATTATTTACTATCAACCATTTATTCCTCATTGTAACTGTAACTTCATTTGATGTCAACTTTGAAATCCATGACGTTACAAAGAGAGATCAAGGAATTCGGGTAATCGAAATTGAATCACCTTCTGGATTGAGAATGGCGATCCTGATGGTTGGAAGTGTCATGTTCTTGACTTGATCAACAGTCCAACAAATCATCGCCTTATGGTTTAACACTTCTATATTAAAATTACACTAATTTTTTATGAATGGTGACGTGTTTATTCCTTCAACTACAACAAATGTGCAGGATTTCCTTATGGTGTCATTCTGTAAATCTTGATCTGTCACACACCTTTTGTCAATGAATTCGTCTTACCCATGATTCACTTGTGTTATTGTTTTGATTGTCTTTTTTTGAATTGTTAAGAAACTTAGGCATACATTTGTGTCTGTGCCTTTTTACAGTTCATTCTTCGGAAAGGGTAAAAAGAATATTTTCATCAAAGTGAATTACTGAAAAAATGTAAAAAAAAAAATGGTTGAGGAGAACGCAGGTTCTCCGGAAGAGTGAGCAGTGTCTGCTCCACTAGTTACTGTTTGGGGGAGGAGGGACGGGGGTTAATGGAAAAAGGGAAGATTGTAAGAAAGAGGATGGGAAGTTGAAAAACAGGGGTTGGGATGTGGTAAAGAATATTCCCTGTCAGCCCCTTAATGAAGTATGACTTGACGCCTTTTTGTCATAAAATTAGATAATCTTTTGTAACTTTAGCATTTCATGATAAAGACGATATTCATACAACGTTACCAAATACACAATTACGTGAAGTTTCCTCCTAAAATAAACATGAGAAAAGCTCTTCTGTCATTCTCTATCTGTTATCTATTTGTTGCCCAAATCATGCAAACTGATTTGATGAAGAGTTTGAAGATACTAAAGGGGTAAACAGAATCCATATATCGAAGAAGAACAGACAACACAATGGTCAAACAACGATCTACAAAACATACACATAAAACTAAAGATCGAGTAACACGAACCCCACTAAAATCCGAGGTTGAACTTGGGTGCTCCGGAAAGGTAGAAGTTCCGACAATGTGCATATTTTGTATAAAAGATACGTTCTTGACAAATCAATCGACACAGAACCGTAGATCTTATGCTATTTTTTTCTTCATTTTTTTGTAACCAGAGAGCAACGGGTTTCACTTGTTTTTAAGCTGAAGTCGGGCCTTTCTGGTAGTATAATCTCGTTTGTGGAGTTCATTGAATAATGACATGGTTACTTACGAAGAAGAATATACATTTATCTAACATGTTGTACGTTTAGCTTGTGTGATACAAGGTGTCTGAAAAAAGATGTTACATCGCCACACTGGTGATAAAAGAATGGTGCGACGTTGGACGATATTTTACTCCAGTAATTACTTTGTCATGACGTCATATGATTGGAATGCCGGGGAAAACACGCCAATGTAAGCAACGAAAACAGAGCGACCATTTGATGGTCATTCATTCATATTATGTATCGGGTCACGATCATATTCTCATTTCCATTGAGATAGTTTCAATATTTCCGGCAACGATACGGTCCACATTTCTAAAAATTAAACGTTGTCGCATGATTGTAGAGACACTGAAAGTGACACCACAGTGACGTGACTTTGAGGAATGAATGGCAACAAATAACGTGACGTCATGCCCATGATTAAGTTTCCCTCTGAGTATTGTAATACCTAAGAGTTCTTATGCGCCCGACACACTTGTAATGTTGCCCTTTTTTCAGACACGTCCACTTCGTTTGTTAAGCAAGCACTGGCGGAAATTAGACGTAAAGAAGGGGAAATAACATCATACAGAAATTTAGTGTGAAATTAACGACGAATACCAACATTAATATGTTCCGCATATATAAATGGAATCCGGGTCGTTTAGCCCCGATTACCTGTTCGCTCCGGAAAGTGAGTCGATTCACCCCACTTAATCGCTATTATATTATTATAATTGAAGTCTTTTTCGACAATTTTTTGTTAATTATTTATTTATTAGTTGTATGCAAAAAAATAATAATTCATTCATTTTGGTCTACTTTTGTCAAAGATCTCAACCGAAACTTTTCTTGCAAAATTTTCAAAAAACCATACAAGAACAGTAAAAAGGATTTTTTTTTTGTACCAACGCAAAAGTGCATGAAATGACTAAGATGCTGTACAAGTACGTAAATAACCTCTTTTTTAATGAATTACGCATCAAATGCTAAAATAGTATAAATTTAATCAGATGTCAAACAAAGAGTGAAGCAATTCATAATATTAAAGTTAATTATGAGGAAGACAAAAATAAAGTATCCATGAACAAGCCTTACAACATCCAAAATACAAATATTTGCAATGGTATTTTCCATATTTCATTTTTTAAAGCACTATTGATAAATGAGGGAGAAACGACCCGGGCGAACGGGAATAGGGGCGAGACGACCCGGGGCAAACGGGAATAGGGGCGAAACGACTCAGGGGGTGAACGGGATTCGGGGCGAAACGACCCGGTACCTATAAATGGATGTCTTGAAGCATAAAGCATTTTGTCAAGTTATTTACACTCAATCGGTTATTGGTAAAAATTGATATTTAAACCCATGGGTTGGGAGACGCCACAGGCAAGACGGAAACATCACCAAAACATATTATTTTTTAATAAAATGGTAAACGGTCTTGTTCTTCCTTACATTAGTGCAATGGTTCCCTGTAACCTGTTAAATGTTCATGACTACAACACTAGACAGGCCGTAAGTATCACCCCAGTACGTACTAGAACAACTTTGTATAATAATTATTTACTACCCTCTACTGTAAGATTATGGAACAGCGAACCCACCACCTTTATCTCTCAAATCCTAGTATAAGTCAAAATGCATAAAGAAACCTATTTATTATTGCACAGGAACTCGAAATGGACAAATCTTTCACATGAGATTACGAACTATATGTAGCTCTCTAAGCCATCATCTATTCCTAACAGAGGGCCCGAGTGGTTCAATGAGGTGGGTTACCGAACAACTCATACAAGTGTGGGTTCGCGCTTGGCTTTCTAAATTACAAACAGGGTACACTCGACTCGCAGCCGCAAGTGATTAAGCTTAACAGTTGCTTGCCCGTGGTAGGTGGTTCTCTCCGGGTACTCCGGCTTCTTCCAACACTAACACTGGTCGCCATGATATAGCTGAAAATTTGCTGAAACACAATGCAATCAATCAAATATATTCCTAACAAATATAGTAGATTCGCATATCAGTAGTTGTCGTCAAGACGTCACTGAAACTAATTCACATTATCTTTTTTTATTGTCCTAGATTCAATGATTCAAGAAATCGGTATATCGAATCAATTGAAATTCCTATGAACTATTTTTTGGATCACCCGACGTCACAGACGATCAAAACAATTGTTTATTTTTAAATGTACAACAGTTTATAGTAAACAGTTAATGTCACATCTAACATCAGCAGTACCTAGTACCCTTATTATTTCTTCTTTTTTTTAATTACTTTGCATCAAACATTTTTTACACCAAACACCAGATCACTTTATTTGTTTTATTTTTTACACCTTCTGTAATTCATATTAGAAGATTATTAGTTAGTTCTATATGTTTCTCCTCTAGGAGATTTACATTATATTATAAATTAACTTTATTCCTACAGATAGGGATTAATATTAGTTCTTGCAACTTGTTTCCCAATCCAATTAAATACTTCCTATTATGTAATATATGTATTTGAATATTGTAATGTTATGTTGAATTAATTAATTAAATATAGATTCTCCTTCAGTTGCCCGATATTTCTCCACTCAAGAGAGTTAAATTAAAAATGTTAACAACAAGTGCGTCCTATATATTACTACGACACGAACTTGTAACGGCTGTTTGAAACATTGACGGTAATTATGACTATAATTTAAAGAGAAGTGTATTTATTTGCTGAACATTAGAAGTTTATTAAATAAATAATGTCAGACAACAATGTGAACTAATGTGCATTTTATTAGCAGACAAAGATCGCGAGTTTTGCTTACATTTTTGTTCACGTTGTCAAGGAAATATTAATAAACCTAGACACTTCCGGAAGAAAAAGTAGTCCCAACAGGTTATGACCTTTCTCTAGCCAATTACCGATTTGACAACATGCGGGGAAAGGCACGAGACATTTTAATCCTCTAGAGGATTACAGATTTTCCCACCATTGGTTCAGCGGGGTTAAAACGCCGTAATAATGGGAGAAATATGTTTACACTAAAACATATAAAACAAATTAACATGCGAGTGCTTACAGCCACAATAACATTTGTATAACTATATTTAGTAAGCTATCAATACCAGGCGCTTGATTAAGATTCATTTTAAAACTACTGTTGTGCATTCGTTTACTTTTAGCTCCCTGTCAGTGAGAGTTTAACTGTAACTAATCAAATTATACTACAAAATCGTGAGGCAGCGGGAAACACAAAACAAATGTAAAACATCAAAAGATGAAAGAATATTATAAGATAGGGAGGTTTGGGCCCACAGAGTGTACCAATCCAGGAAAGTGAGAGGTAATAATGTATTTGTGTGTTAGAGGTCATGTATTTGTGTGTTAGAGATCATGTATTTCTGTGTTAGAGGTCATGTATTTGTGTGCTAGAGGTAATGTATTTGTGTGTTAGAGATCATGTATTTGTGTGTTAGAGGTCATGTATTTGTGTGTTAGAGGTCATGTATTTGTGTGTTAGGAGTCATGTATTTGTGTGTTAGAGGTAATGTATTTGTGTGTTAGAGGTCATGTATTAGTGTGCTAGAGGTCATGTATTTGTGTGTTAGAGGTCATGTATTTGTGTGTTAGAGGTCATTTATTTGTGTGTTAGAGGTTATGTATTTGTGTGTTAGGGGTAATGTATTTGTGTGTTAGAGGTCATGTATTTGTGTGTTAGAGGTAATGTATTTGTGTGTTAGAGGTCATGTATTTGTGTGTTAGAGGTCATGTATTTGTGTGTTAGAGGTAATGTATTTGTGTCTTATAGGTCACGTATTTGTGTGCTAGAGGTCATGTATTTGTGTCTTAGAGATCATGTATTTGTGTGTTAGAGGTCATATATTTGTGTGTTAGAGGTAATGCATTTGTGTGTTAGAGGTCATGTATTTGTGTGTTAGAGGTCATGTATTTTTGTGCTATAGGTCATGTATTTGTGTGTTAGAGGTCATGTATTTGTGTGTTAGAGGTCATGTATTTGTGTGTTAGGGGTCATGTATTTGTGTTAGAGGTCATGTATTTGTGTGTTAGAGGTAATGTATTTGTGTGTTATAGGTCATGTATTTGTGTGTTAGAGGTCATGTATTTGTGTGTTAGAGGTCATGTATTTGTGTGTTAGAGGTCATATATTTGTGTGTTAGAGGTCATGTATTTGTGTGTTAGTTGTGTCGAATTTACTTCTTTCTACGATTTTGATATTTGATATTGGAATTGTTCCGTTGGTGGTATTTTTCGCTTTTCATTTTATTATTTCTTTGTGACCATTCAGCATATTCCAATATGTCAGAACAGAATGAAAATAAAAACGAGTTCTTATTGTCTTTCATAGATACGTTATTCTAATATGACGTCCTGCTTTCGCTTTGATTCAACCCACCATTTCTTTAGAAATGCCTGTACCAAGTCAGGGTCATTACGGTTTTCACAATTTTCCGGTTGTTGATTGATTTTGTCTGTCTATATACTTATGAGTTTTGACTTTCCCTTTGTAAGATAGTTCGGAGTGCGGTAATGTTGTTATTACCCTTATTTGAAAGCAAGCGAACGATTATTCTGAAGTCAAAATCACATTAGCACATGCGTGGTAACCTACACATTTAAGCCAGGTGATACAATCACAAAATAAAACTATTTACAAGGTATTTGATGCTTAAAACATCTATATTCACTGAAAATAATCAACATATACAAAATTGATAATATGGACGTGCAATTAAAACATTCAAACACAATATTTTTGCTACGGATACTTCATCAATGCGACTGACTTTCCTGTCGTAAAAGTACATGCGACCTACTTTCCCGTCGTAAAAGTACATGTTGATTATTTATGGTCTGCTCAAATTTGGCAGCATAAATTGTGTGCAACATTGTCCGCAAGCGTAGATACAAATTACCGTCTTCCAATCAAAGTATAGAAACATATTTGTACTCTTAGATATATCAAAATCGAAATAATTCATCTCTTCCGCTCGGAATGAAATACTAATATCAACCAACCCATGTTTAAACTCAAAACTCATTCTGACTTCCATGATTTATTTCTTAAATAATTATGGGGATTCGTCTAAGGTGTAAAAAGTCAATATTAATATTATTTCTGTGTATTTTACTACCAGTCAAAATAGAGTATAATAAGATAACCGTCCAAGTGTCATAAATATGTACCCGACATATATATAGGTGTATTGATGCAAACATAAACTGATATATAGACTTTATTGTACAATTATCTTACTTCCTTGTACGAACGTACATAACTTCCTGCTTACAGATGGGACTGAAATGTTTCCTGTTTTGTGTTTGTATTAAATGTAAGTAAAACATTTATATATATCACATGTACTGGACACTGTATCATTTATAATGTCACCCTGGTTGCATAGTCCGGTCTGTGTTGCTCGTGTTTTAAAGTTACTATGTGTGGGTCCGTCGTGGTCGTGATCGTATGGTAGTTGGATGTACAAGTACCCGTACATTCAATGCATATCAAATTAACCCCCAAAACATCAATGATTGACATTCTTCTGCTACGAGCAGATATTGTACTCCGTGTTCAAGTTGGGTAGCGTCTCTGACATATACCCAATACCGATAGACATCTGTGACTTTTCGGAGTCTTATGCATTATGAAGATATTCCTCCTTTATGCCGTACCTTCTTTGACTTCTAGGATGAACCTGTTCTCAACATATCTTCGCCATTCTTCGAAACTAAAGAAATTGACGAGTTGCTTGTTTTCTTCTTTTGTTTATTTATTTTTTTCATGTATTTATGTCAATGTTTTTGTTTTTGTCTATCTCTGTTTTCATGTATCTATGTAAATGTTTTTGTTTTTGTCTATCTCTGTTTTCATGTATCTATGTAAATGTTTTTGTTTTTGTCTATCTCTGTTTTCACGTATCTATGTAAATGTTTTTGTTTTTGTCTATCTCTGTTTTCATGTATCTATGTAAATGTTTTTGTTTTTGTCTATCTCTGTTTTCATGTATCTATGTAAATGCTTTTGTTTTTGTTTATCTCTGTTTTCATGTATCTATGTCAATGTTTTTGTTTTTGTCTATCTCTGTTTTCATGTATCTATGTGAATGTTTTTGTTTTTGTCTATCTCTGTTTTCATGTATCTATGTCAATGTTTTTGTTTTTGTCTATCTCTGTTTTCATGTATTTATGTAAATGTTTTTGTTTTTGTCTATCTCTGTTTTCATGTATCTATGTAAATGTTTTTGTTTTTGTCTATCTCTGTTTTCATGTATCTATTTCAATGTTTTTGTTTTTGTCTATCTCTGTTTACATGTATCTATGTCAATGTTTTTGTTTTTGTCTATCTCTGTTTTCATGTATCTATGTAAATGTTTTTGTTTTTGTCTATCTCTGTTTTCATGTATCTATGTAAATGCTTTTGTTTTTGTCTATCTCTGTTTACATGTATCTATGTCAATGTTTTTGTTTTTGTCTATCTCTGTTTTCATGTATCTATGTAAATGTTTTTGTTTTTGTCTATCTCTGTTTTCATGTATCTATGTAAATGTTTTTGTTTTTGTCTATCTCTGTTTACATGTATCTATGTCAATGTTTTTGTTTTTGTCTATCTCTGTTTTCATGTATCTATTTCAATGTTTTTGTTTTTGTCTATCTCTGTTTTCATGTATCTATTTCAATGTTTTTGTTTTTGTCTATCTCTGTTTTCATGTATCTATGTAAATGTTTTTGTTTTTGTCTATCTCTGTTTTCATGTATCTATGTAAATGTTTTTGTTTTTGTCTATCTCTGTTTTCATGTATCTATTTCAATGTTTTTGTTTTTGTCTATCTCTGTTTTCATGTATCTATTTCAAAGTTTTTGTTTTTGTCTATCTCTGTTTTCATGTATCTATGTAAATGTTTTTGTTTTTGTCTATCTCTGTTTTCATGTATCTATGTAAATGCTTTTGTTTTTGTCTATCTCTGTTTACATGTATCTATGTCAATGTTTTTGTTTTTGTCTATCTCTGTTTTCATGTATCTATGTAAATGTTTTTGTTTTTGTCTATCTCTGTTTTCATGTATCTATTTCAATGTTTTTGTTTTTGTCTATCTCTGTTTACATGTATCTATGTCAATGTTTTTGTTTTTGTCTATCTCTGTTTTCATGTATCTATGTAAATGTTTTTGTTTTTGTCTATCTCTGTTTACATGTATCTATGTCAATGTTTTTGTTTTTGTCTATCTCTGTTTTCATGTATCTATGTAAATGTTTTTGTTTTTGTCTATCTCTGTTTTCATGTATCTATGTACATGTTTTTGTTTTTGTCTATCTCTGTTTTCATGTATCTATGTAAATGTTTTTGTTTTTGTCTATCTCTGTTTTCATGTATCTATTTCAATGTTTTTGTTTTTGTCTATCTCTGTTTTCATGTATCTATTTCAATGTTTTTGTTTTTGTCTATCTCTGTTTTCATGTATCTATGTAAATGTTTTTGTTTTTGTCTATCTCTGTTTTCATGTATCTATGTAAATGTTTTTGTTTTTGTCTATCTCTGTTTTCATGTATCTATTTCAATGTTTTTGTTTTTGTCTATCTCTGTTTTCATGTATCTATTTCAAAGTTTTTGTTTTTGTCTATCTCTGTTTTCATGTATCTATGTAAATGTTTTTGTTTTTGTCTATCTCTGTTTTCATGTATCTATGTAAATGCTTTTGTTTTTGTCTATCTCTGTTTACATGTATCTATGTCAATGTTTTTGTTTTTGTCTATCTCTGTTTTCATGTATCTATGTAAATGTTTTTGTTTTTGTCTATCTCTGTTTTCATGTATCTATTTCAATGTTTTTGTTTTTGTCTATCTCTGTTTACATGTATCTATGTCAATGTTTTTGTTTTTGTCTATCTCTGTTTTCATGTATCTATGTAAATGTTTTTGTTTTTGTCTATCTCTGTTTACATGTATCTATGTCAATGTTTTTGTTTTTGTCTATCTCTGTTTTCATGTATCTATGTAAATGTTTTTGTTTTTGTCTATCTCTGTTTTCATGTATCTATGTAAATGTTTTTGTTTTTGTCTATCTCTGTTTTCATGTATCTATGTAAATGTTTTTGTTTTTGTCTATCTCTGTTTTCATGTATCTATTTCAATGTTTTTGTTTTTGTCTATCTCTGTTTTCATGTATCTATGTCAATGTTTTTGTTTTTGTCTATCTCTGTTTTCATGTACCTATGTAAATGTTTTTGTTTTTGTCTATCTCTGTTTTCATGTATCTATGTAAATGTTTTTGTTTTTGTCTATCTCTGTTTTCATGTATTTATGTAAATGTTTTTGTTTTTGTCGCGGGCATAGATATTTTCTTGTGTTTCTTGGAAACTGATTTAAGTTGACATAAACAAAAGTAGGATATGACTTTTTTGCATAAAATAAATTTGTCATTCCTGTGCGACATGATACATGTTGTTGATACATAGCCAGAAATGAGGTGTTATTTGCTCATTTACATATCTAAGATGGCGACAACGGGACGTCGGAATTTTTCCTATGATAAATATAGCACATATCATTTCTAATTTCATGCATCTAATTTTTTGAAATTGATGATGGTACATTAAACCAAGCCAAACTAAAGGAAATAAAAATGGTTGATAACCAGGAATGTTCGAGGCTACTGGACAAAATGAAAATCCGAGGCAAAATCCCTTATGCTGGCATTAACAGTCTATATAAGCATGTCTTAAATACATGAAACGGATGGAGTTAAACACAAAAGTTCCCCCAGAAGTTTGTAAACAAAAAGCGGCCCAAACAGTAACATGCAATACAACGTCAATTAGTTTCGCGTACTTTGATTGGTTAGAAACTTTAATGCACCCTGGTTACTTTGAAATATAAATCAAGTGTATAGGTAATCAAATAATAAAATGACAACTGTGTTTCATAAAAAAGAATGATCATTGTAGATGCAAATACGTTGTGCTAGGAAGGTACAGATCTTATTTTATGAAACAAAAACACTTTGATTCTTCCAAAAGTTCTCTGAAGCTGAAATCATCAACATGCTCGAGTTTTTGATTTGGTGAGCGTGTTATTCAGCAGACAGTCGGCAAACCTATGGGCACAAACTGTGCTCCACTTGTCGCCGACTTGTTCCTTTATTAACATGAGGCAGAATTCATACAGGGGCTTCTCAAGAAAAACAAAAAGGAGCTACCCCGATCCATTAATTTCACGTTCTGCTATATAGATGATGTCCGGTCACTGAATAATTCTAGATTTGGTGATTTCGCTGATCGCATCTATCCCATTGAGCTTGAAATAAAGGATACCACAGATACAGATAGGTCTGCTTCATACCATGATCTACACTTCGACATTGACAGTGAGGGGCGGAGAAGAACAACGCGCTACGACAAAAGAGATGATTTCAATTTTCCCATTGTGAACTTTCCATTCACATGTAGCAACATTCGAGCAGCACCTGCATATGGAGTATATATCTCTCAGTTGATACAATATTCCAGAGCTTGTGGTTCCTATCAGAATTTCCTTGATATAGGGTTGCTGCCTACCAGGAAGCTACTGAACCAAGTTCTATGGTCGCCACCATGACTTGGTTGACCGTTATGGAATATCTGTCACAAATGACCACGGATATGTTTCACCTGTCGTAACCACTTCCTGGTCCTTTCCTCGTCCATGACTTATCACCTGGTTTGTAACTAGATTAGCACGACGGGTGTGACTAGTGGAGCAGGAACAGCTTACCCCTCCGAAGCACTTGAGTTCACTCCCGGTTTTTAGTTGGGTTCGTGTTACTCGATCTTTAGTTTTATGTATATGTTTTGTGGATCGTTGTTTGTTCTTTTGTACTTTTTCTTTTGGTCATTATGTTGTCTGTTCTTCTACGATATACGGATTCTGATTACCCCTTTGGTATCTTTAAACTCTGCATAATCATTGTATTAGCTCGATTGCGTGTTGTCGATTCGGACAATTTAGATGAATATAAATGTTTGCTGTTGCTTAACCTATTTGCAGCGTCTTACAATAAAACACAGAGTGGAAATGTTTATCTGATGAAAATTTTATGCAAGTCGCAATTGTTCAATACTTTCATACTTTTGTGTTTTTCTCCTTTATTCTAAAGACAATATACTTGACTAGCACCAACCATAAGTTGCTACAGCGTAAACATGACGGTGATATTGTAACAATAAGATATCAGAGGTAATGTTTCATCAAGCAAACCTGTAACTATATGTACAGCAATACATACATTATTTATTTTCTGAACAATTTATTTACAATCTTTTAATTAATAAAAACACAATTTATTGTTTTAAGTGTCTGTCTCACAGAAAACCATGCAAACTCGTAACATAGTGATATTTTCAAAACCTTATTAAATCTTGTCCATGAAATACCTTTGGCCAAGTACAATTAACCCAAATTTTTTTTTTCAAATTTTATTATTTCACTGAATTATTAGGTTTTTTTTGATTTATCCAGTATTTCAATATACAATGAAGCCAAAAACAATGAATTTTACAATATTTCAACCTCCAATATATCTTTTATAGCATAAAATGTGTCTGTCTCATATAGTATCCAGGATTAATCAACTTTCACTGTATCATTTAACATAATATACTCAATATTTGGTCGCATGGATTTTTTACAGGCCACACTTTAATATACCCATAAATCAGTAAATGGCCTTTTATGCAAAAATTGTACATATATAACAGGAAATATCTCCCTTGGGGAGAAAATAAAAATATCCCTGATTCATTTCGATATAACTTTGTTTTCATACAAAGACATATAAAAAATCCACCTTCGGCAAATTAAGATAAAATGGTGAAAATAAGAACAAAAGTTTAGTACATGTGCACTTAGCCGAAAATGTACAAGGTGAATAGGAAAAACAGTAGAGCAGTGTTAATGCTCAATAAGTACCAAAATATCAATACAGAAGTTATGTATAGTATTTCAGAGGTATAACAAAGAGTTTAATGAAGACATAAAATTAAGGTACATTGTGATTTTGGGGGGCGCATCCATTTTGTGCATCTGGCTAAAATGGAATTTAAATTAAAACTTTGTTTTCAAAATGATCTAATAAGATTTATTGGTGATAAATTAGATAAAATAAGTAAACTCATTTTAGTTTGTATGAGATATTTCATACTTATTGAAATTTCATATTTTATAAGGGGAGATAATTTGTAGAGGAAAATCACATTTTCTAATTTTTTTTTAGAATAGGATCTGTGACCCCCCTTTTCTATTTTATATTTTAAAGTGTTTAATGAAAAATATCTGTTGCTTAATTTTCCATCTAAAGCTACCATTTCCTTTATTAAAAAATAGACAATTTGTTTTCCCCCCAATAACCTATTGTTTTAGGGTTAAAATTCTAAAGTCAATTTGATCATCAAACTTTCAAAGCAGCTTCAGAATAATCTATTGATTTATTTTTTGACAGTGTACTCCAAAACAAATCTTAATCAAAGTGCTGACAGCAATGATTATAATGCCCTCATACCGAAATATACTATTGTATGGGATTGAATCATTTATATGCAGCTTGTGTTTGAATAATGAAATAATAATTGAAATTAAGTTAATCCTATTGTTAAGAAAAAGTGAAGAAAACAAATGCCATTACAATAAGCATATGAATTTGCAGCCAGCTCCTAAACAATTGAAAACAATATATATGTGATTGTGTTAAAATAAGCCGATTTTTTTGTTGGCTCTGTCCATCATATATCCTAAATGAGATAGTGAAACTTCTTCTCAATAATACGTTTATTTATCTGAGGTTCTTCTATCATGGATCTGAATCAAAAACCTTCTCTTATACTCTTAAATAATCACAGATTACAAAGTTAAATGTGTTAGATTTGTGTATTTTGGTAAATAGGCCAAGAAATTGGCAAGTTGATATTATAATTATCAGAAAAAGGATATCCCATCAATATGAAATGAAATAAAAACAAGAGGTTGAACATATCATACTTATTCACAGGTGAACATTTAACATATTCTGTCTAACCACTATGCAAAGCTTGAAGTGTTCAAAGTTAACTTTAATTTGAAAAAATGGAAATAAATTAGAATCCCTGCATACAATGGCTAATTTACATGTTCACAGCAGTGTACACTTCTTCCACAATATTTTCAATATTGGAATTATAATCATTAGTTTCTAGCACTGCAATGACCTCTGATAGAGTTTCATCTTGACCGACATCTTCATTGGGAATTTCTTTAAACTGAACTTGTAGAGTATTGGAAGAAGTTTCTGATTTTGTCTTCGACTTTGTTAGGAAAGATGCCATGTAACTTTTTTCTGACTTGGATTCAACCACTCCAACTTCTTAAAAACTCGTTCTCCCTATTCATCACATGATTTTCGAACTTCATTGGCAAGTGCAACATAATCTGGCCTTTTCCCTGTTTTTCAGACATATTTTGTTCAGTTTCACTATATGTTTTTTCCATCAATTTCTTTACTTGTAAGAATGCTTCTGGAAAATAAAAGTGATATACGATATATACATTACATGTATACACGACGTACTTCATAATTTGCATTTGTCAGCCTTATTCTTCAGTGTTGGAAGTTCATGTTAAGTGGTTTCTTAATGAGCTGCTAGTTTCTTTAATAATGCCTTTGTTATCAAGTAAATCTGTTGACGAAAACATAAACAATTTTTTTTTTAAATTGGCTGCCTTCTGGAGATAGAGCAGAAAATTTCTTTGGAAATATAATCACAACGAGATTAAAATACACTATACTCAAGCCAAAATATATAGGGAAGTAGTTACTACATGTTTCTAAGACATGCTTTAATTCATTCTATATTTTTCAGAAATGGATATACATGTATATCAAATATTACTCCAGATTTCTATGAAAATAAATAATTTTATCCTTGCTCTATACAACAAAATATTTCATCTGTCTCAGTTTCACTACATGTACATTTGCACTCAAAATAGCCAATAGGTCTTATTTTTTATAAGCTTGAAAAAGCATAATTCAACGGCTGAAATAACATTATCCAAAATAACAGAAATGTGTCAATGTGATGCAAATGTCCAGGCCTCCCGTAACTTTAAAACCCAAAATTCAAGTTTGACATGTCATTTATTGTTGATTACAACATAACCAAATTTCAAATCAATCAAGATTCAGTTGAGGTTTGGAAGTTATTGAACAGATATATTGTGCAGTGGGATGGAATTTATTGTTGTGCAATAATAATGTAAACCTGTATTTCACAGGCCAAACTAAGGGACCAAGTTTGAAGCAATCAACTTACATACATGTATAAGGGGGGGGGGGGGGGGGGGAGGCTATGGTTTTAAACTGTTTACCCTGGAGTTAAAAATATTTGACGCTTTGCAACAAATATTTTTTTTTCTATATTTATCTTTATTTCATATACTACTGTATAATGCATGAATTAGAATGTTATTTTTTTCTTCAACTCCTACACCAAAATAGTTGTTTAGTATTTGTAAAAAAAAACATAGCCCTCTTTTCTCAAGTTGAATAGTTAGTCTCTTAACAAGTCTGTTCACTGAATGGATTTCTAGCAATAACCACTTAGAAATGTTTTTCTCTTGAGGTATTTAGCTTACCAGAACCAACTTGAATAGTTTGTCTTGTTTTCAGGTAATACTATTTCCATAAGGAAGGACTTGCTCCATGGTTCTCTCTAGATCTGGCCTTTCCATTGTTGTGCTTTGAATATACACATAGAACTTTGCCTCTCCTCCATCTAGTCCCAAAGTATTCTCTGTTTCTGGTATATCTCGAGATTCAATGAATCGTTGTCGATGGTGACAATTCCGCTATGTACAAGATAAAAAGCCAAAGGGCCTCAGGCAGTGCCTTTCCATGTATATTTTCAGATGATTTCAGGCCAACGATAAGGAACTCTGCATCAGCTTTACATTGGAATATATGTATAATGTTTGAATTGCATGGCAAGTTGCAAAAGTTAGAAAAATAAGACGGTGTTGGGGGCACATCAGTAAACCAGCCAATCCGCATTGAGACAGTCCTCGAAAATAGTACAAAATAGAACACCAGGAACTTTGAAAAAAAAATTCAGTTGTTTCTTGATTATGATATTTTTTACAGTTAATCCTATCATATTTGGTTAGATTTTAACTGCAAAAAAACACGTCATTTGTTGAAATATAACCACGTATAAAAACATGGATGTCAAATTACTACACCCTGTGTGGAAGGATTTCCTGGATACTGTAAATACTGTTGTTTTGACCGGATATTGAAAATAGCTGATTATTTTCTTATTTGACATACAATGTATGTTTCAAAGTGGATCAGAATGTGGACCTTGGACCAAAATAATAGGAAATAGTTGTCTTGTTATCCAGAAAATTCATTTGGATTTTTAATGATTTTTTTATTTACAATGTAAGTCAATGGTGGAATATATAGTGGTGTGCTCTCTTGTTGTTTATCCACTGGAGGCTGCCATTTCTAATTTTATAATCTTAGAAATGAAGACTTCCGAAAAGGGAGGTTACTCCGTCACTTTCTCTATCAGATAGACATGTGTATTTTCTTGCTCAACGTTAAAATCCGGCTTGAAAAAGGGAATTAAAATAATATATCATATGTAATTTATTTACAATAAACACACAAATCACCTTTGATAAGAATCACTAATAGTTTATTGCAAAAATTTGCATATATTTTAAGCAATGCCTTTTAAGCTAAAATTGCACACATGACCATACTTTTGAGTGCAAGAACTTTTTTGCAAATTATTTGCCAAAGGCAGATTTTTTATATATTTTAGTTTTGAGATTGGTCTGTTTAAAAATGTTCATTTCAAGTCAAAGAAATATCCCCCAACTCCAATATTGTGCATCAAAATTAAGGAATTTTACTGATTTTGAAAATTTGTCTATATAGCATATTTTGTGATAGCCTTAAAAATTTTCACAAAGTATTTTTCAAAAAATGTTTTTGGTGATCATTGTGTTTAAACATTATACTTTGAGGAAACAATGCGATTTTTTACTTCTGAGATATATATTAACAATAATAATCCGTCAACAATAGGGGCGTTTTTAACCATTTTTAAGGATTTTTGCAATAGTTAAGGGCTAAAATGAAAATCCTCATTTTACAACAAAAATGAAAATATATAGGAAATATGTATGATATATTTTAAAATACTAGGCATCAAATATTTAGAAAATGTATAACTTTTTTTTCTTACTGAAATCAGCTTTGCTACATTTTTGGGGATTTTGCATGGTTTTCTGTGAGACAGACACTTAAAAGACGTTTCATTTAATATATTCAAAATTCGTTCAAAAACTGCTCACATATATAATATTACTGGTATGTAGTGCCACAAAGCATATCGGCAACTCCCACCCTTGTTCATTTATCACATATCAAATAATGTGTGAAGCTGATGTTTACATTTAAGCTATGTGGGTTGACGTTTTATCAATTGAAATGGTTAAATGCAAATATTAGATGTCGAGAGCGTGAGAAATTAAATAAGTGTGTTTTTGTTTCAAGATACCTTCATACTGAAGAAAATAATGTAAGATAAGTGCAGCATAACGCTTGAGAAATATCCATGTTGGGCCGAGATAGTAAATACTATATATATTAATTTATTTTTTCAGCAATTTGGTGTTTAACATTAGATCCATACCCAACAGTAAATGTTACCAGATACAACAGCCAATCATTCAACTGTAGTGTTGATCCTAACTGGCGTTATGTAACATATAGCGGCGGTCCTAAATATATGGCAGTATTTGGTGTTCAAGATGGTAAATGTACAGACTTAGTAAGTCAGTCATCAGGACTTTATACAACAGACTGTGATGATTCTACCAGGACGTTTTATCTCACCATTAACAACGTAACTGACACCTACAACGGGAGAACAATACAGTGTGGAGTAACGTATAGTCCAGGAACCAGGTCCGAAATACAGAGCCTTATAAATGTACAATGTAAGTAACAAAATACTTATTAATGATATGTACATTACCATTCATTTGTATATAATATATTAATATTATGGTTAATACAAATTGTAGAATATAAAATATTAAGATTAAAGAGACATCAAATCATGATAATTATGTATTTAGAAGTGAAATGGTGTTAATTCATTACATCATGGGGTTATCATCTCCAATCTCTATTTTGGAATAGTCATTAAATTGAAGAAACAATAAAATGGAGCCAACTAGCTAAATTAAATAGTTTCTATTATTTCTGATAAAAGTAAAGATCATGAATTATTTCTAAACCTTCATTGAATCATAAAATAATGTGTTGCAATACAGACATATCTGCTTGTTGTGCATTAATGAAAGACACTTAGCTTCTGCTATATTTCGAATGAAAGTGACAAACCTCAAGATCATACGGCATTATTTGTATGATAAAAAAAGACATATTTTAATCTTTCTTTATAAACTACCTGGTGTAAATAGTGAAAGCAACTGTACCCGCCCGGGTCGATGCATCCGCTAGTAGGCGGAGTTCTAGCTTGAAGCTGATTCACAAATAATGACTTCTGTTAAAATCAAATAATACCTAAAAGTTTGAAAGATGATATTCCCCAAAATACCGGATATTTACACAGGACGCCTTCTTTTGTGCCCCAGAACAGGACTTACACAATTTTCCCTACTAGGTCGACACATCTTTTTTTAAATTAAATTTCAATTTAAAGCAAACACCATTCCTTCTCGGGGGTGTACCGAAGATTTTTTTTTCAGAAAAAAAAACCAAGTATTCCACTAAAAGTTAAAGTTCTCTCCATTAACCACTTTGTGTATTAAACTGACAATAGATTAAACAGATGGTTTATGTTTCATAAGAAACAGTTTGACAAAAAGTGGATCTTTGGCATGATTAGATGAAACATGGAGAGAGGGATCCATATTTAATCGTTGATCTTGAAAAAATGATGAAACGGATGTTTGTTCATAAGAGGTTATTACATGGCAATGTTCATACCTTCGGCCCCTGTGGCTAATATGGGTGTCTAGGGTCGATGGTGTGTGATATCAGAATTGACATATCTTAACCTATTTATCATATACTCCCAATTCCATAGAAATTCATTGAAATGCTTAATACAAGACGTGTGAGGAAATTTTCTCATGTTACGTACAAATATTGATACAAAACAGTAAAAGTGATAAATTTTGTAAGCAATCAAATTGTAATTAATTCTTTATCAAATCTGGAAGTAATATAACATATATTACTTCATGATCAAATCAAATCGTGGAGAATAAAATCCTCGTCAGTGTCGTTGACAAATAATTCAAATAATTTGACGGATTTTTAAGAACTATCTTAAATGTTAATATTGAACAAGTGTAAATAAAAATACGTTTCCTTTCCGCTATGCATTAGTTGCCTATGAAATAAAATCCATGTGGGATTAGAATATCCTTTAGTTCTAATACACAAAGTTTCCTAATATTGTCCGTGGAAATTGTTCATAGTTCAAGTCACGTGACTTCGCTGCAGTAAATATATCCAATTACAATGCTATAAATTCCAGCTGTTATATAAATCTCAAATTTCTGACTGACAGCTCTCAAATTTGCTGACCCTTATATAGTTGTGTAGAAAATCTCGAAGATTCAGCGAAAATGTGTATCTTAATTATCCAATAAAACTGAAGGTCAAATATTAAAATTTCTAAACAACTGTTTCTATTTTAGCAACCTAGTTGCATTGATGATGAAGTATTATCATTATCTTTGTAAACAACAACAACTATTCTCCACGAAGATAATGAACAAAATAATACATCATATGTATTACAGATACATAATATCATAAATATCTTTTGTACGTATAAGGTAATAGTAATTATTCAGTCTTATTACAATGAAATAATGGTACTGTAATAAAGTATAACCTCTATAAAGGACATACCTGAAAGTTATATCAATATCCAGTCTTGAGTTAACTAATGTAGAAAGTCAGGACGGAGTCGTCGTAGGGACTTCCACAATCATTGATTGACAGATATATATACACGTACAGGTACGTCAGTTCTGAAACCCTAAACGACTGGTTCCCGAGTGTTGGTTATAACAGTAGGTTATGTTACCGACTAATATTATAACATTCCTCCCTCTTTTGTAGAATTGGAATCATATATTTCACAAATGCAATGAATATCGAACATAGTAGCAATAATGAAAATTATCACAAAATGTTCTAGGTATATACATAAAATAAGTCAACTATGCAATTTTCCATATCATAATCCATTTCGAAATATTAATTATAACAATTAAATACTAAATAAACTATTACACAAATATATATTTATATACAAAGTTATTTACATAAAATTGTATGTATATTGTTTAGATTATTAATGAACATAGTCGTCAAGATAGGTCGGTCCATAATAATTATTCAATTTTAATGCAATATGAATTTCAATGTTTTAGATCAACCCACGACACTACCTATAATAACACAGACACCAGTTGGACCAATTATTGAGGGCAGCAAAATAACTCTAACATGTATCATTCAAGGAGGAAATCCTGTAGCTACGATCACGTGGTCATGTGATGGAGCCACTCAGATAACTCCAACAGGAAGTCCATCTACTGTTGACGCCATCTCTAGTATAGAACTTGTAACTTCTAAAGACAAAAATGGACAAGTATGTACATGTACAGGAAGACATCTATTATGGACAAATGACAAAATACAACAACGCACCGTAACTGTATATTGTAAGTATAAATTATGTCATAATATAGTATCGTATGTTCATTATTGATAATATCATGTTACTCTGTATATTCCAAGAAATATTTCCAGTTGATGAACTGTTACACAAACTTATTCATTAGATTTTGAAAATTAAAAAAACAAAACAGCGGTCATTATTTGTTTTCAATATTAAGCATTCTTTATTCAGTGGATAGATTGTAATTTCAATGCACCTTCTTGTAGTATATTTATGTAAAATTACAAACATCATCAAAATAAAGCGTTGTTCCTATGAGGAATGCCAATAACCCAAGCTGCGCCGCCACTAAATATCTAAATGTTGAGCGTAAGATTGCAAACTACAAAGGGGTGAGATTTGTTTCAACGCATGTGTTATTACATTCAAGAATAAGTTGCTATATGCTAAGACATGCTAATATTATTTAACTAACTACAACTATATACTTGCAGGATGAAATGGGTACATAAAACAAATGATATATTCTATCAACTGACATTTGTTTTTATTGAACACACTATATATGTCATAATGAACTAGGTTATTTGTTTTTCACATAAAACATACTTGTTGAATGTCTAACAGAAAGTTTGTATATTTGCATGTTAAATATGTCTCCGTTGTTATCAAAATGACAAACCTATTGTTACAAAAATACGAAACAATTCCTCATATAATTCATGACTTTGTTTGTATCGCAGCTGGTAATATACTTTCCTTCTCAAATATCGTGATTACATCCGTTAATCTTATATTTGGCTGGTACTACACAAATGTACACATCAATATTTTATTATATTACATTTTGGAGAACATCTTCAATTATACTGGATATGAATTGAAACACACTTCTTTATTCAAGATTCTCCAACAGTAAGCATAATGAACATGGAACCTGTTGACGTTGTCGAAAATGTAACACTGAAGTTAGTGTGTCAAGTCCTGGACGCAAATCCCACAGTTAATTCGTTCTCATGGTACAAGGGAAGTTCTACGACACCAATAGGACTGTTATCTAACTTCTCCATCAGTAAAGTCATCAGAACAGATTCCGGAGAATACAGATGTGAGGGGTCAAATGATATCGGTCAAAATGGTGTTGATACAGTATATGTTAATGTTCTTTGTAAGTATCAATTATATAATACTATTATGCGTAGTAGTTATGGTGATATTTTCTAGTAACACATGTAATGCTGATTTACTAACAAAGCACATGGTTTATCTGTTTTCATAATATCCATTGTAAGTATATAGGTACAGATATACAATAATGATAATGATAAAAATAATAATATGTATGACCATGTATGAATGATTACGATTAGCCCAAGAAGACACAGCCTTCAAAACTGCAAATGATATCTTTTCCATCCAATAGCTCACTGAAGTTTACATTTAATGCGCCTGGTATTTCCTACAGCAATGTTAATATTTCGAACATTGTTAAAGAATTTACAGTTCAAAATGTAGTGATAGTTTGGTTGCATAAGTTACAGATTCACATGTTCTCTCTATATTTGCCATCTTACACATTATATTGGTAATTTAAGGTATAGTTATCTAAACATATATTAACAAAATAAAAGTAAAGTATCATCAACAGTGCGCAAGTAACTTTCATCTTCAAATTGGTCCAGATACCACACTGTAAGTGCATAATAAAAAAAACAGTAGGGAAATGTATTATATTTATCTAATCAATAACATACTCTGATCGTCACGTTTTGTGTTTTAATCACTTTGTTGTAATTTTCATGTTCCAAGTTTCTCGTTTGGTCCAGAGGAGTAGAATAATACGTTTTTCGATTATTATATATTCAGAATGAACGAATGTAAGACAATTTAATTAAATAATTAAAATTAGATGTTTGTTGTTCTTTTTTTGTTTTTGTTTTGTTTGTTTTTGGGGGATATACTAAAATCTAACAACATGACAAGCAAGGTCACGCCAGGATTCATATTTTGGATTTTATTTTACCAATATCCAGGGCACTCCAAGAGCTGTTGTCCACTTGGTCAGTATATTCGACTGACTTGTATATTGTATGTCAAAGAAAATTACATAACATGACCCCAAAAGAGATTTTGGCAGATGATAGAGTATAGCCAAATACCAAAAAGAATAATTTTAAGTTAGATTGAACATAGGAAGACATTTATTAAAATTAAAAGTAACCTTGGGTACTTATGTAACTTAAAATGTCATACAATTTATTGCGAGTGATAATTATATCATTCTAGTTAACTGCAGAGCTGTTGTTTATGTGATCCAGGACAGTAACCAAATGCAGATTCATGTGTTGGTGTAGTAAAAAGCAAGAAACATCATCATCTCATCTAAGCGTATCTTGTTCTCGACGTGATATAGCTTATTTGGTGTTGAGCATAAATCACCCATTCATTCTAGTTTTACTACCCCTAATGAGATAAACAAATATGTTCGTAAGTTCTCTGCATTTAAACTGTGGCTGAGGACACTATTTTATTTTCACTGTACCGGCTAAGTATATTTCAAAATTGCGGTTGCAAATCGTTTGTTCCTTTGTCCTATAATCACATACTTTTCATTATATAAACACAAGGACATAGCAGCTACCTAGAATATATTGTGTTTTCTAACATGTCTACATATGGGATATCAAGTGATATACAATCATAGCATTTGTCTCCAATGTTAATGTGTTGCTACTTTACCACTTATAAAATAAATAAATGTTGTTTGTCTGCTATCTAGGTAAACTATAATATATGGTATTTCTATTGTTTTTTTTTAACTTTTATACATTTAAATTTTGTGCAAATACATCGTCTGATTCACCGACGGGACATATAGACACAAATTGCAATATCATACCAAAATATAACATAAGGTTACCATGATCAGTTGTGAATTCTTTCACTCTCCATTGTCGTCCTTGAGTAGATCGTGTTCACTGTAATAAAGTGTGTGGCACTCTAATACTCAAGTATTACATTTACATTCATTATATTGTCGGAATCAATATAGTTTGCTGGTGTGATCTTCCATTGTCCTTATGTATACCTTCTTGAATATCTTGGATAATTTGCTAGACATATTGCTTATTATAATGCAGTTATTATATAGTATGCTAATAATTACCCCCCCCCCCCCCCCCCCTATCCCAATCCACAATTGACATGACGCAAGTAAGGGTTCTAGTGCGAATTAGCCATATTTAATTCTTTACATCTAACATGTCAATTAACACAGCATGATAGGCATTTTTATCCAAGGGTCGAGTGTGTAAGTTGCGAGATAACTTCCAGTGTTTAAGCTATGCGCTGAACAGTTTCATATGACGTTGCAAGTTTTTATGACGTTTATGTAATCGATAATATTTCGTGACAATTTATTTTGTGCAATTACTATATCATTTCTTAAAACTCTATCAATAGAGATATTTTTGTCTTGTATTAACATAGAAATCACTGTATTATATTTGAATAGTTTCCGGCATCAATTGATGATTGGATCCGTTTTATTGGCAGTGTGTTTGACCGTCAAATTCCTCATTGACACCGGCAGCTATTCAAATACAATACAGTTATTTCTTCAGTCACACATATGGTATTAAGACTTTATGTTTGATTAGTTAATTTTTTTTTAAAGATGACGTCCTTCAAACGCTTTGAGTCCAAACCCGTGGTAAAAATAGTATTTACCTACACCCATTGTAATTTATGACGTCATCGACAATTTATAACGATATTTTACCAATTTTTACATATTAGAATCGAAATATTTCTTGGAAGCCATATGTATATATTGTTTTTACCACGGGTATGCCTTTATGTCAGCTTTTTACCACTCGCTAGCGCTCGGGATAAAACTTCGTGACATAAAGACTTACCCGTGATAAAAACAATATATATATATATATGGCTTCCATGAATTATTTCTTAATTATTTCATTTTTTTAACGATGAAACATTTAATTATTTTTGGTATTTATTACTTCCAGATCGATAACAGGTTTTCGTAATGACGATAGTACCATAGCTTGGTATTTTCAAGGAATATCTGGGTCACAACGGATATTTTCAGATTCAATTCCTGTAGTCACAGTTCCGTCCTCATGTCCTAATTTATAACATTTCACCAAACTTTTAATAAGAGTACCACAACTGGTGTGGAGCAGAACCTGCTTTAAAAAAAACCTTCCAAAGAAGCTGAATTCACAGGCGGTTTTTAGTGGGATTCATGCTGTCCATCTGTGGTGTACATGGGTTATTGGTTTATGTGTTTGTTATCATTGGTTTAATTTAGATGTTTATCCAGAAAATGTTAAAGATAAAAACTAGTCAGTTATGTTCAATAATAGAAAAGAATGACAACAAATCATGCTGCATACATACATTACATGTAACAAAGATACATCATTAAGAATACTAAACATGTAAAGCTCAAAACACCAATATGGGGTAAACAGTAAAATATGAGAACAGGGATACACACACCAACAGTAGCGAAGTCATAAACTAGAAAGTAATAAAACGGGGTTTTATTATATTTTAATGGTTAGGCACCTTTCACATATTATGTATGAACAGGTACCTTAGTGCTTATATAAGTTTTTGTATTGATTCCAAATAGATTAGAAGTAAGGAATTGGATATTATGATAGTCCTTATTTAAATGTGAACATTAATATGATGCTATTGAGAAACATTAGTTATGATGATTTATGCAAAATTCAGAAAATATACTCAACACCGCAATGTTAAACACCAACGATTACATCTCTATCAAAAATCACAACCATATCAAATTATGTTAAGCACATACATAGCGTGATATCATGCGATTTGACTGCACGAGGACATATTTTTGATATTATTTTTTCCTTGTTTTAGATAACCCTGAAATCACACATCTGTCTGTAATTGATAGTAATGAAATCGTAGAGAACAATACAGCAATTATACAGTGCAAAGTGGAAAGTAACCCACTATCAAAGGTGGAATGGACTTTTGAAAACAAGACTCTTAATGAAGGCAACCATGACGTCCTTCAGAGTAATTATACGATTCAAAGGGCTAAATGTGTAGATACAGGCTTTTATATGTGTACAGCAACAAACATTATAAACATGGAAAGCTACAGCGACAAGAGAGTTGTGCAACTTTCAGTTAGATGTAAGTACATAATATTGACTTTCTTCAGTTCTATTAAACATAACAGACAGATATATTATACCCCTTGCACATGGTACCTACTTTATCGAGGTACCTACTTGAAATATTTCCACGAGGTCGTTAGGTATTGTGTTTCCAGTAATCAGATTATCTCGGCGCAAACAAGTACATCTCAAATCTAGAAGCTGACTGCAAAATATAATTTCGCTAGAAAACAATATCTACTCGTTTAATCCTTTTCATGTAACATTTCACCGGAAACTGGATGCATTCGTAACCAATATCATAGCAATAACTAAAATCTGTCGGAATATATTACGTCTCAGATGACATGAGCATATTTACCCTGTATCAGTTACAATTATGTAAAATATTATTGAAGAAAACTCGAATAAAGGGATGATTCAGATATAAACACTAGAATACAAACATAAATGTAAATCATAAGAAAATATACCTGTTAGGCCGGACAAAAACTAAAATTAAGAATGGGTGCTGCGAACGGGTTATCATTACTTGCCCTGTTACCTTCATGCACTGTAAGACCTGATTCATCAGGCCAGACACAGATGCAGATATTAATAAATTTGAATCATGTCAGTAATCCGCTATTTCCTCATTGCAATAATAATGTATCTGAAATGTTATGCAAAATAATTAGGAATCCGCTGTAAAATCCTGATTTGTGTTGATGCATCCGCTATGATTGCTGTATTTCATTTTTAGGTTCACCCCGAAGAGACACCATGTTTGAACTGCCTGAAAATCAAATAAGACTAGCACCCGGTCAACATTTGAAAATGCAAATCCACATAATAGCCTACCCACCACCAGTTGTAGAATGGCAGTTCAGACCAACCAATAACTTTATTGCAAGAACATTGTCATCAAATTGTAATCAGACGACTATGTTTATGCACACGGCTTGTTTTGAAAAAGACAACGTTACAGAGGCTGATTTTGGGCAATACTCAATTTTTGTTCATAATGGACTAGGCAACAACTTTAGTTATTTGTTCAGCGTGAACCCGCAAGGTAAGAACAGACTACTGAAGTGATACTTTTAGTACGATAAGAAAAATTGAAGTGTAAAGATAAACTAACATAATATATAAATGGGACAACGCCATCTCCAGCAGTAGACACGGGAGAAGGAACTTCATTCATCCATATAGCAAATTTGATATATTTATTGATGAAAATCATATCCACTGTAACCATAATATAGTTATTCAGATTTATTTAAAATAAAAGTAAGAGTAAATTACCAGCTATGCATCGTAAATTGTTCAACACCTTGGATTCCAGATGGCATAGCACCTAATATAATCTAAGAATTATACTTCAATCCTTAAGATCTCCTCTTATCGGATAGTCAATCGGTAATTAGTATGTGGTAAATTTCCGTATACATGGGAACACTATCGTTGATTTTGGTTATTGTTTTGTCCAGATAGTGTTTACAATGATTACATTAAGCATACATTAACGCTGATTATCGTGTTTTAAAGTAAACCGTTCAACCATTCTGTTTTATTTTCATGAAACCACATCTCGAACATAAGTTCATATCTGTACGACAAAATAAGCTCTTTTCATATGACTATAGGCGATCCCGTACTACGCATGCTCGCAGTCTGTTGTTTGGGTAAAAGATATGTACCGAAGGCAAATCTTGCACGCGGTCGTACGAGAATTTGAACTGATTCTGCTAGAAAAGTAACAGGAAAGACGTTTTTGCGAATGGTAATAAAACAAGAAATAAAATAGGCCACCGACATGACTGTTGGATTGAATTGAAGGAAGCGTTGAGAGTTCAAACTCATGCTGAAGTGTAGACATCAGTGCCATTGTGCATGTACTTCGGAAATTAGAACATGCATAATTAATGAGACTGGGAGACAAGCTGCACACAAAAAAAACCCAACGAAAATACACGTGTTGTTTTTGGTCGAATCACGTCAAACGACGTTTTATAATCATGGTTTGAAGGTTTATGGATAAAAAAAACTTTCATAAAAAATACCAAACTTACAGGCAATATCTGTGTAAGGACTACACAGTTTCAGTTTTGTATTAAATACTACTGGTTCAAATTACTTATCTATAACGATTCCTTAGATACCCTAACAATCTCTATATGTTTTTACGATTTTATTTGACACTTTTAGATTCAAACCTTTTCATACAAATTGCTCTTGAATAAACACAAATTCCCTTTTGATAGATTTACACTCCCACACACACACACACAAACCAAAAACCATCAATATATACGTTTTAAATCAAATTCACTTTCACATAGAACACAATTGCGGTATTTTTATTTACTCTTTTAGCACCTCAAGGTTTTTTTTAAAGTTTCTCTTTTTGGACATTACTGTCTGTGTCTATGATATTTGTATACGGACACACATCTTTTAATCTATGTAAATATAATAAGTTATAAATAACATAACTGAGTAACAACTGGCACAAAACTGAATGTCTTACTGTTTTTTCGTTTATTTCTTTTCGGACCTAGTGTTTGCAATATTCTTATCTAAAACAATATTTTTCTATCCTGCCTGGACTTCTCATCTCACGTAGGAAAACAACACTAAGTAAAAATATAACACACAACTTCTACTAAGTACTAGTTAATGCATTTGTTCACGAACGTGTTCTATTTGAGCAGATTGACATTTACATTGACTAGAAAGTTTTTGTTATATACTGCTACTGACCGATGTATGTTTTTTTCTGGCACCCCTGTCACATATTATCTATTGAACTTTGGTGACCTATTTGTAAATACAGTTCATTTGCTGTTGACAGAAAATATCAAAACGGGCAATATAGTTATTCTTTATAACTATATGTTTCCAGTATTTAATTTAAGATATAAACGTCAATAGATTAATGTCATTTTTCTGCGGGATAAACGTTCGCATTTATTCCAGTTTTTAAACGTCATGCACATTTTTATTTGACGACACTGCACTCATATTGTCTATTTAACTGGACTATATTGACAGCTGATATGTAGTACATTTATCGAATGTGATATCGTAGACCTAGGCTTATTGACATAGTGACTAAATCAGTTGTATGTTATTGTTAATGTGAACACACATATGTATTTATATATCTTTATGTCCTAATTCGCTCTGCTCAAACGAACATAAAACATTTATCAAATAAACAACAAAATCTCAAATGAGAGGTCCCACTTGCAAGCATCAAGTGCAGAATTTTATTTTGATATAAGAATGAATTAGTGACGCAAGAATTGGATACAGTCCATCTAGATGCCAGTTCACATCAAAGCATCGTCAGGAGGATGAAAACATCTATAACGACAGAAAGTAAATAAAAAAAAATTATTAAAAAAAAATTAAGAGAAAAAAATGTTGTGTGAACACTCGAGTTGCAATGGCTCGAATGATAAAAACCGCACAGCTACACAAAAACTTTCAAATCGAACAGATCCAACTTTCCCATGCATGTTTTAAACCAATCAAAACAACGTAACCACCTATAAATCTCAAACACGTGTAACTGTTTACAAACAAACCATATTCGATACTGTATAACTTTGATAAATACATATATGTTTGGATGGGAAGGTTTAATATATGTATATTCCATAATCCAATTGCATCTGTCATTGGAATTATTAAAATATGCTTTCCACTTCTGAGTTTATTTTCAGTTTTATCACATATATCGTCTTTAGACGGTATCTATCCTGAAAAAAAGTATTTTTCACGTATGTTTGATATTTATACATTGCTTTGTGAGAGTTGCATATGACATTTGTTATTTTAATGTAAATGCTATAAAAATTGTTTACAGATAATGCCAATTATTAGTTCAATGATTGTACCGTATTTAGGGTTGCATACTGCGCAGGATTTGTAAATACATTTTAGACAAACCTACTGCCCCTACTGTTTTCTATGTTGTGTGTAAAACGACATCAGCTGTTGTATTGTGGAGATCAGAGTTTAACGGTGGATCAAATCAGGAGTTTTATGTACAATATTGGAGAATATCACAGTCATCATCAGTCATGTTATCACCATATATACCTGATCCTGGTGTAACAGCTGACATACAGTACACAGTCAACAACTTGGTACCAGAAACAATTTATATGTATCAAGTAATTGCTCGGAATGACTTAGGGGATTCATTGTCGAAATCGGTAAAATGTACTACAGATCAAAGTATGTATATCTTAGTATGAATAAGTGTATAACATTTGAATGAGTGAGTGATTGTTGTTTACCGGCAATTCAGCAATTTTTCAGCTATAACATGACGAGAAATTTTTTTTTCTCAACAAGATGATGATGAGGTCCACTTTGTTCTAGACCTCTACGCTGAGTTGGATTTTATTTGCGCTAGCTCACCGAAACAACAGTGCGCGGGTACACTTAGACACATTATTCTGATTCCGAGCCAACCAGTATTTGCTCTTTCTCCTTAATGCTGCATGCTTAGCGGAGAAGCAACAAATTCCAATTTTAAAGTCTTTGGTATGAACCGAACGGCGCTCGAACCCACGATCTACCGCTCTCGAGGCGAGCACGCTAACCATTACGTCACCGATGAACCCACGATCTACCACTTTCGAGGCGAGCACGCTAACCACGTAGGCCTTGGTTTTTTTGCATTGTCATTTTGTTCTTGGCCACTAAGAACTTTTGGTTCAGTAGTTTCCTTGTTAGCAGCAAATCTCTTTCTAGGAAATTATAATAGGAACCAGAAGCCCTGGAATATTATATAAACTAAGTGATATATTCTCCATATACATGTCACCGTATAAGTTATTCCATGAAAAAAAATATAAATGTTATTTGTTTAATTCATTCATCCATTGTTACATCATATTCATCATGATTTTGACTGGCGACTTTTCATGTAAACGTCACTATGCTAAATCTGCAAATCGCATGCTTGGCCCGAAACTAATCGAGTGAACCCGGGTAGATTTAAACCGGAATTATGGTACTTTATGTATTGACTGTCAGGTTATCTAACAACAATGGACGCCAAACAGCGACAAGAATATATTTGCAGGTACTTTGTATTACAAAAAAAATGTATACTCTTTGAAATGATTCATTTAGATTTCGTTTTTAGCTTTATTTATTTAAAAGTTCGAAATCATATAATTTATCAAGGTCATATTTAGTTATTTTTACATTCCTGTTGTAATTTTGTTTATTTGAAAGTTGTTACAAATATGCATAGTTGTATATTAGATATATTTGCAGTTAATCAGTCTCTATTTGATGAGGGGCCCGGGTGGCTCAATGAGTTAGGTCGTTGGATGTAACAACTCATACAAGCATATCACCAATACGGCGTGGGTTCGCTCCCGGCTTTGTAAATTACAATAAGGGTGCACTCGACTCACAGCCGCAAGTGATAAAGTTTACCAGTTGCTTGCCCATAGTCGGTGGTTCTCCCCCGGTACTCTGGTTTCCTCCACCGCTAAAACTGGTCACCATGATATAGCTGAAATATTGTTGAAAGTGGCGTTAAAACACCAAAAATCAAAATCAAATCTATTTGATGATTACACCAGGTTGTTGTCTTGGTGATATCGTCACGGCCATGTATTTCCATGTGGTTTGAAATGGTTATATGAATTAACTGTCAGACGCCCCGTGGCATGCATGTGCTGTTGGAATGTGGTTACACATAAATGGAAAGTTCACAAAAGGAAAATTGAAATCATTTCTTTTGTCGTGAAGTTTCTATCTTACAGTGCCCTCTATGTGAATTTAAAGATGTAGGTCAAGGAATGAAACGGACCTGGCTGTATATGTGGTATCCATTATTTCACGCTCCATTGGATTAATGTGATCAACAAAATTACCAAACTATTTAGCGGAACCTGGAGTTAAAAGCTCGAGCTACCTTCTGTTCTTCTTTCTCAAAATTTCCCTGTATGAAGTCCGCCTCGTACGAATAAAGGAACAAATAGAGGAGAAGAGGAGCACAGTTGGTACCCATAGGAGTACCAACTCTCTGTAGAAAAAAATGTATGTAATGATGAAAAGGTAGATATCATACTAAGTACATTAAGCAAAACGGTTCTGGGATAACCTGATGAAGTTGATAGTCAACAATTCTACTAATATCAATATCTAATATCACAAAAATGTGGCGGTGTTAGAGAAGTTAATGTGAACTTAACCCTCCTCTCTTGATAAATGTATCTTACATATATAAACAAACAATAACAACTTCTGTTCTATTCCACTCAAATTGACCACATACTATCACAAACATGAATGACACTATAAACATGGACAATACAATAGTTAGGAACAATGGGTGCTCGTAGTTAACTCACTACTAGCTATGATGGTAGATGGTGATGGTTAAATACCATTGCTCATGGTCTCGCTATCAGAAATATTCACAATGTAGTATTATTTACAAATAATGTATAGTTATATTTTTTTACTTTTTGACATATGATTCAATTAAGAAATAAATTAATGAAATGACCATTTATCTTTATTTTTAGCACAGAGCCAAACAAAACCTGCCCCAATCTGTAAAGACAGTAATGGACTATTGGCAGCAGGAATCTCATCCTTGATTATTGGCTTAATTTCTATTATATTTTCCGTTTCCTTTATAGTCACCTGTCGTAAGTGTGTACATTTTCAAGTAAAAAATCTATTTTTATGAAAAAAGTTCAAAGCGCATCATCTTATATCTGCATTTCATGAGAAATATGTATAATGACAACAAAAACTATAACAACATTCGTTAGTAAAGTGATAGAATATATTAAACTTTAACAAAGGTTACATGCTTTTGTAGTTTGAATATAATTTACTGTTGACAATAACACTAATTGTATGTATTTCACTTTAATAGGATCTCGACTACAGAAAAGGGAACAAAAAATGAGGTATATATGATTTTCGTCATTGTATTTCATCTTTATAGAAAAAAAAATTATTAATTGACTTCATTAGAAAATATTAAAACTGCATATTACATTGAATGGAAGAATATTGTGACAACGTATATTTGTGGTTGACGAAAATAACTTTGGTTGACAATTGGTAGTCAAACACGCCAGCACGAATCGGTCTTCGTCATCACCAAATATCTTAAGACACAGATATAGCAATGAAAGCCATCGATTGCTGGAAATAGCGATGGCCTCAATTTAAATAATGCAAATACGTTAAAATATCATAAAAAGAAAAGCCAAAAATACACAACTGTCTGAACAACTCCAAGACAAAACATAAAAATTCGCAGAAAGTGGCGGGGCCAAATTAGCATAACACATTGAATATGCATTTTAAACAGAGCAATAATAATGCTTATTTTACACTAAGAAAATGAAGATGATATAGTACAATTAGGAGTAGCTTAGTATATGTGAATAACCATAAATACCACTAGACTCTCAAATTAATTTTCAGATAGCAATTAGATTCATAGTAAGATCTAAATTATAATTACAATAGGCACCTGAGGATCACCAAGTTAGACTTTAGTTGATCAGTTGCTACAAACTGGGAGTACAATCATTTAATAAATCGCCTCAATGACTATGCAATCATTTAATGAAAAAATGAAAGTAAATCGCCTCAATGATTATATTTTGCTTGTTTTAAGGACCAATGACTATACAGAATTAACAACATGTACACATTGTAATCCTGTAATAACAAATAATTATGATAGCTTAAACACGACAGCCATTGGTATGTACTGATATTTAGTTTAGATATATAATTTTTATATTATTAGAAATCAGTCTTTGATGAAGATATTATTTATTTTACATCATTTCGAAGTTAATCATCTGCAATATTTCGAAACAAACCAACGTTGGTAATATGTTGCATTAATTGAACTTACACATTCTTGAAAACAGTCGTAAAGATGCCCGACTTGTCATGATGGGTTAAATGGCAGACGAAAATATGGCGATACAATCAAGGAACATGCATGCCTCGTCTTTCATTATTATTTTTGGCGAGACTCAACTAAGGCATAAATGGTTTCCCTTGTATGATCTATGACTGGAACTGGCTACCACAAGATTGTAGTCGTTAGATAGAAACATTCAAGGCTGCTGTCTCCTCTATCAAGAACAAATGTATGTTATCTGTAAATAAATTAATTTGATTTGAATATTTCAATCTGATTGGCTAATCCGCCTGGAGGCAATTTTGGTTATACTCGATAACCTGGGTTGGTATTGTAACGTCACCAACGTGTTCATCCGCCTACGACAAATTCAAATAGTCACACGGAATAATCGTAATTAAAATCGAAGAATCATTAAATTTTGTTGTAAAAATTAAATTATAAGGAATATATGAAATTGTTGAACAGGTTATACTTGCATAACCTGGTTTGGGTCAGTTTACGCTTTTCATAAACCGCGTCGCGGCTTATTAAGCGTAAACTGACCCAAACCAGGTTATATCGTATAACCTGTTCAACAATTTTAAATATTCCTTAAATAGTTGTATCCGTTTTCAGTTTGCATATGGAGCCTCTAACACAATCTTTAGTCTTGTTTCAGGCGGTCAGTATTTGGTACAAGTAGAAGAACTCTTATTTTAAGTTTTTATGTAAATTTCAAATTTCAAAAATGTCGGTTCCTACAAAAATACAACCGACAGTCACATTATAACTTATATCGCTTAAATATTGTTGAACATGTTTTATATATATTAATGTGACTGTGACATAGTATTTCCTACTTGAGTTCATTCATCCTGCATATTTTAGAAATGATAATCGATATTGCTGTAGCAATCTATTATTAGATTAATGGGCGGTCGTGATCGTATGGTAGCTGGATTTATAACTACCTTTGCAATCAGTGCCTATCACCACTAACGTTGTGAGTTCGAACCCCGCTTTGGCGACGTGAACGCGATATAACACTATGTGATCAAGTTTGGCAGTACTTTGCAGCAGGTCGGGGGTTTTCTCCGGTTTCCTCCAGCAATAAAACTGACCGCCACGATATGACTAAAATATTGGTGAAAGTGGCGTTAAACACCAAAACCCTTACCCTATGCTTAAACTTGTTTCACGATTTATAATCTCCTGTATTATATGCAGTATTCGTATTATATACTAAGTTTAAACATGCAGAAATGCAGCTACTAATGAATGGGAAATCAACTATTGAGAAGTCAACATGATCATGAATTAAATTAAATGTCAGTTTCGCTTTGATATATTAAGACTAAGTGGTAATTATTCCTCAGTTCTTAATCTATATCGAAACAGAACAAAAACATATTCAGGCTAAATTTGTCTTATTATCATATATTCATCGCACCACTGTATTGTTAAGATATCAGGTATATTTATGACATTTTGTTCGAATGCATCATTTATATGTTGGTCTGATAGGATGCTGATACGTACCGTTTATAAGTTTAGCTCATATTTAAATTCGGACGATGTCAAGAGGGAGAATGTAAGCTTAGTTTATATGTATACCTCTCACTGAATATGAGCTATAGTAACATCTATCGATATAAATCTACATTGTATAATAAATGTTCGAGACATTGATATTATTATCATTATTATTATTAGAACGTTGATGTTGTATTTAAACATATCATTTCTGTTTCAGAAAAGAAGAAGTTAAAAAAGAAGGAAGAAATTTATGACAATTTGAAAATCTAGATATAAATCAGTCTTTATTATTAATTCATTGCATATTTTGTTATTAATGTAATGTACTTATTTGTGGATATACAGAAGCAAATCATTAGTTCATCAAAAGTAAATAAGATTGAATTATGTATATAGTATTATTAGTGTATGTTCAAATGTTATAACACATTTGATAATAATAATCATTTATTCACAAAAAGGGTTGTCAATGTGTAGTTCAAATTTGGAAAACACCTCGGTGAATAGATATTTATCCGTTTTGTCGATCATTAATGTTTTTTTTCTTTCACATTTGTTACACAGAATACAATATATAACGGTTGTACAGTTTATCTTTACTTGTATTTAATATGTAGTCTCGTTTCGTTTCCTTTACTGTGGTCGGAATACACGCCATGTTTGCCACATTGGTTACATCCACACATATAAACTTTAAGAATGCAACACTGAATGTATTTCTTATTTATTTTCTCTTTTAACACAAAAGCATTGTTTTTGGTTAGTTATTATTTACCATCAACCATTTATTCCTCATTGTAACTTCATTTGATGTCAATTTTGATATCCATGACGTTACAAAGAGAGATCAAGGAATTCGGGTAATCGAAATTGAATCACCTTCTGGATTGAGAATGGCGATCCTGTTGGTTGGAAGTGTCATGTTCTTGACTTGATCAACAGTCCAACAAATCATCGCCTTATGGTTTAACACTTCTACATTAAAATTACGCTAACTTTTTATGAATGGTGACGTGTTTATTCCTTCAACTACAACAACTGTGCAGGATTTCCAACATCCAAAATACAAATATTTGCAATGGTATTTTCCATATTTCATTTTTTAAAGCACTATTGATAGATGAGGGCGAAACGACCCGGGCGAACGGGAATATGGGCGAAACGACCCGGGGCGAACGGGAATAGGGGCGAAACGACTCAGGGGGCGAACGGGATTCAGGGCGAAACGACCCGGTACCTATAAATGGATGTCTTGAAGCATAAAGCATTTTGTCAAGTTATTTACACTCAATCGGTTATTGGTAAAAATTGATATTTAAACCCACAATTGTAAAAAATACAAAACAACTGAAAAGTTTATGAAAGAGGTTTCTACAGGAACAAGTACAGTGGAAAGGGTGACATTTTGGGGTATTACGAAAAACCAAAGTAACCCTGATTAACCGAACTAACCTGTTAATAACCAAAATAACCCTAACATCCACCGAAATAACCTCTAAATCGATGAATTAAAGTTCCAAACTATGCAAAAATGTGTTTTTATTACATTTTAATCATGTTTACCTGAGTTTTTTCAAGTATCCTACCGTGACATCTGCTCGGTCATGCAATAATGTCGGTCTTTTGTTTTGATTTACAATTCTCGCGCAGCACGAGACCAATGACGTCATTTTGTATATTCATAGCTTACATAAACACAGAGGGAATACTTTTCAACGTCAAAATTACAAGATGAGATTAAAACAGAGAAGTTTGAATTGAATAAATTCCATGCAAGTAAAAAAGATCCTTTTTACTAATGTCTTTTTTCCTGATCATTATGCTTGTTAAATATGCTTCCATCGATGGTATTCCCCAAACATTTGTATTTTTCCGGTTTGTTGACATAATCGACATCACAGTTCATGACCGTTTCTGGAATGTAGGCCAAGCAAATTGTATTTCAAAATACTTTGAAAATATGATGATTGATCATTCAGATTCCACCATTTTCTAGAAAATGGCCGATTTTACCGGGAAAATACATGCAAGTGCTCTCCATTAGTCACAAAATGGCAGATTATTTTGCATTTCCACTGCTGCTTTAATAACAAATATACCCCTTACTTCTTGGGGTAATGAAACGAAATTCATAGAGAAGATAGAAAAAGAATTAATTTAACAGCAATAATCAAAATTTACAGCATAAATTGAACAGAGAATTAAATTAAACCAGACAGAAAAATGAGATTGTCTGGGTAAAAAAAACCTGTCATTATTACAAATAGCATCAACAACAATGTATTGTTACCACTCTGTGATAATAAATGTGATTAAAATAAATTGAAATCAGTCATTAATTGCTTTACCAAAATATGTCGGTCTAATATATTGTATTGACAAAAGCAAAAACACCAAATTCACTGGATTAAATACTTTTTATGTGGGTAAGCAAGTTTAATATTTGCATCAAATAATTAATTTTTAATACTTCAATTTCAAACTATTTAAAAAAAACATCTTTTGAAATTTTTCAGACAAATCAATTACACTGAAAAAGCTAAAATACTGTACTTTCTTAATCTGGTTTACTTTTTAAGTTTGGTTGGCCTATGACAAAATCATGTGCTTTATTGAACTTTGACCGACTTTATGTGACGTCATACGACGCCATTTGGAAAAAGGGTGGTAAACAAATATGGGTCAGTATGTAATTATTATCGATCTTTTTTCCGTGGAACTTTACACATGTGAGCAAGAATAGATGAGGAACATAATTAAAAAGATATTTTGAAGGCAGAAGTGTCTCAAAAGTATAAAGATTGGAAAGCCAAATGATTTAAATTCTTTGAGAGCAAGAAAACCAAATGTCATAATCAGCAGTATTGCCAAAATGATTTATTGTTACTTTCACCTAGGGGAGATTAATATTAGTTTTACATTATTTACTAAGTATGCATTTAAAAAATAAGTATATCTAATGAATCATGTCAACGCGGAAACACTCTGACTACTGGGTGGATGATACCATCGGGAACGAAAAGTTTACCAGCAGAGTTATCGATCCTGTGACTGTAATAAATAGGTAGATATATCATTCAGGGCACACGAGGCGCTTCCGGAATAAATAATTAGATACACTTCATTCTGACACCCCAAGGCTTATTGGAAATTCGTCACTCTGTTAAAAGAATCAAAATCAAATGCAGCACCTGTGGACCTTGAAATATTGGTTCATCATTAAAACAATCTTTGCCCACATAATACACAAAAGCCGCTTTAATTATATCGACAAATTATAACAAATAAGGAAAACATAATCAATTACCATTGGATTTCATTATAATCTGATATTGACCTTTTCATTAGGGATAACTCTCCCCCCCTCAACCCCCCCCCTTCCAATGTTTGTTTGTTTGTTTATGATGATTTACGCCACTTTCAACAATATTTCAGTGATATCGTGGCGGTCAGTTTTATTGGTGGAGGAAACCGGAGTACCCGGAGAAAACTACCAACCCGCCGCAATTTAAGTCGCTGACAAACTTTATCACATAATGTTGCCATGAACGGGGTTCGAACTCACAACTTTAATAGTGCTAGGCACTGGTTACACAGGCAGTTGTAAATCCAACTACCATACAATAGCCACCACGACGGCCATGTGGTCTAAAACGTATCATTAACGATATGATAAAATCAGGTCAAACTTCATTGCTACCGTTATTAAACTTTTTAAATATGCATATTGTGACGAAATGTAGCGAGAAGGGAGGTTGGGATAAACAGCTGGTCAGTTATCTCCAGTAGGTTGACGACGGACACAGGTGACACTGATACCGACCACGTATGTAAATGACACACGTATTACGATGACAGCCACTCAAGTGGTACCAGCTCACTCAACCAAACAGCCCTTCCTTTATAGGAAACTTGGTTGCGTGTTCCATAGAAGTTCTTGTCACATAAATAAATAAAATGGATCCTTGTGAAGTCTGAACTACTATAAATGATACAAGAAGTCGCTGATAAATTCACTATGTTGTATTATAAAATCCTTTGCATATAACAATACATACAGTATAATACAAATATACCAGATCTTACTCTTTACTTAACGAGATGGAAAAATGGACTGACTAACATAATAAAGGTGAGCTATTTATACTAAGATTATGCCCTGTTAATCATATAACAAAATTAGGTTTGACTCAATGTTTCTGATGCAATTACTCCTTAAAATCTGATGAAATAGCACTAACCAAGGTCGCTAGGGCACCTGTGGTAGGGCACTAGGGCACCTGATCTAACACACTAGGGCACCAGAGGAAGGGCACTAGGGCGCCTGATGCAATACAATGACCTAGGTCACATCTGGTACAGTCTATTGACCTCATTCCCATGCAAAGGAGTGCAATAAAATACTGTCATGTTACTAATTAGTCATACGGAAATAGAATTGATGAAACTAGGATGCACTCATACCAAAAGGTCAAGTACAGTTATATTAATGACAATTTCATGAAATCAATAAAGAACATAACAAAGGGAATTATCAAAATTCACTACAATATGTTTTATTTTATAACAACTTCTTGGAGAAAATCATATTTTACTCCTATGTTTAAATAAGAAGACATTTTCAAACCAGAAAAGTATTGCAGGTGTGCCATTATTTGATTTCTTAGTAATATTTTGTTATTATTATTAAGACCGAAATACAAAGTTAGATTGCTTTCTGGAAAAAAAAAACAACATAAATTAAAAATCCATGTCAAATAGTTTCCCACAAATTAGAGAACCGCTAATCATATGTTTTTCCATACAACACTTATAATCATAATATCCGCCACGATATAACTGAAATACTGTTGAAAGTGGCGTTAAACACCATAAAACCAAAAAATCTTTATAATCAATACATTAATCAATACAACAAGTATAACAAAATTTACGTCCTAACATAAGGTTTATTTACCACATTTTAAAAGACATGCATAAATAGTCCCATTGGTCTGTAAAAGTCGGCCAGGAGATCAGTGTTGGGTCAGAGAGGAAATTATGTTTAATCTCTTCATCACATACTTAAAATATTTATAAACAAACGAGAGAGAGAATCGAAAGGGTAATTAATCATATTACAGAGTATTAATCTCATTGAAATGATCCAGTGTTATATGGATTGTTAACCTTGTGCAGATGATATATATTTTGTGATTTATTGTTTGATTTATCTGCAGATCTGTAAGATAGGCATAGTTACTTTAGAAATTGTGAAAACTGATGTATGAACGTTAATATTAACAAAACAAAAATAATAATACATGATTTGATAAATATGGGAGATTCCTTAAAGAACCTGTTATATTGAGTAATGCAGTAATTGTTAGTATATGTGAGCTTTAACAACAGTAACACGACAGGTGCCACTAGTGGAGCAGGTACTGGAAACTTTTTAATGGGATTCGTGTTGTTTAATCTTTATTTTTATGTGTAGTGCGATGTATAGATCATTGTTTCTTCTTTTGTTCTTTTTCTGTCGTTCATTGCATTGTCTGTCCGTCTTCAACTTACGGTTTATGAATGCCCCTTTGGTATCTTCAAACTTAAGTTTTCTCATGTTTTGTGTCCTTCACTGGAATGAAACATGATCTATTCCAACAACCTACAAAATCATTATGGAAGTTCAAATCATGACCTTTGAGATAAAACAACAACATTATTCAAGCAATACATAAAATGTTTTAGTGTATGTTGAAACACATTACACGAAGCGTAAGTACGGGGGTGGTGGGTGGAGATGAGATAAGAATCTGAGCTTCCATATTAAAACACTTCATGGAAAAAATATATTTAATTCGAATTCAACTTGACATAAGTTGTATTAATATTTCTAGTTAACTATTGCTCACAATGTCAAGTTATACCTAATTCATGCTAGATGAACAATACATGACATTTATCCCCCTATTGTTAAAATTCAGTGACACATTATCACGATTTCCGTTATGAAATTAAATATAACAGGATTATTACAAGAAGGACATATATACATAGGAAAACGTTCTAGTGTTATTGAATCTATTATATGATAATTTCCTTATCATCGCTGGTGAATTTTCTGTAAGTATGTGTAATTGTGTTAAAAAAATATAACATTAGGGAACGACCATTTAACTTGAAGGGTGGGGGTTATGTTTTTTTTCTAAAAAAATATTCTGATTCCCAATGTTGCTGAAAAAAATATTCTGATTTTGGTGGAGGAAAAAAAAATTAATCTGATTCAGAGTTTTTGTCATATAATCTAATGTTAAATTCTGGAAGAAAAATTTGCGCTTCGCGCGACAACAAAAATAAGTATTCTAACTCTCGTGTTGTCCGAAAAAACATTTCTGAACGAAACAAAAAACCATAAACCCCCACCCCTTCAAGTTAAATGGTCGATCCCTTACAATGTATCAATTTGCTTTATTTGCTTCGAAAAACGTTTAAATGATTTGGCTTTCTAATCTTTATGCTATGAACGTACCTGATGAATGCTATTCCAGAAACACGTCGTACGCATTTAATTCGAGATCTACATTTTTAATTCGAGATCTACATTTTTAATTCGAGATCTATACATTTTTATTACTAATATATTAACAAAAGGATAGGGCACAAAGTTACACCAACTTACAATAAAGTCCTCTCCACCATACCATATAGTATAATTTAATAACAAGTATCATCGCAATAATATACAATTTAGGAATATCATCAATAATAATTAGGGATTTGCTAGGTTTTTAGTTGGGTTCGTGTTACTCGATCTTTAGTTTTATGTGTATATTTTGTTTATCGTTGTTTGTCCCTTTGTACTTTTTCTTTTGGCCATTGTGTTGTCTGTTATTCTTTGATATACGGATTTTGATTTCTCCTTTTGACTGATTTTGTCTGTTTATATAATTATGAGTTTTGACTTTCCCTTTGTAAGATTGTTCGGAGTTCGGTAATTTTGTTATTACCTTTATTTGGTATCTTCAAACTCTTCTTACAAATGCAGAAGGAATACAGGGGTGGATCCAGGGGGGGGGGGGGGGGGGAACGCACCCGGCGCGCGCTCCCCTAAAATTAAAAGAAAATATTATTTTTGCCGTAAAATCGCAATTGGAAAAAATAAGATTTTTTGGCGTAAAATCGTGATTTTTCACACGAAATATCCCAAAAATGTTCGCGCCTCCCTCCGCTCAGCGCAATTCTATTAAATGCGCCTCCCCCTAACTTGAAATCATGGATCCGCCCCTGGAATACACAAACATATGTTTGTGATTAGTGTTGTCGTTGTACTACTGTACGAGTCTTCCCACAATAGAAGGATTTCGATTTTTTATTTATTTTAAAATAGAATAGCTTAGTTATTAAAGTTTGTCATGCTTCACGATAAAGATTGCATTCCAGACAATAATATATAGAATTTTCAACAGCCTCCCCACAGATACAATCAAGGTAGTTCATGAAATTTTCATGAAAGATAGCAGCGTTTAAACGGATACATAGGAATAGCATGTAGTCAGTTTCATTGTTGTAGTAAATTTATCAAATTACCATTAAGAGAATTACGAGTGAGACAGTATCTTTGTTATTGAAATTTACTGTTCATAATTAATGTAAGTATTATTAGAAATAAAGTTCTCTTCTCCGTGTGTGTGTGTGGGGAGGGGGGGGGGGGATATGTTACCGTCACCGATTTTGGCTATCCTGTGTGGGTCGTTTGGTTTTATTGCTTCCAAAGATTTTCTAAAGATCATTTGATTTCCCAATCTTTTGACTTGCCAGATGAGAGTTTTTCGGAAGCGCGTCATGCGCGCTGTGTTTTGGTGTCTGTGTTTTTCTCTATATGTTTCCTTTTAATGGATCCCACAATCGATATTATGACTATGGCCAGAACATATGATTATGGCCAGAACATATGATTATGGCCAGAACATATGATTATGGCCAGAACGAATGATTATGGCCAGAACATATGATTATGGCCAGAACATATGATTATGGCCAGAACAAATGATTATGGCCAGAACATATGATTATGGCCAGAACATATGATTATGGCCAGAACGAATGATTATGGCCAGAACATATGATTATGGCCAGAACATATGATTATGGCCAGAACAAATGATTATGGCCAGAACATATGATTATGGCCAGAACAAATGATTATGGCCAGGACAAATGATTATGGCCAGAACATATGATTATGGCCAGAACATATGATTATGGCCAGAACATATGATTATGGCCAGAACAAATGATTATGGCCAGAACATATGATCATGGCCAGAACATATGATTATGGCCAGAACAAATGATTATGGCCAGAACATATGATTATGACCAGAACAAATGATTATGGCCAGAACAAATGATTTTGGCCAGAACATATGATTATGGCCAGAACATATGATTATGGCCAGAACATATGATTATGGCCAGAACAAATGATTATGGCCAGAACATATGATTATGACCAGAACATATGATTATGGCCAGAACATATGATTATGGCCAGAACAAATGATTATGGCCAGAACATATGATTATGGCTAGAACAAATGATTATGGCCAGAACAAATGATTATGGCCAGAACATATGATTATGGCCAGAACATATGATTATGGCCAGAACATATGATTATGGCCAGAACAAATGATTATGGCCAGAACAAATGATTATGGCCAGAACATATGATTATGGCCAGAACATATGATTATGGCCAGAACAAATGATTATGGCCAGAACATATGATTATGGCCAGAACAAATGATTATGGCCAGAACAAATGATTATGGCCAGAACATAAGATTATGGCCAGAACATATGATTATGGCCAGAACATATGATTATGGCCACAACAAATGATTATGGCCAGAACATATGATTATGGCCAGAACAAATGATTATGGCCAGAACATATGATTATGGCCAGAACAAATGATTATGGCCAGAACAAATGATTATGGCCAGAACATATGATTATGGCCAGAACAAATGATTATGGCCAGAACATATGATTATGGCCAGAACATATGATTATGGCCAGAACATATGATTATGGCCAGAGCAAATGATTATGGCCAGAACATATGATTATGGCCAGAACAAATGATTATGGCCAGAACAAATGATTATGGCCAGAACATATGATTATGGCCAGAACATATGATTATGGCCAGAACATATGATTATGGCCAGAACAAATGATTATGGCCAGAACATATGATTATGGCCAGAACATATGATTATGGCCAGAACAAATGATTATGGCCAGAACATATGATTATGGCCAGAACAAATGATTATGGCCAGAACAAATGATTATGGCCAGAACATATGATTATGGCCAGAACATATGATTATGGCCAGAGCATATGATTATGGCCAGAACAAATGATTATGGCCAGAACATATGATTATGGCCAGAACATATGATTATGGCCAGAACATATGATTATGGCCAGAACAAATGATTATGGCCAGAACATATGATTATGGCCAGAACATATGATTATGGCTAGAACAAATGATTATGGCCAGAACAAATGATTATGGCCAGAACATATGATTATGGCCAGAACATATGATTATGGCCAGAACATATGATTATGGCCAGAACATATGATTATGGCCAGAACAAATGATTATGGCCAGAACAAATGATTATGGCCAGAACATATGATTATGGCCAGAACATATGATTATGGCCAGAACAAATGATTATGGCCAGAACATATGATTATGGCCAGAACATATGATTATGGCTAGAACAAATGATTATGGCCAGAACAAATGATTATGGCCAGAACATATGATTATGGCCAGAACATATGATTATGGCCAGAACATATGATTATGGCCAAAACATATGATTATGGCCAGAACAAATGATTATGGCCAGAACATATGATTATGGCCAGAACATATGATTAATGGCCAGAACATATGATAATTTCTGCCAGTTTCATTATGAATTAAGATATCATAGATCCAACCATTTCATCTTACTTTTATTGCTGGAATTATCAGAAAATGTTATGGTTGTGGACAAGCATTTTCAGAAAGATATCGAAATGCTCCAAATGACCTAGTGCTGAAATGATATGATCACAGAATATACATAAGTCCTAGAACTAAAACAACCAAACATTCAGCTTCTTTGCAGAACACATATTTTCATTTAAATGTTGACTGTGCTAGGAAGAAAAAATCCACAGTTTGAATTCAGAAATATCTTAATTCATAATGAAATCAAGCAGAATTTATCACCCGAGCATAAGCTGTTATTAGACTCGCTTGGTATTCAACATTGAATTATGGTCTGTTTGATATGATTGATGTAGTGTGAAATGTTGAAAAGATTTAAAATATCTAGTAATCATCTACTTTTTTATAGATCAATTCCTAGTTTACAAAATACATCTACAGAAAAATCATAAACTACACTCCAACTTGGAGTCTTGAAGACTCCACTCCACGACTCCATTCCATCTTTTAGCACATGCCTTTTTTCAGTTATCATTGACTAAACTAACTCGAATAATTCAAGCCCTTTCCGTCTCCGATTCTCTCCGCCTTCTGTTAATGAAGCGATCGATAGAGTGGAATATAACGACTAGATTATTCGGGTTATGACTAAACAGGAAATAATCATAGTAAAAACTTTAAAACAAATTCTGATCATTTCAATTCAGAACAAAGGATTTATCAATAGACAGACATCAGACAGTTTTAGATACACTTAGCGTTAAAAGTACAAATACCTAGGGTCCGTCGTACCGTGATCGTATGGTAGTTAGATTTACAACTACCTTAGTACCTATGCAATCAGTGCCTATCATCACTGATGTCGTGAGTTTGTATCCCGCTCAAGGGGCGTGGTGTACAACATTATGCTATAAAGTTTGTCAGCGACTTGCGGAAGGTCGGTGGTTTTCTTTCGGGTACTCCGGTTTCCTCCCCCGCCACGATATAGCTGGAATATGGTTTAAAGTGGCGCTAAACACCATAAATCAAACCATTTATCAATAGACAGACATTAGACAGTTTTATATACAGTTAGCGTTACAAATATCAGTGATCGTTGTTATATTTTTATTACATGATTGTGAAAAACGTGATCAGTTTGTAATGGTAATACCTCTATGACGCATCAGGTGATAATAAACTGACACGTGATCAGTTTGTAATGGTAATACCTCTATGACGCATCAGGTGATAATAAACTGACACGTGATCAGTTTGTAATGGTAATACCTCTATGACGCATCAGGTGATAATAAACTGAAACGTGATACGTTGCTAAAGTTAATACCTCAATGACGCATCGGGTGATAATAAACTGACACGTGATAAGTTGCTAGAGTTAATACCTCTATGACGCATCAGGGGATTAAAACTGAAACATGACCTGACCTGGAGGTTTACTTATTTGTAGATTATTAAAAGAGAGTTTGTTATCATTATCGGCTAATAAGCAATACGTTTTCAGATGAAATCACCTAAATATCAATAAGCTTTCGTCATTGACCAAAATGGAAAAAAAACTTACATAAAAATAAACGTTATGATGTAAATACATAAAAATATATAGAGTAAATTATATTTTTGTCATATAATGTTAAAGAATGTTTCGTTCATTAATATACTATCATGGTAAACACTCGTATTGAAATAATGTAAATTACTAATGGAGAATACACTCCAATTCTTAAAAATAATCAACGATACCCATTAGGATCGAGTTGATTATCTTTTATGCATCTACAAGTTGGTTTGGTTTATGGTATTTAACGCCACTTTCAACAATATTTCAGTTATATCATGGCGGTCAGTTTTTTTGGTGGAGGAAACCAGAGTACCCGGAGAAAATCACTGACCTGTCACAAATCACTGGCAAACTTTATCACATAATGTTGTATCGAGTACACCTCGTCATGAACGGGGTTCGAACTCACAACTTTAGTGGTGATAAGCACTGATTGCACAGGTAGTTGTAAATCCAACTACCATACGATCAGGACCACGACGGCCCTCTACAAATTCGAGAATATTCTCTTACATAATACATTTCCATTTGCAAAAATGTTTGCTTGATATTTTCACATTTTTAATATTTAGAAAGCCAAATTAGATAACAATTAACAAAAATAAAACGATAATTTTTGCTATTGGTATACGTTCTTACGATTCTCGTTTATATTTAGATTTTTCCAGGTCTTTCAGGTGTCTCAAATGTTTACCTATGGTCTATCTGAATTCGTAATTACTTTCGGTCGATTCGCAATCGTAACTACTCGGCCATTCTCGCTACCCTGAAATAACCTCGTACGTACATAGTAGAAATTCTTCTTAAATTGTTTGCCGGAAGATAAGTTAAGTTAAGCCGCACAAAAATATAGTCCACGAAAATCCAACATGGAAGACATACTAAGTAAAATCTAATCATGCAAAACTAATTAAAACTTTAATTGAAATATAGAAAATTGCTTAAAATATAACTTTATCAAACTTTCATGTAACTGACATGTGAAAAGTAGTGCGATTTATACGCCTAATGCATATGAGGTTATTTGCAGGGTAGCGAGAATGACCGAGTAGTTACGATTGGGTCGATTCGTTGCTTGTTGTTTGTATTGCGAGAATCTATATTGAAAGTTCACGTATTCGTCAGTTCTAAATATAAAGTATGCCAGATTTGAAATACTTGTATCGTCCCTTGTATAAATTAATCAATTAAAAAAGTTGCTGATATTTGTGTTAATAAAGTTTACTATCAAGAGTCATATACATTTTTTTTATATCTTAATTATATTTTTGTATAGTAGTGTGATCACGTAGCCGTATGGTTAAACAACAATTTTCAAACTTAAAGCAGATCTTAATAAATCAAGCAGGGGTTCGATACCCGGAAGTTCCAAAATATTTAAAACACGTTTATAAGCATAAAATGGTAAAATGTTAACGTTCATATACGTGAGAACAAAATAATAAGCTCTGTATTCTTAAAAATAATCCACTGTCCAAACAATGTGTGACGTCAGAGAAATGGCTTAAGTAACCGCCATATCCAAGGTGTAGCTGGACTTCTTAAAACGTGGCAGCTCATAATTGGTGAGAGTCCGGGACCTCTTTAATCTACCTATGTGTCTACGTAAAAAAGGGGATCAAAGGGGGCAAATCGTACCAAACGATATGTCGAATTACGCAACAAGGAGGAGATAATTGACTTGTAAATAGTTTTAAAGAGTCTGTAAGGGAACGACCATTTAACTTGAAGGGGTGGGGGGGGGGGGGAGAGGTTATGTTTTTTTCTAAGAAAATATTCTGATTCCCATTGTTACTGAAAAAAATATTCTGATTTTGGAGGAGATGAAATAAATAATCTGATTCAGAGTTTTTGTTTTATAACCTAATGTTAAATGTTGGAAAAAAAATTCGCGCTTAGTGCGACAAAAAAAAAATTCTAACTGTGTTGTCCGAAGAAATTTTCTGAACGAAACAAAAAAACATAATCCCCCCCCCCCCTCCTTCAAGTTAAATGGTCGGTCCCTAATATCAAAGGAAATGACATTTAGACATCTTATTACAGCTAAATGATATTGTAGTGTAGCTAGATTATTAAATTGAAATATCTAAATATAAATTCTTGATACACAAAGTTTATCAGTGACTTGAGACAGGTCAGTGGTTTTCTCCAGGTACTCCGGTTTCCTCTACCAATAAAACTGATCGCCACGATATAACTGAAATATTGTTTTAAGTGACGTTAAACACCATAACGTTAACCGCAAATATAAATTAGAAGTCTGTCACTGGCATTGAATAGACGGAAAAAAACTAATCTTTAATATATCCGGCGATTGTTAATATTGAACAGAATACAATTAGCTATTTAGACCTGTTTTCTATATATACAATCGACAATCAACGTCTAGACTATGTCTGTATATACAGCATGTGGACAAAAGTGATTCCGTTTCCGCCATCTTTCCTATATATTACATATAAAACCATTTATTTTCATAACATTCTCATGAAGTCATTCCTTATCGGATTTTCATGAAATTTTTAGCATTAAATGCAGAAATAAATATAGTTTCTTCTTCGTATAATTTGCAAATAATTTTATTTCAACTTTCTCTTAAGCATTGATTTAAAAACAAAGTTTAATTTTTTCACCAAATCTTACTATATAAATTGTGACGTCAAGAATTTACATTTGTGTTTAAATCATAAATGCTTGCAAATAAAAGTTCGAAAACATTACATGAAGATATTAAGATAAACTCTAATTAATTCTGTTTTTAAAGGTGAAAATTTCATGAAAATCGGCTAAGGAATGACTTCATGAAAATGTTATGAAAATAAGTGGTTTCATATGAAATACATAGGGAAGATGGCGGAAACGGAATCACTTTTATTCACATGCTGTACACTTCGACGTATCCAATCGGGGCATATCACCACTGGAGTTGTGTTGACGATTGATGAGTTTGTGGATTACCCTGTTCATTTTTAGCTGTACTTTATGCAACTTTATATTGTAATATTTGTCTGTCACTTACGGCACGTCGTTCTCCCCCTCCAAATTAAAAAAACCATCATAATCCATAAAATATAAGAGCATAAGAGCAAGACAGTGTTGTTCACTTAGGCTATCGTTGACAAAATACAAAATAGTACCCTATACACTTTGAACGATTAATAACTTGAGTTCCATATGTCCCGTTCGGTAGATCGTGGGTTCGAGCCCGGATTGGGTCAAACCAAAGACTATAAAATTGGTATTTGTTACTTCTCTGCTAACCACGCAACATTAAAGAGAAAGGGCAAAGACTGGTTGGCTCGGAATCAGGATAATGTGTCCGAGTGGGGTGACATGTCTATCCACACACTGTTGTTTCAATGAGTTAGCACTATACAAGTCCAACTCAGCGTGTTGGTCTAGCACAAAACGGACCTCATCATCATTTCATTGAAAATTAACTTGTTCTCGCCGTGATTAGTTGAAAAATTGCTGAGTTGGCGCTAAACAACAATTACTCACTCATTCACTCTATATGACACCCCCTATCTCTCCCCCCACACACAAATAAAACTAGACAGGGAGCTTACATCTGATACAAGAACTAAACCGGTATATATTGGGACACCATTAATGATGCTACCATAGATATATACTTGGTACAGCATATTCTGGATAATAAGAGATGTTTCTCGGTTTGAGCAATATTGTTAGTTGTATCGTAATGGTAAAATGTTTTGTCGAAGGAAAACGAAGTACGTTGAGAAAACTGCAACCTGCCGCAAGTCATTGACAAACTTTATCACATAAATTTGTAAAGAGATTGAGCTATGATTAAAAGTGTAATGCCACTTTCAAAAATATTGTTATGTCGTGGTGGTCAATGTATTGCTAGAAGAAACTAAAGTACTTCGATAAAATTACGACCTGACGCAAGTCACTGACAAGCGCCCTATCGCATAATGTTGCACTTGAGTGATCCTTGCCATGTGCAGAAATCTAACTTTAGTGCATCTCACCCTGTGTGCGAACATAGAACTTTGGTACATCTCGCTATGCTTAGGAATCCAACTTGATTGCTCCTAGCCATGTGCGGGTATCGAACTTGTGTGCGTCTCGCCATTTCGGGAATCAAACTTGAGTAAACCTCACTGTGTGCAGGAATCGAACTTGAGGGTATCTAGCCTTGTGCATGATTCAAATTTGAGTGCATCTGGCAATGTTTGGGAATCTAGCTCATTAGTTTAGAAATAATAGGCACTGATTGCATAATTATACCTTGTATACCTTTATTTTATTGTTCGTAAAATTCGTTTCTTCGTGAATTTAGCTTAAATACTGGTCATTTGATCTTAAATAACAGTCACTGAATATTAATATCTATTCTACTAAAATATATGTTACCTTGTATAACTTAAAATGCATTGCTAACTTTGAATTTCAAAAGTTATTGCAAAACAGTATGTTATGAAGATCAACTTTTTTTTACATTGTAACTTTTGTGCATTGAAACATTGTGTTTATAGAATCATGTATGAATAAATCTGTTCTTGGAAAAATAAAAAAATTACAAAAAAAAAACCGGTCACTGAATCAATTATCATTTTATATTTTCAGCCTTTATCATGATGGTTATACGGATAGTGTATTTGTCTACAATACTCTCAACTCTTCTACCTGTTTTCTCAGTGACCTTAGAAGCAACATCGTGTGCTCCGAATACATATTGTAAATGTTTAAAAAAATTCAATGGAAGATATACTGCAACATGCAACGGCAGAAACCAGAAAAACAAATTGCACTTTATACCACAATTTCCTAAATTAACAGAAGACGTTATCTTCAATAATAACATTTTGTATAACTTGTCTCGCAAAACATTAGAAAACCTAACCCATCTTAAAATCAAGTACCTGAATCTTAATTCCAATGACATTCGATTTATCGACAACGACACATTTCTGGATTTAAGACATATGACTAAATTTGATATTTCTAGAAATGTCAACATAAGTAGAAATGGTCTTGCGAAAAGTTTCTTTAGCTTGCCGAAATCAACCTTAAAAGTGTTAAGCTTGAACCATTTGTTGTGGCATCCATTTGAAAATATGTTTGATGGCCTAGCAGGCAGCAAAATCACCAAAATCGAATTAAGTCACAGTTATTTAACTCCATTTGATGGAATGTGGTTTCAAAATCTAAGCAGTCTTACATCATTAGATATTTCCAGGAACTCGATCCAAGATAACCTCAGCTTGAAAGGATTGTCGTCATTAAGATCGTTAAATTTAGAAGGAAACTGGATCAATGTTATACCCGATTTCTGCAAAGATGGATTACACAATCTGACAAAGTTGAGACTTTCTAATACCAAGTTATATACGTTAAATCATCTAAGAAATTACACCAAATGTCTAACTCGACTGACAAATATAAACTTATGTGGAATTTCATTAAGAATTATACCTAACAATATATTCTCGAAGCTTCCGTCATTAAAGGTCCTAACAATGAGTAAAATGTCATCCCAGCTCGCCAGAATACATGCAAATGCATTCAACAGTTCCTCTTTGACAAATTTAACATTCTCGAGAGCTGATGGCTTTACGTTTACACAGGGTATGGCACAAAAGGGATTTTTCGAACCTAGTTCCTTATTCAAAAGTTGTCCAAATCTTATCGAGTTAGATTTGTCGCATAATATCATCCAATTCAGTTCCAAACTGATCAGAGATATGTTTACCCCTTTGAATAAACTGAAATCAATCTGGCTTGAATCAATGTATCTAGCGTACATGCCTACATACTTCTTTAATCGCTTTCCGTTGTTGAAATATATATCACTGGATCATAATATAATAACGCCTTGGACAGATGGATCTAATATTTTCGGCGGTTTAACGAAGCTGCATGAACTGCATTTGAGTAGTAATAAGATAAGTATGATCAGTGAAACATCTTTGCCGCCCAACCTTTTAAAGAGTTTACGAGTGATAAATTTTAAGCATAATCGCTTCTCATGCACTTGCGATATCATGTGGTTCCGAAACTGGATTGCCAATACAAAAGTGAATGTTACTGATAAAAATAACTTTCAATGTGATAATTTGAGAACGAAGCTCAAAGATTACAATCCATCTGTAGTGGAATGTCATATTTTGTTAATCAGCTTGTCAGTGTCTTGTGGCGTTAGCTTAATTGTGATCATAACAGTAACTATTTACTTCTGCAGATGGCGCATTCGATTTCAACTTTACAACATACGATCAATGAAACGAAGCTATCAAACGCTCCATGACAAGGACGAATTTACATATGTAGCTTATGTTGTCTATTGCTATGAAGATCTTGAATGGGTGAAAAATAATCTTCTACGGAAAATCGAAATCGAGTATGGTTATAAATTGTGTATTCCTCACAGAGATTTCGAATTGGGAAAAGTTTTTGCCGACAACATTGTGGATCATATGAATTTGAGCAAAACGGTTATACCTGTGCTGTCAAACAATTTTGCGCGCAACGAATGGTGTTTATTTCAACTCGCTGTAGCTCGAAATAAAATAACGAAGGCAGGCAATTTGTCAATTTTCCCTATAATGCTGGATGAAATTGAATTTCAACACATGAATTCAGCCCTGTATTCATTGATTAAATTGTCAAGTTACGCAGCATGGGATGAGGATGAAAATGCCATGAATCTCTTTTGGGATAAAGTAAAAGATCACTTAAAGAAAGTGTATTGATTTTCACTTTATTGTGATTCAGTTTTACTTTAAAATGTAATTCAATGTAGTCATGTGTGCAATATAATGAGCATTATTGTCAAAACTCTCAAGTAACACGTAGGACATGATCACCCAGTAAAGGTATGTGTATGAATATATTTATACTGTTCACCTGAACAGTACAGAGATTTTCTGGACAGATCTCAGCTGCTGACGCAAGAGCTGCTAAAACAAGTCTACGCTGCTCCTGTGTTGAAGTCATCGGTACAACAATTCTACTGTTGTCATCACGATCTGGTTGACCGCTACGAAATATCCATATGTCAAATGACAATGGATCTTTTACTTTTTACGTAGATTATTTCTTTCCTCTATCACTGGCAAGACTGACCGGATTCTTTTTAGTTTTTTGCGTTGTCCTATTGTGTGTCTTTATGTTCTTAGTTGTGTGTTATGATGTCCGTTACGATTTCTGAATAAAAACGATGTTTGATTCGTCTTTACCCCCAGTTGCTTGTAAGAGGGATCATGTCTTATTTACGTTATTTGTATTTATTTGTGCATAGTGGTGTCCAGCACATATTGTTTTGTGTTTTATTTTTCTTCACCCCTGTGGTTTATTGAGCCATATCCATGATTCGGCACAACATGGTTTATTAGAAATATTTATTATTGAAATTCACAGTTCCTAAATCATATAATTATTATCAAAACTAAGGCCTCCTCCCTCATGCATAGGTAACCTTAGCATATTTTGGCTCTCCTGTTTAGACCCTTTTTTTTGCTCCTTAAGACTTTTGAGTTGTTTGCCTTTGAAATGATTTGGCTTTGAACATACCTGATGAGGGTCATTGCAGAAACGCGTCGTGTTCTCTAAATTTGATATCTACGTTTGTATGCAGTTGTGGTGATATTCAACTCATTGCTTATTACATATATAATGTATTATTATTTTGTCATTCTCATAAATAAAGTTATTATCAAAAATAGTATTTGCAAGGAACTTATTTCCTCAAACTTGCAGAGTATTTGTCATATAAAAAGGTTTGAAGATACCAAAGGGGTAATCAGAAGCAGTCTAAAATCGAATAGGAACAGACAACTCAATAGCCAAAATAAAAAGGACAAAACAGATCTCTCACTTGTTCTCCTTTATTGATGTGTGGGGGCGTGGGAGATTTGAATACACCCTACATATACAGCAACTATGCTATCAAAACGGGACATCGTTGATCATCACATGTCAGTCTTGTCTTCTTTTGGTCTTTCCATGACAGATGAAGAATATGATCTGCCATTACTGTATTGGATATTAAAATTACATAAGTCAGTACTAGTAACTTTATATCGCGGGAACTGATAAATGTTCTACCAAATCTCCTTCAACCTTTTATTCTTACAACTGTCAAACCTGGTCTCCAGAGGCATCATATGATGACTGATTTTTCAGATGTGGCATTCATCAGATGTGGATATTACAAAACAAAAAAACACTTGTTGGAAAATCTAAGTTCTAGACCTCAGGTCTTTTGTAACATCATTAAAACATTTTATTTATCCACCTTATATACCACAATTCCACATGCGCAACTAAAATCTAGACTTAAAGATTTGACTTAGCGTAGCTTCTCAAAGAGAAACGTAAGGAAGGTAACAGTATCTTGTTTTTAGAGAAAAGTCATATTTAATCAAAAGCCATTCAATAAATATCGACAGGACGAGATCTTTCAAATGTTAGATATTTTTGATCGACAACATATTTGTCCAGTTTGGTAAACTAATGTTTCAACAGACAATTGGTATTCCAATGTGTACGAATTGTGCCTCACTACCCGTTGATTTGTTTCTGCACACTTATGAGACAACTTTCTGTCAATGGTGTCTCAAGAATAAAGATAGAAAATTAGCATAAACCTTTAATTTCAACTTCTTCTATATCTAGATGATGTTCTGTCACTGAACAAGTCTCGATTCCTTGATTAACTGCATCTATCCAAATGAACTTAAAGCGAAGGATGGATACTACCTCCCGATACTCATAAATCTACTTCCTACCTTGACTTTTACTTGACATTAACAATGGAGGAAGACTAAAAACAAAACTCTACGACAAATGTGATGATTCATTCTTCCAATAATCAACTTCTCATTCATCAGTAGCAATATTCCTGCGTCACTAGCGTGTGGAATTTACATTTTACAACTCATACGTTATTCTAAGGCTTGTGCCCAGTACAGTGATTTTCTGGACATATCTTAGCTGCTCATACAAAAGCTACTCACTGAAGGCTACGTTGCTCCTAGGTTGAGATAATTGCTGCAAAAGTTCTACAGTCGTCATCACGAACTGTTAAAAAGCTTTCAATTCTCAGATGGCAATGGATCTTTTCTCTTTTATGTAGATTTTTTCTTTTCTCTACCACCAACAATATTGTTATTGGACTTGACTAAATGAGTAGATGAGTGTCTTATGAGAAACATAAACTGCTCATCCTTCACGAGCTCCTGGATTCACTTTCAGATTGTTTTGGTGGGATCCATGTTGCTAATTTATTTTCTGATTCAACCCACTATTTCTTTAGAAATGCCTGTACCAAGTCAGGGTCATTACGGTTTTCACAGTTTTCCGGTTGTTGACTGATTTTATCTGTTTATATAATTATGAGTTTTGACTTTCCCTTTGTAAGATTGTTCGGAGTTCGGTAATTTTGTTATTATCCTTATTTAGTTGTTTGTGCTAAGTTCTTTGTTTTGTTTGTATTTGTTCTGTGTTTTGTACCCAATTTGCATATTTCGCTGGATTTTCTATTCTTATTGACCCTTCGGTTTTCTATGACGTTTATTTTGAAATACAGCAAAATAATTCATTGATAACTGTAAGCCTTTGTCAACCATTCAGATAGCTATATGTGAAGTATCAGATATAATTTGAATAGTGAGTGAGTGCGTGATTGCTATATAACACCAAATGAGCAATTTGTTAGCTATATCATGGCGAGAACAAGTCATATTTCAATGAGATGATGATGATGTCCGCTTTGTACGAGATCAACACGCTTAGTTGGAATTTTATAATTCTAGTTCACTGTAACATAACGAGTAGATATGTCTCTTCACTCGGACACATTATTCAGAGCCAGCCGGTATTTACACTTACTCCTTAATGCCTTATAAGGCTCGAACCCACGATTTATCGCACTTGAGGAGAACACGCTTATTATCACATCTCCGATGCGGTTAACTGAAGATCAAATTTCAAACAAAATATAAATTGTTAATGGTATTCTAAGATGATATTGATGGTGACGTAAATGCTGTCATATTTCACATTATAATTAGAGATTAAATGAAACTATGAGAACATATTCAAGCTTTCTAATCCCTGATGATTGTCTAAGAAAGATGTTTCCTTCCAAATTATACAATTAATTGTAAATAGTGTTCAAATTATTTACCCATTAAAAGAATACTATTTAATTAAACTTCTAGAAAATATTGAAACTTCCGCATGCAATTGTTAAAATTCTTCCAGCAAATTTAATAATGACGGGGAACGACAAGGGCATTATTCTACAAGCAAAACCCGGTATCCATCTTAATATAGTTTACAAAACAATTCAAGGCTTAGGTTTAGATTTATGGTGTTTGACGCCACTTTCAACAATATGTCAATTATATCGTGGCGGTCAGTTTTATTGGTGGAGGAAACCGGAGTACCCTGAGAAAACCACCGATCTGTCGCAAGTCACTGACAAACTTTATCAAATAATGTTGTATCGAGTACACTTCGCCATGAATGGGGTTCGAACTCAAAACAATTCAAATATATTCCCATATTTATTGCATTATAATATATTTTACACCCAGAATAGCAATGCTTTAGTATCAAAATATAGCTCGTATAAATATTAAAAAACTCTATATAAGGTAAGTCTGGAACTTTAATTGTCACAGTCCTCCATGTTATATCCTTCGTCAAATAATTAACAAATCAAATTACTGCATTTATACAAAATAGAATTGATAAAGGAATGTTTTGTATATTTTCTGTACTGATGCTGATTCACTTCCAGTTGACGAACTATCTGAACCTTTTACGATAATACGATGTAGTATATTAATACATGAATTAAGAGAAGAGGTGTGGAACATAAAGGGTTCACATGGGAGAGCCTTCCAATTGAAACGCGACGAAAATAATAATTCTGAATAAATGTTTGTGCATCACATTTCATGCACTACAATACAATGAAGGCAATAAAGGCATGATGCTTAGTATATATTAACAGAGATGCCACACGGGAGTTGATGATATAAACAAAGATCACTTGTACGTAACAGACGTAACAAATACAATTGTCTCCATAGAAGGTGAACAATGGTGCTTGAGTGGTCATGGCGCTTTACATAGAATGAACACATTCCTGAGTACCAAAGGATTAAATGTACTTATTTAAAATATTGTTGAAATCAACAATAGATGGACATTGGTATTCCGAATGAACCATCCATTCATATATACGAATAACAAAAACAAAACAAAAACAACACAAAACAAAAACAAAAACGGAAACCAATGTCTGATGTTTTCAGCACCACACCAAACAAGAATTGCCTAAGCTACGCTACAGCAACTTGCACTGTACATGTATAGTAAAAGAGTTAAAAGAGCATTAAAAGAGTTAAAACAATAGCAAATATCCCTATATCAGCCATGTCCGTAGCTAAGTCAAATGTGTAAATTTTAAGTAGAATGTTGAATGGCCATCATCTGGCTTAGGTTTATGGTGTTTAACACCACTTTCAACAATATTTCAGCTATATCGTGGCGGTCAGTTTTAATGGTTGGGGGAAACCGAAGTACACGGAGAAAACCACCGATTCGATCTGGCGCAATTCTCTGACAAACTGTATCACATGATGTTGTTTCGAGTACACCTTTCCATGAACAGGGTTTGAACTTAGATTTTTAGTGGTGATATGCACTGATTGCACAGATAGTTGTAAATCGAACTATTATACGATCACGACCATGATGGCCCCTGGGCAGCATCTGTCTTGGAGCAAAATATGAAGAGTGAAAGTAGAATATTGATTGGCTTTCAAACAACGAATTACACAGTGTTTCATAATAGCAGACCCTCCTTTGCTACATCCATAATGATCGCCTGTTTCAGCATAAACATATTATTGAAGGAAGAACCTATGCAGTCTGTATTTTAGGTCAATCATATATACGATCGTCCGTTACAACATAAAAAGCAGACGACTTTTCCCTTTATCATCTATTACAGAAGCATGAAAGACCTGACGATTACGCAATATCTTTTTTTTCCACCCAATTAAAATCTGTATTTGAAAACTTTACATTTGTTAGTGAGAGAAAGATAAAATACCAGTACCTTATCCTGGCCTCATTAATATCAGTAGCATATTATAGAAATAGTGTTAGTCGTTTTAGTATTAATAAATTCAATACGGATTTTGAGAGTTATTTCAAGAGTGTTTCTAATTTTAGGCTTGTTTGTTTACTTCCTATATACTTTCGTTTTTGACCCACGTGTTACGATTACGCAATATCAAAATCACTGTAAAGCCTGTTGTTTGTATTTATGTCAACCATGCTTACAGCGACGTACGTTAATATTTCTCTCTAATACACTATCTAATACGTGTAACTATTTCTGATTACTAGGGAGGCCGTCGTGGCCTTGATCATATGATAGTTGAATTTATAACTATCTATGCAATCAGTGCCTATCACCACTAACATTGTGAGTTCGAATCCCTCCCAGGCGAGGTGTACGCGATACAACATCATATGATAGTTGGATTTATAACTATATATGCAATCAGTGCCTATCATCACTAACGTTGTGAATTCGAATCCCTCCCAGGCGAGGTGTACGCGATACAACATCATGTGAGAAAGTTTGTCAGTGACATGGGGCAAGTCGGTGGTTTTCTACGGGTACTCGGGTTTCCTCCACCAATAAATGTGAGACACCAAGATATAACTGAAATATTGTTGAAAGTGACGATAGACCGAAACCCTAACACTAAACCCTAACCGAATGCACTTTCTTAGCGTTTCTTATGCTTAGCCGGGACATATGTATTAATTAATATTAGAACGTTCAGATAAAACATTATCAGTCGAGAAATGTCAGATATAGCGCACTCCGTCATAAGACTGATAACGTATAGTATATGACATTACGGTGGAATGTAGAATGGAATGTTGACCGATCAACAACCGCCTTCGAACATCCAATAGAATAGAATTTTAATCGTAATGTTTTCTTTATATCATTCCTTTCCTTTTCAAATTCCATAATAATTCCCTGTCTCAACAAAAACAGTCATTAATGGTGACTTTCAGTGTGTCCCAGTATTAATACGACAGGTGTCATATGTGGAGCAGGAACTCCTTACTCTTCCGGAGTCCACGCTCGGTTTTTAGTTGGGTTTGTGTGGCTCATTATGGTTTTCTGTGTACCAATCATTTCTACTAATGTTTTAAATTCAAATCAAACATGCACCAGGGCAAGTGATGAACTGGGCAGGCATGTATCTCAGAGCAACAAGGAAAAAATTATGATGGGTCAGTATATTGACTTGGCTTTATTGTTAAAAGATTCAAATGTAATAGAGGCTAGCAATCAGCCAAAAAATTCAATTGTGCAAGGGCAGCTAGTCATACAGCAAAAGCAACAGCCAAAAATAACAAATATAGAACTGTGGAGAGATGCTTTTTTGATTTGTTTCAGTATTTATTGTTCAGCACATGTACAGAAAGTTCAGGGATTGTTGAAATATATGAATACAGTAAGGTGAGGGGCAAACCGTTGTGGTACAAATAATTTCGGTTGGAAGCAGTATAATGAGCAGTTCAGGCTAAAAATGACAGAAAATCCGAATGCGAATTGGGCTGATGTCGATGTAGAATTATGGCTTTTATATATAAACCCACATAATGTCGATCAAAGCTTCACAAGCAATATGATATACAAATGTTATGCTTTCAATCACAATGGTGTTTGTAATGAGCACAATTGCACATACAGTCATTGTTGTACCAGGTGTCTTTAGTGCTCATCCGTTGATGTTCTGTGCTCGGCAAAGTAATAATAGGCTTGAGTTCAACCGGCCTAGGCCACAGTTTCAGCTAGGTAGGGCTCGTTCGCAATTAAGGTTACAGACACCACAAGGCAATGCTCACCAGTTTAAGTTCAGATATCCAGAGAAAGTCAAAAGAACAAGACCTCAAGGACAGGTTGTGGCACAAAGGCAGTACTCCAATTAAAATTAATGCATTTGAAAAATATTTGGCTGAATACAATAATAGGGGGTGGGGGTGCAGAGCTATTATTATCAGGATTTAAATGTGGCTTTAGACTTCAGTATACTGGCCCCCGTATATCTGTATGGTCAAACAAATCTTATATCTGTAGAATCACACAAGGCTGAAACACAAATTAAATTAGACAAGGAAATAAAAATGGGTAGAGTTTTGGGCCCTATTTCTGAGAAACACCTACATAATTTTTGAATATCATTTCGGGCCTGAAATAAACTTTTTTTTATAATTCGCTTGCTCCCAGTACAGTGAAAACATACCAAAAAGGGTTGGAATTGTTTGATTATTTTAGGAAAGAATTTGGCTTGAAAAATATTTGGCCTGTTCCATTACAAGAATTTATTTTTATATTTCTCATTTATTCAAAAGTGGACGGTCATATTCTACAGTCAGTTGTTGCCTTGCAGGGTTGAGTTTTCACAATAAGGTGAACAATTTACAGCGACTTATAGTTAGAAAAATGGTTGAGGGCATAAAACAGTCACGGTCTTGCTAGGACACAAGATTGCCAATTACAAGAGAACTTTTAAATAGCATATTATCAATGTTGCCTTGTATATGCAGTTCACAGTTTGAGTGTAGTTTGTCTAAATCGGTTTTCTCTCTTGCCTTTCATGGTATGTTTAGAGTAGGTGAATTGACTGTTGGTAGTATATGTGCTAATAATCATAGAGTAACTGTCAATAATGTTAGTGTAAGCAATGGAATTTTGTAAATATATCTGGCAACTTCAAAAACTGATTAGTTTGGTAGTGGAGCAATACTGCAAATTTGTCCACAAGAGAATCAAAAGGTTACCCTGTTTTTGCACTTCTTGAATACATGAAGGTTCGTCCGCTAGTTGAAGGTCCCTTATTTTGCTATTTTGATGTGCATACTGACCATGACCTAATGACTACACGTCAGACAGCCTTGCACATCCTTAACCATGGCCTAATGACTACACGTCAGACAGCATTGTGCATACTGACCATGACCTAATGCCTACACGTCACACAGCCTTGTGCATCCTGACCATGACCTAATGACTACACGTCAGACAGCCTTGCACATTCTAACCATGACCTAATGACTATACGTCAGACAGCTTTGTGCATCCTGACCATGACCTAATGACTACACGTCAGACAGCCTTGTGCAGTCTGATTAAAATCATACCCCTGACTAAATTTTCATATCGTCGGGGTCATCTTCTCGTGACCTTATTAATTTGCATATTGAAACAAAGTATTGATCAATGAGATTCGACATAGCAAAATCCTTCTCGGTTGTCCGTTCAAAATGGCGACGATTGACACAGCCATCGCTCTAGCTCTCCAACAATTCAAAGTTGATCGTTTGAAAGCAGAACAAAAAGTAATTTTACAAGCTCTTCTGTCAGGCGAGGATTGTGTAGCTGTGCTACCGACAGGATATGGGAAATCATTGCCGTATATTCCAGTCTTGAAGGAATTGAAACGGGAAGGTGACAACGTTACCTGTGACGAGAACTCGAAAAAGCCTATTGTTTTGGCTTGCTGTCCACTTATAGTCTTAATGGAAGACCAAGTTAGACGTCTACGGGCAATTCCTTCAGTAAATGCTGAGTTTATAGGTTTGTAAACACTTATACTACAAATATAAGGGGACCATGTCTGTCCATTGCATTTGCATTTGATCTAATTTTTATGGAAAATGAGGGTGGGGCTACATGAATCCGGGTCGTTTCGCCCCGATTACCTGTTCGCCCCGGAAAGTGAATCGATTCGCCGCACTTAATCGCTATTATATTATAATAGATGAAGTCTTTTTCGACAATTGTTTCGTAATTATTTATTTATATGTAAAAAAAATAATAATTCATTCATTTTGATCTACTTTAATTATTTATTTATTAACTGTATGCAAAAAAAATAATAATTCATTCATTTTGGTTTACTTTAATTATTTATTTATTAACTGTATACAAAAAAAATAATAATTCATTCATTTTGGTCTACTTTTGTCAAAGATCTCAAGCGAAACTTTTCTTGCAAAATTAACAAAAATCCACACAAGAACAGTAAAAAGGTTGGGTCTTTTGTACCAACACAAAAATGGAGGAAATGACTAAGATGCTGTACAAGTGCGCAAATAACCTCTTTTTTAATGAATTACGCATCAAATGCTAAAATAGTATAAATTTAATCAGATGTCAAACAAAGAGTGAAGCAATACATAATAACAAACACGTCAAGAAAGCATGTTAATTATGAGGAAGACAAAAATAAAGTACCCATGAACAAGCCTTACAACATCCAAATTATGAATATTTGCAATGGTATTTTCCATATTTCATTTGTTAGAGCACAATTAATAAATGAGGGCAAACGGGAATAGGGGCGAAACGACCCGGGGCGAACGGGAATAGGGGCGAAACGACTCGGGGAGCGAACGGGATTCGGGGCGAAACGACCCGGTACCTTTTTTTAAGAATGCATGTGCAAAATTATAGTTTAGCGAAAATAATCGATACTGTTACTGTGTTACATTAGTTTATTCAACTTACCCCAACTTTTAAGCCTTAATTAAGGTTCATTAACATGTAAGGTACCTGGTCAAATCGCACCCGTTGGTACAAAAAATCAACCTTTTTACTGTTCTCGTGTGTTTTTTTGTAAATTTTGCAAGAAAAGTTTCGCTTGAGATCTTTGACAAAAGTAGACCAAAATGAATGAATTATTTATTAATTTTTTGCATACAACTAGTAAATATCGTGACGGTATGTGTTTTCGTGTGTCATCTGTTTTCGTTTTATCCATTTTATTTTGATTTCCACAGCGCACGCATTATTTTTGACGTGTCTTCCGGTTTCTATTTATGGAACATAAACAAGACTACAGCTGACATCTGTAAAAGATGTTAAAGTTTGCTCTTAAAGACGTAAGTACCAAAAACAGTGAACCTACCTACTATACCATACTTTTTGTAATGCTAAAAATTTACTTAATTTATAAAGTAGCTGGAAACATATCCAGAAGGGCTATATACAATTTAAATATGTCGTCTGCCTCTCAGGCATCGGCTCTTCCTGTCATGTAACTGTCATGGGGTCACTGATCGTACTTGTAAACAAAAGAGCTGACTGAAATGTGCCTGTTTCTTATATAAAATACATGTCACTTTGCAGTGCATTGTGGTTTCAGCACTAACAAAAACATCTAAAGTACCGGGTAAACAAAATTTTGAAAGTGGTCATTTTCAAACATTCTGTTATTTTATTTAGATGTGGTATGATTTGGTAGATGGCCAGAACCATGAAATTTTAAAACCAGCTATTTCCGGATTATATATTCGTTTCCATCCCGTATATCGGCCTTGTTTTTACTTCACACGAAAACCAATGACTCCATTTTACGGCCAACAAAAGTTGCCAGATGATCGAGAGTATATTAAAATACAAGAATGGCTTTAAAAACAATCGTATGTACAAAGAAATATTTAACTAGCCATTCTTTGAAAATTCCAATCGTCATATGAATGAAGGGTTAACACTGTTAATCGCTATATCTGAAAATCGATAATAGCACGAAAACCGATAACACGATGCTACATAATTACCAAAAAAATTGGCGAAAAAGACTTCATCTATTATAATATAATAGCGATTAAGTGAGGCGAATCGACTCACTTTTCGGGGCGAAACGACCCGGGGCGAACAGGTAATCGGGGCGAAACGACCCGGATTCTAAAAAAACAACACCGACGACGTGCGGTTTAGCTTTTCACTCTCAGGGACATTCGTCGAGGGCGAGACAAACGTCAAAATGTAATTATCATATTATGTATTGATTACTGTTTGCTTGTCTTACCATGTAGCCACATTTTGGATATTCTGCAGAAAACACAAGAATTATCCAGATGAAAACATAAAAGATAGTTTGAGCTTCAATGGTAAACATTTAAGCAGGTGATTTTAACTTGTGACAGTTGTAATTCATACGAGGTTTGCCGATTTATTTGTTTACTACAAGAAGAGTGGTTCCGAAGGGATAATGCACTTCCGATGTCGTAAAATTTTTAGCTACCCATGAAAATTAGCTACCTCCAACTTCCGGTAGCTAATGTTCATACGGCGGAGCATAAAAAATAGCTACCTATGAAAATTAGCTACTTGTAGCATAAATTTATAGGATTTGTCTCCCTTATTATGTTTACCAAAATACAAATTGTGTATTTCCAATGGAGGGACAAAATGAAAAACTGCATGTACATAAACAGGAAAAGAGTTCTACTGATTGACAAAGAGAGACATATAGATCTACACAATATAAAATAAAATAAACAATAGATATTAGTGGTGTTCATAGTTGAAAAACAAAATGCTACCTGTATAGCTGTATATCATGTGATTAAGTTACAAACTATCTTTTTTCAATTTACCATCGCGATGTATCATTTTTACAGCTATTAAAAAATAGATTGGTGGACTATTTATGGTAGAATTTAATATTTATGTGATGTTCAAACTATGCAAATTATTCTTTAATTTAATAAGATCATATATATTAATCACACTTTTATTATTGCTAACCGTGTTACCTTCTTGAAATAACGAAATTAGCCCATTTACTTACTTATTGACACTATCTTCTGAATTCAAGAAATAAATAAAATTATGTTCCATATATATTTAATAATGAAAGTTGGGAACTTTATTTATTACAATATTAAAGAACTGATAGCTACTAGATTAATTTCAATTCGAAACTGAAACTATTTGCACACTCTTGATGACAATTTCTTATTTGGATTTTGTAAAAATAGAACCCTAAATCATAAATTTCCAACAGAATGTTGAAGATGGCAAAATATGTGTACAGAACATGGTTTGACCCGATCGGGACTCGAACCCACGATCTACCGCACTCGAGGCGAGCACGCTAACGATTACACTACCGATGAGAGTCTTTGGTAAGCTTTTCTGGTCTGTTTCTCAGCGAATACATATATTGTCTACATAAATGACAATAGATAACGTAACAATACAAAATACATTGTGCAACGCACGGTCAACTTTTCGCGTTTTCACAATCCTTCGACAGAAGACACATAAAAAGCGACTTTTTGAGTACATGTATATAAACAAATTCATATTTCAAACCAAAGATTATCAACTGGTATTTGTTGCATGCTTATAATGCAAAGCACACAGAATTAAGGAGAAAGAGCAAAGACTGGTTGCCTCGGAATCAGGATAATGTGTCAGAGTGGAGCGACATGTATATCCGCGGACTGTTGTTTCCGTTAGCTAACACTATAAAAAGAAACTAAGCGTGTTGGTCTAGAAAAAAGCGGACATCATCATCATCTCATTAACTTGGTCTCGCCATGATATAGCTATAAAATGGCTGAGTTGGCGTTAAACAACAATCGCTCAGTCACTAAAGCTGTTACGTACAATTTTTATATTTCCCCGACAATGTACGTATATTGTGTTTATTCTGCAATGTCTTATAGTTAAAAAAACAACTGGCAAATTGTCTAAAAAGAGCAGAAACAGACATCGTTCTAAGCGTTTTAGATGTCCGCGCTGCGCTTATATTGCAAGTTTCTCGGCGTCGCTCGACATGAATCAGGTACCAGAAAAACTATATTTTGGTCAAAATCTTAAGCAATATGTGATGAAAGAAGCTGTTATATATAAAATCCTTAGGTACAGACAAAACAGATGTCACACCAATGAGGGGCGATGCACAGAGCACAGCTGATACAAAGCAAAAATCCAACATCCCCAACAGTGTCAGACCGTATTCACCGTAGAATCACAAGACAACATCCCCGACTGCACCAAAACCCACATCATAAAAACAGAACTCCCAATATCTCTACCAGGTGTAAAAGAAACTCCTACATAACATCAATACCCATGTATTTTGTGCTCCCAAAACTATTAAATTATTTGGCTTTCTAATCTTTTGATTTTGAGCTACCTGATGAAGGTTATTCCAGAAACGTTCATGTGCACTAAATTTGATATCTACGTTTTTATTACCTCTTTTTAGCAATGTAGCTATCTGAATGTTTTCTTTGAAAACAAGATACACTCATTGTTTAATATGATAAATACAAAATGTATGTAAAATTTCCAGGTAAATTAGTTACCTGTATCTCTTATGAAAATTATGTGTCCAGAACTAAGTCAGATTGATAAAAGGCCCATTCATGTTGGGTTTTTTTCTTTCTTTTTGATAGTTTTGATTGGTTTGTTTTGTTTTGTAATTGTTTGTTTTTGATAACAGATTAATATCTAATTTTATTTCTGTTTTTTTTCTGTTTTGAGGATATAACTTCAGAAGGGACTACAAATTTATACATCTTGGAATAACAGTAGTACTTTAGGGTGCCAGCATCCTAATTTATTATGTACATGTCTATTCTTTATCAATAAATGTTTAGAGGTTTGCGTTTGTATTGAATCGGGGCCTTGATGGGAGAGAGATTTAACGAGCTGCCTACACCTCATTTATCTTTCACTTCACTATTCATCACTTGGATGATGTACTCGGCCTTTAGAAAGTAGATTGCCAGACGCTGGTACAACATATGAAAATGTCTGTAATGTCATTGAATATAGCTCAAATAAATATTTTGCATCATGCTGGTATGTTTTGTAAGTACAGATACTTGTCAATTTAATAATTAAATAACAGCCATACATGATAATATCTCGCACACAAAGTATCTTAACACAAGATATTTTTTAAAGATTTTATTGAAAAACTCAGACAGGCATGGTGGAACATTAGCATACATATAATATAATACAATATATAGACTAGAGGCTCAGTAGGTTGAGAATATTTTTAGAAATCAACCAATTTTAGATTCTAATTGATTCTGATTCCTAAAAGGTTTAAAGAGCTCGACAATTCAATTTAGATATCTTTATTTTAATTAGAGATCTCTTTAATGTACTATGAGTGATCACAGTTTTATGTCCACATCTCCCTAACTTAGAAAGATCCTTCATTCAATTCTAATAATTTCAATTAAATGTCCCTTCCATTTTATTTACGTTCCTTTGGTCCATAAAAAGAAATAAAAAAAAACCCAGAAGTATTACCATTAGTATCCTACTATGAACTAGAGCAGGACTGTCAAATTTTAGAATTTCAGAATTATAATGTTGTCCAATTTCTGAGATGTTTGACTTGTTCTATTACAGTAATTCGTGTCCCTATTATCAGAATAAACGTACAAATAAAATCAGGTTTTGAAAAATAAAAAAGTCATAGATATTGTCAGAGAAATGGAATGAAGGAATACGAGGTAGCTAATTTTCATGGGCAAGCTTCCGATGCTTATGCTTATGTTTGAATGGTGACAGGTAGTTTATTTTCATGGATAACACTTTGACGTCTGTGTCAGACATTGAACAGATGTAAGGTAGCTTATTTTCATGGAAAACGTCATGACTCCTATCCCATGCAATAAAGGAATGGGAGGTAGCTAATTTGCATGGACAAGCTTCAGATGCTTATGCTTATGTTTGAACAGTGCAAGGTAGTTTATTTTCATGGATAACACTTTGAAACCTATGTCATACACTGGACAGATGCAAGGTAGCTTATATTCATGGAAAACTTCACGAATTCTATCCCATGCAATGAGGAATTATGCTGACTACGAGTCAACTAGTCTTTACCTTTATTCTTTTACGCCATGTGCCAATATAAATTTTATAGTCTTTGTTTTGATCAGATCGTTGATCGAAACCACGATCTACCGCACATGATGCGAGTACTCTTAACTATTTCACCACAGGAGCGTTATTGCTTGTTATAACTAAGCGTCTTATTTGTTTGGAATAGATATACACATTTTTGGTGATTGATATATAGAAACTTGTTCATGTCATATAGATATTTTTGTTTTTAAATATTATTAGACTTGAATTTATTTATATTTTATATTGAAATAACTTATTTTCATCCAGATTTTGCTCCATGTAAACAAGGATGTATATATATATATATATATATATATATATATAGATCCTTGATGTAAATGAATGAATAATGAATAGGAGTTTGCTATCCATTTCTGGGATAAATCTATCTAATTAAATAGATTTCCTCGCCTACATCCACCCCTCTTTTTTCGTTCAAAAATACTAATTACCAAGAATCTATCAAAACATGGTAAAAGGGGAATAACTGGAATAGTATTTTTAATGTATTATTAAGGTAGCTAATTTTCATGGCTATCATTTGGAACACCTTTGTAGTTTACGAAAATCTAGTTCCAAACGTCAAAAAGTAGCTAATAATCATGGTAGCTAATAATTATAGGACACCGGTATACAACAAAAAACAATGGCGCGAAATTTGAAATCTCGTTTGTCCCCTTTTTCTATGTACAGACACAGGCGCTCGTGGCACGGACCACCCCCCTTTTCTAACTTTCTGTTTACAAATTTATTTTCAATAAAATTTCTTTATTTCTTTATTATTTCATCTCTTTTTCCTGTGTGTACAGATTAAAAAAAAATTCTTAATTATTTTAGTTCATTTTCCTGTATCTATAATGTTCTCCAGCTTACATGTCCCACCCCTCACCTCTTATTTTCAATACATGAGATCGCATCGGAGGGGACGTGGCAATCGATCCCATTTTGAAAAGTTGGGAATCAAATCTATGTTTCACCCCCACTTTTTAAGGATAAGGCGAACTTTTAGAATAGGAAAAAGTGTCCTGCCTTTTAACAAAGAGGTATAGGGAATGCTTTGACTTTTTTTTTTGCTTGACAATTTTGAAAACTTAGTTGCCTCCTATTTGTCGTACCATACCTAAAACTTGATCCCACCCCCACTGTCCGGTCCTCTCCTACAACTTTTCCCACTGTCCGGTTCACTCATATTCCGCTGCATCAATAGTGAAAGACGTGCCAATAAACCCGAATGTCGCGGGTATCTTGCACCAAGCATTTGTAAATGATCTCCTGCTGACCCACTAATAGCCTATACAACCGACAACTATTTATCTACTGAATTGACTTGACTTGACCAAAAAAACATGTCAAAGCATATCTAACATATGGCAAATACATGTAGAAGTGAGTGAGTGATTGCTGTTTTACGCCAACTCAGCAATTTTTCAGCAATATCATGACGAGAACAAGTTTATTTTCAATGAGATGATGATGATATCCGCTTTGTACTAGACTACTGACACGCTTAGTTGGATTTTTATAGTACTAGCTCACTGAAACAACAATCCGCGGAGAGACATGTCACCCCACTCGTGTCCATTATCATGATTCCGAGTCAATCAGTCTTGTCTCTTTCTCCTTATGCTGCGTGCTTAAACAACAAATACTAAATTTATAGTCCTTGGTTTGACCCGATCGGGGCTTGAACACACGATCCACAGCACTAGAGACGAGCACGATAACCATTACACCACCGATGCGGCTTGGATTAACCACCTATTAAGTTAATATCTATATGTCCATCGAGAGCCTCACAGAGGATCGTATGTACAACTAAAAAAGGAACATCTCGTACCCGCTTGCCTTATGTCTAAGATTTTTCAATTAGATTTTGGAACTGTTTTTTTTCCCCATTTGACTATTCCAAAGGTATTTCCCAGGCCTTTAACTGACATTTATAAGTGCCTGGGTGGGTTTCTGCACCTCAAGCCCACAGCAGGGTGTCAAATTTCAACTTTCAAATTTCAAATTCCTCATGGTCCTAAATTCAGAGAACCTCAACACATCAATTGGAGACATAATTTCAAGATAATTATGGATGCTGTTGAAGATTATGCCAGAAGGTGGATAAAGAGAGAAGTAGACCAAGATCCTGAGTTAGAGTCCTTGTCAGACTGGGTTAGAACAATTAGGTCTCTAGTACAAGGTCGGATTCACAAACTCAAAAATTGTGTTAATAGTCGACCTAAGTCTGTATTTAAAGACCAAGAAGCTGTTAAGTGTCTTTCCTCTCTTCATGACAAATATGTTATCGTTCCTGCGGACAAGGCTTCCAACAATATCGTGTTTGTATGTAAAGCATATTACTTCGAATGCCTAATCAAGGAATTAGGCATAAATAGCAACACCTCTTGTAATACCACATACAAACCAACTTCGTTCGACAAAGATGAAATCCTAGCTAACCACAGATCATTCATGACCTCTTTAAACATTCCCTCTGGTAAAGAGTCTGAGGATTTACCCTATTTATATTGGATACCTAAACTCCATAAGACACCATACAAAGAAAGGTACATAGCGGGGTCATCAACTTGTTCGACGAAAGAATTGTCTATTCACCTGACAAAGATTCTGTCTGCAGTAAAAGAGGGACAACAGAAATATTGTGAAACTGTTTACTCGCGTAGTGGCATAAATCACATGTGGATTTTGAAAAACTCTAAAGATCTTTTGGTTAACCTGAAATCAAGATCTTTCTCTCAGGTATCCTCCATCAAAACTTTTGATTTTTCAACTCTATATACACCCCTACCGCATGACAAATTAAAAACCTGCTTAAAAGAAACAATTTATAAAGCTTTCAGTCATAGAAACTATGGCTCAAAATTTGTTGTGTTAGGCTACAATTCCACATATTTTTCAAACAAAATTCAAAAAGGTAAAACATGCTACTCCGAGGAACAAGTGATCAGTATGCTGGAGTTCCTCATCGATAACATATTTGTCTCCTTTGGAGGGACACTGTTTCAGCAGGTCGTCGGCATACCAATGGGTACGAATTGTGCCCCTCTTCTAGCCGATTTATTTCTATACTCATATGAGTCGGAGTTTCTTCAAAAGCTTGTAAAAGATAAGAAGATTCATGAGGCTAGAGCCTTTAATTTCACATATAGGTATATTGATGACGTTTTATCTATCAATAATTCTAGATTTGCAGAATTTCTTCCATTGATATATCCTCCAGAGCTGGAAGTTTAAGAGACCACAGATACAGCTTCGTCCGCATCATTTTTGGACCTATACCTCGAATTTGACGACAGTGGTCAACTCAGTACTAAAATTTATGATAAACGGGACGACTTCAATTTTAAAATCATAAATTTTCCAAACATGTGCTGCAATATACCAGCTTCTCCTGCATATGGTGTTTACATCTCGCAATTGATTCGCTATGCAAGGACCAGTAGCAATTATTCTGATTTCCTGAAACGTCATCTTCATCTGAGAAACAGGCTACTGGACCAGGGCTATAAAAATATTCGCCTTATTCGATCTCTTAAAAAAGTTTATATTCCGATACCAAGATCTTGTCGAAATATATTCCGTCTCTGCAGAAACGATTATAAGCGATGCATTTTCATATAGTGAAAATGTATAAAGATAAAGAAGTCAAGAAAAAATGTCAAGGATATTTTTTTAATCAATGTGTGACGTAAAAATATTTTGACATTTACGTCACCGAATATGGTACTGTTTTGACAACTATTTGACCTATTTTGTTCCTGTATTTAAATACTGTTATAGTGACAGCCGGAACCTTTGAACCGTAATGAGAGCGGGAGGTTTGGCGCTTTAAAATCTGATTCAACCCACCATTTCTTTAGAAATGCCTGTACCAAGTCAGGGCCATTACGGTTTTCACAGTTTTCCGGTTGTTGACTGATTTTGTCTGTTTGTATAATTATGAGTTTTGACTTTCCCTTTGTAAGATTGTTCGGAGTTCGGTAATTTTGTTATTACCCTTATTCGATATTGGGGGTGGGCTCTATGAATATTTCCTGTAAAATTTCCAACGGCAAAGTTCGTGTCCACTTTGGGTGTAATGCAAATGTATTACCCGGGTCGTTAACTGGCTCGATATTTAAAGTCTTGCATTGAAATGCCATGCTCTTGGACATCCTCTGCTCTAAAAATAGCAACGTCATTCCCGGATAAAATAAAATAATACTATTTATTAAATAAATGTGACACGCACATGCAGGGTTTAAATTTTGTTTATTTCTATAAAACTAATTGTTATATTTTTCTAATGTTCTATATTTACATTTTTTTTTTAGATTTATGAGATGTCTTCATGTGAACCTGAATATTAGGAATTTATTTTGTTGGACAAAACGCTGTCAAATCCAAATTTTTTAACCGGTTTACATGAATGTAAATTATTTGTTTAATCTTTCAAATTCTTTGTTTATTTGAAGTTGTCCGACTGTTTTGTAAGCCCGCCATCCAAAAAATATGTGTGCCTTTGTTATTTAGCCCATGCAGTAAAGAAAAGAAATATTTTATGTTCGGGTGAACATGTGAAATAGAACATAAGATGTACATATATATTGTCCGGGTCTTTTACTCATCTGAGTGGCTGCGTGGGATTCTGCACCTCAGTAGTGTGTTAAATGTCAACTTTGGGGGAGGGGCTCCAGAAATATTTACTGTATACGTCAAGATGTCGATTCAATGTGTTGACTATGCACTTACAGTAATATATTTGTTATTGGTCGTTAGAATTCTTTAAAAGTACATTTTACTCTAATTATTATTTTTTTGGTTTTGAGACATATCGCCTTATTGGTCGCTAACTTAGTGGTCGCTAGAAATTGGTCGCTAGCTTGAGTCTGGTAGGCTGGAGCTGGAATGGGGACAAAAAACTGAGCATGGACACAATTCGCTATAATTTACAATATGTACTTGATATGTACTTAACTGTATGATATAATAGTTCCGCAATCCTTCAGGTATGGTATATCAGTTAGCTAGGCAGTTTTATTTAAGCCTAATGTGCCCTTTTAGGGTTTAAATATAACATGTGTTACTTTTTTTTGCGTAGAAATTTGCGCCACCATTACATGGGTTATTTCCCCTATCTTTTTTATTCATGACGTCGTATATGTAGTGGTGTATTATGGGAACAAAACAATATGTTTTCTTCGCTTTGGAAATAAATAAATTATCACGAAACCTTTTTTTCAATCGTTCACGCAGGATCGAAAGCCTACAAATACATGTTTTTTTTTACAGATATATCTTTATACACCAATGCAATATATCGCATCATGGAAAAATGTTAAAAAATTCTATCGGTATTTGGGATAGTTGAATGACAATTGGGTCGATTTAACGTTAAGAGTCGATATAATTTGACTGGAGCGACGATACGATATGTAGTTATAAGCTCTTCTGAGAGGTGAATGTCTAATGATCATTTTGGCATGCCATTTGTAACTAGTTTTTGCAGTATTATATGGAAAATTGTCGTAAAAATCTTTGAAGAAGCACATAATTATTTTTACCGAGATGGCGTAATGGATTTTACACTCTTTTTATGGGTGTCTTCTTTCACGTTCGCGTTCGGCCTATATAAGCAAGTTTTTTTTACATTTGAAGTGTAACTGCCAAAGAGAGAAGCTGAGACTGGTAAGTAAAATTGTTGATATAATGATAGTAAATATAAGTAATTTATTTAGAAAAATGTTTTACTCGTTTATCTTGCATATCTTTATTCAGTATTGATTCCATATAAAAATATGTGATGCAGATATATGTATTGCTATTGTCAATAATATTCTTTTACTTTCTATTCCAGATAAAAAAAAAGCAACATGAGAAAGAAAAGAACATTAGAAGATCGGGAAATAAAGAAAATTGCTTCCAGAGAAAAACTATTAAAAATTTCTAAGCGCAAATTAAAACAAGCGAAAAGAGTAAAACATGACATACATAGAACTGTGCTAATCCAAAATACTATAACATACTTAAAACACACTGAAGTTGAACATGAAGTATTAAACCATTCTCCTGATAAAAAAACAAAGTGCGATAAATATGACATACCAAATTCCTATCATCCGTTCGATACAACACCACCAAAAGACATGTTCGCAGATTTAGACTTTACTCAACCAGAACACATGTTTTCCTCTCTTGCATCAAGCCTATGTATGAGATACCATTCTGTGGTTAATGGAAACGTAGATATCTAATTTAGTGCGCATGGCGCGTTTCTGGAATAACCTTCATCAGGTACGCTCAGAATAACCTTCATCTGGTACGCTCAGAATAACCTTCATCTGGTACGCTCAGAATAACCTTCATCTGGTACACTCAGAATAACCTTCATCTGGTACGCTCAAAATAACCTTCATCTGGTACGCTCAGAATAACCTTCATCTGGTACGCTCAGAATAACCTTCATCTGGTACGCTCAGAATAACCTTTATCTGGAACGCTCAGAATAACCTTCATCTGGTATGCTCAGAATAACCTTCATCTGGTACGCTCAGAATAACCTTCAAATGGTACGCTCAGAATAACCTTCATCTGGTACGCTCAGAATAACCTTCATCTGGTACGCTCAGAATAACCTTCATCTGGTATGCTCAGAATAACCTTCATCTGATAAGCTCAGAATAACCTTCAACTGGTACGCTCAGAATAACCTTCATCTGGTACGCTCAGAATAACCTTCATCTGATACGCTCAGAATAACCTTCATCTGGTACGCTCAGAAGAACCTTCATCTGGTACGCTCAGAAGAACCTTCATCTGGTACGCTCAGAATAACCTTCATCTGGTACGCTCAGAATAACCTTCATGTGGTACGCTCAGAATAACCTTCATGTGATATGCTCAGAATAACCTTCATCTGATACGCTCAGAATAACCTTCATCTGATATGCTCAGAATAACCTTCATCTGGTACACTCAGAATAACTTTCATCTGGTACGCTTAGAATAACCTTCATCTGTTACGCTCAGAATAACATTCATCTGATACGCTCAGAATAACCTTCATCTGGTACGCTCAGAATAACCTTCATCTGATACGCTCAGAATAACCTTCATCTGGCACGCTCAGAATAACCTTCATCTAGTACGCTCAGAATAACCTTCATCTGGTACGCTCAGAATAACCTTCATCTGGTACGCTCAGAATAACCTTCATCTGGTACGCTCAGAATAACCTTCATCTGGTACGCTCAGAATAAACTTCATCTGATACGTTCAGAATAACCTTCATCTGGTACGCTCAGAATAACCTTCATCGGGTACGCTCAGAATAACCTTCATCTGGTACGCTCAGAATAACCTTCATCTGATACGCTCAGAATAACCTTCATCTGGTACGCTCAGAATAACCTTCATCTGGTACGCTCAGAATAACCTTCATCTGGTACGCTCAGAATAATCTTCATCTGGTACGCTCAGAATAATCTTCATCTGGTACGCTCAGAATAACCTTCATCTGATACGCTCAGAATAACCTTCATCTGGTAGGCTCAGAATAACCTTCACCTGGTACGCTCAGAATAACCTTCATCTGGTACGCTCAGAATAACCTTCATCTGGTACGCTCAGAATAACCTTCATCTGGGACGCTCAGAATAACCTTCATCTGGTACGCTCAGAATAACCTTCATCTGGTACGCTCAGAATAACCTTCATCTGGTACGCTCAGAATAACCTTCATCTGGTACGATCATAATAACCTTCATCTGGTACGCTCAGAATAACCTTCATCTGGTACGCTCAGAATAACCTTCATCTGGAACGCTCAGAATAACCTTCATCTGGTACGCTCAGAATAACCTTCATCTGGTACGCTCAGAAGACATTTTCAAACCAGAAAAGTATTGCAGGTGTGCCATTATTTGATTTCTTAGTAATATTTTGTTATTATTATTAAGACCGAAATACAAAGTTAGATTGCTTTCTGAAAAAACAAAAACAAAACATAAATTAAAAATCCATGTCAAATAGTTTCCAACAAATTAGAGAACCGCTAATCATATGTTTTTCCATACAACACTTATAATCATAATATCCGCCACGATATAACTGAAATACTGTTGAAAGTGGCGCTAAACACCATAAAACCAAAAAATCATTATAATCAATACATTAATCAATACAACAAGTATAACAAAATTTACGTCCTAACATAAGGTTTATTTACCACATTTTAAAAGACATGCATAAATAGTCCCATTGGTCTGTAAAAGTCGGCCAGGAGATCAGTGTTGGGTCAGAGAGGAAATTATGTTTAATCTCTTCATCACATACTTAAAATATTTATAAACAAACGAGAGAGAAAATCGAAAGGGTAAATAATCATATTACAGAGTATTAATCTCATTGAAATGATCCAGTGTTATATGGATTGTTAACCTTGTGCAGATGATATATATTTTGTGATTTATTGTTTAAATTATCTGCAGATCTGTAAGATAGGCATAGTTACTTTAGAAATTGTGAAAACTGATGTATGAACGTTAATATTAACAAAACAAAAATAATAATACATGATTTGATAAATATGGGAGATTCCTTAAAGAATCTGTTATATTGAGTAATGCAGTAATTGTTAGTATATGTGAGCTTTAACAACAGTAACACGACAGGTGCCACTAGTGGAGCAGGTACTGGAAACTTTTTAATGGGATTCGTGTTGTTTAATCTTTATTTTTATGTGTAGTGCGATGTATAGATCATTGTTTCTTCTTTTGTTCTTTTTCTGTCGTTCATTGCATTGTCTGTCCGTCTTCAACTTACGGTTTATGAATGCCCCTTTGGTATCTTCAAACTTAAGTTTTCTCATGTTTTGTGTCCTTCACTGGAATGAAACATGATCTATTCCAACAACCTAAAAAATCATTATGGAAGTTCAAATCATGACCTTTGAGATAAAACAACAACATTATTCAAGCAATACATAAAATGTTTTAGTGTATGTTGAAACACATTACACGAAGCGTAAGTACGGGGGGTGGTGGGTGGAGATGAGATAAGAATCTGAGCTTCCATATTAAAACACTTCATGGGAAAAATATATTTAATTCGAATTCAACTTGACATAAGTTGTATTAATATTTCTAGTTAACTATTGCTCACAATGTCAAGTTATACCTAATTCATGCTAGATGAACAATACATGACATTTATCCCCCTATTGTTAAAATTCAGTGACACATTATCACGATTTCCGTTATGAAATTAAATATAACAAGATTATTACAAGAAGGACATATATACATAGGAAAACGTTCTAGTGTTATTGAATCTATTATATGATAATTTCCTTATCATCGCTGGTGAATTTTCTGTAAGTATGTGTAATTGTGTTAAAAAAATATAACATTAGGGAACGACCATTTAACTTGAAGGGTGGGGGTTATGTTTTTTTTCTAAAAAAATATTCTGATTCCCAATGTTGCTGAAAAAAATATTCTGATTTTGGTGGAGGAAAAAAAATTAATCTGATTCAGAGTTTTTGTCATATAATCTAATGTTAAATTCTGGAAGAAAAATTTTCGCTTCGCGCGACAACAAAAATAAGTATTCTAACTCTCGTGTTGTCCGAAAAAACATTTCTGAACGAAACAAAAAACCATAAACCCCCACCCCTTCAAGTTAAATGGTCGATCCCTTACAATGTATCAATTTGCTTTATTTGCTTCGAAAAACGTTTAAATTATTTGGCTTTCTAATCTTTATGCTATGAACGTACCTGATGAATGCTATTCCAGAAACACGTCGTACGCATTTAATTCGAGATCTACATTTTTAATTCGAGATCTACATTTTTTATTCGAGATCTATACATTTTTATTACTAATATATTAACAAAAGGATAGGGCACAAAGTTACACCAACTTACAATAAAGTCCTCTCCACCATACCATATAGTATAATTTAATAACAAGTATCATCGCAATAATATACAATTTAGGAATATCATCAATAATAATTAGGGATTTGCTAGGTTTTTAGTTGGGTTCGTGTTACTCGATCTTTAGTTGTATATGTATGTTTTGTAGATCGTTGTTTTTCCTTTTGTACTTTTTCTTTTGGCCATTGTGTTGTCTGTTATTCTTTGATATACGGATTTTGATTTCTCCTTTTGGTATCTTCAAACTCTTCTTACAAATGCAGAAGGAATACAGGGGTGGATCCAGGGGGGGGGGGGGGGGGGGGGGGGGGGGGGGGGGGGGGGGGGGGGGGGGGGGGGGGGGGGACGCACCCGGCGCGCGCTCCCCTAAAATTAAAAAAAAATATTATTTTTGCCGTAAAATCGCAATTGGAAAAAATAAGATTTTTTGGCGTAAAATCGTGATATTTCACACGAAATATCCCAAAAATGTTCGCGCCTCCCTCCGCTCGGCGCAATTCTATTAAATGCGCCTCCCCCTAACTTGAAATCATGGATCCGCCCCTGGAATACACAAACATATGTTTGTGATTAGAGGATTTCGATTTTTTATTTATTTTAAAATAGAATAGCTTAGTTATTAAAGTTTGTCATGCTTCACGATAAAGATTGCATTCCAGACAATAATATATAGAATTTTCAACAGCCTCCCCACAGATACAATCAAGGTAGTTCATGAAATTTTCATGAAAGATAGCAGCGTTTAAACGGATACATAGGAATAGCATGTAGTCAGTTTCATTGTTGTAGTAAATTTATCAAATTACCATTAAGAGAATTACGAGTGAGACAGTATCTTTGTTATTGAAATTTACTGTTCATAATTAATGTAATTATTATTAGAAATAAAGTTCTCTTCTCCGTGTGTGTGTGGGGAGGGGGGGGGGATATGTTACCGTCACCGATTTTGGCTATCCTGTGTGGGTCGTTTGGTTTTATTGCTTCCAAAGATTTTCTAACGATCATTTGATTTCCCAATCTTTTGACTTACCAGATGAGAGTTTTTCGGAAGCGCGTCATGCGCGCTGTGTTTTGGTGTCTGTGTTTTTCTCTATATGTTTCCTTTTAATGGATCCCACAATCGATATTATGACTATGGCCAGAACATATGATTATGGCCAGAACGAATGATTATGGCCAGAACATATGATTATGGCCAGAACATATGATTATGGCCAGAACAAATGATTATGGCCAGAACATATGATTATGGCCAGAACATATGATTATGGTCAGAACGAATGATTATGGCCAGAACATATGATTATGGCCAGAACATATGATTATGGCCAGAACAAATGATTATGGCCAGAACATATGATTATGGCCTGAACAAATGATTATGGCCAGGACAAATGATTATGGCCAGAACATATGATTATGGCCAGAACATATGATTATGGCCAGAACATATGATTATGGCCAGAACAAATGATTATGGCCAGAACATATGATCATGGCCAGAACATATGATTATGGCCAGAACAAATGATTATGGCCAGAACATATGATTATGGCCAGAACAAATGATTATGGCCAGAACAAATGATTTTGGCCAGAACATATGATTATGGCCAGAACATATGATTATGGCCAGAACATATGATTATGGCCAGAACAAATGATTATGGCCAGAACATATGATTATGACCAGAACATATGATTATGGCCAGAACATATGATTATGGCCAGAACATATGATTATGGCCAGAACAAATGATTATGGCCAGAACAAATGATTATGGCCAGAACATATGATTATGGCTAGAACAAATGATTATGGCCAGAACAAATGATTATGGCCAGAACATATGATTATGGCCAGAACATATGATTATGGCCAGAACATATGATTATGGCCAGAACAAATGATTATGGCCAGAACAAATGATTATGGCCAGAACATATGATTATGGCCAGAACATATGATTATGGCCAGAACAAATGATTATGGCCAGAACATATGATTATGACCAGAACAAATGATTATGGCCAGAACAAATGATTATGGCCAGAACATATGATTATGGCCAGAACATATGATTATGGCCAGAACATATGATTATGGCCAGAACAAATGATTATGGCCAGAACATATGATTATGGCCAGAACAAATGATTATGGCCAGAACATATGATTATGGCCAGAACAAATGATTATGGCCAGAACAAATGATTATGGCCAGAACATATGATTATGGCCAGAACAAATGATTATGGCCAGAACAAATGATTATGGCCAGAACATATGATTATGGCCAGAACATATGATTATGGCCAGAGCAAATGATTATGGCCAGAACATATGATTATGGCCAGAACAAATGATTATGGCCAGAACAAATGATTATGGCCAGAACATATGATTATTGCCAGAACATATGATTATGGCCAGAACATATGATTATGGCCAGAACAAATGATTATGGCCAGAACATATGATTATGGCCAGAACATATGATTATGGCCAGAACAAATGAATATGGCCAGAACATATGATTATGGCCAGAACAAATGATTATGGCCAGAACAAATGATTATGGCCAGAACATATGATTATGGCCAGAACATATGATTATGGCCAGAGCATATGATTATGGCCAGAACAAATGATTATGGCCAGAACATATGATTATGGCCAGAACATATGATTATGGCCAGAACATATGATTATGGCCAGAACAAATGATTATGGCCAGAACATATGATTATGGCCAGAACATATGATTATGGCTAGAACAAATGATTATGGCCAGAACAAATGATTATGGCCAGAACATATGATTATGGCCAGAACATATGATTATGGCCAGAACATATGATTATGGCCAGAACATATGATTATGGCCAGAACAAATGATTATGGCCAGAACATATGATTATGGCCAGAACATATGATTATGGCCAGAACAAATGATTATGGCCAGAACATATGATTATGGCCAGAACATATGATTATGGCTAGAACAAATGATTATGGCCAGAACAAATGATTATGGCCAGAACATATGATTATGGCCAGAACATATGATTATGGCCAGAACATATGATTATGGCCAAAACATATGATTATGGCCAGAACAAATGATTATGGCCAGAACATATGATTATGGCCAGAACATATGATCAATGGCCAGAACATATGATAATTTCTGCCAGTTTCATTATGAATTAAGATATCATAGATCCAACCATTTCATCTTACTTTTATTGCTGGAATTATCAGAAAATGTTATGGTTGTGGACAAGCATTTTCAGAAAGATATCGAAATGCTCCAAATGACCTAGTGCTGAAATGATATGATGACAGAATATACCTAAGTCCTAGAACTAAAACAACCAAACATTCAGCTTCTTTGCAGAACACATATTTTCATTTAAATGTTGACTGTGCTAGGAAGAAAAAATCCACAGTTTGAATTCAGAAATATCTTAATTCATAATGAAATCAAGCAGAATTTATCACCCGAGCATAAGCTGTTATTAGACTCGCTTGGTATTCAATATTGAATTATGGTCTGTTTGATATGATTGATGTAGTGTGAAATGTTGAAAAGATTTAAAATATCTAGTAATCATCTACTTTTTTATAGATCAATTCCTAGTTTACAAAATACATCTACAGAAAAATCATAAACTACACTCCAACTTGGAGTCTTGAAGACTCCACTCCACGACTCCATTCCATCTTTTAGCGCATGCCTTTTTTCAGTTATCATTGACTAAACTAACTCGAATAATTCAAGCCCTTTCCGTCTCCGATTCTCTCCGCCTTCTGTTAATGAAGCGATCGATAGAGTGGAATATAACGACTAGATTATTCGGGTTATGACTAAACAGGAAATAATCATAGTAAAAACTTTAAAACAAATTCTGATCATTTCAATTCAGAACAAAGGATTTATCAATAGACAGACATCAGACAGTTTTAGATACACTTAGCGTTAAAAGTACAAATACCTAGGGTCCGTCGTGCAGTGATCATATGGTAGTTAGATTTACAACTACCTTAGTACCTATGCAATCAGTGCCTATCACCACTGATGTCGTGAGTTTGTATCCCGCTCAAGGGGCGTGGTGTACAACATTATGCTATAAAGTTTGTCAGCGACTTGCGGAAGGTCGGTGGTTTTCTCCGGGTACTCCGGTTTCCTCCACCGCCACGATATAGCTGAAATATGGATTAAAGTGGCGCTAAACACCATGAATCAAACCATTTATCAATAGACAGACATTAGACAGTTTTATATACAGTTAGCGTTACAAATATCAGTGATCGTTGTTATATTTTTATTACATGATTGTGAAAAACGTGATAAGTTTGTAATGGTAATACCTCTATGACGCATCAGGTGATAATAAACTGACACGTGATCAGTTTGTAATGGTAATACCTCTATGACGCATCAGGTGATAATAAACTGACACGTGATCAGTTTGTAATGGTAATACCTCTATGACGCATCAGGTGATAATAAACTGACACGTGATCAGTTTGTAATGGTAATACCTCTATGACGCATCAGGTGATAATAAACTGACACGTGATAAGTTGCTAAAGTTAATACCTCTATGACGCATCAGGTGATAATAAACTGACACGTGCTAAGTTGCTAGAGTTAATACCTCTATGACGCATTAGGGGATTAAAACTGAAACATAACCTGACCTGGAGGTTTACTTATTTGTAGATTATTAAAAGAGAGTTTGTTATCATTATCGGCTAATAAGCAATACGTTATCAGATGAAATCACCTAAATATCAATAAGCTTTCGTCATTGACCAAAATGAAAAAAAAACTTACATAAAAATAAACGTTATGATGTCAATACATAAAAATATATAGAGTAAATTATGTTTTTGTCATATAATGTTATTTTTGTCATATAATGTTAAAGAATGTTTCGCTCATTAATATAATATCATGGTAAACACTCGTATTGAAATGATGTAAATTACTAATGGAGAATACACTCCAATTCTTAAAAATAATCAACGATACCCATTAGGATCGAGTTGATTATTTTTTATGCATCTACAAGTTGGTTTGGTTTATGGTATTTAACGCCACTTTTAACAATATTTCAGTTATATCATGGCGGTCAGTTTTTTTGGTGGAGGAAACCAGAGTACCCGGAGAAAATCATTGACCTGTCACAAATCACTGGCAAACTTTATCACATAATGTTGTATCGAGTACACCTCGTCATGAACGGGGTTCGAACTCACAACTTTAGTGGTGATAAGCACTGATTGCACAGGTAGTTGTAAATCCAACTACCATACGATCACGACCACGACGGCCCTCTACAAATTCGAGAATATTCTCTTACATAATACATTTCCATTGCAAAAATGTTTGCTTGATATTTTCACATTTTTAATATTTAGAAAGCCAAATTAGATAACAATTAACAAAAATAAAACGATAATTTTTGCTATTGGTATACGTTCTTACGATTCTCGTTTATATTTAGATTTTTCCAGGTCTTTCAGGTGTCTCAAATGTTTACCTATGGTCTATCTGAATTCGTAATTACTTTCGGTCGATTCGCAATCGTAACTACTCGGCCATTCTCGCTACCCTGAAATAACCTCGTACGTACATAGTAGAAATTCTTCTTAAATTGTTTGCCGGAAGATAAGTTAAGTTAAGCCGCACAAAAATATAGTCCACGAAAATCCAACATGGAAGACATACTAAGTAAAATCTAATCATTCAAAACTAATTAAAACTTTAATTGAAATATAGAAAATTGTTTAAAATATAACTTTATCAAACTTTCATGTAACTGACATGTGAAAAGTAGTGCGATTTATACGCCTAATGCATATGAGGTTATTTGCAGGGTAGCGAGAATGACCGAGTAGTTACGATTGGGTCGATTCGTTGCTTGTTGTTTGTATTGCGAGAATCTATATTGAAAGTTCACGTATTCGTCAGTTCTAAATATAAAGTATGCCAGATTTGAAATACTTGTATCGTCCCTTGTATAAATTAATCAATTAAAAAAGTTGTTGATATTTGTGTTAATAAAGTTTACTATCAAGAGTCATATACACTTTTTTTTATATATTAATTATATTTTTGTATAGTAGTGTGATCACCGTAGCCGTATGGTTAAACAACAATTTTCAAACTTAAAGCAGATCTTAATAAATCAAGCAGGGGTTCGATACCCGGAAGTTCCAAAATATTTAAAACACGTTTATAAGCATAAAATGGTAAAATGTTAACGTTCATATACGTGAGAACAAAATAATAAGCTCTGTATTCTTAAAAATAATCCACTGTCCAAACAATGTGTGACGTCAGAGAAATGGTTTAAGTAACCGCCATATCCAAGGTGTAGCTGGACTTCTAAAAACGTGGCAGCTCATAATTGGTGAGAGTCCGGGACCTCTTTAATCTACCTATGTGTCTACGTTAAAAAGGGGATCAAAGGGGGCAAATCGTACCAAACGATATGTCGAATTACGCAACAAGGAGGAGATAATTGACTTGTAAATAGTTTTAAAGAGTCTGTAAGGGAACGACCATTTAACTAAGAAAATATTCTGATTCCCATTGTTACTGAAAAAAAGATTCTGATTTTGGAGGAGAAAAAATAAATAATCTGATTCAGAGTTTTTGTCTCATAACCTAATGTTAAATGTTGGAAAAAAAATTCGCGCTCAGTGCGACAAAAAAAAAATTCTAACTGTGTTGTCCGAAGAAATTTTCTGAACGAAACAAAAAAACATAATTCCCCTCCCCCCTCGCCCCCCCCCTCCTTCAAGTTAAATGGTCGGTCCCTAATATTAAAGGAAATGACATTTAGACATCTTATTACAGCTAAATTATATTGTAGTGTAGCTAGATTATTAAATTGAAAGATCTAAATGTAAATTCTTGATACACAAAGTTTATCAGTGACTTGAGACAGGTCAGTGGTTTTCTCCAGGTACTCCGGTTTCCTCTACCAATAAAACTCATCGCCACGATATAACTGAAATATTGCTTTAAGTGACGTTAAACACCATAACGTTAACCGCAAATATAAATTAGAAGTCTGTCACTGGCATTGAATAGACGGAAGAAAACTAATCTTTAATATATCCGGCGATTGTTAATATTGAACAGAATACAATTAGCTATTTAGACCTGTTTTCTATATATACAATCGACAATCAACGTCTAGACTATGTCTGTATATACAGCATGTGGACAAAAGTGATTCCGTTTCCGCCATCTTCCCTATATATTACATATAAAACCATTTATTTTCATAACATTCTCATGAAGTCATTCCTTATCGGATTTTCATGAAATTTTTAGCATTAAATGCAGAAATAAATATAGTTTCTTCTTCGTATAATTTGCAAATAATTTTATTTCTACTTTCTCTTAAGCATTGATTTAAAAACAAAGTTTAATTTTTTCACCAAATCTTACTATATAATCATATAAATTGTGACGTCAAGAATTTACATTTGTGTTTAAATCATAAATGCTTGCAAATAAAAGTTCGAAAACATTACCTGAAGATATTAAGATAAACTCTAATTAATTCTGTTTTTAAAGGTGAAAATTTTATGAAAATCGGCTAAGGAAAGACTTCATGAAAATGTTATAAAAATAAGTGGTTTCATATGAAATACATAGGGAAGATGGCGGAAACAGAATCACTTTTATCCACATGCTGTACACTTCGACGTATCCAATCGGGGCATATCACCACTGGAGTTGTGTTGACGATTTATGAGTTTGTGGATTACCCTGTTCATTTTTAGCTGTACTTTATGCAACTTTATATTGTAATATTTGTCTGTCACTTACGGCACGTCGTTCTCCCCCTCCAAATTAAAAAAACCCATCATAATCCATAAAATATAAGAGCATAAGAGCAAGACAGTGTTGTTCACTTAGGCTATCGTTGACAAAATACAAAATAGTACCCAATACACTTTGAATGATTAATAACATGAGTTCCATATGTCCCGTTCGGTAGATCGTGGGTTCGAGCCCCGATTGGGTCAAACCAAAGACTATACAATTGGTATTTGTTACTTCTCTGCTAACCACGCAACATTAAAGAGAAAGGACAAAGACTGGTTGGCTCGGAATCAGAATAATGTGTCCGAGTGGGGCGACATGTTTATCCACACACTGTTGTTTCAATGAGTTAGCACTATAAAAATCCAACTCAGCGTGTTGGTCTAGCACAAAACGGACCTCATCATCATTTCATTGAAAATTAACTTGTTCTCGCCGTGATTAGTTGAAAAATTGTTGAGTTGGCGCTAAGCAACAATTACTCACTCATTCACTCTATATGACCCCCCACCCCCTCCCCCCCCCCCCCCCCCCCCCCACACACACACACAAATAAAACTAGACGGTGAGCTTACATCTGATACAAGAACTAAACCGGTATATATTGGAACACCATTAATGATGCTACCATAGATATATACTTGGTACAGCATATTTTGGATAATAAGAGATGTTTCTCGGTTTGAACAATATTGTTAGTTGTATCGTAATGGTAAAATGTTTTGTCGAAGGAAAACGAAGTACGCTGAGAAAAATGCAAATTGCCGCAAGTCATTGACAAACTTTATCACATAAATTTGTAAAGAGATTGAGCTATGATTAAAAGTGTAATGCCACTTTCAAAAATATTGTTATGTCGTGGTGGTCAATGTATTGCTAGAAGAAACTAAAGTACTTCGATAAAATTACGACCTGACGCAAGTCACTGACACGCGCCCTATCGCATAATGTTGCACTTGAGTGATCCTTGCCATGTGCAGAAATCTAACTTTAGTGCATCTCACCCTGTGTGCGAACATAGAACTTTGGTACATCTCGCTATGCTTAGGAATCCAACTTGATTGCTCCTAGCCATGTGCGGGTATCGAACTTGTGTGCGTCTCACCATTTCGGGAATCAAACTTGAGTAAACCTCACTGTGTGCAGGAATCGAACTTGAGGGCATCTAGCCTTGTGCATGATTCAAATTTGAGTGCATCTGGCAATGTGTGGGAATCTAGCTCATTAGTGTAGAAATAATAGGCACTGATTGCATAATTATACCTTGTATACCTTTATTTTATTGTTCGTAAAATTCGTTTCTTCGTGAATTTAGCTTAAATACTGGTCATTTGATCTTAAATAACAGTCACTGAATATTAATATCTATTATACTAAAATATATGTTACCTTGTATAACTTAAAATGCATTGCTAACTTTGAATTTCAAAAGTTATTGCAAAACAGTATGTTATGAAGATCAACTTTTTTTTACATTGTAACTTTTGTGCATTGAAACATTGTGTTTATAGAATCATGTATGTATAAATCTGTTCTTGGAAAAATAAACAAATTACAAAAAAAACCCGGTCTATGAATCAATTATCATTTTATATTTTCAGCCTTTATCATGATGGTTATACGGATAGTGTATTTGTCTACAATACTCTCAACTCTTCTACCTGTTTTTTCAATGACCTTAGAAGCAAAATCGTGTGCTCCGAATACATACTGTAAATGTTCAAAATACCGCAATGGAAGATATACTGCAACATGCAACGGCACTGACCAGAAAAACAAATTGCACTTTATACCACAATTTCCTAATTCAACAGAAAAGGTTATCTTCATTAATAACATTTTGCATAACTTGTCTCGCGAAACATTAAAAAACCTAACCATTCCTACAATCAAGTACCTGACGCTTAATTCCAATGACATTCGATTTATCGACAACGACACATTTCTGGATTTAAGACATATGATTAAATTTGATATTTCTAGAAATGTCAACATAAGTAGAAATGGTCTTGCGAAAAGTTTCTTTAGCTTGCCGAAATCAACCTTAAAAGTGTTAAGCTTAAACCATTTGTTGTGGCATCCATTTGAAAATATGTTTGATGGCCTAGCAGGCAGCAAAATCACCAAAATCGAATTAAGTCACAGTTATTTAACTCCATTTGATGGAATGTGGTTTCAAAATCTAAGCAGTCTTGCATCATTAGATATTTCCTGGAACTCGATCCAAGATAACCTCAGCTTGAAAGGATTGTCGTCATTAAGATCGTTAAATTTAGAAGGAAACTGGATCAATGTTATACCCGATTTCTGCAAAGATGGATTACACAATCTGACAAAGTTGAGACTTTCTAATACCAAGTTATATACGTTAAATCATCTAAGAAATTACACCAAATGTCTAACTCGACTGACAAATATAAACTTATGTGGAATTTCATTAAGAATTATACCTAACAATACATTCTCGAAGCTTCCGTCATTAAAGGTCCTAGCAATGAGTAAAATGTCATCCCAGCTCGCCAGAATACATGCAAATGCATTCAACAGTTCCTCTTTGACAACTTTAACATTCTCGAGAGCTGATGGCTTTACGTTTACACAGGGTATGGCACAAAAGGGATTTTTCGAACCTAGTTCCTTATTCAAAAGTTGTCCAAATCTTATCGAGTTAGATTTGTCGCATAATATCATCCAATTCAGTTCCAAACTGATCAGAGATATGTTTACCCCTTTGAATAAACTGAAATCAATCTGGCTTGAATCAATGTATCTAGCGTACATGCCTACATACTTCTTTAATCGCTTTCCGTTGTTGAAATATATATCACTGGATCATAATATAATAACGCCTTGGACAGATGGATCTAATATTTTCGGCGGTTTAACGAAGCTGCATGAACTGCATTTGAGTAGTAATAAGATAAGTATGATCAGTGAAACATCTTTGCCGCCCAACCTTTTAAAGAGTTTACGAGTGATAAATTTTAAGCATAATCGCTTCTCATGCACTTGCGATATCATGTGGTTCCGAAACTGGATTGCCAATACAAAAGTGAATGTTATTGATAAAAATAACTTTCAATGTGATAATTTGAGAACGAAGCTCAAAGATTACAATCCATCTGTAGTGGAATGTCATATTTTGTTAATCAGCTTGTCAGTGTCTTGTGGCGTTAGCTTAATTGTGATCATAACAGTAACTATTTACTTCTGCAGATGGCGCATTCGATTTCAACTTTACAACATACGATCAATGAAACGAAGCTATCAAACGCTCCATGACAAGGACGAATTTACATATGTAGCTTATGTTGTCTATTGCTATGAAGATCTTGAATGGGTGAAAAATAATCTTCTACGGAAAATCGAAATCGAGTATGGTTATAAATTGTGTATTCCTCACAGAGATTTCGAATTGGGAAAAGTTTTTGCCGACAACATTGTGGATCATATGAATTTGAGCAAAACGGTTATACCTGTGCTGTCAAACAATTTTGCGCGCAACGAATGGTGTTTATTTCAACTCGCTGTAGCTCGAAATAAAATAACGAAGGCAGGCAATTTGTCAATTTTCCCTATAATGCTGGATGAAATTGAATTTCAACACATGAATTCAGCCCTGTATTCATTGATTAAATTGTCAAGTTACGCAGCATGGGATGAGGATGAAAATGCCATGAATCTCTTTTGGGATAAAGTAAAAGATCACTTAAAGAAAGTGTATTGATTTTCACTTTATTGTGATTCAGTTTTACTTTAAAATGTAATTCAATGTAGTCATGTGTGCAATATAATGAGCATTATTGTCAAAACTCTCAAGTAACACGTAGGACATGATCACCCAGTAAAGGTATGTGTATGAATATATTTATACTGTTCACCTGAACAGTACAGAGATTTTCTGGACAGATCTCAGCTGCTGACGCAATAGCTGCTAAAACAAGTCTACGCTGCTCCTGTGTTGAAGTCATCGGTACAACAATTCTACTGTTGTCATCACGATCTGGTTGACCGCTACGAAATATCCATATGTCAAATGACAATGGATCTTTTACTTTTTACGTAGATTATTTCTTTCCTCTATCACTGGCAAGACTGACCGGATTCTTTTTAGTTTTTTGCGTTGTCCTATTGTGTGTCTTTATGTTCTTAGTTGTGTGTTATGATGTCCGTTACGATTTCTGAATAAAAACGATGTTTGATTCGTCTTTACCCCCAGTTGCTTGTAAGCGGGATCATGTCTTATTTACGTTATTTGTATTTATTTGTGCATAGTGGTGTCCAGCACATATTGTTTTGTGTTTTATTTTTCTTCACCCCTGTGGTTTATTGAGCCATATCCATGATTCGGCACAACATGGTTTATTAGAAATATTTATTATTGAAATTCACAGTTCCTAAATCATATAATTATTATCAAAACTAAGGCCTCCTCCCTCATGCATAGGTAACCTTAGCATATTTTGGCTCTCCTGTTTAGACCCCTTTTTTTGCTCCTTAAGACTTTTGAGTTGTTTGCCTTTGAAATGATTTGGCTTTGAACATACCTGATGAGGGTCATTGCAGAAACGCGTCGTGTTCTCTAAATTTGATATCTACGTTTGTATGCAGTTGTGGTGATATTCAACTCATTGCTTATTACATATATAATGTATTATTATTTTGTCATTCTCATAAATAAAGTTATTATCAAAAATAGTATTTGCAAGGAACTTATTTCCTCAAACTTGCAGAGTATTTGTCATATAAAAAGGTTTGAAGATACCAAAGGGGTAATCAGAAGCAGTCTAAAATCGAATAGGAACAGACAACTCAATAGCCAAAATAAAAAGGACAAAACAGATCTCTCACTTGTTCTCCTTTACTGATGTGTGGGGGCGTGGGAGATTTGAATACACCCTACATATACAGCAACTATGCTATCAAAACGGGACATCGTTGATCATCACATGTCAGTCTTGTCTTCTTTTGGTCTTTCCATGACAGATGAAGAATATGATCTGCCATTACTGTATTGGATATTAAAATTACATAAGTCAGTACTAGTAACTTTATATCGCGGGAACTGATAAATGTTCTACCAAATCTCCTTCAACCTTTTATTCTTACAACTGTCAAACCTGGTCTCCAGAGGCATCATATGATGACTGATTTTTCAGATGTGGCATTCATCAGATGTGGATATTACAAAACAAAAAAACACTTGTTGGAAAATCTAAGTTCTAGACCTCAGGTCTTTTGTAACATCATTAAAACATTTGATTCATCCACCTTATATACCACAATTCCACATGCGCAACTAAAATCTAGACTTAAAGATTTGACTTAGCGTAGCTTCTCAAAGAGAAACGTAAGGAAGGTAACAGTATCTTGTTTTTAGAGAAAAGTCATATTTAATCAAAAGCCATTCAATAAATATCGACAGGACGAGATCTTTCAAATGTTAGATATTTTTGATCGACAACATATTTGTCCAGTTTGGTAAACTAATGTTTCAACAGACAATTGGTATTCCAATGTGTACGAATTGTGCCTCACTACCCGTTGATTTGTTTCTGCACACTTATGAGACAACTTTCTGTCAATGGTGTCTCAAGAATAAAGATAGAAAATTAGCATAAACCTTTAATTTCAACTTCTTCTATATCTAGATGATGTTCTGTCACTGAACAAGTCTCGATTCCTTGATTAACTGCATCTATCCAAATGAACTTAAAGCGAAGGATGGATACTACCTCCCGATACTCATAAATCTACTTCCTACCTTGACTTTTACTTGACATTAACAATGGAGGAAGACTAAAAACAAAACTCTACGACAAATGTGATGATTCATTCTTCCAATAATCAACTTCTCATTCATCAGTAGCAATATTCCTGCGTCACTAGCGTGTGGAATTTACATTTTACAACTCATACGTTATTCTAAGGCTTGTGCCCAGTACAGTGATTTTCTGGACATATCTTAGCTGCTCATACAAAAGCTACTCACTGAAGGCTACGTTGCTCCTAGGTTGAGATAATTGCTGCAAAAGTTCTACAGTCGTCATCACGAACTGTTAAAAAGCTTTCAATTCTCAAATGGCAATGGATCTTTTCTCTTTTATGTAGATTTTTTCTTTTCTCTACCACCAACAATATTGTTATTGGACTTGACTAAATGAGTAGATGAGTGTCTTATGAGAAACATAAACTGCTCATCCTTCACGAGCTCCTGGATTCACTTTCAGATTGTTTTGGTGGGATCCATGTTGCTAATTTATTTTCTGATTCAACCCACTATTTCTTTAGAAATGCCTGTACCAAGTCAGGGTCATTACGGTTTTCACAGTTTTCCGGTTGTTGACTGATTTTATCTGTTTATATAATTATGAGTTTTGACTTTCCCTTTGTAAGATTGTTCGGAGTTCGGTAATTTTGTTATTATCCTTATTTAGTTGTTTGTGCTAAGTTCTTTGTTTTGTTTGTATTTGTTCTGTGTTTTGTACCCAATTTGCATATTTCGCTGGATTTTCTATTCTTATTGACCCTTCGGTTTTCTATAACGTTTATTTTGAAATACAGCAAAATAATTCATTGATAACTGTAAGCCTTTGTCAACCATTCAGATAGCTATATGTGAAGTATCAGATATAATTTGAATAGTGAGTGAGTGCGTGATTGCTATATAACACCAAATGAGCAATTTGTTAGCTATATCATGGCGAGAACAAGTCATATTTCAATGAGATGATGATGATGTCCGCTTTGTACGAGATCAACACGCTTAGTTGGAATTTTATAATTCTAGTTCACTGTAACATAACGAGTAGATATGTCTCTTCGCTCGGACACATTATTCAGAGCCAACCGGTCTTTGCACTTACTCCTTAATGCCCCTTTATAAGGCTCGAACCCACGATTTATAGCACTTGAGGAGAACACGCTTATTATCACATCTCCGATGCGGTTAACTGAAGATCAAATTTCAAACAAAATATAAATTGTTAATGGTATTCTAAGATGATATTGATGGTGACGTAAATGCTGTCATATTTCACATTATAATTAGAGATTAAATGAAACTATGAGAACATATTCAAGCTTTCTAATCCCTGATGATTGTCTAAGAAAGATGTTTCCTTCCAAATTATACAATTAATTGTAAATAGTGTTCAAATTATTTACCCATTAAAAGAATACTATTTAATTAAACTTCTAGAAAATATTGAAACTTCCGCATGCAATTGTTAAAATTCTTCCAGCAAATTTAATAATGACGGGGAACGACAAAGGCATTATTCTACAAGCAAAACCCGGTATCCATCTTAATATAGTTTGCAAAACAATTCAAGGCTTAGGTTTAGATTTATGGTGTTTGACGCCACTTTCAACAATATGTCAATTATATCGTGGCGGTCAGTTTTATTGGTGGAGGAAACCGGAGTACCCTGAGAAAACCACCGATCTGTCGCAAGTCACTGACAAACTTTATCAAATAATGTTGTATCGAGTACACTTCGCCATGAATGGGGTTCGAACTCAAAACAATTCAAATATATTCCCATATTTATTGCATTATAATATATTTTACACCCAGAATAGCAATGCTTTAGTATCAAAATATAGCTCGTATAAATATTAAAACAACTCTATATAAGGTAAGTCTGGAACTTTAATTGTCACAGTCCTCCATGTTATATCCTTCGTCAAATTATTAACAAATCAAATTACTGCATTTATACAAAATAGAATTGATGAAGGAATGCTTTGTATATTTTCTGTACTGATGCTGATTCACTTCCAGTTGACGAACTATCTGAACCTTTTACGATAATACGATGTAGTATATTAATACATGAATTAAGAGAAGGGGTGTGGAACATAAAGGGTTCACATGGGAGAGCCTTCCAATTGAAACGCGACGAAAATAATAATTCTGAATAAATGTTTGTGCATCACATTTCATGCACTACAATACAATGAAGGCAATACAGGCATGATGCTTAGTATATATTAACAGAGATGTCACACGGGAGTTGATGATATAAACAAAGATCACTTGTACGTAACAGACGTAACAAATACAATTGTCTCCATAGAAGGTGAACAATGGTGCTTGAGTGGTCATGGCGCTTTACATAGAATGAACACATTCCTGGGTACCAAAGGATTAAATGTACTTATATAAAATATTGTTGAAATCAACAATAGATGGACATTGGTATTCCGAATGAACCATCCATTCATATATACGAATAACAAAAACAAAACAAAAACAACACAAAACAAAAACAAAAACGGAAACAAATGTCTGATGTTTTCAGCAACACACCAAACAAGAATTGCCTAAGCTACGCTACAGCAACTTGCACTGTACATGTATAGTAAAAGAGCTAAAAGAGCATTAAAAGAGTTAAAACAATAGCAAATATCCCTATATCAGCCATGTCCGTAGCTAAGTCAAATGTGTAAATTTTAAGTAGAATGTTGAATGGCCATCATCTGGCTTAGGTTTATGGTGTCTAACACCACTTTCAACAATATTTCAGCTATATCGTGGCGGTCAGTTTTAATGGTTGGGGGAAACCGAAGTACACGGAGAAAACCACCGATTCAATCTGGCGCAATTCTCTGACAAACTGTATCACATGATGTTGTTTCGAGTACACCTTTCCATGAACAGGGTTTGAACTTAGATTTTTAGTGGTGATATGCACTGATTGCACAGATAGTTGTAAATCGAACTATTATACGATCACGACCATGATGGCCCCTGGGCAGCATCTGTCTTGGAGCAAAATATGAAGAGTGAAAGTAGAATATTGATTGGCTATCAAACAACGAATTACACAGTGTTTCATAATAGCAGACCCTCCTTTGCTACATCCATAATGATCGCCTGTTTCAGCATAAACATATTATTGAAGGAAGAACCTATGCAGTCTGTATTTTAGGTCAATCATATATACGATCGTCCGTTACAACATAAAAAGCAGACGACTTTTCCCTTTATCATCTATTACAGAAGCATGAAAGACCTGACGATTACGCAATATCTTTTTTTTCCACCCAATTAAAATCTGTATTTGAAAACTTTACATTTGTTAGTGAGAGAAAGATAAAATACCAGTACCTTATCCTGGCCTCATTAATATCAGTAGCATATTATAGAAATAGTGTTAGTCGTTTTAGTATCAATAAATTCAATACGGATTTTGAGAGTTATTTCATGAGTGTTTCTAATTTTAGGCTTGTTTGTTTACTTCCTATATACTTTCGTTTTTGACCCACGTGTTACGATTACGCAATATCAAAATCACTGTAAAGCCTGTTGTTTGTATTTATGTCAACCATGCTTACAGCGACGTATGTTAATATTTCTCTCTAATACACTATCTAATACGTGTAACTATTTCGTGGCCTTGATCATATGATAGTTGAATTTATGACTATCTATGCAATCAGTGCCTATCACCACTAACATTGTGAGTTCGAATCCCTCCCAGGCGAGGTGTGCGCGATACAACATCATATGATAGTTGGATTTATAACTATATATGCAATCAGTGCCTATCATCACTAACGTTGTGAATTCGAATCCCTCCCAGGCGAGGTGTACGCGATACAACATCATGTGAGAAAGTTTGTCAGTGACATGGGGCAAGTCGGTGGTTTTCTACGGGTACTCGGGTTTCCTCCACCAATAAATGTGAGACACCAAGATATAACTGAAATATTGTTGAAAGTGACGATAGACCGAAACCCTAACACTAAACCCTAACCGAATGCACTTTCTTAGCGTTTCTTATGCTTAGCCGGGACATATATGTATTAATAAATATTAGAACGTTCAGATAAAACATTATCAGTCGGGAAATGTCAGATATAGCGCACTCCGTCATAAGACTGATAACGTATAGTATATGACATTACGGTGGAATGTAGAATGGAATGTTGACCGATCAACAACCGCCTTCGAACATCCAATAGAATAGAATTTTAATCGTAATGTTTTCTTTATATCATTCCTTTCCTTTTCAAATTCCATAATAATTCCATTTTTCAACAAAAACAGTCATTAATGGTGACTTCCAGTGTGTCTCAGTATTAATACGACAGGTGTCATATGTGGAGCAGGAACTCCTTACTCTTCCGGAGTCCACGCTCGGTTTTTAGTTGGATTTGTGTGGCTCATTATGGTTTTCTGTGTACCAATCATTTCTACTAATGTTTTAAATTCAAATCAAACATGCACCAGGGCAAGTGATGAACTGGGCAGGCATGTATCTCAGAGCAACAAGGAAAAAATTATGATGGATCAGTATATTGACTTGGCTTTATTGTTAAAAAATTCAGGAGAGATGCTTTTTTGATTTGTTTCAGTATTTATTGTTGAGCACATGTACAGAAAGTTCAGGGATTGTTGAAATATATGAATACAGTAAGGTTAGGGGCAAACCGTTGTGGTACAAATAATTTCGGTTGGAAGCAGTATAATGAGCAGATCAGGCTAAAAATGGCAGAAAATCCGAATGCAAATTGGGCTGATGTCGATGTAGAATTATGGCTTTTATATATAAACCCACATAATGTCGATCAAAGCTTCACAAGCAATATGATATACAAATGTTATGCTTTCAATTACAATGATGTTTGTAATGAGCAAAATTGCACATACAGTCATTGTTGTATCAGGTGTCTTTAGTGCTCATCCGTTGATGTTCTGTGCTCGGCAAAGTAATAATAGGCTTGAGTTCAACCGGCCTAGCCCACAGTTTCAGCTAGGCAGGGCTCGTTCGCAATTAAGGTTACAGACACCACAAGGCAATGCTCACCAGTTTAAGCTCAGATATCCAGAGAAAGTCAAAAGAACAAGACCTCGAGGACAGGTTGTGGCACAAAGGCAGTACTCTAATTAAAATTAATGTATTTGAAAAATATTTGGCTGAATATAATAATAGGGGGTGGGGGTGCAGAGCTATTATTATCAGGATTTAAATGTGGCTTTAGACTTCAGTATACTGGCCCCCGTATATCTGTATGGTAAAAAACAAATCTTATATCTGTAGAAACACACAAGGCTGAAACACAAATTAAATTAGACAAGGAAATAAAAATGGGTAGAGTTTTGGGCCCTTTTTCTGAGAAACACCTACATAATTTTTGAATATCATTTCGGGTCTGAAATAAACTTTTTTTTATAATTCGCTTGCTCCCAGTACAGTGAAAACATATCAAAAAGGGTTGGAATTGTTTGATTATTTTAGGAAAGAATTTGGCTTGAAAAATATTTGGCCTGTTCCATTACAAGAATTTATTTTTATATTTCTCATTTATTCAAAAGTGGACGGTCATATTCTACAGTCAGTTGTTGCCTTGCAGGGTTGAGTTTTCACAATAAGGTGAACAATTTACAGCGATTTATAGTTAGAAAAATGGTTGAGGGCATAAAGCAGTCACGGTCTTGCTAGGACACAAGATTGCCAATTACAAGAGAACTTTTAAATAGCATATTATCAATGTTGCCTTGTATATGCAGTTCACAGTTTGAGTGTAGTTTGTCTAAATCGGTTTTCTCTCTTGCCTTTCATGGTATGTTTAGAGTAGGTGAATTGACTGTTGGTAGTAAATGTGCTAACAATCATAGAGTAACTGTCAATAATGTTAGTGTAAGCAATGGAATTTTGGAAATATATCTGGCAACTTCAAAAACTGATTAGTTTGGTAATGGAGCAATACTGCAAATTTGTCCACAAGAGAATCAAAAGGTTCCCCTGTTTTTGCACTTCTTGAATACATGAAGGTTCGTCCGCTAGTTGAAGGTCCCTTATTTTGCTATTTTGATGTGCATACTGACCATGACCTAATGACTACACGTCAGACAACCTTGCGCATCCTAACCATGGCCTAATGACTACACGTCAGACAGCATTGTGCATACTGACCGTGCCCTAATGACTACACGTCACACAGCATTGTGCATACCGACCATGACCTAATAACTACACGTCAGACAGCCTTGTGCATACTGACCATGACCTAATGACTACACGTCAGATAGCCTTGTGCATACTGACCATGACCTAATGACTACACGTCAGACAGCCTTGTGCAGTCTGATTAAAATCATACCCCAGACTAAATTTTCATATCGTCGGGGTCTGACAGGTATGGCTTACAGGTCATCTTCTCGTGACCTTATTAATTTGCATATTGAAGCAAGGTATTGATCAATGAGATTCGACATAGCAAAAGCCTTCTCGGTTGTTCGTTCAAAATGGCGACGATTGACACAGCCATTGCTCTAGCTCTCCAACAATTCAAAGTTGATCGTTTGAAAGCAGAACAAAAAGTAATTTTACAAGCTCTTCTGTCAGGCGAGGACTGTGTAGCTGTGCTACCGACAGGATATGGGAAATCATTGCCGTATATTCCAGTCTTGAAGGAATTGAAACGGGAAGGTGAAAACGTGACCTGTGACGAGAACTCGAAAAAGCCTATTGTTTTGGCTTGCTGTCCACTTATAGTCTTAATGGAAGACCAAGTTAGACGTCTACGGGCAATTCCTTCAGTAAATGCTGAGTTTATAGGTTTGTAATCACTTATACTACAAATATAAGGGGACCATGTCTGTCCATTGCATTTGCATTTGATCTAATTTTTATGGAAAATGAGGGTGGGGCTACATGAATCCGGGTCGTTTCGCCCCGATTACCTGTTCGCCCCGGAAAGTGAATCGATTCGTCCCACTTAATCGCTATTATATTATAATAGATGAAGTCTTTTTCGACAAATGTTTCGTAATTATTTATTTATTAGTTGTATGTAACAAAAATAATAATTCATTCATTTTGGTCTACTTTAATTATTTATTTATTAACTGTATACAAAAAAAATAATAATTCATTCATTTTGGTCTACTTTTGTCAAAGATCTTAAGGGAAACTTTCTTGCAAAATTAACAAAAAAAACACACAAGAACAGTAAAAAGGTTGGGTCTTTTGTACCAACACAAAAATGCATGAAATGACTAAGATGCTGTACAAGTGCGCAAATAACCTCTTTTTTAATGAATTACGCATCAAATGCTAAAATAGTATAAATTTAATCAGATGTCAAACAAAGAGTGAAGCAATACATAATAATAAACACGTCAAGAAAGCATGTTAATTATGAGGAAAACAAAAATAAAGTACCCATGAACAAGCCTTACAACATCCAAAATATGAATATTTGCAATGGTATTTTCCATATTTCATTTGTTAGAGCACAATTAATAAATGAGGGCAAACGGGAATAGGGGCGAAACGACCCGGGGCGAACGGGAATAGGGGCGAAACGACTCGGCGAGCGAACGGGATTCGGGGCGAAACGACCCGGTACCTTTTTTTAAGAATGCATGTGGAAAATTAAAGTTTAGCGAAAATAATCGATACTGTTACTGTGTTACATTAGTTTATTCAACTTACCCCAACATTTAAGCCTTAATTAAGGTTCATTAACATTTAAGGTACCTGGTCAAATCGCACCCGTTGGTACAAAAAAACCACCCTTTTTACTGTTCTTGTGTGGTTTTTTGTAAAATTTGCAAGAAAAGTTTCGCTTGAGATCTTTGACAAATGTAGACCAAAATGAATGAATTTTTTTTTTTTTTTGCATACAACTAGTAAATATCGTGACGGTATGTGTTTTCGTGTGTCATCTGTTTTCGCTTTATCCATTTTATTTTGATTTCCACAGCGCACGCATTATTTTTGACGTGTCTTCCGGTTTCTATTTATGGAACATAAACAAGACTACAGTTGACATCTGTAAGAGATGTTAAAGTTTGCTTTTAAAGACGTAAGTACCAAAAACAGTGAACCTACCTACTATACCATACTTTTTGTAATGCTAAAAATTTACTTAATTTATAAAGTAGCTGGAAAAATATCCAGAAGGGCTATATAAAATTTAACTATGTCGTCTGCCTCTCAGGCACCGGCTCTTCCTGTCATGTAACTGTCATGGGGTCACTGATCGTACTTGTAAACAAAAGAGCTGACTGAAATGTGCCTGTTTCTTATATAAAATACATGTCACTTTGCAGTGCATTGTGGTTTCAGCACTAAAAAAAACCATCTAATGTACCGGGTAAACACAATTTTGAAAGTGGTCATTTTCAAACATTCTGTTATTTTATTTAGATGTAGTATGATTTGGTAGATGGCCAGAACCATGAAATTTTAAAACCAGCCATTTCCGGATTATATATTCGTTTCCATCCCGTATATCGGCCTTGTTTTTACTTCACACGAAAACAAATGACGCCATTTTACTGACAACAAAAGTTGCTAGATGATCGAGAGTATATTAAAATACAAGAATGGCTTTAAAAACAATCGTATGTACAAAGAAATATTTAACTAGCCATTCTTTGAAAATTCCAATCGTCATATGAATGAAGGGTTAACACTGTTAATCGCTATATCTGAAAATCGATAATAGCACGAAAACCGATAACACGATGCTACATAATTACCCAAAAATTTTTCGAAAAAGACTTCATCTATTATAATATAATAGCGATTAAGTAAGGCGAATCGACTCACTTTTCGGGGCGAAACGACCCGGATTCTAAAAAAACAACACCGACGACGTGCGGTTTAGCTTTTCACTCTCAGGGACATTCGTCGAGGGCGAGACAAACGTCAAAAAGTAATTATCATATTATGTATTGATTACTGTTTGCTTGTCTTATCATGTAGCCACATTTTGGATATTCTGCAGAAAACACAGGAATTATCCAGATGAAAACATAAAAGAAAGTTTGAGCTTCAATGGTAAACATTTTGGCAGGTGATTTTAACTTGTGACAGTTGTAATTCATACGAGGTTTGCCGATTTATTTGTTTACTACAAGAAGAGTGGTTCCGAAGGGATAATGCACTTCCGGTGTCGTAAAATGTTTAGCTACCCATGAAAATTAGCCACCTCCAACTTCCGGTAGCTAATGTTCATACGGCGGAGCATAAAAAATTGCTACCTATGAAAATTAGCTACTTGTAGCATAAATTTATAGGATTTGTCTCCCTTATTATGTTTACCAAAATACAAATTGTGTATTTCCAATGGAGGGACAAAATGAAAAACTGCATGCACATAAACAGGAAAAGAGTTCTACTGATTGACAAAGAGAGACATATAGATCTACACAATATAAAATAAAATAAACAATAGATATTAGTGGTGTTCATAGTTGAAAAACAAAATGCTACCTGTATGGCTGTATAGCATGTGATTAAGTTACAAACTATCTTTTTTCAATTTACCATCGCGATGCATAATTTTTTCAACTATTAAAAAATAGATTGGTGGACTATTTATGGTAGAATTTAATATTTATGTGATGTTCAAACTATGCAAATTATTCTTTAACTTAATAAGATCATATATGATAATTATTAATCACACTTTTATTATTGCTAACCGTGTTACCTTCTTGAAATAAAGAAATTAACTCATTTACTTACTTATTGACACTATCTTCTGAATTCAAGAAATAAATAAAATTATGTTCCATATATATTTAATAATGAAAGTTGGGAACTTTATTTATTACAATATTAAAGAACTGGTAGCTACTAGATTAATTTCAATTCGAAACTGAAACTATTTGCACACTCTTGATGACAATTTCTTATTTGGATTTTGTAAAAATAGAACCCTAAATCATAAATTTCCAACAGAATGTTGAAGATGGCAAAATATGTGTACAGATCATGGTTTGACCCGATCGGGACTTGAACCCACGATCTACCGCACTCGAGGCGAGCACGCTAACGATTACACTACCGATGAGAGTCTTTGGTAAGCTTTTCTGGTCTGTTTCTCAACGAATACATATATTGTCTACATAAATGACAATAGATAACGTAACAATACAAAATACATTGTGCAACGCACGGTCAACTTTTCGCGTTTTCACAATCATTCGACAGAAGACACATAACAAGCGACTTTTTGAGTACATGTATATAAGCAAATTCCTATTTCAAACCAAAGATTATCAACTGGTATTTGTTGCATGCTTATAATGCAAAGCACACAGAATTAAGGAGAAAGGGCAAAGACTGGTTGCCTCGGAATCAGGATAATGTGTCAGAGTGGAGCGACATGTATATCCGCGGACTGTTGGTTCCGTTAGCTAACACTATAAAAAGAAACTAAGCGTGTTGGTCTAGAAAAAAGCGGACATCGTCATCATCTCATTAACTTGGTCTCGCCATGCTATAGCTATAAAATGGCTGAGTTGGCGTTAAACAACAATCGCTCAGTCACTAAAGCTGTTATGTACAGTTTTTATATTTCCCCGATAATGTACGTATATTGTGTTTATTCTGCAATGTCTTATAGTTAAAAAAACAAATGGCAAATTGTCTAAAAAGAGCAGAAACAGACATTGTTCTAAGCGTTTTAGACGTCCGCGCTGCGCTTATATTGTAAGTTTCTCGGCGTCGCTCGACATGAATTAGGTACCAGAAAAACTATATCTTGGTCAAAATCTTAAGCAATATGTGATGAAAGAAGCTGTTATATATAAAATCCTTAGGTACAGACAAAACAGATGTCACACCAATGAGGAGCGATGGACAGAGCACAGCTGATACAAAGCAAAAATCCAACATCCCCAACAGTGTCAGTCCGTATTCACCGTAGAATCACAAGACAACATCCCCGACTGCACCAAAACCCATATCATAAAAACAGCACTCCCAATATCTCTACCAGGTGTAAAAGAAACTCCTACATAACATCAATACCCATATATTTTGTGCTCCCAAAACTATTAAATTATTTGGCTTTCCAATCTTTTGATTTTGAGCTACCTGATGAAGGTTATTCCATAAACGTTCATGTGCACTAAATTTGATATCTATGTTTTTATTACCTCTTTTTAGCAATGTATCTATCTGAATGTTTTCTTTGAAAACAAGATACACTCATTGTTTAATATGATAAATACAAAATGTATGTAAAATTTCCAGATAAATTAGTTACCTGTATCTCTTATGAAAATTATGTGTACAGAACTAAGTCAGATTGATAAAAGGCCCATTCATGTTGGTTTTTTTTCTTTCTTTTTGATAGTTTTGATTGGTTTGTTTTGTTTTGTTTTGTATTTGTTTGTTTTTGATAACAGATTAATATCTAATTTTATTTCTGTTTTTTTTCTGTTTTGAGGATATAACTTCAGAAGGGATTACAAATTTATACATCTTGGAATAACAGTAGTACTTTAGGGTGCCTGCATCCTAATTTATTATGTACATGTCTATTCTTTATTAATAAATGTTTAGATGTTTGCGTTTGTATTGAATTGGGGCCTTGATGGGAGAGAGATTTAACGAGCTGCATACACCTCATTTATCTTTCACTGCACTATTCATCACTTGGATGATATACTCGGCCTTTAGAAAGTAGATTGCCAGACGTTGGTACAACATATGAAAATGTCTGTAATGTCATTGAATATAGCTCAAATAAATATTTTGCATCATGCTGGTATGTTTTGTAAGTACAGATACTTGTCAATTTAATAATTAAATAACAGCCATATATACATGATAATATCTGGCACACAAAGTATCTTAACACAAGTTATTTCTTAAAGTTATTTCTTAACACAAGTTATTTCTTAAAGATTTTATTGAAAAACTCAGACAGGCATGGTGGAACATTAGCATACATATAATACATTACAATATATAGACTAGAGGCTCAGTAGGTTGAAAATACTTTTAGAAATCAACCAATTTTAGATTCTAATTGATTCTGATTCCTAAAAGGTTTAAAGAGCTCGACAATTCAATTTAGATATCTTTATTTTAATTAGAGATCTCTTTAATGTACTATGAGTGATCACAGTTTTATGTCCACATCTCCCTAACTTAGAAAGATCCTTCATTCAATTCTAATAATTTCAATTAAATGTCCCTTCCAGTTTATTTACGTTCCTTTGGTCCATAAAAAGAATTAAGAAAAAACCAGAAGTATTACCATTAGTATCCTACTATGAACTAGAGCAGGACTGTCAAATTTTAGAATTTCAGAATTATAATGTTGTCCAATTTCTGAGATGTTTGACTTGTTCTATTACAATAATTCGTGTTCCTATTATCAGAATAAACGTACAAATAAAATCAGGTTTTGAAAAATAAAAAAGTCATAGATATTGTCAGAGAAATGGAATGAAGAAATGCGAGGTAACTAATTTTCATGGGCAAGCTTCTGATGCTTATGTTTATGTTTGAATGGTGACAGGTAGCTTATTTTCATAGATAACATTTTGACACCTGTGTCAGACATTGAACAGATGTAAGGTAGCTTATTTTCATGGAAAACGTCATGACTCCTATCCCATGCAATGAAGAAATGGGAGGTAGCTAATGTTCATGGGCAAACTTCTGATGTTTATGCTTATGTTTGAATGGTGCAAGGTAGTTTATTTTCATGGATAACACTTTGAAACCTATGTCATACACTGGACAGATGCAAGGTAGCTTATATTCATGGAAAACTTCACGACTTCTATCCCATGCAATGAGGAATTATGCTGACTACGAGTCAACTAGTCTTTGCCTTTATTCTTTTACGCCATGTGCCAATATAAATTTTATAGTCTGTGGTTTGATCAGATCGTTGATCGAAACCACGATCTACCGCACATGATGCGAGTACTCTTAACTATTTCACCACAGGAGCGTTATTGCTTGTTATAACTAAGCGTCTTATTTGTTTGGAATAGATATACACATTTTTGGTGATTGATATATAGAAACTTGTTCATGTCATATAGATATTTTTGTTTTTAAATATTATTAGACTTGAATTTATTTATATTTTATATTGAAATAACTTATTTTCATCCAGATTTTGCTCCATGTAAACAAGGATGTATATATATATATATATATATATATATATATAGATTCTTGATGTAAATGAATGAATAATGAATGGGAGTTTGATATCCATTTCTGGGATAAATCTATCTAATTAAATAGATTTCCTCGCCTACATCCACCCTCCTTTTTTCGTTCAAAAATACTAATTACCAAGAATCTATCAAAACATGGTAAAAGGGGAATAACTGGAATAGTATTTTTAATGTATTATTAAGGTAGCTAATTTTCATGGCTATCATTTGGAACACCTTTGTAGTTTACGAAAATCTAGTTCCGAACGTCAAAAAGTAGCAAATGATCATGGTAGCTAATAATTATAGGACACCGGTATGCAACATAAAAAATGGCGCGAAATTTGAAATCTCGTTTGTTCCCTTTTTCTATGTACAGACACAGGCGCTCGTGGCACGAACCACCCCCCTTTTTCTAACTTTCTGTTTACAAATTTATTTTCAATAAAATTTCTTTATTTCTTTATTATTTCATCTCTTTTTCCTGTGTGTACAGATTAAAAAAAAAATTCTTAATTATTTTAGTTCATTTTCCTGTATCTATAATGTTCTCCAGCTTACATGTCCCACCCCTCACCTCTTATTTTCAATACATGAGATCGCATCGGAGGGGACGTGGCAATCGATCCCATTTTGAAAAGTTGGGAATCAAATCTATGTTTCACCCCCACTTTTTAAGGATAAGGCGAACTTTTAGAATAGGAAAAAGTGTCCTGCCTTTTAACAAAGAGGTATAGGGAATGCTTTGACATTTTTTTTTGCTTGACAATTTTGAAAACTTAGTTGCCCCCTTTTTGTCGTACCATACCTAAAACTTGATCCCACCCCCACTGTCCGGTCCTCTCCTACAACTTTTCCCACTGTCCGGTTCACTCATATTCCGCTGCATCAATAGTGAAAGACGCGCCAATAAACCCGAATGTCGCCGGTATCTTGTACCAAGCATTTGTAAATGATCTCCTGCTGACCCACTAATAGCCTATACAACCGACAATTATTTATCTACTGAATTGAATTGACTTGACCAAAAAAACATGTCAAAGCATATCTAACATATGGCAAATACATGTAGAAGTGAGTGAGTGATTGCTGTTTTACGCCAACTCAGCAATTTTTCAGCAATATCATGACGAGAACAAGTTTATTTTCAATGCGATGATGATGATATCCGCTTTGTACTAGACTACTGACACGCTTAGTTGGATTTTTATAGTACTAGCTCACTGAAACAACAATCCGCGGAGAGACATGTCACCCCACTCGTGTCCATTATCATGATTCCGAGTCAATCAGTCTTGTCTCTTTCTCCTTATGCTGCGTGCTTAAACAACAAATACTAAATTTATAGGCCTTGGTTTGACCCGATCGGGGCTTGAACACACGATCTACAGCACTAGAGACGAGCACGATAACCATTACACCACCGATGCGGCTTGGATTAACCACCTATTAAGTTAATATATATATGTCCATCGAGAGCCTCACAGAGGATCGTATGTACAACTAAAAAAGGAACATCTCGTACCCGCTTGCCTTATGTCTAAGATTTTTCAATTAGATTTTGGAACTGTTTTTTTCCCCATTTGACTATTCCAAAGGTATTTCCCAGGCCTTTAACTGACATTTATAAGTGCCTGGGTGGGTTTCTGCACCTCAAGTCCACAGCAGGGTGTCAAATTTCAACTTTCAAATTTCAAATTTCTCATGGTCCTAAATTCAAAGAACCTCAACACATCAATTGGAGACATAATTTCAAGATAATTATGGATGCTGTTGAAGATTATGCCAGAAGGTGGATAAAGAGAGAAGTAGACCAAGATCCTGAGTTAGAGTCCTTGTCAGACTGGGTTAGAACAATTAGGTCTCTAGTACAAGGTCGGATTCACAAACTCAAAAATTGTGTTAATAGTCGACCTAAGTCTGTATTTAAAGACCAAGAAGCTGTTAAGTGTCTTTCCTCTCTTCATGACAAATATGTTATCGTTCCTGCGGACAAGGCTTCCAACAATATCGTGTTTGTAAGGAATTAGGCATAAATAGCAACACCTCTTGTAATACCACATACAAACCAACTTCGTTCGACAAAGATGAAATCCTAGCTAACCACAGATCATTCATGACCTCTTTAAGCATTCCCTCTGGTAAAGAGTCTGAGGATTTACCCTATTTATATTGGATACCTAAACTCCATAAGACACCATACAAATAAAGGTACATAGCGGGGTCATCAACTTGTTCGACGAAAGAATTGTCTATTCACCTGACAAAGATTCTGTCTGCAGTAAAAGAGGGACAACAGAAATATTGTGAAACTGTTTACTCGCGTAGTGGCATAAATCACATGTGGATTTTGAAAAACTCTAAAGATCTTTTGGTTAACCTGAAATCAAGATCTTTCTCTCAGGTATCCTCCATCAAAACTTTTGATTTTTCAACTCTATATACCACCCTACCGCATGATAAATTAAAAACCTGCTTAAAAGAAACAATTTATAAAGCTTTCAGTCATAAATATTACAAGAGGTGTTGCTATTTTTCAAACAAAATTCAAAAAGGTAAAACATGCTACTCCGAGGAACAAGTGATCAGTATGCTGGAGTTCCTCATCGATAACATATTTGTCTCCTTTGGAGGGACACTGTTTCAGCAGGTCGTCGGCATACCAATGGGTACGAATTGAGTCGGAGTTTCTTCAAAAGCTTGTCAAAGATAAGAAGATTCATGAGGCTAGAGCCTTTAATTTCACATATAGGTATATTGATGACGTTTTATCTATCAATAATTATAGATTTGCAGAATTTCTTCTATTGATATATCCTCCAGAGCTGGAAGTTTAAGAGACCACAGATACAGCTTCGTCCGCATCATTTTTGGACCTATACCTCGAATTTGACGACAGTGGTCAACTCAGTACTAAAATTTATGATAAACGGGACGACTTCAATTTTAAAATCATAAATTTTCCAAACATGTGCAGCAATATACCAGCTTCTCCTGCATATGGTGTTTACATCTCGCAATTGATTCGCTATGCAAGGACCAGTAGCAATTATTCTGATTTCCTGAAACGTCATCTTCATCTGAGAAACAGGCTACTGGACCAGGGCTATAAAGAGATTCGCCTTATTCGATCTCTTAAAAAAGTTTATATTCCGATACCAAGATCTTGTCGAAATATATTCCGTCTCTGCAGAAACGATTATAAGCGATGCATTTTCATATAGTGAAAATGTATAAAGATAAAGAAGTCAAGAAAAAATGTCAAGGATATTTTTTTAATCAATGTGTGACGTAAAAATATTTTTGACATTTACGTCACCGAATATGGTACTGTTTTGACAACTATTTGACCTATTTTGTTCCTGTATTTAAATACTGTTATAGTGACAGCCGGAACCTTTGAACCGTAATGAGAGCGGGAGGTTTGGCGCTTTAAAATCTGATTCAACCCACCATTTCTTTAGAAATGCCTGTACCAAGTCAGGGCCATTACGGTTTTCACAGTTTTCCGGTTGTTGACTGATTTTGTTTGTTTGTATAATTATGAGTTTTGACTTTCCCTTTGTAAGATTGTTCGGAGTTCGGTAATTTTGTTATTACCCTTATTCGATATTGGGGGTGGGCTCTATGAATATTTCCTGTAAAATTTCCAACGGCAAAGTTCGTGTCCACTTTGGGTGTAATGCAAATGTATTACCCGGGTCGTTAACTGGCTCGATATTTAAAGTCTTGCATTGAAATGCCATGCTCTTGGACATCCTCTGCTCTAAAAATAGCAACGTCATTCCCGGATAAAATAAAATAATACTATTTATTAAATAAATGTGACACGCACATGCAGGGTTTAAATTTTTTTTATTTCTATAAAACTAATTGTTATATTTTTCTAATGTTCTATATTTACATTTTTTTTTTAGATTTATGAGATGTCTTCATGTGAACCTGAATATTAGGAATTTATTTTGTTGGACAAAACGCTGTCAAATCCAAATTTTTTACCGGTTTACATGAATGTAAATTATTTGTTTAATCTTTCAAATTCTTTGTTTATTTGAAGTTGTCCGACTGTTTTGTAAGCCCGTCATCCATGCCTTTGTTATTTAGCCCATGCAGTAAAGAAAAGAAATATTTTATGTTCGGGTGAACATGTGAAATAGAACATAAGATGTACATATATATTGTCCGGGTCTTTTACTCATCTGAGTGGCTGCGTGGGATTCTGCACCTCAGTAGTGTGTTAAATGTCAACTTTGGGGGAGGGGCTCCAGAAATATTTACTGTATACGTCAAGATGTCGATTCAATGTGTTGACTATGCACTTACAGTAATATATTTGTTATTGGTCGTTAGAATTCTTTAAAAGTACATTTTACTCTAATTATTATTTTTTTGGTTTTGAGACATATCGCCTTATTGGTCGCTAACTTAGTGGTCGCTAGAAATTGGTCGCTAGCTTGAGTCTGGTAGGCTGGAGCTGGAATGGGGACAAAAAACTGAGCATGGACACAATTCGCTATACTTTACAATATGTACTTGATATGTACTTAACTGTATGATATAATAGTTCCACAATCCTTCAGGTATGATATATCAGTTAGCTAGGCAGTTTTATTTAAGCCTAATGTGCCCTTTTAGGGTTTAAATATAACATGTGTTACTTTTTTTTGCGTAGAAATTTGCGCCACCATTACATGGGTTATTTCCCCTATCTTTTTTATTCATGACGTCGTATATGTAGTGGTGTATTATGGGAACAAAACAATATGTTTTCTTCGCTTTGGAAATAAATAAATTATCACGAAACCTTTTTTTCAATCGTTCACGCAGGATCGAAAGCCTACAAATACATGTTTTTTTTTACAGATATATCTTTATACACCAATGCAATATATCGCATCATGGAAAAATGTTAAAAAATTCTATCGGTATTTGGGATAGTTGAATGACAATTGGGTCGATTTAACGTTAAGAGTCGATATAATTTGACTGGAGCGACGATACGATATGTAGTTATAAGCTCTTCTGAGAGGTGAATGTCTAATGATCATTTTGGCATGCCATTTGTAACTAGTTTTTGCAGTATTATATGGAAAATTGTCGTAAAAATCTTTGAAGAAGCACATAATTATTTTTACCGAGATGGCGTAATGGATTTTACACTCTTTTTATGGGTGTCTTCTTTCACGTTCGCGTTCGGCCTATATAAGCAATTTTTTTTTACATTTGAAGTGTAACTGCCAAAGAGAGAAGCTGAGACTGGTAAGTAAAATTGTTGATATAATGATAGTAAATATAAGTAATTTATTTAGAAAAATGTTTTACTCGTTTATCTTGCATATCTTTATACAGTATTGATTCCATATAAAAATATGTGATGCAGATATATGTATTGCTATTGTCAATAATATTCTTTTACTTTCTATTCCAGATAAAAAAAAAAGCAACACGAGAAAGAAAAGAACATTAGAAGATCGGGAAATAAAGAAAATTGCTTCCAGAGAAAAATTATTAAAAATTTCTAAGCGCAAATTAAAACAAGCGAAAAGAGTAAAACATGACATACATAGAACTGTGCTAATCCAAAATACTATAACATACTTAAAACACACTGAAGTTGAACATGAAGTATTAAACCATTCTCCTGATAAAAAAACAAAGTGCGATAAATATGACATACCAAATTCCTATCATCCGTTCGATACAACACCACCAAAAGACATGTTCGCAGATTTAGACTTTACTCAACCAGAACACATGTTTTCCTCTCTTGCATCAAGCCTATGTATGAGATACCATTCTGTGGTTAATGGAAACGTAGATATCTAATTTAGTGCGCATGGCGCGTTTCTGGAATAACCTTCATCAGGTACGCTCAGAATAACCTTCATCTGGTACGCTCAGAATAACCTTCATCTGGTACGCTCAGAATAACCTTCATCTGGTACACTCAGAATAACCTTCATCTGGTACGCTCAAAATAACCTTCATCTGGTACGCTCAGAATAACCTTCATCTGGTACGCTCAGAATAACCTTCATCTGGTACGCTCAGAATAACCTTTATCTGGAACGCTCAGAATAACCTTCATCTGGTATGCTCAGAATAACCTTCATCTGGTACGCTCAGAATAACCTTCAAATGGTACGCTCAGAATAACCTTCATCTGGTACGCTCAGAATAACCTTCATCTGGTACGCTCAGAATAACCTTCATCTGGTATGCTCAGAATAACCTTCATCTGATAAGCTCAGAATAACCTTCAACTGGTACGCTCAGAATAACCTTCATCTGGTACGCTCAGAATAACCTTCATCTGATACGCTCAGAATAACCTTCATCTGGTACGCTCAGAAGAACCTTCATCTGGTACGCTCAGAATAACCTTCATCTGGTACGCTCAGAATAACCTTCATCTGGTACGCTCAGAATAACCTTCATGTGATATGCTCAGAATAACCTTTATCTGATACGCTCAGAATAACCTTCATCTGATATGCTCAGAATAACCTTCATCTGGTACACTCAGAATAACTTTCATCTGGTACGCTTAGAATAACCTTCATCTGTTACGCTCAGAATAACATTCATCTGATACGCTCAGAATAACCTTCATCTGGTACGCTCAGAATAACCTTCATCTGATACGCTCAGAATAACCTTCATCTGGCACGCTCAGAATAACCTTCATCTAGTACGCTCAGAATAACCTTCATCTGGTACGCTCAGAATAACCTTCATCTGGTACGCTCAGAATAACCTTCATCTGGTACGCTCAGAATAACCTTCATCTGGTACGCTCAGAATAAACTTCATCTGATACGTTCAGAATAACCTTCATCTGGTACGCTCAGAATAACCTTCATCGGGTACGCTCAGAATAACCTTCATCTGGTACGCTCAGAATAACCTTCATCTGATACGCTCAGAATAACCTTCATCTGGTACGCTCAGAATAACCTTCATCTGGTACGCTCAGAATAACCTTCATCTGGTACGCTCAGAATAATCTTCATCTGGTACGCTCAGAATAATCTTCATCTGGTACGCTCAGAATAACCTTCATCTGATACGCTCAGAATAACCTTCATCTGGTAGGCTCAGAATAACCTTCACCTGGTACGCTCAGAATAACCTTCATCTGGTACGCTCAGAATAACCTTCATCTGGTACGCTCAGAATAACCTTCATCTGGGACGCTCAGAATAACCTTCATCTGGTACGCTCAGAATAACCTTCATCTGGTACGCTCAGAATAACCTTCATCTGGTACGCTCAGAATAACCTTCATCTGGTACGATCATAATAACCTTCATCTGGTACGCTCAGAATAACCTTCATCTGGTACGCTCAGAATAACCTTGATCTGGAACGCTCAGAATAACCTTCATCTGGTACGCTCAGAATAACCTTCATCTGGTACGCTCAGAAGACATTTTCAAACCAGAAAAGTATTGCAGGTGTGCCATTATTTGATTTCTTAGTAATATTTTGTTATTATTATTAAGACCGAAATACAAAGTTAGATTGCTTTCTGAAAAAACAAAAACAAAACATAAATTAAAAATCCATGTCAAATAGTTTCCAACAAATTAGAGAACCGCTAATCATATGTTTTTCCATACAACACTTATAATCATAATATCCGCCACGATATAACTGAAATACTGTTGAAAGTGGCGCTAAACACCATAAAACCAAAAATATCATCATAATCAATACATTAATCAATACAACAAGTATAAACATTTTTACGTCCTAACATAAGGTTTATTTACCACATTTTAAAAGACATGCATAAATAGTCCCATTGGTCTGTAAAAGTCGGCCAGGAGATCAGTGTTGGGTCAGAGAGGAAATTATGTTTAATCTCTTCATCACATACTTAAAATATTTATAAACAAACGAGAGAGAAAATCGAAAGGGTAAATAATCATATTACAGAGTATTAATCTCATTGAAATGATCCAGTGTTATATGGATTGTTAACCTTGTGCAGATGATATATATTTTGTGATTTATTGTTTAAATTATCTGCAGATCTGTAAGATAGGCATAGTTACTTTAGAAATTGTGAAAACTGATGTATGAACGTTAATATTAACAAAACAAAAATAATAATACATGATTTGATAAATATGGGAGATTCCTTAAAGAATCTGTTATATTGAGTAATGCAGTAATTGCACACACCAGTTCTTGTTAGTATATGTGAGCTTTAATAAAAGTAACACGACAGGTGCCACTAGTGGAGCAGGTACTGGAAACTTTTTAATGGGATTCGTGTTGTTTAATCTTTATTTTTATGTGTAGTGCGATGTATAGATCATTGTTTGTTCTTTTGTCCTTTTTCTGTCGTTCATTGTATTGTCTGTCCGTCATTGTATTGTCTGTCCGTCTTCAACTTATGGTTTATGAATGCCCCTTTGGTATCTTCAAACTTAAGTTTTCTCATGTTTTGTGTCCTTCACTGGAATGAAACATGATCTATTCCAACAACCTACAAAATCATTATGGAAGTTCAAATCATGACCTTTGAGATAAAACAACAACATTATTCAAGCAATACATAAAATGTTTTAGTGTATGTTGAAACACATTACACGAAGCGTAAGTACGGGGGGTGGTGGGTGGAGATGAGATAAGAGTCTGAGCTTCCATATTAAAACACTTCATGGAAAAAATATATTTAATTCGAATTCAAATTCACATAAGTTGTATTAATATTTCTAGTTAACTATTGCTCACAATGTCAAGTTATACCTAATTCATGCTAGATGACCCATACATGACATTTATCCCCCTATTGTTAAAAATCAGTGACACATTTTCACGATTTCCGTTATGAAATTAAATATAAAAAGATTATTACAAGAAGGACTTATATACATAGGAAAACGTTCTAGTGTTATTGAATCTATTATATGATAATTTCCTTATCATCGCTGGTGAATTTTCTGTAAGTATGTGTAATTGTGTTAAAAAATATAACATTAGGGAACGACCATTTAACTTGAAGGGTGGGGGTTATGGAATTTGTTTAAAAAAATATTCTGATTCCCAATGTTGCTGAAAAAAATATTCTGATTTTGGTGGAGGAAAAAAAAAATAATCTGATTCAGAGTTTTTGTCATATAATCTTATGCTAAATTCTGAATTTTTTTTTCGCGCTTTGCGCGACAACAAATATAAATATTCTAACTCTCGTGTTGTCCGAAAAAAACATTTCTGAATGAAACAAAAAACCATAGCCCCCCCCCCCCTTCAAGTTAAATGGTCGGTCCCTCACAATGTATCAATTTGCTTTATTTGCTTCGAAAAACGTTTAAATTATTTGGCTTTCTAATCTTTATGCTATGAACGTACCTGATGAATGCTATTCCAGAATCACGTCGTACGCATTTAATTCGAGATCTACATTTTTAATTCGAGATCTACAATTTTAATTCGAGATCTATACATTTTTATTACTAATATATTAACAAAAGGATAGGGCACAAAGTTACACCAACTTACAATAAAGTCCTCTCCACCATACCATATAGTATAATTTAATAACAAGTATCATCGCAATAATATACAATTTAGGAATATCATCAATAATAATTAGGGATTTGCTAGGTTTTTAGTGGGGTTTGTCGTGTTACTCGATCTTTAGTTTTATGTGTATGTTTTGTAGATCGTTGTTTGTCCTTTTGTACTTTTTCTTTTGGCCATTGTGTTGTCTGTTTTTCTTCGATATACTGATTTTTATTTCTCCTTTTGGTATCTTCAAACTCTTCTTACAAATGAAGAAGGAATACAGGGTTTCAAGTTAGGGGGCGCAATTAAAAAAATGGCGCCGAGCGGAGGGAGGCGCGAAAATTTTTGGGGTAATTCGTATGAAAAATCACGATTTTACGCCAAAAAATTATATTTTTTCCCATTTTAGGGAGGCGCGCGAAATTTTTGGGGTATTTCGTGTGAAAAATCACGATTTTACGCCAAAAAAAACATATATTTTCCCATTTTAGGAGGGGGGGGGGGGCGTGCGCCGGGTGCGCTCTCCCTGGATCCACCCCTGGAATACAGAAACATATATTTGTGATTAGTGTTGTCGTTGTACTACTGTACGAGTTTTCACAAAATAGAAGGATTTCGATTTTTAATTTATCTTAAACTAGAATAGCTTAGTTATTAAAGTTTGTCATGCTTCACGATAAAGATTGCATTACAGACAATAATATATAGAGTCTTCAACAGCCTCCCCACAGATACAATCAAGGGAGTTCATGAAATTTTCATGAAAGATAGCAGAAGGATAGCATGCAGTCAGTTTCACTGTTGTAGTAAATTTATTAAATTACCATTAAGAGAATTACGAGTGAGACAGTATCTTTGTTATTGATATTTACTGTTCATAATTAATGTAATTATTATTAGAAATAGAGTTCTCTTCCTGGTGGGGAGTGGGGGGAGGGTATGTTACGTCACCGATTTCGTCTATCCTGTTTGAGTCGTTTGGTTTTATTGCTTCCAGAGATTTTCTAAAGATCGTTTGATTTCCCAATCTTTTGACTTACCTGATGAAAGTTGCTCCGGAAGCGCGTCATGCGCGCTGTGTTTTGGTGTCTGTGTTTTTCTCTATATGTTTCCTTTTAATGGATCCCACAATCGATATTATGATTATGGCCAGAACATATGATTATGGCCAGAACATATGATTATGGCCCAAACAAATGATTATGGCCAGAACATATGATTATGGCCAGAACATATGATTAATGGCCAGAACATATGATTATGGCCAGAACATATGATTAATGGCCAGAACATATGATTATGGCCAGAACATATGATTATGGCCAGAACATATGATTAATGGACAGAACATATGATTATGGCCAGAACATATGATTATGGCCAGAACATATGATTAATGGCCAGAACATATGATTATGGCCAGAACATATGATTAATGGCCAGAACATATGATTAATGGCCAGAACATATGATTAATGGCCAGAACAAATGATTAATGGCCAGAACATATGATAATTTCTGCTTGTTTCATAGATCCAACCATTTCATCTTACTTTTATGGCTGGAATTATCAGAAAATGTTATGGCTGTGGACAAGCATTTTCAGAAAGATATCGAAATGCTCCAAATGACCTAGTGCTGAAAAGATATGATCACAGAATATACCTAAGTCCTAGATCTAAAATACCGAAACATTCAGCTTCTTTGCAGAACACATATTTTCATTTAAATGTTGACTGTGCTAGGAAGAAAAAATCCACAGTTTGAATTCAGAAATATCTTAATTCATAATGAAATCAAGCAGAATTTATCACCCGAGCATAAGCTGTTATTAGACTCGCTTGGTATTCAACATTGAATTATGGTCTGTTTGATATGATTGATGTAGTGTGAAATGTTGAAAAGATTTAAAATATCTAGTAATCATCTACTTTTTTATAGATCAATTCCTAGTTTACAAAATACATCTACAGAAAAATCATAAACTACACTCCAACTTGGAGTCTTCAAGACTCCACTCCACGACTCCATTCCACCTTTTAGCACATGCCTTTTTTCAGTTATCATTGACTAAACTAACTCGAATAATTCAAGCCCTTTCCGTCTCCGATTCTCTCCGCCTTCTGTTAATGAAGGATCGATAGAGTGGAATATAACGACTGGATTATTCGGGTTATGACTAAACAGGAAATAATCATAGTAAAAACTTTAAAACAAATTCTGATCATTTCAATTCAGAACAAAGGATTTATCAATAGACAGACTTCAGACAGTTTTAGATACACTTAGCGTTAAAAGTACAAATACCTAGGGTCCGTCGTGCCGTGATCGTATGGTAGTTAGATTTACAACTACCTTAGTACATATGCAATCAGTGCCTATCACCACTGATGTCGTGAGTTTGTATCCCGCTCAAGGGGCGTGGTGTACAACATTATGATATAAAGTTTGTCAGCGACTTGCGGAAGGTCGGTGGTTTTCTCCGGGTACTCCGGTTTCCTCCACCGCCATGATATAGCTGAAATATGGTTTAAAGTGGCGTTAAACACCATAAATCAAACCATTTATCAATAGACAGACATTAGACAGTTTTATATACAGTTAGCGTTACAAATATCAGTGATCGTTGTTATATTTTTATTACGTGATTGTGAAAAACGTGATAAGTTTGTAATGGTAATACCTCTATGACGCATCAGGTGATAATAAACTGAAACGTGATAAGTTGCTAAAGTTAATACCCCAATGACGCATCAGGTGATAATAAACTGACACGTGATAAGTTGCTAGAGTTAATACCTCTATGACGCATCAGGGGATTAAAACTGAAAGTTCGAGAATATTCTCTTACATAATACATTTCCATTTGCAAAAATGTTTGCTTGATATTTTCACATTTTTTATATTTAGAAAGCCAAATTAGATAACAATTAACAAAAAAACGATAATTTTTGCTATTGGTATACGTTCTTACGATTCTCGTTTATATTTAGATTTTTCCAGGTCTTTCAGGTGTCTCAAATGTTTACCTATGGTCTATCTGAATTCGTAATTACTTTCGGTCGATTCGCAATCGTAACTACTCGGCCATTCTCGCTACCCTGAAATAACCTCGTACGTACATAGTAGAAATTCTTCTTAAATTGTTTGCCGTAAGATAAGTTAAGTTAAGCCGCACAAAAATATAGTCCACGAAAATCCAACATGGAAGACATACTAAGTAAAATCTAATCATTCAAAACTAATTAAAACTTTAATTGAAATATAGAAAATTGTTTAAAATATAACTTTATCAAACTTTCATGTAACTGACATGTGAAAAGTAGTGCGATTTATACGCCTAATGCATACGAGGTTATTTGCAGGGTAGCGAGAATGGCCAAGTAGTTACGATTGGGTCGATTCGTTGCTTGTTGTTTGTATTGCGAGAATCTATATTGAAAGTTCACGTATTCGTCAGTTCTAAATATAAAGTATGCCAGATTTGAAATACTTGTATCGTCCCTTGCATAAATTAATCAATTAAAAAAGTTGTTGATATTTGTGTTAATAAAGTTTACTATCAAGAGTCATATACACTTTTTTTATATATTAATTATATTTTTGTATAGTAGTGTGATCACCGTAGCCGTATGGTTAAACAACAATTTTCAAACTTAAAGCAGATCTTAATAAATCCAAGGTGTAGCTGGACTTCTAAAAACGTGGCAGCTCATAATTGGTGAGAGTCCGGGACCTCTTTAATCTACCTATGTGTCTACGTAAAAAAGGGGATCAAAGGGGGCAAATCGCACCAAACGATATGTCGAATTACGCAACAAGGAGGAGATAATTGACTTGTAAATAGTTTTAAAGAGTATGTAAGGGAACGACCATTTAACTTGAAGGGGGGGGGGTTATGTTTTTTTTCTAAGAAAATATTCTGATTCCCAATGTTACTGAAAAAAATATTCTGATTTTGGTGGAGAAAAAAAAAAAAAATCTGATTCAGAGTTTTTGTCATATAACCTAATGTTAAATTCTGGAAAAAAATTTCACGCTTAGCGCGACAATAAAAAAAAAAATTCTAACTGTGTTGTCCGAAGATATTTTCTGAACGAAACAAAAAACCATAATCCCCCCTCCCCCCCCCCCTCCTTCAAGTTAAATGGTCGGTCCCTAATATCAAAGGAAATGACATTTAGACATCTTATTACAGCTAAATTATATTGTAGTGTAGCTAGATTATCAAATTGAAAGATCTAAATATAAATTCTTGATACACAAAGTTTATCAGTGACTTGAGACAGGTCAGTGGTTTTCTCCAGGTACTCCGGTTTCCTCTACCAATAAAACTGATCGCCACGATATAACTGAAATATTGTTTTAAGTGGCGTTAAACACCATAACGTCAACCGCAAATATAAATTAGAAGTCTGTCACTGACATTGAATAGACGGAAGAAAACTAATCTTTAATATATCCGGCGATTGTTAATATTGAACAGAATACAATTATCTATTTAGACCTGTTTTCTATATAAACAATCGACAATTAACCTCTAGACTATGTCTGTATATACAGCATGTGGACAAAAGTGATTCCGTTTCCGCCATCTTCCCTATATATTACATATAAAACCATTTATTTCATAACATTCTCATGAAGTCATTCCTTATCGGATTTTCATGAAATTTTTAGCATTAAATGCAGAAATAAATATAGTTTCTTCTTCGTATAATTTGCAAATAATTTTATTTCTACTTTCTCTTAAGCATTGATTTAAAAACAAAGTTTAATTTTTTCACCAAATCTTACTATATAATCATATAAATTGTGACGTCAAGAATTTACATTTGTGCTTAAATCATAAATGGTTGCAAATAAAAGTTCGAAAACATTACATGAAGATATTAAGATAAACTCTAATTAATTCTGTTTTTAAAGGTGGAAATTTCATGAAAATCGGCTAAGGAATGACTTCATGAAAATGTTATGAAAATAAGTGGTTTCATATGAAATATATAGGGAAGATGGCGGAAACGGAATCACTTTTATCCACATGCTGTACACTTCGACGTATCCAATCGGGGCATATCACCACTGGAGTTGCGTTGACGATTTATGAGTTTGTGGATTACCCTGTTCATTTTTAGCTGTACTTTATGCAACTTTATATTGTAATACTTGTCTGTCACTTACGCCACGTCGTTCTCCCCCTCCAAATTAAAAAAAAACCGTCATAATCCATAAAATATAAGAGCATACTAGCAAGACAGTGTTGTTCACTTAGGCTATCGTTGACAAAATACAAAATAGTACCCTATACACTTTGAACGATTAATAACTTGAGTTCCATATGTCCCGTTCGGTAGATCGTGGGTTCGAGCCCCGATTGGGTCAAACCAAAGACAATAAAATTGGTATTTGTTACATCTCTGCTAACCACGCAACATTAAAGAGAAAGGGCAAAGACTGGTTGGCTCGGAATCAGGATAATGTGTCCGAATGGGGCGACATGTTTATCCACACACTGTTGTTTCAATGAGTTAGCACTATAAAAATCCAACTCAGCGTGTTGGTCTAGCACAAAACGGACCTCATCATCATTTCATTGAAAATTAACTTGTTCTCGCCGTGATTAGTTGAAATATTGCTGAGTTGGCGCTAAACAACAATTACTCACTCATTCACTCTATATGACCCCCCCCCCCCCTACCTCTCCCCCCACACACAAATAAAACTAGACAGGGAGCTTACATCTGATACAAGAACTAAACCGGTATATATTGGGACACCATTAATGATGCTACCATAGATATATACTTGGTACAGCATATTCTGGATAATAAGAGATGTTTCTCGGTTTGAGCAATATTGTTTGTTGTATCGTAATGGTAAAATGTTTCGTCGAAGGAAAACGAAGTACGTTGAGAAAACTGCAACCTGCCGCAAGTCATTGACAAACTTTATCACATAAATTTGTAAAGAGATTGAGCTATGATTAAAAGTGTAATGCCACTTTCAAAAATATTGTTATGTCGTGGTGGTCAATGTATTGCTAGAAGAAACTAAAGTACTTCGATAAAATTACGACCTGGCCCAAGTCACTGACAAGCGCCCTATCGCATAATGTTGCACTTGAGTGATCCTTGCCATGTGCAGAAATCTAACTTTAGTGCATTTCACCCTGTGTGCGAACATAGAACTTTGGTACATCTCGCTATGCTTAGGAATCCAACTTGATTGCTCCTAGCCATGTGCGGGTATCGAACTTGTGTGCGTCTCGCCATTTCGGGAATCAAACTTGAGTAAACCTCACTGTGTGCAGGAATCGAACTTGAGGGCATCTAGCCTTGTGCATTATTCAAATTTGAGTCCATCTGGCAATGTGTGGGAATCTAGCTCATTAGTTTAGTGGTAATAGGCACTGATTGCATAATTATACCTTGTATACCTTTATTTTATTGTTCGTAAAATTCGTTTCTTCGTGAATTTAGCTTAAATACTGGTCATTTGATCTTAAATAACAGTCACTGAATATTAATATCTATTATACTAAAATATATGTTACCTTGTATAACTTAAAATGCATTGCTAACTTTGAATTTCAAAAGTTATTACAAAACAGTATGTTATGAAGATCAACTTTTTTTACATTGTAACTTTTGTGCATTGAAACATTGTGTTTATAGAATCATGTATGTATAAATCTGTTCTTGGAAAAATAAACAAATTACAAAAAAAAACAGTCACTGAATCAATTATCATTTTATATTTTCAGCCTTTATCATGATGGTTATACGGATAGTGTATTTGTCTACAATACTCTCAACTCTTCTACCTGTTTTCTCAGTGACCTTAGAAGCAACATCGTGTGCTCCGAATACATATTGTAAATGTTTAAAAAAATTCAATGGAAGATATACTGCAACATGCAACGGCAGAAACCAGAAAAACAAATTGCACTTTATACCACAATTTCCTAAATTAACAGAAGACGTTATCTTCAATAATAACATTTTGTATAACTTGTCTCGCAAAACATTAGAAAACCTAACCCATCTTAAAATCAGGTACCTGAATCTTAATTCCAATGACATTCGATTTATCGACAACGACACATTTCTGGATTTAAGACATATGACTAAATTTGATATTTCTAGAAATGACAACATAAGTAGAAATGGTCTTGCGAAAAGTTTCTTTAGCTTGCCGAAATCAACCTTAACAATGTTAAGTTTGAACCATTTGTTGTGGCATCCATTTGAAAATATGTTTGATGGCCTAGCAGGCAGCAAAATCACCAAAATCGAATTAAGTCACAGTTATTTAACTCCATTTGATGGAATGTGGTTTCAAAATCTAAGCAGTCTTACATCATTAGATATTTCCTGGAACTCGATCCAAGATAACCTCAGCTTGAAAGGATTGTCGTCATTAAGATCGTTAAATTTAGAAGGAAACTGGATCAATGTTATACCCGATTTCTGCAAAGATGGATTACACAATCTGACAAGGTTGAGATTTTCTAATACCAAGTTATATACGTTAAATCATCTAAGAAATTACACCACATGTCTAACTCGACTGACAAATATAAACTTATGTGGAATTTCATTAAGAATTATACCTAACAATATATTCTCGAAGCTTCCGTCATTAAAGGGTCTAACAATGAGTAAAATGTCATCCCAGCTCGCCAGAATACATCCAAATGCATTCAACAGTTCCTCTTTGACAACTTTAACATTCTCGAGAGCTGATGGCTTTACGTTTACACAGGGTATGGCACAAAAGGGATTTTTCGAACCTAGTTCCTTATTCAAAAATTGTCCAAATCTTATCGAGTTAGATTTGTCGCATAATATCATCCAATTCAGTTCCAAACTGATCAGAGATATGTTTACCCCTTTGAAGAAACTGAAATCAATCTGGCTTGAATCAATGTATCTAGCGTACATGCCTACATACCTCTTTAATCGCTTTCCGTTGTTGAAATATATATCACTGAATCATAATATAATAACGCCTTGGACAGATGGATCTAAAATTTTCGGCGGTTTAACGAAGCTGCATGAACTGCATTTGAGTAGCAATAAGATAAGTATGATCAGTGAAACATCTTTGCCGCCCAACCTTTTAAAGAGTTTACGAGTGATAAATTTTAAGTATAATCGCTTCTCATGCACTTGCGATATCATGTGGTTCCGAAACTGGATTGCCAATACAAAAGTGAATGTTATTGATAAAAATAACTTTCAATGTGATAATTTGAGAACGAAGCTCAAAGATTACAATCCATCTGTAGTGGAATGTCATATTTTGTTAATCAGCTTGTCAGTGTCTTGTGGCGTTAGCTTAATTGTGATCATAACAGTAACTATTTACTTCTGCAGATGGCGCATTCGATTTCAACTTTACAACATACGATCAATGAAACGAAGCTATCAAACGCTCCATGACAAGGACGAATTTACATATGTAGCTTATGTTGTCTATTGCTATGAAGATCTTAAATGGGTGAAAAATAATCTTCTACGGAAAATCGAAATCGAGTATGGTTATAAATTGTGTATTCCTCACAGAGATTTTGAATTGGGAAAAGTTTTTGCCGATAACATTGTGGATCATATGAATTTGAGCAAAACGGTTATACCTGTGCTGTCAAACAATTTTGCGCGCAACGAATGGTGTTTATTTCAACTCGCTGTAGCTCGAAATAAAATAACGAAGGCAGGCAATTTGTCAATTTTCCCTATAATGCTGGATGAAATTGAATTTCAACACATGAATTCAGCCCTGTATTCATTGATTAAATTGTCAAGTTACGCAGCATGGGATGAGGATGAAAATGCCATGGATCTCTTTTGGGATAAAGTAAAAGATCACTTAAAGAAAGTGTATTGATTTTCACTTTATTGTGATTCAGTTTTACTTTAAAATGTAATTCAATGTAGTCATGTGTGCAATGTAATGAGCATTATTGTCAAAACTCAAGTAACACGTAGGACATGATCACCCAGTAAAGGTATGTGTGTGAATATTTTTCTACTGTTCACCTGAACAGTACAGTAATTTTCTGGACAGATCTCAGCTGCTGACGCAAAAGCTGCTAAAACAAGTCTACGCTGCTCCTCTGTTGAAGTCATCGGTACAACAATTCTACTGTTGTCATCACGATCTGGTTGACCGCTACGAAATATCCATATCTCAAATGATACTTTTTACGTAGATTTTTTCTTTCCTCTATCACTGTCAAGACTGACCGGATTCTTTTTAGTTTTTTGCGTTGTCCTATTGTGTGTCTTTATGTTCTTAGTTGTGTGTTATGATGTCCGTTACGATTTCCGAATAAAAACGATGTTTGATTCGTCTTTACCCCCAGTTGCTTGTAGGAGGGATCATGTCTTATTTACGTTATTTGTATTTATTTGTGCATAGTGGTGTCCAGCACATATTGTTTTGTGTTTTGTTTTTCTTCACCCCTGTGGTTTATTGAGCCATATCCATGATTCGGCACAACATGGTTTATTAGAAATATTTATTATTGAAATTCACAGTTCCTAAATCATATAATTATTATCAAAACTAAGGCCTCCTCCCTCACCCATAGGTAACCTTAGCATATTTTGGCTCTCCTGTTTAGACCCCTTTTTTTTGCTCCTTAAGACTTTTGAGTTGTTTGCCTATGAAATGATTTGGCTTTGAACATACCTGATGAAGGTTATTGCAGAAACGCGTCGTGTTCTCTAAATTTGATATCTACGTTTGTATGCAGTTGTGGTGATATTCAACTCATTGCTTATTACATATATAATGTATTATTATTTTGTCATTCTCATAAATAAAGTTATTATCAAAAATAGTATTTGCAAGGAACTTATTTCCTTAAACTTGCAGAGTATTTGTCATATAAAAAGGTTTGAAGATACCAAAGGGGTAATCAGAAGCAGTCTAAAATCGAATAGGAACAGACAACCCAATGGCCAAAATAAAAAGGACAAAACAGATCTCTCACTTTCCATGACAGATGCAGAATATGATCTTCCATTGATATTAAAATTACATAAGTGTCAGTACTAGTAACTTTATATCGCGGGAACTGATAAATGTTCTACCAAATCTCCTTCAACCTTTTATTCTTACAACTGTCAAACCTGGTCTCCAGAGGCATCATATGATGACTGATTTTTCAGATGTGGCATTCATCAGATGTGGATATTATAAAACAAAAAACACTTGTTGGAAAACTAAGTTCTAGACCTCAGGTCTTTTGTAACATCATTAAAACATTTGATTTATCCACCTTATATACCACAATTACACATGCGCAACTAAAATCTAGGAGTTGATTTAGCGTAGCTTCTCAAAGAGAAACGTAAGGAAGGTAACAGTATCTTGTTTTTAGAGAAAAGTCATATTTAATCAAAAGCCATTAAATAAATATCGACAGGACGAGATCTTTCAAATGTTAGACACGTTTGTCCAGTTTGGTAGACTAATGTTTCAACAGACAATTGGTATTCCAATGTGTACGAATTGTGCCTCACTACCCGTTGATTTGTTTCTGCACACTTATGAGACAACTTTCTGTCAATGGTGTCTCAAGAATAAAGATAGAAAATTAGCATAAACCTTTAATTTCAACTTCTTCTATATCTAGATGATGTTCTGTCACTGAACAAGTCTCGATTCCTTGATTAACTGCATCTATCCAAATGAACTTAAAGCGAAGGATGGATACTACCTCCCGATACTCATAAATCTACTTCCTACCTTGACTTTTACTTGACATTAACAATGGAGGAAGACTAAAAACAAAACTCTACGACAAATGTGATGATTCATTCTTCCAATAATCAACTTCTCATTCATCAGTAGCAATATTCCTGCGTCACTAGCGTGTGGAATTTACATTTTACAACTCATACGTTATTCTAAGGCTTGTGCCCAGTACAGTGATTTTCTGGACATATCTTAGCTGCTCATACAAAAGCTACTCACTGAAGGCTACGTTGCTCCTAGGTTGAGATAATTGCTGCAAAAGTTCTACAGTCGTCATCACGAACTGTTAAAAAGCTTTCAATTCTCAAATGGCAATGGACCTTTTCTCTTTTATGTAGATTTTTTCTTTTCTCTACCACCAACAATATTGTTATTGGACTTGACTAAATGAGTAGATGAGTGTCTTATGAGAAACATAAACTGCTCATCCTTCACGAGCTCCTGGATTCACTTTCAGATTGTTTTGGTGGGATCCATGTTGCTAATTTATTTTCTGATTCAACCCACTATTTCTTTAGAAATGCCTGTACCAAGTCAGGGTCATTACGGTTTTCACAGTTTTCCGGTTGTTGACTGATTTTATCTGTTTATATAATTATGAGTTTTGACTTTCCCTTTGTAAGATTGTTCGGAGTTCGGTAATTTTGTTATTACCCTTATTTAGTTGTTTGTGCTATGTTCTTTGTTTTGTTTGTATTTGTTCTGTGTTTTGTACCCAATTTGCATATTTCTCTGGATTTTCTATTCTTATTGACCCTTCGGTTTTCTATGACGTTTATTTTGAAATACAGCAAAATAATTCATTGATAACTGTAAGCCTTTGTCAACCATTCAGATAGCTATATGTGAAGTATCAGATATAATTTGAATAGTGAGTGAGTGCGTGATTGCTATATAACACCAAATGAGCAATTTGTTAGCTATATCATGGCGAGAACAAGTCATATTTCAATGAGATGATGATGATGTCCGCTTTGTACGAGATCAACACGCTTAGTTGGAATTTTATAATTCTAGTTCACTGTAACATAACGAGTAGATATGTCTTTTCGCTCGGACACATTATTCAGAGCCAGCCGGTATTTGCACTTATTCCTTAATGCCCCTTTATAAGGCTCGAACCCACGATTTATCGCACTTGAGGAGAACACGCTTATTATCACATCTCCGATGCGGTTAACTGAAGATCAAATTTCAAACAAAATATAAATTGTTAATGGTATTCTAAGATGATATTGATGGTGACGTAAATGCTGTCATATTTCACATTATAATTAGAGATTAAATGAAACTATGAGAACATATTCAAGCTTTCTAATCCCTGATGATTGTCTAAGAAAGATGTTTCCTTCCAAATTATACAATTAATTGTAAATGGTGTTCAAATTATTTACCCATTAAAAGAATACTATTTAATTAAACTTCTAGAAAATATTGAAACTTCCGCATGCAATTGTTAAAATTCTTCCAGCAAATTTAATAATGACGGGGAACGACAAAGGCATTATTCTACAAGCAAAACCCGGTATCCATCTTAATATAGTTTGCAAAACAATTCAAGGCTTAGGTTTAGATTTATGGTGTTTGACGCCACTTTCAACAATATGTCAATTATATCGTGGCGGTCAGTTTTATTGGTGGAGGAAACCGGAGTACCCTGAGAAAACCACCGATCTGTCGCAAGTCACTGACAAACTTTATCAAATAATGTTGTATCGAGTACACTTCGCCATGAATGGGGTTCGAACTCAAAACAATTCAAATATATTCCCATATTTATTGCATTATAATATATTTTACACCCAGAATAGCAATGCTTTAGTATCAAAATATAGCTCGTATAAATATTAAAAAACTCTATATAAGGTAAGTCTGGAACTTTAATTGTCACAGTCCTCCATGTTATATCCTTCGTCAAATAATTAACAAATCAAATTACTGCATTTATACAAAATAGAATTGATGAAGGAATGCTTTGTATATTTTCTGTACTGATGCTGATTCACTTCCAGTTGACGAACTATCTGAACCTTTTACGATAATACGATGTAGTATATTAATACATGAATTAAGAGAAGGGGTGTGGAACATAAAGGGTTCACATGGGAGAGCCTTCCAATTGAAACGCGACGAAAATAATAATTCTGAATAAATGTTTGTGCATCACATTTCATGCACTACAATACAATGAAGGCAATACAGGCATGATGCTTAGTATATATTAACAGAGATGACACACGGGAGTTGATGATATAAACAAAGATCACTTGTACGTAACAGACGTAACAAATACAATTGTCTCCATAGAAGGTGAACAATGGTGCTTGAGTGGTCATGGCGCTTTACATTGAATGAACACATTCCTGGGTACCAAAGGATTAAATGTACTTATATAAAATATTGTTGAAATCAACAATAGATGGACATTGGTATTCCGAATGAACCATCCATTCATATATACGAATAACAAAAACAAAACAAAAACAACACAAAACAAAAACAAAAACGGAAACAAATGTCTGATGTTTTCAGCAACACACCAAACAAGAATTGCCTAAGCTACGCTACAGCAACTTGCACTGTACATGTATAGTAAAAGAGCTAAAAGAGCATTAAAAGAGTTAAAACAATAGCAAATATCCCTATATCAGCCATGTCCGTAGCTAAGTCAAATGTGTAAATTTTAAGTAGAATGTTGAATGGCCATCATCTGGCTTAGGTTTATGGTGTCTAACACCACTTTCAACAATATTTCAGCTATATCGTGGCGGTCAGTTTTAATGGTTGGGGGAAACCGAAGTACACGGAGAAAACCACCGATTCAATCTGGCGCAATTCTCTGACAAACTGTATCACATGATGTTGTTTCGAGTACACCTTTCCATGAACAGGGTTTGAACTTAGATTTTTAGTGGTGATATGCACTGATTGCACAGATAGTTGTAAATCGAACTATTATACGATCACGACCATGATGGCCCCTGGGCAGCATCTGTCTTGGAGCAAAATATGAAGAGTGAAAGTAGAATATTGATTGGCTATCAAACAACGAATTACACAGTGTTTCATAATAGCAGACCCTCCTTTGCTACATCCATAATGATCGCCTGTTTCAGCATAAACATATTATTGAAGGAAGAACCTATGCAGTCTGTATTTTATGTCAATCATATATACGATCGTCCGTTACAACATAAAAAGCAGACGACTTTTCCCTTTATCATCTATTACAGAAGCATGAAAGACCTGACGATTACGCAATATCTTTTTTTTCCACCCAATTAAAATCTGTATTTGAAAACTTTACATTTGTTAGTGAGAGAAAGATAAAATACCAGTACCTTATCCTGGCCTCATTAATATCAGTAGCATATTATAGAAATAGTGTTAGTCGTTTTAGTATCAATAAATTCAATACGGATTTTGAGAGTTATTTCATGAGTGTTTCTAATTTTAGGCTTGTTTGTTTACTTCCTATATACTTTCGTTTTTGACCCACGTGTTACGATTACGCAATATCAAAATCACTGTAAAGCCTGTTGTTTGTATTTATGTCAACCATGCTTACAGCGACGTACGTTAATATTTCTCTCTAATACACTATCTAATACGTGTAACTATTTCGTGGCCTTGATCATATGATAGTTGAATTTATAACTATCTATGCAATCAGTGCCTATCACCACTAACATTGTGAGTTCGAATCCCTCCCAGGCGAGGTGTGCGCGATACAACATCATATGATAGTTGGATTTATAACTATATATGCAATCAGTGCCTATCATCACTAACGTTGTGAATTCGAATCCCTCCCAGGCGAGGTGTACGCGATACAACATCATGTGAGAAAGTTTGTCAGTGACATGGGGCAAGTCGGTGGTTTTCTACGGGTACTCGGGTTTCCTCCACCAATAAATGTGAGACAGCAAGATATAACTGAAATATTGTTGAAAGTGACGATAGACCGAAACCCTAACACTAAACCCTAACCGAATGCACTTTCTTAGCGTTTCTTATGCTTAGCCGGGACATATGTGTATTAATAAATATTAGAACGTTCAGATAAAACATTATCAGTCGGGAAATGTCAGATATAGCGCACTCCGTCATAAGACTGATAACGTATAGTATATGACATTACGGTGGAATGTAGAATGGAATGTTGACCGATCAACAACCGCCTTCGAACATCCAATAGAATAGAATTTTAATCGTAATGTTTTCTTTATATCATTCCTTTCCTTTTCAAATTCCATAATAATTCCATTTCTCAACAAAAACAGTCATTAATGGTGACTTCCAGTGTGTCTCAGTATTAATACGACAGGTGTCATATGTGGAGCAGGAACTCCTTACTCTTCCGGAGTCCACGCTCGGTTTTTAGTTGGATTTGTGTGGCACATTATGGTTTTCTGTGTACCAATCATTTCTACTAATGTTTTAAATTCAAATCAAACATGCACCAGGGCAAGTGATGAACTGGGCAGGCATGTATCTCAGAGCAACAAGGAAAAAATTATGATGGATCAGTATATTGACTTGGCTTTATTGTTAAAAAATTCAAATGTAATAGAGGCTAGCAATCAGCAAACAAATGCAATTGTGCAAGGGCAGCTAGTCATACAACAAAAGCAACAGCCAAAAATAACAAATATAGAACTGTGGAGAGATGCTTTTTTGATTTGTTTCAGTATTTATTGTTCAGCACATGTACAGAAAGTTCAGGGATTGTTGAAATATATGAATACAGTAAGGTTAGGGGCAAACCGTTGTGGTACAAATAATTTCGGTTGGAAGCAGTATAATGAGCAGATCAGGCTAAAAATGGCAGAAAATCCGAATGCAAATTGGGTTGATGTCGATGTAGAATTATGGCTTTTATATATACACCCACATAATGTCGATCAAAACTTCACAAGCAATATGATATACAAATGTTATGCTTTCAATTACAATGATGTTTGTAATGAGCACAATTGCACATACAGTCATTGTTGTACCAGGTGTCTTTAGTGCTCATCCGTTGATGTTCTGTGCTCGGCAAAGTAATAATAGGCTTGAGTTCAACCGGCCTAGGCCACAGTTTCAGCTAGGTAGGGCTCGTTCGCAATTAAGGTTACAGACACCACAAGGCAATGCTCACCAGTTTAAGTTCAGATATCCAGAGAAAGTCAAAAGAACAAGACCTCAAGGACAGGTTGTGGAACAAAGGCAGTACTCGAATTAAAATTAATGCATTTGAAAAATATTTGGCTGAATACAATAATAGGGGGTGGGGGTGCAGAGCTATTATTATCAGGATTTAAATGTGGCTTTAGACTTCAGTATACTGGCCCCCGTATATCTGTATGGTCAAACAAATCTTATATCTGTAGAAACACACAAGGCTGAAACACACATTAAATTAGACAAGGAAATAAAAATGGGTAGAGTTTTGGGCACTTTTTCTGAGAAACACCTACATAATTTTTGAATATCATTTCGGGCCTGAAATAAACTTTTTTTTATAATTCGCTTGCTCCCAGTACAGTGAAAACATATCAAAAAGGGTTGGAATTGTTTGATTATTTTAGGAAAGAATTTGGCTTGAAAAATATTTGGCCTGTTCCATTAGAAGAATTTATTTTTATATTTCTCATTTATTCAAAAGTGGACGGTCATATTCTACAGTCAGTTGTTGCCTTGCAGGGTTGAGTTTTCACAATAAGGTGAACAATTTACAGCGACTTATAGTTAGACAAATGGTTGAGGGTATAAAGCAGTCACGGTCTTGCTAGGACACAAGATTGCCAATTACAAGAGAACTTTTAAATAGCATATTATCAATGTTGCCTTGTATATGCAGTTCACAGTTTGAGTGTAGTTTGTCTAAATCGGTTTTCTCTCTTGCCTTTCATAGTATGTTTAGAGTAGGTGAATTGACTGTTGGTAGTAAATGTGTTAACAATCATAGAGTAACTGTCAATAATGTTAGTGTAAGCAATGGAATTTTGGAAATATATCTGGCAACCTCAAAAACTGATTAGTTTGGAAGTGGAACAATATTGCAAATTTGTCCACAAAAGAATCAAAAGGTTCCCCTGTTTTTGCAATTCTTGAATACATGAAGGTTCGTCCGCTAGTTGAAGGTCCCTTATTTTGCTATTTTGATGTGCATACTGACCATGACCTAATGACTACACGTCAGACAGCCTTGCGCATCCTAACCATGGCCTAATGACTACACGTCAGACAGCATTGTGCATACTGACCGTGCCCTAATGACTACACGTCACACAGCATTGTGCATACCGACCATGACCTAATAACTACACGTCAGACAGCCTTGTGCATACTGACCATGACCTAATGACTACACGTCAGATAGCCTTGTGCATACTGACCATGACCTAATGACTACACGTCAGACAACCTTGTGCATACTGACCATGACCTAATGACTACACGTCAGACAGCCTTGTGCATAATGACCATGATCTAATGACTACACGTCAGACAGCCTTGTGCAGTCTGATTAAAATCATACCCCAGACTAAATTTTCATATCGTCGGGGTCTGACAGGTATGGCTTACAGGTCATCTTCTCGTGACCTTATTAATTTGCATATTGAAACAAGGTATTGATCAATGAGATTCGACATAGCAAAAGCCTTCTCGGTTGTTCGTTCAAAATGGCGACGATTGACACAGCCATTGCTCTAGCTCTCCAACAATTCAAAGTTGATCGTTTGAAAGCAGAACAAAAAGTAATTTTACAAGCTCTTCTGTCAGGCGAGGACTGTGTAGCTGTGCTACCGACAGGATATGGGAAATCATTGCCGTATATTCCAGTCTTGAAGGAATTGAAACGGGAAGGTGACAACGTGACCTGTGACGAGAACTCGAAAAAGCCTATTGTTTTGGCTTGCTGTCCACTTATAGTCTTAATGGAAGACCAAGTTAGACGTCTACGGGCAATTCCTTCAGTAAATGCTGAGTTTATAGGTTTGTAATCACTTATACTACAAATATAAGGGGACCATGTCTGTCCATTGCATTTGCATTTGATCTAATTTTTATGGAAAATGAGGGTGGGGCTACATGAATCCGGGTCGTTTCGCCCCGATTACCTGTTCGCCCCGGAAAGTGAATCGATTCGTCCCACTTAATCGCTATTATATTATAATAGATGAAGTCTTTTTCGACAATTGTTTCGTAATTATTTATTTATTAGTTGTATGTAACAAAAATAATAATTCATTCATTTTGGTCTACTTTAATTATTTATTTATTAACTGTATACAAAAAAAAATAATAATTCATTCATTTTGGTCTCAAGGGAAACTTTCTTTCAAAATTAACAAAAAAAACACACAAGAACAGTAAAAAGGTTGGGTCTTTTGTACCAACACAAAAATGCATGAAATGACTAAGATGCTGTACAAGTTCGCAAATAACCTCTTTTTTAATGAATTACGCATCAAATGCTAAAATAGTATAAATTTAATCAGATGTCAAATAAAGAGTGAAGCAATACATAATAATAAACACGTCAAGAAAGCATGTTAATTATGAGGAAGACAAAAATAAAGTACCCATGAACAAGCCTTACAACATCCAAAATATGAATATTTGCAATGGTATTTTCCATATTTCATTTGTTAGAGCACAATTAATAAATGAGGGCAAACGGGAATAGGGGCGACACGACCCGGGGCGAACGGGAATAGGGGCGAAACGACTCGGGGAGCGAACGGGATTCGGGGCGAAACGACCCGGTACCTTTTTTTAAGGATGCATGTGCAAAATTATAGTTTAGCGAAAATAATCGATACTGTTACTGTGTTACATTAGTTTATTCAACTTACCCCAACATTTAAGCCTTAATTAAGGTTCATTAACATTTAAGGTACCTGGTCAAATCGCACCCGTTGGTACAAAAAAAAAACACCCTTTTTACTGTTCTTGTGTGGTTTTTTGTAAAATTTGCAAGAAAAGTTTCGCTTGAGATCTTTGACAAATGTAGACCAAAATGAATGAATTATTTTTTTTTTTTGCATACAACTAGTAAATATCGTGACGGTATGTGTTTTCGTGTGTCATCTGTTTTCGTTTTATCCATTTTATTTTGATTTCCACAGCGCACGCATTATTTTTGACGTGTCTTCCGGTTTCTATTTATGGAACATAAACAAGACTACAGCTGACATCTGTAAGAGATGTTAAAGTTTGCTTTTAAAGACGTAAGTACCAAAAACAGTGAACCTACCTACTATACCATACTTTTTGTAATGCTAAAAATTTACTTAATTTATAAAGTAGCTGGAAAAATATCCAGAAGGGCTATATAAAATTTAACTATGTCATCTGCCTCTCAGGCACCGGCTCTTCCTGTCATGTAACTGTCATGGGGTCACTGATCGTACTTGTAAACAAAAGAGCTGACTGAAATGTGCCTGTTTCTTATATAAAATACATGTCACTTTGCAGTGCATTGTGGTTTCAGCACTAAAAAAAAACATCTAAAGTACCGGGTAAACACAATTTTGAAAGTGGTCATTTTCAAACATTCTGTTATTTTATTTAGATGTAGTATGATTTGGTAGATGGCCAGAACCATGAAATTTTAAAACCAGCCATTTCCGGATTATATATTCGTTTCCATCCCGTATATCGGCCTTGTTTTTACTTCACACGAAAACAAATGACGCCATTTTACTGACAACAAAAGTTGCCAGATGATCGAGAGTATATTAAAATACAAGAATGGCTTTAAAAACAATCGTATGTACAAAGAAATATTTAACTAGCCATTCTTTGAAAATTCCAATCGTCATATGAATGAAGGGTTAACACTGTTAATCGCTATATCTGAAAATCGATAATAGCACGAAAACCGATAACACGATGCTACATAATTACCCAAAAAATTGTCGAAAAAGACTTCATCTATTATAATATAATAGCGATTAAGTAAGGCGAATCGACTCACTTTTCGGGGCGAAACGACCCGGGGCGAACAGGTAATCGGGGCGAAACGACCCGGATTCTTAAAAAACAACACCGACGACGTGCGGTTTAGCTTTTCACTCTCAAGGACATTCGTCGAGGGCGAGACAAACGTCAAAATGTAATTATCATATTATGTATTGATTACTGTTTGCTTGTCTTACCATGTAGCCACATTTTGGATATTCTGCAGAAAACACAAGAATTATCCAGATGAAAACATAAAAGAAAGTTTGAGCTTCAATGGTAAACATTTTGGCAGGTGATTTTAACTTGTGACAGTTGTAATTCATACGAGGTTTGCCGATTTATTTGTTTACTACAAGAAGAATGGTTCCGAAGGGATAATGCACTTCCGGTGTCGTAAAATTTTTAGCTACCCATGAAAATTAGCTACCTCCAACTTCCTGTAGCTAATGTTCATACGGCGGAGCATAAAAAATAGCTACCTATGAAAATTAGCTACTTGTAGCATACATTTATAGGATTTGTCTCCCTTATTATGTTTACCAAAATACAAATTGTGTATTTCCAATGGAGGGACAAAATGAAAAACTGCATGCACATATACAGGAAAAGAGTTCTACTGATTGACAAAGAGAGAAAAATAGATCTACACAATATAAAATAAAATAAACAATAGATATTAGTGGTGTTCATAGTTGAAAAACAAAATGCTACCTGTATGGCTGTATAGCATGTGATTAAGTTACAAACTATCTTTTTTCAATTTACCATCGCGATGCATCATTTTTTTCAGCTATTAAAAAATAGATTGGTGGACTATTTATGGTAGAATTTAATATTTATGTGATGTTCAAACTATGCAAATTATTCTTTAACTTAATAAGATCATATATGATAATTATTAATCACACTTTTATTATTGCTAACCGTGTTACCTTCTTGAAATAAAGAAATTAACTCATTTACTTACTTATTGACACTATCTTCTGAATTCAAGAAATAAATAAAATTATGTTCCATATATATTTAATAATGAAAGTTGGGAACTTTATTTATTACAATATTAAAGAACTGGTAGCTACTAGATTAATTTCAATTCGAAACTGAAACTATTTGCACACTCTTGATGACAATTTCTTATTTGGATTTTGTAAAAATAGAACCCTAAATCATAAATTTCCAACAGAATGTTGAAGATGGCAAAATATGTGTACAGATCATGGTTTGACCCGATCGGGACTCGAACCCACGATCTACCGCACTAGAGGCGAGCACGCTAACGATTACACTACCGATGAGAGTCTTTGGTAAGCTTTTCTGGTCTGTTTCTCAACGAATACATATATTGTCTACATAAATGACAATAGATAACGTAACAATACAAAATACATTGTGCAACGCACGGTCAACTTTTCGCGTTTTCACAATCCTTCGACAGAAGACACATAACAAGCGACTTTTTGAGTACATGTATATAAGCAAATTCCTATTTCAAACCAAAGATTATCAACTGGTATTTGTTGCATGCTTATAATGCAAAGCACACAGAATTAAGGAGAAAAGGCAAAGACTGGTTGCCTCGGAATCAGGATAATGTGTCAGAGTGGAGCGACATGTATATCCGCGGACTGTTGTTTCCGTTAGCTAACACTATAAAAAGAAACTAAGCGTGCTGGTCTAGAAAAAAGCGGACATCATCATCATCTCATTAACTTGGTCTCGCCATGATATAGCTATAAAATGGCTGAGTTGGCGTTAAACAACAATCGCTCAGTCACTAAAGCTGTTATGTACAGTTTTTATATTTCCCCGATAATGTACGTATATTGTGTTTATTCTGCAATGTCTGATAGTTAAAAAAACAACTGGCAAATTGTCTAAAAAGAGCAGAAACAGACATCGTTCTAAACGTTTTAGACGTCCGCGCTGCGCTTATATTGTAAGTTTCTCGGCGTCGCTCGACATGAATTAGGTACCAGAAAAACTATATCTTGGTCAAAATCTTAAGCAATATGTGATGAAAGAAGCTGTTATATATAAAATCCTTAGGTACAGACAAAACAGATGTCACACCAATGAGGAGCGATGGACAGAGCACAGCTGATACAAAGCAAAAATCCAACATCCCCAACAGTGTCAGTCCGTATTCACCGTAGAATCACAAGACAACATCCCCGACTGCACCAAAACCCACATCATAAAAACAGCACTCTCAATATCTCTACCAGGTGTAAAAGAAACTCCTACATAACATCAATACCCATATATTTTGTGCTCCCAAAACTATTAAATTATTTGGCTTTCCAATCTTTTGATTTTGAGCTACCTGATGAAGGTTATTCCATAAACGTTCATGTGCACTAAATTTGATATCTATGTTTTTATTACCTCTTTTTAGCAATGTATCTATCTGAATGTTTTGTTTGAAAACAAGATACACTCATTGTTTAATATGATAAATACAAAATGTATGTAAAATTTCCAGATAAATTAGTTACCTGTATCTCTTATGAAAATTATGTGTACAGAACTAAGTCAGATTGATAAAAGGCCCATTCATGTTGGGTTTTTTTCTTTCTTTTTGATAGTTTTGATTGGTTTGTTTTGTTTTGTTTTGTATTTGTTTGTTTTTGATAACAGATTAATATCTAATTGTATTTCTGTTTTTTTTTCTGTTTTGAGGATATAACTTCAGAAGGGATTACAAATTTATACATCTTGGAATAACAGTAGTACTTTAGGGTGCCTGCATCCTAATTTATTATGTACATGTCTATTCTTTATTAATAAATGTTTAGAGGTTTGCGTTTGTATTGAATCGGGGCCTTGATGGGAGAGAGATTTAACGAGCTGCCTACACCTCATTTATCTTTCACTGCACTATTCATCACTTGGATGATGTACTCGGCCTTTAGAAAGTAGATTGCCAGACGTTGGTACAACATATGAAAATGTCTGTAATGTCATTGAATATAGCTCAAATAAATATTTTGCATCATGCTGGTATGTTTTGTAAGTACAGATACTTGTCAATTTAATAATTAAATAACAGCCATATATGCATGATAATATCTCGCACACAAAGTATCTTAACACAAGTTATTTCTTAAAGATTTTATTGAAAAACTCAGACAGGCATGGTGGAACATTAGCATACATATAATACATTACAATATATAGACTAGAGGCTCAGTAGGTTGAGAATATTTTTAGAAATCAACCAATTTTAGATTCTAATTGATTCTGATTCCTAAAAGGTTTAAAGAGCTCGACAATTCAATTTAGATATCTTTATTTTAATTAGAGATCTCTTTAATGTACTATGAGTGATCACAGTTTTATGTCCACATCTCCCTAACTTAGAAAGATCCTTCATTCAATTCTAATAATTTCAATTAAATGTCCCTTCCATTTTACTTACGTTCCTTTGGTCCATAAAAAGAAATAAAAAAAAACCAGAAGTATTACCATTAGTATCCTACTATGAACTAGAGCAGGACTGTCAAATTTTAGAATTTCAGAATTATAATGTTGTCCAATTTCTGAGATGTTTGACTTGTTCTGTTACAGTAATTCGTGTCCCTATTATCAGAATAAACGTACAAATAAAATCAGGTTTTGAAAATTAAAAAAGTCATAGATATTGTCAGAGAAATGGAATGAAGGAACGAGAGGTAGCTAATTTTCATGGGCAAGCTTCTGATGCTTATGCTTATGTTTGAATGGTGACAGGTAGTTTATTTTCATGGATAACACTTTGACGTCTGTGTCAGACATTGAACAGATGTAAGGTAGCTTATTTTCATGGAAAACGTCATGACTCCTATCCCATGCAATGAGGAATTATGCTGACTACGAGTCAACTAGTCTTTACCTTTATTCTTTTACGCCATGTGCCAATATAAATTTTATAGTCTTTGGTTTGATCAGATCGTTGATCGAAACCACGATCTACCGCACATGATGCGAGTACTCTTAACTATTTCACCACAGGAGCGTTATTGCTTGTTATAACTAAGCGTCTTATTTGTTTGGAATAGATATACACATTTTTGGTGATTGATATATAGAAACTTGTTCATGTCATATAGATATTTTTGTTTTTAAATATTATTAGACTTGAATTTATTTATATTTTATATTGAAATAACTTATTTTCATCCAGATTTTGCTCCATGTAAACAAGGATGTGTATATATATATATATATATATATATATATATATATATATATATATAGATCCTTGATGTAAATGAATGAATAATGAATAGGAGTTTGCTATCCATTTCTGGGATAAATCTATCTAATTAAATAGATTTCCTCGCCTACATCCACCCCCCTTTTTTCGTTCAAAAATACTAATTACCAAGAATCTATCAAAACATGGTAAAAGGGGAATAACTGGAATAGTATTTTTAATGTATTATTAAGGTAGCTAATTTTCATGGCTATCATTTGGAACACCTTTGTAGTTTACGAAAATCTAGTTCCGAACGTCAAAAAGTAGCTAATAATCATGGTAGCTAATAATTATAGGACACCGGTATACAACAAAAAAAAATGGCGCGAAATTTGAAATCTCGTTTGTCCCCTTTTTCTATGTACAGACACAGGCGCTCGTGGCACGGACCACCCCCCTTTTTCTAACTTTCTGCTTACAAATTTATTTTCAATAAAATTTCTTTATTTCTTTATTATTTCATCTCTTTTTCCTGTGTGTACAGATTAAAAAAAAATTCTTAATTATTTTAGTTCATTTTCCTGTATCTATAATGTTCTCCAGCTTACATGTCCCACCCCTCACCTCTTATTTTCAATACATGAGATCGCATCGGAGGGGACGTGGCAATCGATCCCATTTTGAAAAGTTGGGAATAAAATCTATGTTTCACCCCCACTTTTTAAGGATAAGGAGAACTTTTAGAATAGGAAAAAATGTCCTGCCTTTTAACAAAGAGGTATAGGGAATGCTTTGACTTTTTTTTTTGCTTGACAATTTTGAAAACTTAGTTGCCTCCTATTTGTCGTACCATACCTAAAACTTGATCCCACCCCCACTGTCCGGTCCTCTCCTACAACGTTTCCCACTGTCCGGTTCACTCATATTCCGCTGCATCAATAGTGAAAGACGTGCCAATAAACCCGAATGTCGCGGGTATCTTGCACCAAGCATTTGTAAATGATCTCCTGCTGACCCACTAATAGCCTATACAACCGACAATTATTTATCTACTGAATTGAATTGACTTGACCAAAAAAACATGTCAAAGCATATCTAACATATGGCAAATACATGTAGAAGTGAGTGAGTGATCGCTGTTTTACGCCAACTCAGCAATTTTTCAGCAATATCATGACGAGAACAAGTTTATTTTCAATGAGATGATGATGATATCCGCTTTGTACTAGACTACTGACACGCTTAGTTGGATTTTTATAGTCCTAGCTCGCTGAAACAACAATCCACGGAGAGACATATCACCCCACTCGTGTCCATTATCATGATTCCGAGTCAATCAGTCTTGTCTCTTTCTCCTTATGCTGCGTGCTTAAACAACAAATACTAAATTTATAGTTCTTGGTTTGACCCGATCGGGGCTTGAACACACGATCTACAGCACTAGAGACGAGCACGATAACCATTACACCACCGATGCGGCTTGGATTAACCACCTATTAAGTTAATATCTATATGTCCATCGAGAGCCTGACAGAGGATCGTATGTACAACTAAAAAAGGAACATCTCGTACCCGCTTGCCTTATGTCTAAGATTTTTCAATTAGATTTTGGAACTGTTTTTTTTTTCATTTGACTATTCCAAAGGTATTTCCCAGGCCTTTAACTGACATTTATAAGTGCCTGGGTGGGTTTCTGCACCTCAAGCCAACAGCAGGGTGTAAAATTTCAACTTTCAAATTTCAAATTTCTCATGGTCCTAAATTCAGAGAATCTCAACACATCAATTGGAAACATAATTTCAAGATAATTATGGATGCTGTTGAAGATTATGCCAGAAGGTGGATAAAGAGAGAAGTAGACCAAGATCCTGAGTTAGAGTCCTTGTCAGACTGGGTTAGAACAATTAGGTCTCTAGTACAAGGTCGGATTCACAAACTCAAAAATTGTGTTAATAGTCGACCTAAGTCTGTATTTAAAGACCAAGAAGCTGTTAAGCGTCTTTCCTCTCTTCATGACAAATATGTTATCGTTCCTGCGGACAAGGCTTCCAACAATATCGTGTTTGTATGTAAATCATATTACTTCGAATGCCTAATCAAGGAATTAGGCATAAATAGCTACACCTCTAGTAATACCACATACAAACCAACTTCGTTCGACAAAGATGAAATCCTAGCTAACCACAGATCATTCATGACCTCTTTGAACATTCCCTCTGGTAAAGAGTCTGAGGATTTACCCTATTTATATTGGATACCTAAACTCCATAAGACACCATACAAAGAAAGGTACATAGCGGGGTCATCAACTTGTTCGACGAAAGAATTGTCTATTCACCTGACAAAGAGTCTGTCTGCAGTAAAAGAGGGACAACAGAAATATTGTGAAACTGTTTACTCGCGTAGTGGCATAAATCACATGTGGATTTTGAAAAACTCTAAAGATCTTTTCGTTAACCTGAAATCAAGATCTTTCTCTCAGGTATCCTCCATCAAAACTTTTGATTTTTCAACTCTATTTACCACCCTACCGCATGACAAATTAAAAACCTGCTTAAAAGAAACAATTCATAAAGCTTTCAGTCATAGAAACTATGGCTCAAAATTTGTTGTGTTAGGCTACAATTCCACATATTTTTCAAGCAAAATTCAAAAAGGTAAAACATGCTACTCCGAGGAACAAGTGATCAGTATGCTGGAGTTCCTCATCGATAACATATTTGTCTCCTTTGGAGGGACACTGTTTCAGCAGGTCGTCGGCATACCAATGGGTACGAATTGTGCCCTTCTTCTAGCCGATTTATTTTTATACTCATATGAGTCGGAGTTTCTTCAAAAGCTTGTAAAAGATAAGAAGATTCATGAGGCTAGAGCCTTTAATTTCACATATAGGTATATTGATGACGTTTTATCTATCAATAATTCTAGATTTGCAGAATTTCTTCCATTGATATATCCTCCAGAGCTGGAAGTTTAAGAGACCACAGATACAGCTTCGTCCGCATCATTTTTGGACCTATGCCTCGAATTTGACGACAGTGGTCAACTCAGTACTAAAATTTATGATAAACGGGACGACTTCAATTTTAAAATCATAAATTTTCCAAACATGTGAAGCAATATACCAGCTTCTCCTGCATATGGTGTTTACATCTCGCAATTGATTCGCTATGCAAGGACCAGTAGCAATTATTCTGATTTCCTGAAACGTCATCTTCATCTGAGAAACAGGCTACTGGACCAGGGCTATAAAAAGATTCGCCCTATTCGATCTCTTAAAAAGGTTTATATTCCGATACCAAGATCTTGTCGAAACATATTCCGTCTCTGCAGAAACGATTATAAGCGATGCATTTTCATATAGTGAAAATGTATAAAGATAAAGAAGTCAAGAAAAAATGTCAAGGATATTTTTTTAATCAATGTGTGACGTAAAAATATTTTTGACATTTACGTCACCGAATATGGTACTGTTTTGACAACTATTTTACCTATTTTGTTCCTGTATTTAAATACTGTTATAGTGACAGCCGGAACCTTTGAACCGTAATGAGAGCGGGAGGTTTGGCGCTTTAAAATCTGATTCAACCCACCATTTCTTTAGAAATGCCTGTACCAAGTCAGGGCCATTACGGTTTTCACAGTTTTCCGGTTGTTGACTGATTTTGTCTGTTTGTATAATTATGAGTTTTGACTTTCCCTTTGTAAGATTGTTCGGAGTTCGGTAATTTTGTTATTACCCCTATTCGATATTGGGGGTGGGCTCTATGAATATTTCCTGTAAAATTTCCAACGGCAAAGTTCGTGTTCACTTTGGGTTTAATGCAAATGTATTACCCGGGTCGTTAACTGGCTCGATATTTAAAGTCTTGCATTGAAATGCCATGCTCTTGGACATCCTCTGCTCTAAAAATAGCAACGTCATTCCCGAATAAAATAAAATAATACTATCTATTAAATAAATGTGACACGCACATGCAGGGTTTAAATTTTGTTTATTTCTATAAAACTAATTGTTATATTTTTTTAATGTTCTATATTTACATTTTTTTTTTATATTTATGAGATGTCTTCATGTGAACCTGAATATTAGGAATTTATTTTGTTGGACAAAACGCTGTCAAATCCAAATTATTTACCGGTTTACATGAAAGTAAATTATTTGTTTAATCTTTCAAATTCTTTGCTTATTTGAAGTTGTCCGACTGTTTTGTAAGCCCGCCATCCAAAAAATATGTGTGTCTTTGTTATTTAGCCCATGCAGTAAAGAAAAGAAAATTTTATGTTCGGGTGAACATGTGAAATAGAACATAAGATGCATATATATTGTCCGGGTCTTTTACTCATCTGAGTGGCTGCGTGGGATTCTGCACCTCAGTAGTGTGTTAAATGTCAACTTTGGGGGAGGGGCTCCAGAAATATTTACTGTATACGTCAAGATGTCGATTCAATGTGTTGACTATGCACTTACAGTAATATATTTGTTATTGGTCGCTAGAATTCTTTAAAAGTACATTTTACTTTAATTATTATTTTTTTGGTTTTGAGACATATCGCCTTATTGGTCGCTAACTTAGTGGTCGCTAGAAATTGGTCGCTAGCTTGAGTCTGGTAGGCTGGAGCTGGAATTGGGACAAAAAACTGAGCATGGATACAATTCGCTATAATTTACAATATGTACTTGATATGTACTTAACTGTATGATATAATAGTTCCACAATCCTTCAGGTATGGTATATCAGTTAGCTAGGCAGTTTTATTTAAGCCTAATGTGCCCTTTTAGGGTTTAAATATAACATGTGTTACTTTTTTTTGCGTAGAAATTTGCGCCACCATTACATGGGTTATTTCCCCTATCTTTTTTATTCATGACGTCGTATATGTAGTGGTGTATTATGGGAACAAAACAATATGTTTTCTTCGCTTTGGAAATAAATAAATTATCACGAAACCTTTTCTTTCAGTCGTTCACGCAGGATCGAAAGCCTACAAATACATGTTTTTTTTTACAGATATATCTTTATACACCAATGCAATATATCGCATCATGGAAAAATGTTAAAAAATTCTATCGGTATTCGGGATAGTTGAATGACAATTGGGTCGATTTAACGTTAAGAGTCGATATAATTTGACTGGAGCGACGATACGATATGTAGTTATAAGCTCTTCTGAGAGGTGAATGTCTAATGATCATTTTGGCATGCCATTTGTAACTAGTTTTTGCAGTATTATATGGAAAATTGTCGTAAAAATCTTTGAAGAATCACATAATTATTTTTACCGAGATGGCGTAATGGATTTTGCACTCTTTTTATGGGATCTTCTTTCACATTCGCCTTCGGCCTATATAAGCAAGAATTTTTTACATTTGAAGTGTAACTGCCAAAGAGAGAAGCTGAGACTGGTAAGTAAAATTGTTGATATAATGATAGTAAATATAAGTAATTTATTTAGAAAAATGTTTTACTTGTTTATCTTGCATATCTTTATACAGTATTGATTCCATATAAAAATATGTGATGCAGATATATGTATTGCTATTGTCAATAATATTCTTTTACTTACTATTCCAGATGAAAAAAAGCAACATGAGAAAGAAAAGAACATTAGAAGATCGGGAAATAAAGAAAATTGTTTCCAGAGAAAAACTATTAAAAAATTCTAAGCGCAAATTAAAACAAGCGAAAAGAGTAAAACATGTAATACATAGAACTGTGCTAATCCAAAATACTATAACATACTTAAAACACACAGAAGTTGAACATGAAGTATTAAACCATTCTCCTGATAAAAAAAAAGTGCGATAAATATGACATAGCAAATTCCTATCATCCGTTCGATACAACACCACCAAAAGACATGTTCGCAGATTTAGACTTTTCTCAACCGGAACAAATTGTCTTATCTCTGGACTCTACCATGACATTACAAGCACCAGACAATGTGGAGGACATGTTCGAATATTTAGACATTACTCAACCAGAGCACATGTTTTCCTCTCTTGCATCAAGCCTATGTATGAGATACCATTCTGTGGTTAATGGAAATGTAGATATATAATTTAGTGCGCATGGCGCGTTTCTGGAATAACCTTCATCAGGTACGCTCAGAATAACCTTCATCTGGTACGCTCAGAATAACCTTCACCTGGTACGCTCAGAATAACCTTCATCTGGTACGCTCAGAATAACCTTCATCTGGTACGCTCAGAATAACCTTCATCTGGAACGCTCAGAATAACCTTCATCTGGTACGCTCAGAATAACCTTCATCTGGTACACTCAGAATAACCTTCATCTGGTAGGCTCAGAATAACCTTCATCTGGTACGCTCAGAATAACCTTCATCTGGTACGCTCAGAATAACCTTCATCTGGTACGCTCAGAATAACCTTCATCTGATGCGCTCAGAATAACCTTCATCTGGTACGCTCAGAATAACCTTCATCTGATACGCTCAGAATAACCTTCATCTTGTACGCTCAGAATAACCTTCATCTGGTACGCTCAGAATAACCTTCATCTGATACGCTCAGAATAACCTTCATCTGGTATGCTCAGAATAATCTTCATCTGGTACGCTCAGAATAACCTTCATCTGGTACGCTCAGAATAACCTTCATCTGATATGCTAAGAATAACCTTCATCTGATACACTCAGAATAACCTTCATCTGGTACGCTCAGAATAACCTTCATCTGGTACGCTCAGAATAACCTTCATCTGATACGCTCAGAATAACCTTCATCTGGTACGCTCAGAATAACCTTCATCTGGTACGCTCAGAATAACCTTCATCTGATACGCTCAGAACAACCTTCATCTGGTACGGTCAGAATAACCTTCATCTGGTACGCTCAGAATAATCTTCATCTGCTACGCTCAGAATAACCTTCATCTGATACGCTCAGAATATACTTCCTCTGGTACGCTCAGAATAACCTTCATCTGATACGCTCAGAATAACCTTCATCTGGTACGCTCAGAATAACCTTCATCTGATACGCTCAGATTAACCTTCATCTGGTACGCTCAGAATAACCTTCATCTGATACGCTCAGAATAACCTTCATCTGGTACGCTCAGAATAACCTTCATCTGGTACGCTCAAAATAACCTTCACCTGATACGCTCAGAATAACCTTCATCTAGTACGCTCAGAATAACCTTCATCTGGTACGCTCAGAGTAACCTTCATCTGGTACGCTCAGAATAACCTTCATCTGATATGCTTAGAATAACCTTCATCTGATACGCTCAGAATAATCTTCATCTGGTACGCTCAGAATAACCTTCATCTGGTACGCTCAGAATAACCTTCATCTGATACGCTCAGAATAACCTTCATCTGGTACGCTCAGAATAACCTTCATCTGGTACGCTCAGAATAACCTTCATCTGGTACGCTCAGAATAACCTTCATCTGGTACGCTCAGAATAACCTTCATCTGATACACTCAGAATAAACTTCATCTGGTACGCTCAGAATAACCTTCATCTGGTACGCTCAGAATAACCTTCATCTGGTACGCTCAGAATAACCTTCATCTGGTACGATCAGAATAACCTTCATCTGGTACGCTCAGAATAACCTTCATCTGGTACGCTCAGAATAACCATCATCTGGTACGCTCAGAATAACCTTCATCTGGTACGCTCAGAATAACCTTCATCTGGTACGCTCAGAATAACCTTCATCTGGTACGGTCAGAATAACCTTCATCTGGTACGCTCACAATAACCTTCATCTGGTACGCTCAGAATAACCTTCATCTGGTACGCTCAGAATAACCTTCATCTGGTACGATCATTATAACTTTCCTCTGGTACGCTCAGAATAACCTTCATCTGGTACGCTCAGAATAACCTTCATCTAGTACGATCAGAATAACCTTCATCTGGTACGCTCCAAATTTTGTATGGGTTATCACTATCGAACTTTGCTTTGAAAACTGTGGATTAAAGGTTGATTCTGAACTTGTAGAACCTCAAGTCAGAATTAAATTTAATGCTAAATAGTATTACATGCACCATGAATCAATTCAAAATATTTGACAATGGTATGCATATTCAAAGGTAATAGACTTGGATACAGTGCCGTCTTAACACGTGGGCACGCTGGAAAGTTGCACGCGGGACCCACGGCCGTGCTTGGATATGATTTGCATAATTACATCTCAAACAGAATCTAAAAGTGATGATGAAAACAGTGACAATTGACACCCAGAGTACCAGCTCATTCTAAAAATGATGACATGAGGTCATACAGGCTTCACTTTAGTGAGTGAGAGATTGCTGTTTAACGCCCAAAATAAGCAATTGTCCAGTTATTTCATGGAGAGAACAAGTTACAGGAACTGCTTACCCTTCCTGAGCTTTTAGTGGGGTTCGTGATAATCGATCTTTATGTTTATGTGTATGTTTTGTAGATCGTTGTTTGTTCTTTTGTCCTTTTTCTTTTGGCCATTGTGTTGTTTGTCCTTCGATTTACGGATTCTGATTACCCATTTGGTATCTTCAAACTCTTCTTACATTCAATAAAATGATGTACGCTTTGTACCAGATAAACATGCTTAGTTGGATTTGTATAGTGCTAACTCACTGAAACAATAAGGGTAATAACAAAATTACCGAACTCCGAACAATCTTACAAAGGGAAAGTCAAAACTCATAATTATACAAACAAACAAAATCAGTCAACAACCGGAAAACTGTGAAAACCGTAATGACCCTGACTTGGTACAGGCATTTCTAAATAAATGGTGGGTTGAATCTGATTTTAAAGCGCCAAACCTCCCGCTCTCATTACGGTTCAAAGGTTCCGGCTGTCACTATAACAGTATTTAAATACAGGAACAAAATAGGTAAAATAGTTGTCAAAGCAGTACCATATTCGGTGACGTAAATGTCAACGATATTTTTACGTCACACATTGATAAAAAAATATCCTTGACATTTTTCTTGACTTCTTTATCAACAGTCGACCGGTAGACATTGTCGCTCTATTCTGACACATTATCCTGATTCCGAGATAACCAGTCTTTGATCTTACAAATTACAAATAACATATAATTATTATATAGATATTATAGTCATTTACTTTATATTAAGGACCAATACAAAACACGGTGTTCTGTTAATCACCAAATCACAAGTTTACATTTCACTGATCATCTGAAAGGAAGTTATAATCATAAAAACTTCCTTGTTTAAATTTAGCTTTACACAATCGTTGGGTATTTATTACCGGATATCAATAGATAGATCACAAGGAAATAATATAGAAATATTCGTCATAGAGAGAACCATATCCTGTTCGAAAGTAAGTCGCATATAAACTATCACTAAAGGGTCTCGTGGTTTATTTCAGTATTATTTCAAAAGGCAATTCAGTGCTTACAACAACAAAGCCATAAGATAATAGCTCCTCACTCTTTTGATATCTTCAATACATTGGAAGTTTCTATCAATAATTGTGATTGATTATTTTGTACTTTGTATGCTCTTATCCGTGTGTAATTAATGTTGTAAGTCGAAGAAAGTTTGTGTAACTTGTATCTTATCCATTTTGTTTGAACCTTTGAACCGTAATGAGAGCGGGAGGTTTGGCGCCTTAAAATCTGATTCAACCCACCATTTCTTTAGAAATGCCTGTACCAAGTGAGGGTCATTACGGTTTTCACAGTTTTCCGGTTGTTGACTGATTTTGTCTGTTTATATAATTATGAGTTTTGACTTTCCCTTTGTAAGATTGTTCGGAGTTCGGTAATTTTGTTATTACCCTTATTTGCACAAACAATATCTATTTTAGCTAAGTAAAGGTTAGAGAATACTGACGGGGCAATCAAAAATGGACAATCCAGAGAAACTGGCAATATATGGTACACAAAACGAAGAAAAACAAAGCAAAAACACAACACAATATGTGTTAAGCACTACTATAAACAAACAAACACAAATAGCGTAAATAAGCCATCAACCCTCCTACAAACAACTGGAGGTAAAGACGAACCGATCATCGTTTTCATGATCATTAAAAACTGAACAGAGAGAGTTAACGTCCGTCTGATTTCAGCAATCATTATTTTTTATCTATTAGAACAATAATATAACAGAGATGAATGGCTGTTTGAATGAAAATAATTGTTGTTTGGCTTCTGGAAAACACGCTGATAGGCATAGATATTATACAGTCAGAACTACTGAATATGGGTTAATGAAAGCAATGCTTCTAATAAAAAGTATGCCAAGCTTCCAAGCTTCTTAAAGTTCTTTGTATAGCACTCTGACGTGACAATAAGGATCAAAACATAGGCGAGAAAATAACACAGAAAAAATTAAAGATGCATATTACTGTCGTTCATCAGACGAGATGTGGCTTGTATTATTTTTAAGCCGAATAACGCGATAAGGTATAGTTTCTTAAAAGGAAGGGGAAGGTAAAACTTGTAGTCAACTCTATTTGACATAGGTAATCATAGTCGAATTTGGCTATCCTGCTTAGTCCGTTTGGTTATATTTAAATTATTTGGCTTCCCAATCCTTTGAATGAGCCTTCCTGATAAAGGTTATTTCAGAAATGAGTCGTGTCGCGCATAGATATCTACGTTTGCATGTACTCCAGTAATTTTTTTTTAATTTGCCAGCATTAGCAGCAATATTTGATATAATTATAGTATTAGTAAATCAGTTGTGACTCATGTACTATGACACTTCTTAAATTGCAAAAATGAACAGCAAGATTGATATTAGATGAAGATCCCATAGCACCATCTGAACCTCTATTTAAACAACTGGGATGGATGAGTATTGAACAAAGAATCAAATATCATAAATATCTTTTTGTTTCAAAATGTCTAAAGAATGAAGCACCTATATATTTAGAAAATAAAATCCAGTATATGTCTGATAGAAATCCTTACTCTCTCCGAAATGTTGTAAGTGAAAAATTACAATCCCAAAGGCAAAAACTGAACTTTTTAAGAAAACTTTTACATACTCCTGACCAAAGCTATGGTGATATTTTTATTAAAAAATATGTAATTGATTATGCTGAGAATTTAATCAAATGATACAATAATAATATTAAGAATAAAATAATAATTATAATAATAATTTTAGTAAGAGAATAAATATATTTAATCAGGTGTAAATTTAACTCAGTGAGTTTGTACTCACCTTCTAAATAACAAGTCTGTCATTGGGTAAATAATATCCTTTGTCTAGATAGATATTTAATCTCAAACATTTTATTTCTATTTCATTCTTGGCTAATTTATACGCAATGATTGCATGAATTTATAAAGGAAAATAATATAAAAAACCCACCCACCCTCCATATAAATGTAATTATTAATTTATAAATGAATGTCATATTTATTTTGGCGGACTTTGTGGCCAAAATATTGAAATATATTGATGTAATTTCTATTATTTAATGTGTTTGTCATTATTTATATGATGATGTTATATATTTGTGTATATAGATATATTTATAATAATGGCAATACATATAAAATATATTGCTTGTTTTTATTTATTACCGAAATATTACTATATATCCCTTTTCGTTCAATTACTGAACTCTGATTGATTTGCATTCTTGTTATTGGGCTCGTTCTTTCTTCTTCTTCTTCCAATTTAGGAACCGGATTCACACGTGAATCTTTCGGATTTATATACTAGTAATCATTCTCACAAGCAACAATTGAATGAACTTTCGTTTTCGATACGGCAAGCTTCTTCTCATAATGCATTTAAAACAAAAGTTAAAAGTCTCATTTTAAATGATGATGTACCTTAATTTACCATTAAATGTTTACTAAATCTTTTGTGTATACTTATTACAATGTATTGTGTAACTTTATATTGTGTACTTTACAATGTATGTCTAAATATGTCAATGAGGGCCTCAGGGAAGATTAGTTATTAACTAACTGTGTAGCCCTCTATAAATAAAGAATTTATTATTATTATTATTATTATTATTATTATTATTATTATTATTATTACATTGGGACTGTAGCATCCTTTAACGCTCGAACGTTGGAATAAATCATCAAGTTTCAATTTGACGATGGTAAGAATTTAAACGGAAATATCTCATTCTTTGGAATAACCTTTATCAGGTATGCTCCAAGTTTAAAGATTTGGAAGCCAACCTATACGAGCCCCTGTATTTTATTCAGCATCTTTCAGAAACACAATACATGTAATTAATACATTTCTATACGTTTCATCTCAGATGAAATCATACAACCTAAAGCTTCAACACATATATATCACTGGATATTGAATTGCTACGGTGAATTCTTTGTAATTTGTTAATGTTTGATTTAGTCGGACAACTTCCTCATAGAAATAAGACCTGAATTCCTCGCCTTACGAGAAGCCTTGCCCGGTAGTTTGTATCATAGTGTAACATTTTATTTACATAACTAGCCTTTAACATGTTAAATAGAGGTAGTAAACAACGAAATAAGTCATTGCAAAATCCGTATTGAAAACAAAGCGAAAGACAGAAACATAAAAAATTAAGGAAATGTCAATTAAAATAATTGAAGCATCATAAAAACCTAACAGATCCAGAAGCTTATATGTACCAAGTATTAAGAATATCGACTATTCTTTAGACATTACACTAACCAATAAAAGTAATTTAGTCAACAATAATCAGGCATTAGTTAGTATTTGCCTATAATTTGATTTTGCATGTACTATTATATATAGGTCAACCCATAAATATATACATTGTATTTTTAGTATATCGAATAGATCCAGAATGAATTCAGCATTTAACGTTGAACTGGCATTAAACTTTACTTTTTATGACAGTTGCAGATTGAATTCGAAATCATTGAAACACACAAGTAAAACTAAATGAACTGGCATGGATTTGAGACCATTTAAACCACCGTTGACGAAAGTGGTGGAAACATTACAGCATTTAGCAAAGCATCTCCCATTAGTGTTACGGGTTGCTGCACATATACTTTCGAAGTCCCGGGTTTCTGTCCCGAATATTAAACAGAATGGGACCATATACCCATGCTGAGAAATTCCAACTAAAAGCCATCTCAACTGATGTAATTTCTACAGCTGACAAAGAAATTGCATTACACTATAAGTTACAAATATTTGTAAATATTAAAAAAAAAACAAAAAAAAAACGGGAACACTCCAAGGCCATTGGTATCAATTTGATCTATTTGTGAATGAACACTTCTCTTCACTGAAAACAATTTAATATATTTGTGAATGAACACTTTCCTTCACTGAAATCAATTTGATCTATTTGTGAATGAACATTTTTTCGTCACTGAAATCAATTTGATCTATTTATGAATGAACATTTCCCGTCACTGGAATCAACTGGATCTGTAACATCACTTTGATTTATTTGTGAATGAACATTTCTAGTGACTGAAATCAATAGTTGACAATTGTTTAAAGTTTGAAATATAAACGCTTAATATCCCAATATAAGTAACAAACATGATGTAGATGAAACGTTATCTAACAAGTCAATCAGGGGCCGTCGTGGCCATGATCGTACAGTAGTTGGATTTACAACTACCTATGCAATCAGTGCATATCACCACTGATGTCTTGAAATCGAATCCCAATCAAGGCGAGGTGTACAACATTATGTGATAAAGTTTGTCAGTAACTTGCGACAGGTCGATGATTTTCTCCGTGTCTTCGATTTCCTCCACCAATAAAACTGACCACCACGATTTAACTGAAGTATTGTTGAAAGTGGCGCTAAACACCATCAAACAATCAAAAACCAAACCGACAAGTCAATCACCATCCTCAAGAGTCTCAAGATCAATACACTCAAATAGCAATGACTGAAAAATGACATAAAACTGAGCTTCAAATTCATAGATTGTGAACAAATTTCGAGATTGTCCACAAGAATCCCTTGAAAGAAATGTAATATTATTACTCAGTCATTATGACATCTAACATCTTCAGACAATCATCTATATATAGCATCTTGGAAACCACACCGGCATCTGCAAGAAAATAAAACCGCATCGATGGCGTTATTATTTCCGCGCTCGCCTTGAGTGAGGTAGGTCGTAGTTTCGAGACCCAGTCGGGTCAAACCAAAGACTATAAAATTGGTATTGTTTGGCTCTCCACTAAGCACACACCTTTAAGGTTTAAAAGCATAGACTGGTCGGCTTGGAATCGGGATAGAGTGTAACGACATGTCTACACGCGTACTGTTGTTTCAGTGATCTACTATATCCAAATCCAATTTCATTTCATTGAATGTATCTTGTGCTGTCCATGATATAGCTGGAACATTGCTCATTTGTGAATCAAAAACTCCAGTTTGAACAACTGAATTAAACATGAATAAAGAACTTTGATATACCGGTAATTTCAGTTTCAATTTGAATATAAACCTCAGAAGGATAAATCAAAGATATAATGAACTACACATAATAATTTTGAATTTCAGCTTGATTGTGAAGTCATTGCATACAACTAATTCTAACATGACGTTCTTCTTTCGTTTTGTAAACAATCGATTGGGTATAATATCATTAGCACATGCGCTGGTGCATGTGACTGGCTTTCCCGTCGTAAATGTACATGCTGATGCATTATCGCCTGCTCGAATTTGGCAGCATAAATTGTGTGCGACATTGTCCGCAAACGTAAATATAAATTACCGTCTTCCAATCAAAGCATACTACTGTATTTGTACTCTTAGACATATCAGAATCGAAATAATTCATGGAAGCCAGAATGTGTTTTGAGTTTTAATATTGGTTGGCGGATATTAGTAAATAAAAAAAAATAAAACATATCTGCCAACCCATGTTAAAACTCAAAACACATTCTGGCTTCCATGATTTATTTTTTAAGCAAAAAACAATATCTCTTTAGATCTCACAATAACTTCACAAAGACGAGGTTCTTATCAATATCAAAATGGAAACTAAAACAACGAAACATTTCATCTCGAATTAGTAGTTCATCGGCAGAGCTGTCTACCCAGTGAGTGTAATAAACATGTAGAGTCAAACCTGCCCATGCGGTCACCTCTATTAAGCAGCCACCTGTATTAAAAGGTCACATTTTTCTTGTCCTATCATAGAAAATTTCATGTGAAGTGAACCTCTTTTAATAGGTCACCTGTTTTATAAGGTCACTTTTTCTTTGTCCCAAAGGCGACTTCTTAATACAGGTTTGACTGTATATATTTAATCTAGTGTCTTTCCTCTATCATAGACTATATGAGTAACATCGAGGGTATTATATTAGACACAAGTACTAATTAAGGAATAACAGTACTGTATTTGAAGAGTTGGATTTGACGGACTTTTTTTTTAGCGGAAGGAATTTGAAAAGTGCATATATTTCGTCATTTATTTGTATGTTTTCAAACTAGTGTGTACACGTTAGGAGTATTTAATAAGAATAGGAATAACAGTACTGTATTTGAAGAGTTGGAGATGTCAATTGTGGATTTGATGGTCGCAAATGCAGGCTTACTAAAGTTGTGAGTTTAAACCCCGTCCATGGCGCGGTGTACTCAAGTGACTTGAAACAGGTCGATGGTTTTCACCGGGTGCTCCGGTTTCCACCAATACAACAAAATACGTAATCATGATAGTCCATTATATTTATATGAGTATGCAATGCCTTTTATGGGAGAAGAAAATTAATTAAATTTGCGCAACCAAACCGAATATAGAAATCCTCTCACTAGATTACAATTATTCGCAAACTCTTTTTCCCTTCTATTAAATCATGGGATAAATTAAGTCCACAATTAAGAAATGCGCCTACTCTAAATAGATTTAAACAAGTAACCAAAAATCAAACACTAAGACCCTCAAATTTTATAATGCTGGATGTTAAATTTTAAATATAATTCACACTAGACTGAGACATAGATCTAGTAGCTGGAATGCTGATCTGTTCCGTGTGCATTTGGCTAACGATCCATACTGTATATGTGGGTGTGCTTTTGAATATGCAATTCATTTTATATTAGAATGTTGTCTTTACTACGAAGCAAGAGAAGAATTGAAATTAAGACTAGTTTTTCATCATGTATTAAACATTGAAATCCTACTTTTGGCTATGACACCTTGACTGAGATGCCAAATCTACAAATTTTCAAATCTGTGCAACTGTATATCAAACTTCCAAAACTGTTTACCCATTTATGATCCCACTTTAATCTTAAATCAATAAGTTCTCGTTGCTTTCATTTCACATACAAGTATGGTTAAAAAAATGCTTACATTATATAATTACATGCTTTTTGTTTTGTATTTTTTGTGTTTCTCTTTTTTTTTCATTTTTCATAAGTGACGAGAATGTATATATGCTGTTGTGTATTGCATTTTACTGTTGCTGACGCATGTACTATTGTAATTATTTACTATGTGGAGAGGACCCTTGCAAATTGTTACAATTTGTGCCCAATCTATTCTATTTAGCAATAAAATATGCTTAATCTAATAGAACTGGCAGCCATGATATAACTGAACTATTGTTGAATGTGGCACACACAAATCGATCTAAACCAAGCTATTTTGTGAAATAAAAATACAATTTGTACGTGCTACATACAATCATGTATAAACATTAAAACATAATATAATAAATAAAACATTACTGGTTAAAATAATTTACTATTTTATTGTTAGTATTATGTTTTATTATTGATTTAAAATATCCTAATCTCAACAGTGTTAGAATTATAGGCATGGGAACTCACACTATTGATACACTGCAGCACTATTGTTAGCCTTTTGTCCAGTGCCTTAGATCGCACCAACTATAACAAATTGACCTTCAATAGTCGAACTGTTACATTGTAAGGTGAAGTTAGGGAGCAGCATAGTAGTGCCCGTTTACCGACCGAATAAGCCCCATACCTAAGATTTTTATTAAATGTACTGTTAGTAAACAGCTGCAAATTTTATTAGCGAAGAGTCAGAAATGAGATGTTATTTGCCAATTTCCCTATTTAAGAAGGAAACCTCTGTAATTTTCATATGATCTATGTAGAAGATATAAATTCCTAACTGAATACATGGAATTTTGAACTTGAAAATGATCCATTAAATCAAGCTGAATTAAATGAAATTAAAAATATATATTGTCACTTTATTATATAGTTCATTCCCTTTAATTGTCGAAATGTAATCGTTCGTCAACGCTTCTGAAATGTGAATTAACTTTCTTATAGCACTCTGACAGCGATTAGATTGTGTGCATAACGTCACGTTATTTGTGGTACCGTTTATTTACGTTACACTTTCAGTTTCACTTTAAAATCGTCTGACAACGCTTCTTGTGGAAAAATCTACAATACATGTGTATATACTGGATCGTACAGTAACGGCAATATTGAAACTATGTCCTGGGAAATGTGAATATGATTGTTAATTCGTGATACAATAATCTGTCTGATAAACTCACAAATATGAATAAATCAACATTGAACAATAGTTCCCCCGTTTTCAATACTATGAACAAGTAGTCCGGCAAAGAATGTATCGTGCAAAGTCGCGCAATTCTTTAATCAAGACAGTGTGGTCATGTAACATCGTGTATCAGACTGGCTACTTTTTCTAATTTCACAGGAAAACTTACATAATGTTAGATAAAATAACATTGATTGTTTCTTACTTAGCATCAAGTTCAACATTGTCAAATTGGAGCTTATGGGCGAACATAATGGAAGAGTTGTGTTTTTGATTTGTACCGTTATACCAGAGCACATCCCTTTTGAAGGCATTGTACCTCACTGCAGAGAAGAAATTATGTCCCTGGAGTGATATAAATTTATTCAAAGCACAAAAAGTGATAGCAAAACCCATGCACCACGACTGGTATAAACAATAATCTAATGGGACACAGAACAACTTGTTTAACAAGTAATGAATTTAATGGCAAACATTTGATAGAACAATAGAAAAATAATTGCAATGCACATGCAACGGTGAAAAAAAAAACGAAAACAAATTCACACTGTCAAAACAATTCCCAATTCTAACAGAAAAATGGTATAAACAGAAGCAACGTTGGTATCCATGATTTACACATGTGAGTAAACTCATATGTACATCACATATGTAATACAACTGACACTTTACATTGCGAAGTGTATAGGTAGTTTGTGGTAAATAAAGCATAACATATTAAGATTGGTTTTACTGAAAGGATTCAAAACAGTGTGTAATCAATGCACTGTCGTTTTGATTAACTGTCTTGTCTAACACAGACACACATAAGATCACATACAAAAACACATAAGAATGAATACATATACATATTATTGCACATACAGATACACATAAGATCACCTACAGATAAACATAAGAACACATACAGATACACATAAGATCATATACAGATGCACATAAGAACACATTCAAATACACATAAGATCACATACAGACACACATAAGATCACATACAGATACACATAAGATCACCTACAGAGAAACATAAGAACACATACAGATACACATAAGATCATATACAGATGCACATAAGAACACATTCAAATACACATAAGATCACATACAGACACATATAAGATCACATACAGATACACATAAGAACACATATTGATACACAGATCACATACAGCTTCGCTTAAGAACACATAGACACAGACAGATACACATAAGATCATATACAGATACACATAAGAACACATCAGATACACATATGATAGCTTACAGTTAAACATAAGAACACATACAGATACACATAAGAACACATACAGATACACATAAGATCATATACAGATACACATAAGAACACATACAAATACACATAAGATCACATACAGAAACACATTAGAACTCGTACCGGTGATACACCTTATAAATGTGATATATGACAATGCATTTGTATAGTCTTAATATAGAATTTTTAGATTACATTATATAAATAACCTATAGTTGAGAGGGTGATAGATCAAATTGTTACCCTGAGAAAAAACATTGCCAACTGAGGCCGCGAAGCCGAGGTTGACAATTTCTTTTTCGAAGGGTAACAATATACAATTACGGCCCTCTGTGTAGGGAAACATCCAGATTTGTCAACCTGAGGGGGGAGTTGTTTTCCCGAGGGTAAACAACCCCTCGAGGGTTGACAAATCTGGATGTTTCCCTACACAGAGGGCAGTAATTGTTTTATCATATTTTTGCCAATGTTTTATAGGTTATCTCCCTTGTGGGGGAAATTGGGTTGTTCGGCGGGAAACAATAGAGTTGTTTCCCGGCAGCGCAAATTTTGGCAAAACATCTCAATTATTTTATTATCAAATGACTAATTTAGTCCAATCAAAATCTATCATATAGATTAAAATATGATAATCTGATCTATCACCCTCTCAACTATGTGATGTAATAAATTATACTGAATGTTTTCACTTTCTCGTTTGCAGTGATGTTTTTTTTTCTTCATTTTAATGTTTCATTTCATATTCAGTCTATTCATTTTCATTAAATTATTTTAAAAATTTCTAAATTATATAAAAAAAAAATTTAAGTTCAAAATTGTCAAAAGATTAATTTTCAAAAAATTTCAAAATGATAAAATTTTCAGTTTAAAAAATTTCAAAATAATAAAATTTCAAAAAGTTTCAAAAACTTCAAAGTTTTCATAAAATTTCTAAATTTTAATATTTAAATAATAATATTGAAAAATGATAAAACAATTATAGCCTACCATTTCGGTCAATACATATAGATTCTCCTTCAGTTGTCCGTGGGTTACGATATTTCTCCACTCTTGAGAGCTAAATTTAAAATTTTAACCATAAGCCATATATTTCTCCACTCAAGAGTGTTAAATTTTAATTTAGTAGAGTGGTTAAAATTTTTACTTTATCTCTCGAGAGTGTAGAAATATCGTAACCCACATGGGCAACGGAAGGAGAATTTGTTTCCCCCATTATTTAACACGAACTTTATTTCAAAATTTGAAATTAATGAGGGGAAAGGCACGAGACATTTTAATCCTCTAGAGGATTACAGATTTTTCCACCACTGGTTCAGCGGGGTTAAAAGGCCGTAATAATGGGAGAAATGGATTTATAGACCTAAAAATATATATCTTTGAAATCGCTTCACTTTCAAGGGCACAATTGATTCATAATTGAGGCTCTAAATGAGAGGGTGACAGTAAAAAAATGGTTACCCACTGAGCCATGTGTCAGAGCAGAATGTTACACTGGTCTTATCCAATAAAATTACAGCTTACATCTGTACATACATGAAGTATGATAACATTATGTATGCTTTTAATCTTACTTTTAATGTATATGATAATAGAAATTTTTTCTCAAAAGTCAACAATAATTGTATATTATTAGTGAAAATGAACATTATTTTTTTGTCTTGTTTCTTCTGTATTTCTCGTTTTAAATGATCGCACAACATTTTGAGGTCGTATTATGCTATGGGTCTATCGTCCGTCCGTCTGTTACGTGTCCTTCGTGATACCAAAGGGGTAATCAGAATCCGTAAATCGAAGAACAGACAACACAATGGCCAAAAGAAAATGTACAAAAGGACAAACAACGATATACAAAAGATACACATAAAACTAAAGATCGAGTAGCACGAACCCCAATACAAACCGGGTTGAATTCAGGTACTCCGGAAGGGTAAGCAGTTCCCGCTCCACTAGTGACACATGTCGTGTTAATCTAGTTACAAACCCGGTGATAAGTCATGAATGAGGAAAGTACCAGGAAGTGTATGCGATAAGTGGAACATATCCATGGTCATTTGTGACACAGATATTCCATAATGGTCAACCAAGTCATGGTGTCAACCGAAAAACTTTTGATGTGATGACTTCAACTTAACTAAGAGAAACCCTTGGTTCAGTAGCTTCCTTGTTAGCAGCAACCCTCTATCAAAAAATCCTGATCGGAACCACAAGCTCTAGAATATCGTATCAACTGAGAGAGATATACTCCATATGCAGGTGCTGCTGGAATGTTGCTACATATGAATGGAAAGTTCACAATGGGAACATTGAAATCATCTCTTTTGTCGTAAAGTTTTGTTCTTGACCACCCTTCAATTGGTGTTTCGACTTATTTTGATATTTCTCATCCAATTGATATGCAGATTTGTACGAAATAATCATCTTTTTGGATTATTGAAGGGTTACTAAGAAACGGTGTGTTCGTCGTTCAAAAACCTGTATCCGCATCGGCGATGTAATGGTTAGCGTGCTCGCCTCGAGTGCGGTAGATCGTGGCTTCGAGCCACAATCGGGTCAAATCACAGACTATGAAATTGGTATTCGTTGCTTCTCCGCAAAGCACGCAGTATTAAGGGGAAAGAGCAAAGACTGGTTGGCTCGGAATCAGGATAATGTGTCCGAGTGGAACGACATGTCAATTCGCAGACTGTTGTTTCAGTGAGCTAGTACAATAAAAAAAAAATACAACTAACCGAGTCTAGTACAAAGCGGGTCTCATCACCATTTCATTTAAGTTACATTGTTTTCGTCCTGATATGGCTGAAAAATTGCTGAGTTTGAGTTAAACGCTTAAACAACAATCATTCACTAACTCGCTGAATGTTTCTGTTTATCTCGTATATTCCTACTCACGGACATCCTTAACTCAAATGAATAAAATGTTCCTTAAACAAACTGTTTATTTTCCGAATATTCTTCCTTTCACCATAAGGTCGATTAAATTTGCACTTTTTGATATTAAATGTTTAAACGAAATAAATCTAAAAATGTAATAAGATTTTCAAAGTTATATTAAAAAAAGAAAAGTACTGAAACTTTTCCAAACTATTGATCAACACGATTTGACTAAAAGGGGCCATGATCGTATGGCACTTGGATTTACAACTACATATGGCATCAATGCCCTTCATGTTGTGAGTTCGAATCTCGATCAGGACGAGGTGTACAGCAATGTGATAAAGTTTGTCAGTGACTTGCAACAGTTCGGCGATTTTCTCTGGTTTACTTCACCAATAAAAGTCATCGCCACGATATAACTAAAATATTGTTGAAAGTGGCGTTAAACACCATCGAAAAAACAAACAAGCGATCTGGCTTATTATGGTAATGACAGACTAAAATAGTAATGTCCACGAAAATGACCATGTTTAAGATTAAGGTTATGGTTATGGACATCAATTATAATTAAGTGAATGTCATTTCCATCCGTGTGATATTTACTTGGGGTCAAGGGTCATTTACATCCGTGTGATATTTACTTGGGGTCAAGAACCAAATTTATTGCATGTATGTATAGTTTATATAGTATGCATCTATATGTTGCATACGAGGCCGTCTTAACAGCATGATAGGCCCTCGGCCAAAGCTGTGTGCTTGTGCCCATACATACACAACCACTCACAGGAATAAAACTGTAAAAGTGGATAAAATTAAACATATATTTATTACATTGGTACTTCAAACAAAATCAGTGTTTAAACATTAAAAACCATGCTGTAAACAACATACGTAGATAAGCATGGGGCCCAGGGATCTGTCCAGTGTGACTATGCGCTAAGACGGCACTTGTTGTATGCTTTATAAATCGTTCCTCTTACAGCACAGAATGCGAGGGGTGTTATAATATGTATAAAATGTAGGAAGCCCCGACTTTACTACTCTGGTGTTTAACGCCACTTTCAACAATATTTCAGTTATATCATGGCGGTCAGTTTTATTGGTGGAGGAAACCGGAGAAAACCATCAACATGTTGCAAGCCACTGACAAACTTTATCACATAATGTTGTATCGAGTACAACTCGTCCTGAACGGGGTTCGAACTCACAACTTTTTATTACTCTAGAATAAGACTCTCTGACAGAGAGGAATAACATTTAACTATTACAATATCTGAATATAACTACTCTTGTGATGGACCTGTTGTACTCCGTCAGTAGCTTTGTTAAGATCTGTTTTTGTTCTGGAAAAACTCACCAGGAGATATCCAGTTGAGTCACCTTAATGCAGCAGTGTTTTTACTAAGCTTGATGTGGGGAGAACAATATGGCTGCCGAACTGTTAGCAGCTTAAAAATCAGCTCACAGTTTTTGCAGATTTTCTTATATATGAATGAAGTGCCATGCTCAAAAATGATACAACAAGATGGATTCTAATACATGGATCAGGATGATATACTTTGTGGTGAAAAAAATACAAATTGTGAAGAGATTTTGAACTTTGAAAGTTTTTTAAGTGAATTTCTATAGAGAAAATTATTGATTTTCTATTCACTGTAAATATTGTAAAATGCATGGAGGACAATCAACCAGTTGTAAATCTACAAACAAGGATATACCAAAACCTGTGAATACCATTCAGACACTATTATCAGCAAAAGTGGACAAAGAAAAAGACAAAGATAAGCCCAAGGCATCAACAACAGCTAAGCGAACTCATTCAGATGTGTCTAATGATTCAAATAACAGTATGGATTTATCTAATCTTGTGAACTTTCAAAATGACATTGATGAAATAACAACCAGCCTTGAAGGTGTTACCAGGAAAACAGATTTTGATGATGCAACAAAAGATCTAATCAGAACCAGTGATCTGGAAAATCTTGTCTCTAAAATTGTCCATAATCTATTAGAAGAATTAAAAAAAATCAGTGAACAAAAGGATAGAAGAAAAAGTTAATATTGTCAAAAATGAGATGCAGGAGAAAATAGATGCCATGTCCATTGAAAATGAAGATTCAAAAAGAAAACTGGAAAAAGTCGAGACAACAACATCAACAATAAGGAAATACTTGAGCTATACTTGTTGGCTAGCAAAGCAATCAGTCATGAGTGCAAATTATAATGAACAATATTCTAGAAAAAAACAATGTTAAAGTTTTCGACTTCCCAAAAAATGCAAAATGAAAACCTTAGAACAGATTTTATTAACAAGGTGAAAACATATCTAAACATAAAACTAGAAGAACGTGATGTTGTGGCTATTCACCGCCTACCATCAATGGACCACAGCCAGTGATAGAAATGAAACCTGGACCACAGCCAGTTATAGTAATGAAACCTGGACCACAGCCAGTGATAGTAATGAAACCTGGACCACAGCCAGTGATAGTAACGAAACCTGGACCACAACCAGTGATAGTAACGAAACCTGGACCACAGCCAGTTATGGTAATGAAACCTGGACCACAGCCAGTAATAGTAACGAAACCTGGACCACAGCCAGTGATAGTAGCGAAACCTGGACCACAGCCAGTTATAGTAATGAAACCTGGACCACAGCCAGTGATAATAACGAAACCTGGATCACAGCCAGTGATAGTAACGAAACCTGGACCACAGCCAGTGATAGTAACGAAACCTGGACCACAGCCAGTGATAGTAACGAAACCTGGACCACAGCCAGTGATAGTAACGAAACTTGGACCACAGCCAGTGATAGTAACGAAACTTGGACCACAGCCAGTGATAGTAGCGAAAACTGGACCACAGCCAGTGATAGTAACGAAACCTGGACCACAGCCAGTGATAGTAACGAAACCTGGACCACAGCCAGTGATAGTAACGAAACCTGGACCACAGCCAGTTATGGTAATGAAAACTGGACCACAGCCAGTGATAGTAACGAAACCTGGACCACAGCCAGTGATAGTAGCGAAACCTGGACCACAGCCAGTTATAGTAATGAAACCTGGACCACAGCCAGTGATAATAACGAAACCTGGACCACAGCCAGTGATAGTAACGAAACCTGGATCACAGCCAGTGATAGTAACGAAACCTGGACCACAGCCAGTGATAGTAACGAAACCTGGACCACAGCCAGTGATAGTAGCGAAACCTGGACCACAGCCAGTGATAGTAACGAAACTTGGACCACAGCCAGTGATAGTAACGAAACCTGGACCACAACCAGTGATAGTAACGAAACCTGGACCACAGCCAGTGATAGTAACGAAACCTGGACCACAGCCAGTGATAGGAACGAAACCTGGACCACAGCCAGTGATAGTAACGAAACCTGGACCACAGCCAGTGATAGTAACGAAACCTGGACCACAGCCAGTGATAGTAACGAAACCTGGACCACAGCCAGTGATAGTAAGACTTTTCAACAGTGATGTAAAAGGAAATGTTATGAAGGTAAAGAAGAATTTAAATGATGATGTTAGATTTGTTGATGATGTCACAAAAAGAAACTTAGAATTAATGTCCAATCTTAGGAATTCTTATAATTTTGTTTGGTACTATAACTATGGAATTTATGGAAGGACTGAAAATGGACTACAACTGAAATTTGGATTGTATGACGATATAGGTGCACGACTAAAAAAGGGAAAATAAACAAGTTGGGAACTTTGATCTCACAGACAGTTTTGAGATAAGCTTAGTTCATTTTATATTGTAATTATTTAAACCCATTTTTGTTTATACATGTACCTATAAATGATTAATTCGATAATCTTTGTCTTTCTTTAGTATTTATGTCACATTTCTAGTTCAATTTACATGGAAAGGGAAACAACTCTAAAAGTTGATAAACTAAGATATCTAGAATAATTTTGTTGGTATTTTTCTAAAAAAATATTCTGATTCCCAATGTTGCTGGAAAAAATATTCTGATTTTGGTGGAGGAAAAAAAAAGTCTGATTCAGAGTTTTTGTCATATAACCTAATGTTAAATTTTTGAAAAAATTGCACTTTGCGCGACAAAAAAAATAAATATTCTAACTCTCGTGTTGTCCGAAAAAAATTTTCTGAACGAAACAAAAAACCATAACCCCCCCCCCCCCCCCCCCCCCCTGCAAGTTAAATGGTTGGTCCCTAAGTATATAAACAGACAAATAGTATAATATATGCATCTGTCATAAGACAAGACAGAAGGTCATTTCATACGAAGAAGAGCAGACTCGTGTGTCCTTTTATTCCTTCAATTGTTCAGCAACTGTTGAGACATAGAAAAAGGTTCCAAAGATATGTATGATATACTCAATAAATGTACTACACCGACTGGGCAAACAAAATGGTGTGAAATTTTAGATCAACCAGATTTAGACTGGAAAAAAATATATAATCTTCCATTTAAAGTTACTAAAGCACAAAATTACAATGGTTACAGTATCTAGAATTAATCACCATATCTTAGTCATGGTGTTTCTTGTGTTCAGTGAGTTAAGAAGAGAGGTGATTGTTGGTTTTCCTGACATTGGTGGAATTGTTCATCATCTCTGTTTAAACTTTCTTTTCATCATGTGGGCCTCTTGTTTCAGTAAGCTAGCACTAACTAAGCATGTTGATCAGATACATATAGAATATAATCATTTCATCATGTGGGTCTCTTGTTTCAGTAAGCTAGCACTAAACTAAGCATGTTGATCTGATACATATAGAACATAATCACTTCATCATGTGGGCCTCTTGTTCAGTAAGCTAGCACTAAGCTAAGCATGTTGATCTGATACATATAGAACATAATCATTTCATCATGTAGGTCTCTTGTTTCAGTAAGCTAGCACTAAACTAAGCATGTTAATCTGATGCATATAGAACATAATCATTTCATCATGTGGACCTCTTGTTTCAGTAAGCTAGCACTAAGCTCTGCATGTTGATCTGATACATATAGAACATAATCATTTCATCATGTGGACCTCTTGTTTCAGTAAGCTAGCACTAAACTAAAATCAGAAGACTTTCTGTCTTAAAATAGAGCAGTTTTGGCCATTTGAAGAAATTTCTATTTTTAGTCATGACGGCCATCTTGGATACAGGACGGTGTTGACGGACACAATTTTGAAAGGGGACCACCCAAGGATCATTTCAGCAAAGTTTGGTTGAGATTGGCTCAGTCGTTTCAGAGGAGAAGATTTTTTTTAATTTCATCCCCCCTTTTTTCTAATTTGCATAATCGGTCAAAATAGGCAAAAGTTCAAAGTTCATAAAAAATTCCGTAATATATGTTAAAAAGCTCATCATTATGATTATACAGTTCCAATTTGGGCACTTTCTGGCTTAAAATAGAGCAGTTTTGGCCATTTGAAGACATTTATATGTTTAGTCATGGCGGCCATCTTGGATACAGGACGGCGCTGACGGACACAATTTTGAAAGGGGACCACCCAAGGATCATTTCAGCACAGTTTGGTTGAGATTGGCTCAGTAGTTTCAGAGAAGATTTTTTTTTAATTTCATCCCCCTTTTTTTCTAATTTGCATAATCGGTCAAAATAGGCAAAAGTTCAAAGTTCATAAAAAATCCCGTAATACAGTGCTCCCTGGTTAAACCGCCACCTTCTGTGCAGTCTTTAGTTTGGCGGTATAACGAGTTTGGCGATAAACTGAGGGACATTGAAAACCGGAAGTTATGTGATCATATGAAAAGATAAACTTTCAACTCGACTGACTTGCATTTTGCATTTGTACAACTACATAAGTATAAATAATACATGTTTAATAAATAAATAAATAAATTAGAATAATTATATTCACATCGGAAATGTCCTGTACAGTTTACAGATCTTTGTCAATGTTGACAAATTCTTGAACCGTCATTTGTAGCTCGGGACATCAAGATCATTATAAACACGTGACAGCAACAGTTCATCTTCATGTGTGGGGTTATTGGAAGATCCCATTTAATTGTCAAATTATCGGCAATTTGTTGTTATGTTAATTTTGGATTTTCCTTTGCATAACTTATAATTGCACGTTTTTGTTTGTCGTGTAATTAATTACGCTTTCTCTTCAACCACGACATTTTTATGACAACTAATTAAATTACAAATTTTACTCAGGATTAAAAGTACAAATGTAATCACTAGAAAAGTAAATACAGGTAATTATTCTAATCAAAACAACTGATCACCTGTTCCGACCCTCAACTATGAGATCAATGACCGTGTCCGATGACCAGTTTTGACATTCCATAATTACCGATCAATACACAGCTGTCAAAAGGTAGTTGTGGGCGGTACTAACGGGGGAATTTAAATTGGTTTTACGACTTTTGTGTCTGAAAACCTGTGGCGGATGGCGGTAGCTGAGTTTGGCAGTATAACGGGGTATTTTTAATGGGGGAAATCGGGACAGACGAGAATTTTGGCGATAGGCGAGTTTGTCGATAAAACGAGAGGCGATAGACCGAGGGAGCACTGTATATGTTAAAAAGCTCATCATTATGCTCATACAGTTCAAATGTGGGCATTTTCTGACTTAAAATAGAGCAGGTTTGGCCATTTGAAGAAATTTCTATTTTTAGTAATGGCGGCCAGCTTGGATACAGGACGGCGCTGACGGACACAACTTTGAAAGGGGACCACCCAAGGATCATTTCAGCAAAGTTTGGTTGAGATTGGCTCAGTAGTTTCAGAGAAGATTTTTTTTTAATTTCATCCCCCCTTTTTTCTAATTTGCATAATCGGTTAAAATAGGCAAAAGTTCAAAGTTCATAAAAAATCCCGTAATATATGTTGAAAAGCTATCATTATGCTTATACAGTTCAAATTTGGGCACTTTCTGTCTTAAAATAGAGCAGTTTTGGCCATTTGAAGACATTTCTATTTTTAGACATGGCGGCCATCTTGGATACAGGACGGCGCTGACGGACACAATTTTGAAAGGGGACCACCCAAGGATCATTTCAGCAAAGTTTGGTTGAGATTGGCTCAGTAGTTTCAGAGAAGAAGATTTTTTTTTAATTTCATCCCCCCTTTTTTCTAATTTGCATAATTGGTCAAAATAGGCAAAAGTTCAAAGTTCATAAAAAAAATCCCGTAATATATGTTAAAAAGCTCATCATTATGCTCATACAGATCGAATTTGGGCACTTTCTGGCTTAAAATAGAGCGGTTTTGGCCATTTGAAAAAATTTCTATTTTTAGTAATGGTGGCCATCTTGGATGCAGGACGGCGCTGACGGACACAACTTTGAAAGGGGACCACCCAAGGATCATTTCAGCAAAGTTTGGTTTGAGATTGGCTCTGTAGTTTCAGAGGAGATTTTTTTTTATTTCATCCCCCCTTTTTTCTAATTTGCATAATCGGTCTAAATAGGCAAGTTCAAAGTTCATAAAAAATCCCGTAATATATGTTAAAAAGCTACTCATTATGATCATACAGTTCAAATTTGGGCACTTTCTGGCTTAAAATAGAGCAGTTTTGGCCATTTAAAGAAATTTCTATTTTTAGTAATGGCGGCCATCTTGGATATAGAACGGCGCTGACGGACACAATTTTGAAAGACCACCCAAGGATCATTTCAGCAAAATTTGGTTGAGATTGGCTCAGTAGTTTCAGAGAAGATTTTTTTTAATTTCATCCCCCCTTTTTTCTAATTTGCATAATCGGTCAAAATAGGCAAAAATTCAAAGTTCATAAAAAATCCCATAATATATGTTAAAAAGCTTATCATTATGCTCACATAGTTCAAATTTGGGCACTTTCTGGCTTAAAATAGAGCAGTTTTGGCCATTTGAAGAAATTTCTTTTTTTAGTCAGGGCGGCCATCTTGGATATAGAACGGCGCTGACGGACATAATTTTGAAAGAGGACCACCCCAGGATCATTTCAGCAAAGTTTGGTTGAGATTGGCTCAGTAGTTTCAGAGGAGAAGATTTTTTTAAATTTCATCCCCCCTTTTTTCTAATTTGCATAATCGGTCAAAATGGGTAATGGAATTTACTTCAAAATTGCAGGGTTGGTAGATCTTGACATGCTGAACATGTTTGCAGTTTCAACTTACCACCTGTCTCTTATAGTTTTTTAAATAAAGTACGAAAAGTATTAAAATTTAGAAAATTTGATGAAAAAAGGGAACTAACTCCAAAATGGGTAATGGGATTTACTTCAAAATTGCAGGGTGGGTAGATCTTGATATGCCGCACATGTTTGCAGTTTAAAGTTAACCTTTATCTCTTATAGTTTTTGAAATATTAGACGAAAAGTATTAAAATTTTACAAATTTGATGAAAAAAGGGCAATAAATTCCAAGATGGGTAATCAGATTTACTTCAAAATTGCAGGGTAGGTAGATCTTGATGTGCTGATCATTTTTACCCTGTCAGAATTTTGAGTTATTACCCAAAAACCTGCAATTTTACCATATGTTCTATTTTTAGTAACAGCGGCCATGTTGGTTGGTGCATGGCATCACCGGACACAATTTTGAAACTAGACACCCTAGTGATGATTCAGACCAAGTTTGGTTTCCATTGGTCTAGTACTTTCAGAGGAGAAGATTTTTGAAAAAGTTTACGACGTACGACGACGACGGACGCCAAGTGATGGCAATAGCTCACATGACCCTTTGGGTGAGGTGAGCTAAAAAGGTGCATTCCACTCGCAGCCACAAGTGATAAAGCTTACCAGTTGCTTGCTCATGGTCGGTGGTTCTCTCCGGCTTCTTTCACCACTAAAACTGGTCGCCATGATATTGCTGAAATATTGCTGAAAGTGGCACTAAACACCAAACCAGAGGCTCCCAGGATCCTGTAATCGCTCACCTGGATCAAAGCTGCTTTCAATAACAGCACAACTGCACTGTGGCGGCCATCTTGGTGGGAGAGCACGACTGCCGGACACAATTTTGGAAAAGGACCATCCAATGACTATTCCATCAAAGTTTGGTTCTAATCGAGCTACTGGTTCCAGACAAGATGGTTGTTATGTCTATCACCAAATACAGCGTAAATTACAAAAAGGGTGCACTATTACTCGACTCACAGCCTCAAGTGATAAAGTTTACCAGTTGCTTGCCCATGGTTGGTAGTTCTCTCCGGCTTTTTCCACCACTAAGACTGGTCGCCATGATATAGCTGAAAGTCGTGCTAAACACCATAAATCAATCAAATCCTTTTGTACTTTTTCTTTTGGTCATTGTGTTGTCTGTTCTGCGATTTATGGATTCTGATTATCCCTTTTGTATCTTCAAACTCTTCTTGTACCTAGGGGTCTTGTTTGGAAACGAGGGCGACAACAATACCTAAAATCTGTGCCGACCTCCATTGCTATACAAATTCAAAAGAGTCGGTCAACCAAAACTAGTAATCACACGACAATATCTGTTGCCCACCACAGAGGATCGACAGACGCAAAACGTAATACGCCCTCAAAAAATGTCGTGGTCTTACAGAAACAAACAAACTCTCAATGAGCTAAGCCTGTGTCACTCACCTGTCATTCTGTATTGAGGAAACTTTATGCAGAACCTTCCATAGATGCTTCCTACCATGGACATTTTGTTCAGGCTAAGCGGTTTCAATTTTTTTCTTCAAAACTGAGCAACAAGAAACAAGAATTTCATATGGCAGCCATGTTTCTAAACAAATCGAGACAAGATGAGAAATATTTATAGAGGACCTTCCAGAGATGCTTCCTACCAAGTTTTGATTCTTTTGGTCAAGCAGTTTAAAAATATAATATTTTTAAAGAAATTGACCAACCACAAACAAGAATTGCCTATGACGGTCATGTTTGTTAACGGATCAGTATGAAATAAGCAATCCTAAAGGACCTGCCATAGATGCTTCCTACCAAGTTTCAGTTCATTTGGCTAAGCGATTTTTGAGAATATTAAAATGTGAAAAGTTAACGGATGACGGACGCCAAGTGACAAGATGAGCAAAAAACACAGAAATAAACAAGATAAAAAATAACAACCATTATGTTTTATTTCCAGTAATAACATACACTTATTGACTTTTGATGATTTTTACCAAATTTTCAAAATGTGTATACTGTATATTTTTATATATATGTACGTTTTTATCGTAAAAAGCAAGATTAAAGGCCTATTTACAAATGTACACGATCTGCTTTTGCATATACAAAGCAGACGCTACGTTTACACGGTACAAGTATGCTTTCTGTATCTGCTTTCAACTAATTGGCATCCGATTGGTCGATCATTATGCTTTTAGCAGACGGTTTTAGACCAAGTTCTAAATCGTCATCTGGCATATATGCAGTGCATAGCTCCAATTTACACGAACTGTTTTTGCATTATATGTTCGAAACATATCAATACTATACAAACACACTACACTACTGTCTTGTTATTCTTCATTTGATATAATAAACAATATGGGTTGTCGTGGTAGTTGGATTTATAACTACACATGTAATAGTTAGTGCCCATCACCACTAAAGTCGTGTGTTTGAACCCTGTTCATGGTGAGGTGTACTCGATACAACATTTTGTGATAAAGTTTGTCAGCGACTTGATGCGGCAAGTTTGTGGTTTTCTCAGGGTACTCCAGTTTCCTTTACTAATAAAACTGATTGCCACAACATAACTGAAATACTGCTGAAAGTGGCGTTAAGCACCATACAACAAACCAACCAACGACAAAACAATGACGTCATTTTGAAGGTCTCAACCAATCAAATTAAGATTAGATCTCCTCATTTGTTCACTCTTTTCTTTGTCGTTATGTGGGAGATAAAACATCTGTTAGTTGATTGATTGACTGATTGATTGGTGTTTAACGTCCAGCGAGCAATTTTTCCAGCTATATTCAGGACGAGAACATTTAAAAATTTTAACGCCACGGGACTTGAAACAAGGAAAGCTGATGGGTAGGGACGGAAAATTTAGCCAGTGAAACATGTCTCCTATGGACCACTAATGCTCATAATGAGCTGTTACACTGGGTTCTTTAACGTGCGAAGAGTGTGGCAATCTCTCAACATGGGACCTCAATTTCATTTACCTCTCATCCGAAGGACGGGTTGGTTGTGAAATTATACATCCCGCACAACCGACGGACGCCTCTTCAAGCCGAAGAAGCTCTCGGTCCCATTTCTATACCCCGGGGTTGACCCCTTTCAGAGAACTAGTGCCTCTAGGGCAAAGAAACTTGGTGCCTATTTTAACCCCGGCACACCCTCTGGGAGGGGGGTCATCGTGTTAGAATTCACGTCAGAGTTCAGAGTTTATAATATGTTACAACATTATCTTAACTTGGGGACCACCCAAGGATCATTTCAGCAAAGTTTGGTTGAGATTGGCTCAGTAGTTTCGGAGAAGATTAAAAAAATAATTTCATCCCCCCTTTTTTCTATTCTTAGCTTGGCAGCCATGTTGGTTGGAAGTTGGGATCACCGGACACAATTTTCAAGGGGGGCCACCCAAGGACCATTCCACCAAAGTTTGGTTGCAATTGTCCCAGTGGTTTTTGAGGAGAAGATTAAAATGTGAAATGTTGACGGACGGACGATGGACGAAAATATATGTTAAACTACTCCTTGCAATGTAGATGCAGTTAAAATTTGAGCTCATTTTGACTTATACTAAAGCAGCAATGGACAATTGAAGACATTTCTATTTTTAGCAACAGCAGCCATCTTGAATGGAGGGCAGGGCTGTCGGACACAAATTTGAAAGAGACCCACTCAGGGACCATCCCTGCCAGGTTTGGTTTAATTTGCTTCAGCGGTTTCAGAGGAGAAGATTTAAATGTGATCTTTTATCAAAATATGCCTAATTTGCATAATCGGTATAAATCAGCTGAAAGAAAAATTTCACAGAAAAACCCGGAATATATATGTTAAACTACTCCTTGCAATGTAGCTGCAATTAAAATTTGAGCTCATTTAGACTTATACTAAAGCAGCAATGGACAATTAAAATTTCATCCCCCCCTTTTTTCTATTTTTAGCTCGGCGGCCATCTTGGTTGGAAGTTGGGATCACCAGACACAATTTTGGAAGGGGGCCATCCAAGGACCATTCCACCAAAGTTTGGTTGCAATTGGCCCTGTGGTTTCTGAGAAGATTAAAATGTGAAATGTTGATGGACTGACGACAGACGACGGACAAAAAGTGTTGGCAATAGCTCACATGGCCTAAAGGCCAGGTGAGCTAAAAAGTCAATCAATCACTCATTAAATCCTTTACCACCTATTTCACATTTATAAGGTTTATCACCTGTATGTATTCTATAATGGGTTTGCAAAGATTGATTGACACTAAATCCTCTACCACATACAACACATTTATAAGGTTTATCACCTGTATGTGTTCTAATATGTGTTTGTAAGTTACCATTCCGACTAAATCCTTTACCACATATATCACATTTATAAGGTTTATCACCTGTGTGTGTTCTAATGTGTGTTTGTAAGCCACCATTCTGACTAAATCCTTTACCACATATATCACATTTATAAGGTTTATCACCTGTATGTGTTCTAATGTGTGCTTGTAAGTTACCATTGTGAATAAATCCTTTACTACATATATCACATTTATAAGGTGCATCACCTGAATGTGTTCTAATGTGCTTCTGTAAGGTACCATTGTGAATAAATCCTTCACCACATATATCACATCTATAAGGTTTATCACCTGTATGTGTTGTAATGTGTTGCTGTAATCGAGAATTCCGACTAAACACTTTACAACATATATCACATTTATAAGGTTTAACACCTGTATGTGTGATAATGTGTAATTGTAAGTGAGCATAACGACCAAATCCTTTACCACAAATTTGACATTTATAAGGTCGATCACCTGTATGTGTTCTAAGGTGTCTCTTTAAGCCCTCATTCTGACTAAATCTTTTACCACATATATCACATTTATAAGGTTTATCACCAGTATGTGTTCTAAGGTGTTGCTGCAAGATAGAATTCCGACTAAACATTTTACCACATATATCACATATATAAGGTTTATCACCTGTATGTGTTCTAATGTGTATCTGTAAGCTACCATTCTGACTAAACACTTTACCACATATACCACATTTATAAGGTTTATCACCAGTATGTGTTCTTATGTGTGTCTGTAAGTTATAATTCTGATTAAACACTTTACCACATATATCACATGTATATAGTTTATCACCTGTATGTATTCTAATGTGTACCTGTAAGTGAGAATTCTGACTAAATCCTTTACTACATATATCACATTTATAAGGTTTATCATCTGTATGTGTTCTAATGTGTTCCTGTATGTTAGCATTTCCTGTATATCTTTTACCGCATACATCACATTTATAAGGTTTAACACATGTTTTTGTCCTTACATGAGCTTGTACCACATCACTGGTTAACTGTTTACAATTTCCATCAATACACTGCAATCCATCTCCAGTATGTAATCTCCTATCATCTGTAGCATCCCCAGTCTGCCATTCATCTGGAGTATGTAATCTCCTATCATCTGAAGCATCACCAGACTGCCATTCATCTCCAGTATGTAACCTCCTATCATCATCTGTAGCATCACCAAACTGCCATTCATCTTTAGTATGTAATATCCTATCATCTGAAGCATCACCAGACTGCCATTCATCTGCAGTATGTAATCTCCTATCATATGAAACATCACCAGACTGCCATTCATCTACAGTATGCAATATCCTATCATCTGTAGCATCACCAAACTGCCATTCATCTCCAGCATGTAATCTCCTATCATCTGTAGCATCACCAGACTGCCATCCATCTCCGGTATGTAATCTCCTATCACCTGAAGCATCACCAGACTGCCATTCATCTGCAGTATGTAATCTCCAATGATCAGAAACATCACTAGACTGCCATTCATCTGCAGTATGCAATCTCCTATCATCTGTAGCAGCACCAGACTGCCATCCATCTCCAGTATGTAATCTCCTATCACCTGAAGCATCACCTGACTGCCATTCATCTTCAGTTTTCAATTCCATATTATTCAGAGTATATTTTTTTACTGCATATGAAGAAGCTTTCATCTTTTTGTTTCACACAGATCTAGAATTTGATGTTCTTTGATGTTATTTGTAACATCTAACTCTTTATTGCAGCCTATTAAATCACATGTATACTGTTATAACATTTATTTCACCATTTATATTCATTGGTAACTTTTTGACTAAATTTTAGACGCTGATTGTGATGAAACTGTATGGTATACCTGTAGTGTCATAATTGGTTCAGATCATTTGACACATGTACTGTTCGCTAATAAAGCTCATTCTACACATTGGACAGCCATATATTTCTGAAAAATAATAACAAGTAATTTTAGTAAAATTTTGAAAAAAATACTGATTTTCTTGTCCCTGATTTTTGTTTTGTAAGAAAAATAATTTCGGGCTCCGGAGAAAAACATTGCCCTAAACCCCAAAAGTTAATATTTCATTTATATCGTGGTGGTCAGTTTTATTGGTGGAGGAAACCAGAGTACCAGGAGAAAACCACCAACCTGTTGCAAGTCGCTGACAAACTTTATCACATAATGTTGTATCGAGTACACTTCGCCTGAGCTATATTTGAACTCACAATGCAAGTGGTGATAGGAACTGATTACAAAGGTATTTATAAATCCAACTACCATACGACCACAGCCACAATGGCCCATTCTTGATTAAGCTTCAGCTTACTATTTATATATCGACGAAGGATACAAAAGATGTCTGCCTTTGTTTGTGCATACGCACGGATAGTAACGTTAACATACAAGGATATAGTCGACAATTTCTGCTACATGCATATGTGACAATGGTGAAAGCAACAGTGTAGGATGGTACAGCTAGGTTGTTGTTGCATCCTCAACCTTGGTTTACATATAGTTTGTTAGAGAATGATAGCTAGCTAGACCACATATAAAGCAACCGTGCAGGATGGTACAGTTAGGTTGTTGTTGCATCACCTTGGTTCACATATAGTTTGTTGGGGAACTAGCTAGACTACATATAAAGCAATGGTGTAGGATGGTACAGTTAGGTTGTTGTTGCATCCTCTACCTTGGTTCACACATAGTTTGTTAGAGAACGATAGCTAGCTAGACCACATATAAAGCAACGGTGTAGGATGGTACAGTTAGGTTGTTGTTGCATCCTCAACCTTGGTTCACATATAGTTTGTTGGGGAACTAGCTAGACCACATGTTTATCTGTATGTAGTCCTTTGATATTAAATCTGCATATGAAAGTCCAAGTCCTCTATACAACAATTTATTATATACAAGTTAATATTTCATAAATAACAAAGTTGCATAAACATGTGTTCACAAAAATATATGAATCCTAACTGAACTATATATTTCTAATGCAAAATACATGCTGCAGTTTTAGATTTTAAACTGATATTAGAAGGAAAATACATTAGATTTAAAGGCAGTTTTATCTTTTAAACGTGTATTCCTTGTGAGAAACTTTTTAATCCAAGTCAAGTGTAAATAGGTCACTTTTAAATTAATGGAGTGTTTTCTAATGATTCATGGTGATGGAAACAGCACAGTGCACAGTGTATAGATGTACAGTAGCACCGCCACCCAACATTAGTTCGACATAGAAATATGGTTCCTCTACACAGGGGGTTATGACCCAGAGGTAAGGTAATATAAATACTACATGTACATGTACAATGTATCGTGACGTGACATCTGCTCGGTAATGCAATAAAGTCGGTCACTTGTTTTGATTTACAATTCTGGTGCAGCACGAGACCAATGACGTCATTCTGTATATTCATAGCGTACATATACACAGAGGGAATTCTTTTCAACGTCAAAATTACAAGATGAGATTAAAACAGAGAAGTTTGAATTGAATAAATTCCATGCAAGTAAAAAAGATCCTTTTAACTAATGTCTTTTTTTCCTGATCATAATGCTTGTTAAATATGTTTCCATCGATGGTATTCCCCAAGCATTTTTATCTTTCCAGTTTGTTCACATAATCGTCATCATAGTTCATGACCGTTTCTGGAATGTTGCCCACTACAGACGATCGACAGACCCAAAACGTAATACGCCCTCAAAAAATGTTGTGGTCTTACAGAAACAAACTAACCCTCAATGAGCTAAGCCTGTGTCACTCACCTGTCATTCTGTTTTGAGCAAAACTTTATGCAGAACCTTCCATAGATGCTTCCTACCATGGACATTTTGTTCAGGCTAAGCGGTTTCAATTTTTTTCTTCAAAACTGTGCAACCAGAAACAAGAATTTCATATGGCAGCCATGTTTCTAAACAAATCGAGACGAGAAGAGAAATATTTATAGAGGCCCTTCCAGAGATGCTTCCTACCAAGTTTTGATTCTTTCGGTCAAGCGGTTTAAAAATAGAATATTTTTACAGAAATTGACCAACCACAAACAAGAATTGCCTATGACGATCATGTTTGTTAACGGATCAGTATGAAATAAGCAATCCTAAAGGACCTGCCATAGCTGCTTCCTACCAAGTTTCAGTTCATTTGGCTAAGCGATTTTTGAGAATATTAAAATGTGAAAAGTTAACGGATGACGGACGCCAAGTGACAAGATGAGCAAAAAACACAGAAATAAACAAGATAAAAAATAACAAGCATTATGTTTTATTTCCAGTAATAACATACACTTATTGACTTTTGATGATTTTTACCAAATTTTCGAAATGTGTATACTGTATATTTTTATAGACATCTACGTTTTTATCGTAAAAAGCAAGATTAAAGGCCTATTTACAAATGTACACGATCTGCTTTTGCATATATGCAAAGCAGACGCTACGCTTACACGGTACAAGTATGTTTTCTGTATCTGCTTTCAACTAATTGGCATCCGATTGGTCGATCCTTATGCTTTTAGCAGACGGTTTTAGACCAAGTTCTAAATCGTCTGCTGGCATATATGCAGTGCATAGCTCCAATTTACACGAACTGTTTTTGCATATATGTTCGAAACATATCAATACTATACAAACACACTACACTACTGTCTTGTTATTCTTCATTTGATATAATAAACAATATGGGTTGTCGTGGTAGTTGGATTTATAACTACACATGTAATAGTTAGTGTCTATCACCACTAATGTCGTGGTAGTTAGATTTATAACTACACATGTAATAGTTAGTGTCTATCACCACTAATGTCGTGGTAGTTGGATTTATAACTACACATGTAATAGTTAGTGTCTATCACCACTAATGTCGTGGTAATTGGATTTATAACTACACATGTAATAGTTAGTGTCTATCACCACAAATGTCGTGGTAGTTGGATTTATAACTACACATGTAATAGTTAGTGTCTATCACCACTAATGTCGTGGTAGCTGGATTTATAACTACACATGTAATAGTTAGTGCCTATCACCACTAAAGTCGTGTGTTCGAACCCTGTTGATGGTGAGGTGTACTCGATACAACATTTTGTGATCAAGTTTATCAGCGACTTGATGCGGCAAGTTTGTGGTTTTCTCAGGGTACTCCAGTTTCCTTTACTAATAAAACTGATTGCCACAACATAACTGAAATACTGCTGAAAGTGGCATTAAGCACCATACAACAAACCAACCAACGACAAAACAATGACGTCATTTTGAAGGTCTCAACCAATCAAATTAAGATTAGATCTCCTCATTAAACAATGTTCACTCTTTTCTTTGTCGCTATGTGGGAGATAAAACATCGTGTTAGTTGATTGATTGATTGATTGGTGTTTAACGTCCAGCGAGCAATTTTCTCAGCTATATTCAGGACGAGAACATTTAAAAATTTAAACGCCACAGGACTCGAAACAAGGAAAGCTGATGGGTAGGGACTGATAATTTAGCCAGTGCAACAGGTCTCCTATGGACCACTAATGCTCATAATGAGCTGTTACACTGGGTTCTTTAACGTGCGAAGAGGGTGGCAATCTCTCAACACAGGACCTCAGTTTTATTTACGTCTCATCCGAAGGACGGGTTGGTTGTGAATTTATACATCCCGCACAACCGACGGACGCCCCTTCAAGCTGAAGAAGCTCTCGGTCCCATTTCTATACCCCGGGGTTGACCCCTTTCAGAGAACTAGTGCCTCTAGGGCGAAGAAACTTGGTGCCTATTTTAACCCCGGCACACCCTCTGGGAGGGGGGTCATCGTGTTAGAATTCACGTCAGAGTTCAGAGTTTATAATATGTTACAACATTATCTTAACTTGGGGACCACCCAAGGATCATTTCAGCAAAGTTTGGTTGAGATTGGCTCAGTAGTTTCGGAGATTTTTTTTAAAATTTCTTCCCCCCTTTTTCTATTTTTAGCTTGGCGGCCAACTTGGTTGGAAGTTGGCATCACCGGACACAATTTTCAAGGGGAGGTTGCACCCAAGGTCCATTCCACCAAAGTTTGGTTGCAATTGGCCCAGTGGTTTTTGAGGAGAAGATTAAAATGTGAAATGTTGACGGACGGACGATGGACGAAAAGTGATGGCAATAACTCACATGGCCTAAAGGCCAGGTGAGCTAAAAACGGAATATATGTTAAACTACTCCTTGCCACGTAACTGCAGTTAAAATTTGAGCTCATTTTGACTTATACTAAAGCAGCAATGGACAATTGAAGAAATTTCTATTTTTAGCAACAGCAGCCATCTTGAATGGAGGGCGGGGCTGTCGGACACAAATTTGAAAGGGACCCACTCAGGGACCATCCCTGCCAGGTTTGGTTTAATTTGCTTCAGCGGTTTCAGAGGAGAAGATTTAAATGTGATCTTTTATCAAAATATGCCTAATTTGCATAATCGGTATAAATCAGCTGAAAGAAAAATTTCACAGAAAAACCCGGAATATATATGTTATACTACTCCTTGCAATGTAGATGCAGTTAAAATTTGAGCTCATTTTGACTAATACTAAAGCAGCAATGGACAATTAAAATTTCATCCCCCCCTTTATTTTATTTTTAGCTTGGCGGCCATCTTGGTTGGAAGTTGGGATCACCGGACACAATTTTGGAAGGGGGCCATCCAAGGACCATTCCACCAAAGTTTGGTTGCAATTGGCCCTGTGGTTTCTGAGGAGAAGATTAAAATGTAAAATGTTGATGGACAGACGACGGACGAAAAGTGATGGCAATAGTTCACATGGTCTAAAGGCCAGGTGAGCTAAAAAATCAATCAATCACTCATTAAATCCTTTACCACCTATTTCACATTGATAAGGTTTATCACCTGTATGTATTCTATAATGGGTTTGCAAAGATTGATTGACACTAAATCCTCTACCACATACAACACATTTATAAGGTTTATCACCTGTATGTGTTCTAATGTGTGTTTGTAAGTTACCATTCCCACTAAATCCTTTACCACATATATCACATTTATAAGGTTTATCACCTGTATGTGTTCTAATGTGTGTTTGTAAGCCACCATTCTGACTAAATCCTTTACCACATATATCACATTTATAAGGTTTATCACCTGTATGTGTTCTAATGTGTGCTTGAAAGCTACCATTGTGAATAAATCCTTTACTACATATATCACATTTATAAGGTGCATCACCTGAATGTGTTCTAATGTGCTTCTGTAAGGTACCATTGTGAATAAATCCTTTACCACATATATCACATTTATAAGGTTTATCACCAGTATGTGTTGTAATGTGTTGCTGTAATCGATAATTCTGACTAAACACTTTACCACATATATCACATTTATAAGGTTTAACACCTGTATGTGTTATAATGTGTAATTGTAAGTGAGCATAACGCTTACATCCTTTACCACAAATTTGACATTTATAAGGTCGATCACCTGTATGTGTTCTAATGTGTCTCTGTAAGCCATCATTCTGACTAAATCTTTTACCACATATATCACATTTATAAGGTTTATCACCAGTATGTGTTCTAAGGTGTTGCTGCAAGATAGAATTCCGACTAAACATTTTACCACATATATCACATATATAAGGTTTATCACCTGTATGTGTTCTAATGTGTATCTGTAAGCTACCATTCTGACTAAACACTTTACCACATATACCACATTTATAAGGTTTATCACCAGTATGTGTTCTTATGTGTGTCTGTAAGTTATAATTCTGATTAAACACTTTACCACATATATCACATGTATATAGTTTATCACCTGTATGTATTCTAATGTGTGCCTGTAAGTGAAAATTCTGACTAAATCCTTTACTACATATATCACATTTATAAGGTTTATCATCTGTATGTGTTCTAATGTGTTCCTGTATGTTAGCATTTCCTGTATATCTTTTACCACATACATCACATTTATAAGGTTTAACACATGTTTTTGTCCTTACATGAGCTTGTACCACATCACTGGTTGTTAACTGTTTACCGGTTCCATCAATAGACTGCAATCCATCTCCAGTATGTAATCTCCTATCATCTGTAGCATCACCAGACTGCCATTCATCTCCAGTATGTAATCTCTTATCATCATCTGTAGCATCACCAAACTGCCATTCATCTTTAGTATGTAATCTCCTATCATCTGAAGCATCACCAAACTGCCATTCATCTGCAGTATGTAATCTCCTAGCATATGAAACATCACCAGACTGCCATTCATCTACAGTATGCAATCTCCTATCATCTGTAGCATCACCAAACTGCCATTCATCTCCAGCATGTAATCTCCTATCATCTGTAGCATCACCAGACTGCCATCCATCTCCAGTATGTAATCTCCTATCACCTGAAGCATCACCAGACTGCCATTCATCTTCAGTTTTCAATTCCATATTATTCAGAGTATATTTTTTTACTGCATATGAAGAAGCTTTCATCTTTTTTTTGTTTCACACAGATCTAGAATTTGATGTTATTTGTAACATCTAACTCTTTATTGCAGCTTATTAAATCACATGTATACTGTTATAACATTTATATTCATTGGTAACTTTTTTACTAAATTTTAGACGCTGTTTGTGATGAAACTGTATGGTGTACCTGTAGTGTCATAATTAGTTCAGATCATTTGACACATGTACTGTTCACTAGTAAAGCTCATTCTACACATTGGACAGCCATATATTTCTGAAAAATAATAACAAGTAATTTTAGTAAAAATTTGAAAAAAATACTGATTTTCTTGTCCCTGATTTTTTTTTTCTAAGAAAAATAATTGCGGGCTCTGGAGAAAAACATTGACGTAAACCCCAAAAGTTAATATTTCATTTCTATCGTGGCGGTCAGTTTTATTGGTTGAGGAAACCAGAGTACCAGGAGAAAACCACCAACCTGTTGCAAGTCGCTGACAAACTTTATCACATAATGTTGTATCGAGTGCACTTCGCCTGAGCTATATTTGAACTCACAATGCAAGTGGTGATAGGAACTGATTACAAAGGTATTTATAAATCCAACTACCATACGACCACAGCCACAATGGCCGATTCTTGATTAAGCTTCAGCTTACTATTTATGTATCGACAAAGGATACAAAAGATGCCTGCCTTTGTTTGTGCATAGGCACGGATAGTAACGTTAACATACAAGGATATAGTCGACAATTTCCGCTACATGCATATGTGACATTGGTGAAAGCAACGGTGTAGGATGGTACAGTTAGGTTGTTGTTGCATCCTCAACCTTGGTTCACATATAGTTTGTTAGAGAATGATAGCTATTAGCTAGCTAGACCACATATAAAGGAATGGTGTAGGATTGTAGTTAGGTTGTTGTTGCATCCTCAACCTTGGTTCACATATAGTTTGTTAGAGAATGATAGCTAGCTAGACCACATATAAAGCAACGGTGCAGGATGGTACAGTTAGGTTGTTGTTGCATCCTCAACCTTGGTTCACATATAGTTTGTTAGAGAATGATAGCTAGCTAGACCACATATAAAGCAACAGTGTAGGATTGTACAGTTAGGTTGTTGTTGCATCCTCAACCTTGGTTCACATATAGTTTGTTAGAGAATGATAGCTAGCTAGACCACATATAAAGCAACGGTGTAGGATGGTACAGTTAGGTTGTTGTTGTATCCTCAACCTTGGTTCACATATAGTTTGTTAGAGAATGATAGCTAGCTAGACCACATATAAAGCAACGGTGCAGGATGGTACAGTTAGGTTGTTGTTGCATCCTCAACCTTGGTTCACATATAGTTTGTTAGAGAACTAGCTAGACCACATATAAAGCAATGGTGCAGGATGGTACAGTTAGGTTGTTGTTGCATCCTCAACCTTGGTTCACATATAGTTTGTTAGAGAATGATAGCTAGCTAGACCACATATAAAGCAACGGTGTAGGATTGTACAGTTAGGTTGTTGTTGCATCCTCAACCTTGGTTCACATATAGTTTGTTAGAGAATGATAGCTAGCTAGACCACATATAAAGCAACGGTGTAGGATGGTACAGTTAGGTTGTTGTTGTATCCTCAACCTTGGTTCACATATAGTTTGTTAGAGAATGATAGCTATTAGCTAGCTAGACCACTTATAAAGCAACGGTGTAGGATGGTACAGTTAGGTTGTTGTTGCATCCTCTACCTTGGTTCACATATAGTTTGTTAGAGAACGATAGCTAGCTAGACCACATATAAAGCAATGGTGCAGGATGGTACAGTTAGGTTGTTGTTACATCCTCAACCTTGGTTCACATATAGTTTGTTAGAGAATGATAGCTAGCTAGACCACTTATAAAGCAACGGTGTAGGATTGTACAGTTAGGTTGTTGTTGTATCCTCAACCTTGGTTCACATATAGTTTGTTAGAGAATGATAGCTAGCTAGACCACATATAAAGCAACGGTGGAGAATGGTACAGTTAGGTTGTTGTTGCATCCTCAACCTTGGTTCACATATAATTTGTTAGAGAATGATAGCTAGCTAGACCACATATAAAGCAACGGTGGAGAATGGTACAGTTAGGTTGTTGTTGCATCCTCAACCTTGGTTCACATATAGTTTGCTAGAGAACTAGCTAGACCACATCTAAAGCAATGGTGCAGGATGGTACAGTTAGGTTGTTGTTGTATCCTCAACCTTGGTTCACATATAGTTTGTTAGAGAATGATAGCTAGCTAGACCACATATAAAGCAACGGTGTAGGGTGGTACAGTTAGGTTGTTGTTGCATCCTCTACCTTGGTTCACATATAGTTTGTTAGAGAATGATAGCTAGCTAGACCACATATAAAGCAACGGTGTAGGGTGGTAGTTAGGTTGTTGTTGCATCCTCAACCTTGGTTCACATATAATTTGTTAGAGAATGATAGCTAGCTAGACCACATATAAAGCAACGGTGGAGAATGGTACAGTTAGGTTGTTGTTGCATCCTCAACCTTGGTTCACATATAGTTTGTTAGAGAACTAGCTAGACCACATCTAAAGCAATGGTGCAGGATGGTACAGTTAGGTTGTTGTTGTATCCTCAACCTTGGTTCACATATAGTTTGTTAGAGAATGATAGCTAGCTAGACCACATATAAAGCAACGGTGTAGGGTGGTACAGTTAGGTTGTTGTTGCATCCTCTACCTTGGTTCACATATAGTTTGTTAGAGAATGATAGCTAGCTAGACCACATATAAAGCAACGGTGTAGGGTGGTAGTTAGGTTGTTGTTGCATCCTCAACCTTGGTTCACATATAATTTGTTAGAGAATGATAGCTAGCTAGACCACATATAAAGCAACGGTGCAGGATGGTACAGTTAGGTTGTTGTTGCATCCTCAACCTTGGTTCACATATAGTTTGTTAGAGAACTAGCTAGACCACATATAAAGCAATGGTGCAGGATGGTACAGTTAGGTTGTTGTTGCATCCTCAACCTTGGTTCACATATAGTTTGTTAGAGAACTAGCTAGACCACATATAAAGCAATGGTGCAGGATGGTACAGTTAGGTTGTTGTTGCATCCTCAACCTTGGTTCACATATAGTTTGTAAGAGAACTAGCTAGACCACATATAAAGCAACCGTGCAGGATGGTACAGTTAGGTTGTTACATCCTCTACCTTGGTTCACATTTAGTTTGTTAGAGAATGATAGCTAGCTGGACCACATATAAAGCAACGGTGAAGGATGGTACAGTTAGGTTGTTGTTGCATCCTCAACCTTGGTTCACATATAGTTTGTTAGAGAATGATAGCTAGCTAGACCACATATAAAGCAACGGTGAAGGATGGTACAGTTAGGTTGTTGTTGTATCCTCAACCTTGGTTCACATATAGTTTGTTAGAGAATGATAGCTAGCTAGACCACATATAAAGCAACGGTGCCAGGATTGTACAGTTAGGTTGTTGTTGCATCCTCAACCTTGGTTCACATATAGTTTGTTAGAGAATGATAGCTAGCTAGACCACATATAAAGCAACGGTGTAGAATGGTACAGTTAGGCTGTTGTTGCATCCTCAACCTTGGTTCACATATAGTTTGTTAGAGAATGATAGCTAGCTAGACCACTTATAAAGCAACGGTGTAGAATGGTACAGTTAGGTTGTTGTTGCATCCTCAACCTTGGTTCACATATAGATTGTTAGAGAATGATAGCTAGCTAGACCACTTATAAAGCAACGGTGTGGATGGTACAGTTAGGTTGTTGTTGCATCCTCAACCTTGGTTCACATATAGTTTGTTAGAGAATGATAGCTAGCTAGACCACATATAAAGCAACGTGTAGAATGGTACAGTTAGGCTGTTGTTGCATCCTCAACCTTGGTTCACATATAGTTTGTTAGAGAATGATAGCTAGCTAGACCACTTATAAAGCAACGGTGTAGAATGGTACAGTTAGGTTGTTGTTGCATCCTCTACCTTGGTTCACATATAGATTGTTAGAGAATGATAGCTAGCTAGACCACATATAAAGCAACGGTGTAGGATGGTACAGTTAGGTTGTTGTTGTATCCTCTACCTTGGTTCACATATAATTTGCTAGAGAATGATAGCTAGCTAGACCACTTATAAAGCAACGGTGTAGGATTGTACGGTTAGGTTGTTGTTGCATCCTCTACCTTGGTTCACATATAGATTGTTAGAGAATGATAGCTAGCTAGACCACTTATAAAGCAACGGTGTAGGATTGTACAGTTAGGTTGTTGTTGCATCCTCTACCTTGGTTCACATATAGTTTGTTAGAGAATGATAGCTAGCTAGACCACATATAAAGCAACGGTGGAGAATGGTACAGTTAGGTTGTTGTTGCATCCTCAACCTTGGTTCACATATAATTTGTTAGAGAATGATAGCTAGCTAGACCACTTATAAAGCAACGGTGCAGGATGGTAAAGTTAAGTTGTTGTTGCATCCTCAACCTTGGTTCACATATAGTTTGTTAGAGAACTAGCTAGACCACATATAAAGCAACGGTGCAGGATGGTACAGTTAGGTTGTTGTTGCATCCTCAACCTTGGTTCACATATAGTTTGTTATAGAACGATAGCTAGGTAGACCACATTTAAAGCACTGGTGCAGGATTGTACAGTTAGGTTGTTGTTGCATCCTCAACCTTGGTTCACATATAGTTTGTTAGAGAACTAGTTAGACCACATATAAAGCAATGGTGCAGGATGGTACAGTTAGGTTGTTGTTGCATCCTCAACCTTGGTTCACATATAGTTTGTTAGAGAACGATAGTTAGCTAGACCACATATAAAGCAACGGTGTAGGATGGTACAGTTAGGTTGTTGTTGCATCCTCAACCTTGGTTCACATATAGTTTGTTAAAGAACGATAGCTATCTAGACCACATATACAGGGGTTTCAAAGTGGGCCGGTACCCGTTACTTTTACCCGCTTGAGATCGTGTGTAGTACCGGCAGAAATTACTGAACCACCCAAAATTAGCGGTGGTCAAAACAACAAGTACGATGGCCGATAGGCTTGTGGAATATTTTTCATACAAAATTAATGATCACGTCAATTGCTGAATTCTCGTATTCAAATCGATCAACTGCGTCACAACCAAGTTAATGGGATATTCCCTGTTTTAAAAATAACTTTACCTTAGAATCGTAAATAGCAGTTTGCGCATGCGGTAAACAGATATGTTTTCGCCCCAATATCTTTTCATCCTGTGTAAAACTCGGACCGGAACAAAGCTGACATCATTTCAAAATAAAAAAATGACCGATTACAAATTATGTTCAAACACAATTTAGTGTAATCTCCAGTAATATAAGTATGATCATTATGTATTATGAATATGACTACACAATATTTTGTGCGATTTTTTTTATCCATTTAAAACCCAGGGTCGAATCATTCTGGGGCGTACTGTCTTGATGCTTAACTCCGTCCATATTGTTTAACTTCCGGTATAAAAAAATAAAAACCTATGGCTAATTTATTTACATATTTTGACGGGGCCCTACCGCGGTTGTTCACAGAAATGAAAGTGTGCTGAAAAACATTTTTAAAATGGGGTACGAGGAGATAAGGGATAGAAAATTACTAGAAATCTTGAAAAAGGACCGGACATGGCTCAAATACGAATTACATTGTAATGTCAAAACGCCGACCCCCCTTTTTTTCCAAAATAATTTAACTTTTGTGATTCCAATGTTAATAAATGTCTTCCCGCGAATCGTTTTTGTTCGAACATTTTTGCACATAAGTCGTGAAAGTAACAATATATATTGTTTTTGTTTTTGTTTAATTATATTTGTATTGATCTATTAAAATTATAAATTTTATTAAAGATTGATGATTGCAAATTAAATTTATATGTTTCATCAAGGACGTATTCTATATACGTCCTTGGTTTCATTAATTATGACACTTATATGTCTTGATCCGTGCCAATGGTCTTTGATGAGTTTAATTACTGGTAATAAAGTAAAAAAAACACACAAGCCAAGGTATTGTGAAAAAGAAAAGGACAAAGCCAACAAAAGAATTTTGAGAAGTTTAAGCTTTGATAACAATGGCTTTGGTTTTTTTTAAGATATGGCAGATTATCTATGAATAATCTTGGCTGAAGTCTGTAAACTGAAATATTCAATAAAGAAATTGGGGGAGGGGGAAATCCAGGCATTATGCATGGTCTTCACTCTTGGTGAAATTTCAGGAACTTCCGCCCACTGGACCCCTTACGGCCCTCAGCCTAATTTTTTAGGTACCTCCTAAAATTTAAGAAGTACCTCCTATTATAAAAAACTTTGAAACCCCTGATATAAAGCAACGGTGCAGGATTGTACAGTTAGGTTGTTGTTGCATCCTCTACCTTGGTTCACATATAGTTTGCTGGGAACTAGCTAGACCACATGTGTATCTGTATGTAGTCCTTTGATATTAAATCTACATCTAGAAAATGGCTGATTTTCCCGGGAAAATACATACAAGTGCTCTCCATTAGTCACAAAATGGCAGATTATTTTGCATTTCCACCGCTGCTTTAATAACAAATATACCCCTTACTTCTTGGGGTAATGAAATGAAATTTTACAGAGAACAGAGCTCCAGATAATTTTCAAGTTCAAAGGGTAATTACCCAATACTTTTGAAAATGATGGGTAATTGCATATTTCCTTTGCACTGTTGTACTCTCTACTTCAAAAAAGATTGCTTACATGTACACTTTTAAATTATGTTTGACACAAGTGTTATTCAATAAATGCAGGATGCAAGTGAAATGTATATCTCTGTTTAATTTGACACGATTGTGTCATGTTTATTAATAAAATGTTGTAAATGTTTTATTTTGTGTTTACTTTATATAACTTTTTAGCTCACCTGGCCCAAAGGGCCAGGTGAGCTATTGCCATCACTAGGCGTCCGTCGTCGTCGTCCGTCATAAACTTTTTCAAAAATCTTCTCCTCTGAAACTACATTTCAAATGGAATCTCCGCTGAAAAGTACGAATAATTAGCACTTCCTGACGGAAATTAATATACAGCCAAGGAAATTAGGATTTTGATGTCCCTAGTGCTACTAGACCAATTGAAACCAAACTTGGTTTGAATCATCACTAGGGTGTCTAGTTTCAGAATTACGTCCGGTGATGCCGTGCACCAACCAACATGGCCACTGTTAATAAAAATAGAACATATGGTAAAATTGCAGGTTTTTGGGTAATAACTCAAAAACCGTTAATAATATCAGAAATCTGACTGTGATCAAAATGATCAGCACATCAAGATCTACATGTACCTACCCTGCAATTTTGAAGTAAATCTGATTACCCATTTTGGAGTTATTGCCTTTTTTTCATTAAATTTTTTAAATTATAATACTTTTCGTCTTATATTTCAAAAACTATAAGAGATAGATGTTAAGTTTAAATTGCAAAAAATGTGCAGCATGTCAAGGTCTACCTACCCTGAGATTTTGAAGTAAATCCCATTACCCATTTTGGAGTTATTGCCCTTTTTTCATCAAATTTTCTAAATTTTAATACTTTTAGTCCCTTATTTAAAAAAAATCGAGATAGATGTTGAGTTAAACTGCAAACATGTTCAGTATGTGAAGATCTACCTACCCTGCAATTTTGAAGTAAATCTGAGTACCCATCTTGGAGTTGTTGCCCTTTTTTACTAAAAAATTTCTAATTTAAATATTTTTCGTCTTATATTTCAAAAACTATAAGAGATAGATGTTAAGTTTAAATTGCAAAAATGTGCAGTATGTCAAGATCTAACTACACTGCAATTTTTAAGTAAATCCCATTACCCATTTTGGAGTTATTGCCCTTTTTTCATCAAATTTTCAAAATTTTAATACTTTTAATTCTTTATTTCAAAAATTATAAGAGATCATAGATGTTAAGTTTAAATTGCAAAAATGTGCAGAATGTGAAGATCTAACTACACTGCAATTTTTTAAGTAAATCCCATTACCCATTTTGGAGTTATTTCCCTTTTTTCATCAAATTTTCTAAATTTTAATACTTCTCGTCCTTTATTTAAAACAATTTAAGAGATAGATGTTAAGTTTAAACTGCAAACATGTTCAGTATGTCATGATCTACCTACCCTGCAATTTTGAAGTAAATCCCATTACCCATTTTGGAGTTATTGCCCTTTTTTCATCAAATTTTCTAAATTTTAATACTTTTCGTCCTTTATTTAAAACAAATTAAGAGATAGATGTTAAGTTTAAACTGCAAACATGTTCAGTATGTCATGATCTACCTACCCTGCAATTTTGAAGTAAATCCCATTACCCATTTTGGAGTTATTGCCCTTTTTTCATCAAATTTTCTAAATTTTAATACTTTTCGTCCTTTATTTAAAACAAATTAAGAGATAGATGTTAAGTTTAAACTGCAAACATGTTCAGTATGTCATGATCTACCTACCCTGCAATTTTGAAGTAAATCCCATTACCCATTTTGGAGTTATTGCCCTTTTTTCATCAACTTTTCTAAATTTTAATACTTTTCGTCCTTTATTTAAAACAAATTAAGAGATAGATGTTAAGTTTAAACTGCAAACATGTTCAGTATGTCATGATCTACCTACCCTGCAATTTTGAAGTAAATCCCATTACCCATTTTGGAGTTATTGCCCTTTTTTCATCAAATTTTCTAAATTTTAATACTTTTCGTCCTTTATTTAAAACAAATTAAGAGATAGATGTTAAGTTTAAACTGCAAACATGTTCAGTATGTCATGATCTACCTACCCTGCAATTTTGAAGTAAATCTGAGTACCCATCTTGGAGTTATTGCCCTTTTTTCATCATTTTTTTTTAATTTTAATACTTTTCGTCCTTTATTTCAAAAGCTATAAGAGATAGATGTTAAGTTTAAACTGAAAAATGTTCAGCATGTCAAGATCTAACTACACTGTAATTTTTAAGTAAATCCCATTACCCATTTTGGAGTTATTTCCCTTTTTTCATCAAATTTTCTAAATTTTAATACTTTTCATCCTTTATTTCAACCAGAGGCTCTCAAGAGCCTGTATCATTCACCTGGTAATAAAAAAAAACAATTGGTCCTATGTAAAAACTATGTCCTGCAGTGGTAGTCATCTTGGAATTACGATCAACATAAAAAACACAAAGTTTGTAAAGGACCTTCCAATGATTGATGCACAGTTTAGGTTCAATCAGTGCAAATACTATGACCTGTGGTGGCTGCCATCTTGGATTTCCGATATGCATAAAAAACAGAGGACCTTCCAATGATCATTCCTGGGCAGTTTGGTTTCAACTGTCCAAGTGGTTTCAGAGAAGAAGCATTTTGAAACATTTTTCCCATAGGGTCCAATGTTAAACTAAGTCCTGCCATAGCCGCCATTTTGAATTTCATATCAGAACAAAAAACGTAAAGTTTGTAGAGGACCATCCAATGAACATTCATGTACAGTTTGGCTTTAATCATATTTGTAGTTTCTGAGAAGAAGGCATTTGAACATTTTCCCATAGTGTCCAATGTTAATCTATGTCCTGCGGTGGTGGCCATCTTGGATTTCCGATCGGCATAAACAACAGTAACTTGGTAAAGGGCCTTCCAATGATCATTCATGGGCAGTTTGGTTTCAATTGGCCAAGTGGTTTCAGAGAAGAAGCGTTTTGAAACATTTTTCCCATAGGGTCCAATGTTAAACTAAGCTATGCCGTAGCCGCCATTTTGAATTTCATATCGGAACAAAAAACGTACATTTTGTAGAGGATCATCCAATGAACATTCATGTACAGTTTGGCTTTAATCATATTTGTAGTTTCTGAGAAGAAGGCATTTGAACATTTTCCCATAGGGTCCAATGTTAATCTATGTCCTGCGGTGGCGGCCATATTGGATTTCCGATCGGCATAAATTACAGAAACTTTGTAGAGGACCTTCCAATGATCATTCCTGGGCAGTTTGGTTTCAATTGTCCTAGTGGTTTCAGAGAAGAAGCATTTTGAAACATTTTTCCCATAGGGTCCAATGTTAAACTAAGTCCTGCCGTAGCCGCCATTTTGAATTTCATATCGGAACAAAAAACCTTAAGATTGTAGAGAACCATCCAATGAACATTCATGTACAGTTTGGCTTTAATCATATTTGTAGTTTCTGAGAAGAAGGCATTTTAACATTTTCCCATAGGGTCCAATGTTAATCTATGTCCTGCGGTGGCGGCCATCTTGGATTTTCGATCGGCATAAAAAACACAAACTTGGTAAAGGACCTTCCAATGATCATTCATGGGCAGTTTGGTTTCAATTGTCCAAGAGGTTTAAAAAAAGAAGCATTTTGAAACATTTTTCCCATAGGGTCCAATGTTAAACTAAGTCCTGCCGTATCCGCCATTTTGAATTTCATATCGGAACAAAAAACGTAAAGCTTGTAGAGGATCATCCAATGAACATTCATTTACAGTTTGGCTTTAATAATATTTGTAGTTTCTGAGAAGAAGGCATTTGAACATTTTCCCATAGGGTCCAATGTTAATCTATGTATTGCGGTGGCGGCCATCTTGGATTTCCGATCGGCATAAAAAACATAAAATTTGCAGAGGACCTTCCAATGATAATTCCTGGGCAGTTTGGTTTCAACTGTCCTAGTGGTTTCAGAGAAGAACCGTTTTGAAACATTTTTCCAATAGGGTCCAATGTTAAACTAAGTCCTGCCATATCCGCCATTTTGAATTTCATATCGGAACAAAAAACGTAAAGTTTGTAGAGGACCATCCAATGAACATTCATGTACAGTTTGGCTTTAATCATATTTGTAGTTTCTGAGAAGAAGGCATTTGAACATTTTCCCATAGGGTCCAATGTTAATCTATGTCCTGTGGTGGTGGCCATCTTGGATTTCCGATCGGCATAAAAAACAGCAACTTGGTAAAGGACCGTCCAATGATCATTCATGGGCAGTTTGGTTTCAATTGTCCAAGTGGTTTCAGAGAAGAAGCATTTTGAAACATTTTTCCCATAGGGTCCAATGTTAAACTAAGTCATGCCGTAGCCGCCATTTTGAATTTCATTTCGGAACAAAAAACGTAAAGTTTGTAGAAGACCATCCAATGAACATTCTTGTTCAGTTTGGCTTTAATCATATTTGTAGTTTCTGAGAAGAAGGCATTTGAACATTTTCCCATAAAGTCCAATGTCAATCTATGTCCTGCAGTGGCGGCCATCTTGGATTTCCGATCGGCATAAAAAACAGAAACTTGGTAAAGGACATTCCAATGATCATTCATTTACAGTTTGGGTTCAGTCAGTTCATTAGTTTCAGAGAAGAAGATCTTTGAAATTTCAGCCAATCAGAGCATATTATTGGCCCAGGCAGCCATGTTGAATATCCAACTGGAACGAAAAACAGTAACTTTGTAGAGGACCATCCAAGGAACATTCTTGCAAAGTTTGGTTCCAATTGGCCCAGTGGTTTCGGAGAAGAAGCTTGAAATGTGAAAAATTTACAGACGACAGAAAACAGACGACAGACGACGGACGCCAAGTGATGGCAATAGTTCACATGGACCTTTGGTGGTCCAGGTGAACTAAAAACTATAAGAGATAGATGCAGACTTCCCGAAACTTGCTGAGAAGTTGTCAGTCATTCGGACTGACAGACATGAAAATCTTGTCAGATTGAAAAATATTTTGCCGGTCCGAAAAACAAGTCCCAAAAAATTCACTGTCACATGCATAATGTTTAGTTTGGCCTTTTTAGAGTGATTTACCCTAGTATTAGCAATTGGGCACCTGATTTTACCTCTGGTTTTAATAGAGGTTAAAGTAATTCAGTTTTCGGTGTTGTTCAAAATTGTATATGCTATGTCTTTAATAGTGTGTCTCGAGTTTTGTTGTTTTGATGACCTTGTACTATAGGTCAATGGTTGTATGAAAGACGTCATGTCATTGGCTAATATATATACAAATAACCAATCGTGTAGTGATCGCCTTCACAAATGGGTTTGGTTGAAACCGGAAATGTATAAAAGGGATGAAAACAATGAAAATTATGTAATTTAAAAACCAGAGGCTCTCAAGAGCCTGTATCGTTCACCTGGTAATAAAAAAAAACAATTGGCCCTATGTAAAAACTATGTCCTGCAGTGGTAGTCATCTTGGAATTACGATCAACATAAAAAACACAAAGTTTGTAAAGGACCTTCCAATGATTGATGCACAGTTTAGGTTCAATCAGTGCAATAGCTTCAGAGAAGAATATATTTCTGTATTTTCCCCATATGGTTCTGTGTTAATACTATGACCTGTGGTGGCAGCCATCTTGGATTTCCGATCGGCATAAAAAACAGAGGACCTTCCAATGATCATTCCTGGGCAGTTTGGTTTCAACTGTCCAAGTGGTTTCAGAGAAGAAGCATTTTGAAACATTTTTCCCATAGGGTCCAATGTTAAACTTAAGTCCTGCCATAGCCGCCATTTTGAATTTCATATCAGAACAAAAAACGTAAAGTTTGTAGAGGACCATCCAATGAACATTCATGTACAGTTTGGCTTTAATCATATTTGTAGTTTCTGAGAAGAAGGCATTTGAATATTTTCTCATAGGGTCCAATGTTAATCTATGTCCTGTGGTGGCCGCCATCTTGGATTTCCGATCGGCATAAAAAACAGATACTTTGTAGAGGACCTTCCAATGATCATTCCTGGGCAGTTTGGTTTCAACTGTCCATGTGGTTTCAGAGAAGAAGCATTTTCAAACACTTTTCCCATAGGGTCCAATGTTAAATTAAGTCCTGCCGTAGCCGCCATTTTGAATTTCATATCGGAACAAAAAACCTTAAGGTTGTAGAGGACCATCCAATGAACATTCATGTACAGTTTGGCTTTAATCATATTTGTAGTTTCTGAGAAGAAGGCATTTGAACATTTTCCCATAGGGTCCAATGTTAATCTATGTCCTGCGGTGGCGGCCATCTTGAATTTTCGATCGGCATAAAAAAACAGAAACTTTGTAGAGGACCTTCCAATGATCATTCCTGGGCAGTTTGGTTTCAATTATCCAAGTGGTTTCAGAGAAGAAGCGTTTTGAAACATTTTTCCCATAGGGTCCAATGTTAAACTAAGTCCTGCCGTAGCCGCCATTTTGAATTTCATATCGGAACAAAAAACGTAAAATTTGTAGAGGACCATCCAATGAACATTCATGTACAGTTTGGCTTTAATAATATTTGTAGTTTCTGAGAAGAAGGCATTTTAACATTTTCCCATAGGGTCCAATGTTAATCTATGTATTGCGGTGGCGGTCATCTTGGATTTCCGATCGGCATAAAAAACAGAAACTTGGTAAAGGACATTCCAATGATCATTCCTTTACAGTTTGGGTTCAGTCAGTTCATTAGTTTCAGAGAAGAAGATCTTTGAAATTTCAGCCAATCTCAGCATATTATTGGCCCTGGCAGCCATATTGAATATTCGACTGGAACGAAAAACAGTAACTTTGTAGAGGACAATCCAAGGAACATTCCTGCTAAGTTCGGTTCCAATCGGCCTAGTAGTTTCGGAGAACAAGCTTGAAATGTGAAAAGTTTACAGACGCCAGACGACAGACGCCAAGTGATGGCAATAGTTCACCTGGACCTTTGGTCCAGGTGAACTAATAAAATTAAACACTGATCAATGCCTTTCGGACAAAATCTGAGGTAACTATTATACCAAACATTCGGTATTACAGAGTTGGCGAAAACTTTTTTTTTTCTGTCTGACATTGGGTCAGACAGGAACTGGGGTTCTGTCTTACCCATGGGCGTTGTGTCTGTCTGACCATTTTTTTGTAATATTGTATATAACCTGTCAAATTTTGCTTTTTTTATACAGAACTGAATGTAAGATTACCTAGTCATAATCATTAAACAACTCAATTAAATGTTTTTCTGTATACATATTTTTATCTAAAAAGATAAGGCAGATATAGCCAACAATCCGTATCTAATGGTCCAATCACGTTCCGAATATTATACATCAATGTCAGTTTCCGGTTTGCCTACATTTTTAATTTCAGTTAAGAATATGAATCTGCTGTCATCTTCAATATATAAGCATCTCAAAATATATTTAATTAAACACAAACAATCTTTGATACTTGGGGAGTGTGGAAGTCAACTTATTTATGTGCTCAGCAATATATTTCAGTTTTAATGTTCCACGTATTGCAGGTGCTGGTTCCTACTAAAAGGATGTTTACATTTACGTACATTTGTATAGGAGTTTCGATTACAAAGAGGAACGTGTCGGTCTGAGAGAATAAATAAACAAATATCAAGTCTCTGTCTGATATTTTAATAAAACTGAAAACAGAATTTAATGCCATTGGCAGTGGAAATTGGGAGAGAATAAATTTCAATCGCTGGTCCTTTCAAATATCTATGTTTTACCGGACATTCGGTCTGATATATATTTTGAAATCGTCGGTCCTACTGCATTTCTGTCGGTCAGGGCCGACGGATCGACGGTTTTCGAGAAGTCTGTAGATGTTAAGTTTAAATTGCAAAAAATGTGCAGCATGTCAAGATCTACCTACCCTGCAATTTTGAAGTAAACCCCATTACCCATTTTGGAGTTATTGCCCTTTTTCCATCAAATTTTCTAAATGTTAATACTTTTCGTCCTTTATTTAAAAAATTATAAGAGATAGATGTTAAGTTTAAACTGCAAACATGTTCAGTATGTCAAGATCTACCTACCCTGCAATTTTGAAGTAAATCGCATTACCCATCTTGGAGTTATTGCCCTTTTTTCATGATTTTTTTTTTAAATTTTAATACTGACTGTGATAAAAATGATCAGCACAGCAAGATCTACATGTACCTACCCTGCAATTTTGAAGTAAATCTGATTACCCATCTTGGAGTTATTGCCTTTTTTTCATTAAATTTTTAAAATTTTAATACTTTTCGTCTTATATTTCAAAAACTATAAGAGATAGATGTTAAGTTTAAACTGCAAAAAATGTTCAGCATGTCAAGATCTACCACAAAAGTTCAACAGTTGAAAATATCCGACAACTGTGTGAAGAGTTATTCCTCTTGAAATACATTTTTTTGTTCAATTTCACTGCTTTTGGTTACTCAAATAATCAAAGGGAAGCAACTCTATTACAAAATGTGAAGTAGCAAAAGCTAATTTTGAGAATCATTGACATTTATGTTTTTTTACAGCAATGTTAATAACTTACATTAAAGGGGGGACCCCTGCCCAAATTTTTTTTGGAGAGGGGGTCTGAAATGACGAGGGCTATATTTGTTATTTTTTGTCCGAAGTTATCAAGTTTTATTGACTGATGTTGTTATTATACCCAGGTGAGCAATACAGGCTCCTGGGAGCCTATAGTTCATGTTTTCTTTTCGTTTTTTGCTTGTCGACTTCGGCAGTTTTCACAGCCGTTTTGATAATGTCATCAATGATTCCTTTAACTATACTGTCACTAGACACAGATGAAACTGTCTGGAATTTAAGTATATAATTTTCCGGAGCGCTCTTGCGCTTAGTAGTGCGCTTATTCATGTTCTTGCTCATTTTCAACAAACAACGTGTTTCCAAATTTACTTCCGTTTTAGTTCTTACTTATTACATAAACCACTTCTTATAAGGAGCACCGCATTTATTTGTAATATTGACTGCGATTGGATGATTTATCGTAAACATCCAATCAGATCTCTTTTTACATCGATACTTAGAAAGGCAAACATTCGGTACCTCTCGGATGTATCGCTCTTCTTCGAAAAGTATAAAGGAAAGTAATTACGGGGAATTTCTCAAAGACAAAAATGTATTGTTAATGTACACGACTGTATTATCAGCGTAAAAGTACGCTCCGAATTTGGAAAGTTTGCTTACACAGCAATATGTATGCGTAACGTGTACACTCTGATCTGATAATACATGTGTTTTTACTCGTTTTTATAGCGCAAAAAATGCAAATACGCAGCTTATCTGGAGCTCTGGAGAAGATAGAAAAAGATTTAATTTAACAGCAATAATCAAAATTTATAGCATAAATTGAACAGAGAATTAAATTAAACCAGACAGAAAAATGAGATTATCTGGGTAAGAAAAACCTGTCATTATTACAAATAGCATCAACAAAACTGTATTGTTACCACTCTGTGATAATAAATGTGATTAAAATAAATTGAAATCAGTCATTAATTGTTATACAAAAATATGGCAGAATGTAGTCAGTCTAATAGATTGTATTGACAAAAGCAAAAACACCAAATTCACTGGATTAAATACTTTATTATATGGCCCCGGGTAAGCAAGTTTAATATTTGCATCAAATAATTAATTTTTAATACTTCAATTTCAAACTATGTAAAAAAAAACATCCTTTGAAATTTTTCAGACAAAACAATTACACTGAAAAAGCTCAAATACTGTACTTTCTTAATCTGGCTTACTTTTTAAGTTTGGTTGGCCTATGACAAAATCATGCTTTATGTGACCTAATAGGATGCCATTTGGAAAAAGGGTAGTGAACAAATATGGGCAGGAGATGTCATACGGAAAGGGGACAGAATCAGCAAATAATGATGCTAGAAAATGGCCGATTTTACCATTCGATGTATCTCAGGATTTTGTAATTAGTAAGAAAATTCTTGTCTAGTTCTCGTTTATCGAGAAACTTTTCATTGGATAATTTTTTGACGTATTTGAAAAGTGTATGCAAATTTAGAATCGACCGAAACAAGTCGGAAAATACCGAAGTATAATTGTATTTTACAGAAAATATCGATGGAAATTTGGCAATATATTTGTAAGAAAGTGGGCATTGATTATATAAATAAATCCAAAAGTTCTTCAAGGTAGGTATATTTAATTTAAATAATTGCAACTATAATATTCATATAAATATGAACTTTAAAAAAGTTATTGTTTAATATTGATAACAATTTCAAAATATACCAATTAAATGCAAACAGTTGAATTAACAATAATTATTGGGGAAAAAGCTTTTTAAGGAATTTGAATAAAGGGAGATAATCATAGTACTGTATAGTATTATAAAATTACTACTGAAAAAGTTTTTTTGAGTAAAAAAAAATTGAACCAATAGTGATTTACTCAATTTGTCTATAAGCTAGTAATAAGTATCCTTATATTTAAAAAAATGAAATAAATATTTTACAATACTGTCTGTACTCCTGTAGGAGTGGGAAGCCCATCTAAATAGATCCTCTGTTTTTAATAACAATTTATATATTCATAAAATAAAATAATCTAAAATGCATATGTATGCTAAATAAAATTTGGATTAAGTGTTAACTATGTTAGATATCTACATACCATTAGTTGTTTACAAAATACACTTATAATTATTGTTTGTAAACAAACATCTGCTTTGCATATATCATAAATCCTCGGATTTACCATATTCTAAGAAGACACGTTTTTTTTATTAATCTATTTTATAAAAATATATAACCTATATTTTCTGTTTCTATATATAATAGCTAAGGTAAAAATACATTACAAAAGAAAAAAAATCCATTCAGAAAAAATTGTCAAACTAAAAATCCTCCTGATTCTGATCCTGATCTCTAACAGCAGCTCGCTGGTAAGATTTGGACTAAAATTTGATTATATTGTCATCACATCCAAAATTTTACAAGAAGACGTATGTTGAATGTAAAATAATACAAACCTCTTGGGAAATTATATATTTCAAACTATTTTGTCACAATATATCCATAAATAAATGTCTGGCAAACTCATTTACCTAACACGATACACACATTTATGATTAGCATGAATGGCTGAGTATATAGCCAAGGGAGATAATCATTTCCATGGCCTGATATGGGTTAGTTCTAATAATAAAACCCTAAATGATCGCTTCCTCGTAAGGGTTTTAACAGGATGCCATTACACGTAATGGATCAGCCGCTGAGATTTGTTGCGCTCGCTTACAGAGTTTCTGACGCCTGCATTTATCAATAATAAGACATAACCTTTCCTTTTGTCCACTATTATAACAAGTTTTTATCACCTACCAGTATTTTAGAATGTAATTCCCACAAAATAAAAATCCATGTTTACTTTCCCTGAACATTTTGAATTTCGTCATTTCCGGCCTCACTTTGGTATTTTCCTTATTTGGATGTCGATACCATATTTGGCGATTTGAGGCGTGAATGTTTACATCAGCCGTAGTAAGAAATACCATATTTAGAAAAGCTCCGCCTTCCATAGCTTCCGGGTATGGCGAACGATCGATAAATTTGAACAAGGTTGTTGCTACCTTTGAAGGAGGGTCAGATTTTTTTTGAAAATGTGTTAAAATATCTTAAAGTACACGTACACCAATGATCAGATCTCCTGAAGATATTTACAGTGGTGTTTAGTTTTTTAAAATCTGTTAAGCGGTTCAAAAGTTATGACAATTTGAAGTTCTGAAAATGACCACTTATATTTTATAATGGTGGCCATTTTGAATTTTATCTGTCTTTAGCAAGAAATAAAACATCAGAAATTATTTGAAAACAATAATGAAATCTAATGAAACTGTACTTGATAAAAGTAGCTTAGACATTGTTCTAAAAGAAATTGCATAGTTGTAGTCTTTGTTTCATCAGCAACATGTGTTTCCAAACACATTTTTAAAATTATTGTCTACCATGCATTTCAATGGGAAAATTGAAAACGGCACCAAAATTGGAAAAATTTTACCCATAAAATTGAACGTATAAATAAAAATTTTGAATTTTCTCATCAAACTGTATGAGATTATTAAAACTTAGCCTACTATCCACTACAGAAGAGTTTTACTTTCAGTCTAACGGGTCAGCAACATGTGTTTCAGGGAATAAATAGTTTCAAAATAGCAGTGCCATTTCCAAAGTTTCCATTCAATTTTGGTCACTTCTGTCCAGTTTAAATATAAAATAAATTGTGACATATGAAGAATTTTCTCCAAACATGTGCATTATTTATTTATTTTAACATGTCACCTTTTAAATAATTCACTTTAAATAATAGTGTTTAGTCATTGTCATTGTCACTGCAGCTGTCTTCAAATGTAAGACAGAATTACAGAATTTGCCATTGTGTAAATAAAATTGAAAAATGTCTGACCTCCCTACAGAAAAGCATACATTTCTCAGCCAAACCGATTTAACAAGGACTGGGATCATCAGTAATAGTTATAATGAAATGTTTGAAGAGTAAATAGCGAGTTTTTATGTTTCAACTGCAATTTATTTTTTGCTCCATTGTGACGAATGGGACCACTTTGTAGCTCTGCCGAGCAGGGTTGGCCGGGAAATACAAGTGGCGGGAATTCCCAGTGGTAATTACCGGGAAATACCGTCCTGAGAAATACTCTAAAGTTTAGCTCAAGCAGGAAATACTGGGAAATATGATTTTCAGATGTGATTAATTTCTTCAAAGTTGCTAAAAACTTAACATTTTAACACACAGTTTTGAAAATTACATCAGTTTAATAAATATGGTATACAGCCTAGGTGTAGGACCATTAAGAAGGATTTCAGGCAACTTTTGAAATTGTAATCTTCATATAAACATAATATTCATACAAAATATTTTTATTAAAAACATTTTAAAACTGTCACCACAATTTTATATCTACACTTTTCAGTTCAATCATACAGTTTCAGAGTTCACCAATCTATTTCATCTTTCCCCCTTAACATTCTGTAGCAAAAAACAAGCTTTCCTCAGCTTTAACAAGACGGCTGTATCCGGAACAGAACGCCAACATTTTGAAAGATCAAAGAAATTTGTCCTTTCTAATTAAGAGGGATTAAGGGGTCCCATTAAGGGTGGATGATCAGAGCAATCACAGGTAAATAAAGGTAAATTTGATTCTCTTATTTGTATTTTCTAAATAAATAGAATCAAATAAAATACGAAAACATAATAATCAATGAATATTTATTATTAAATTTTCAAACTATCATATAAGCACACATGAAATATGAAAAAAATAATAATGAATATTTATTATTAAATTTTAAAACTATAATATAAGCACACATGAAATATGAAAACATAATAGTTACTATTTATATTAAATTTTCAAACAATATAAGCAGACATGAATTATGAAACATAATAAAGATTCTTTTTAAGACGACTTTTTAACTGTGTCAATAAAAGGTTTTATACGTATTATGTGAACTGTGATCAAATGGATCTTACCTTTTAGCTGATGAGATGATAACTTTTTAGAATTAGTGGTGAAATGCATATTTTTATATCTAAAGTAGTCAATCAGATGTGAATCTATAATTTTAATGAACTTTTTAAATGGTGACACGGTTGGGGGAAACAGATGTGAAATACAGCAAAGTGATATAATATACATGTACGCCAAAAACCAATTTTAGACTATCCCATTCTTGTAATTAACTTTTAGCAGCAATCTGACAAATTGTAAAATCTTAACTGCATATAGAAGGATTTTTATGCTAAGTGTGTGTGGGTAGGATTTCACGGTATATATGTGCACAAAATTGAATGGTGGAGGGAATACGAGCACTGTACATAAACGGAGTACCTGTTCTACAATACATACTGACGTATGGTTCTCCTACAGAGGGGGTTAAAGATAAAGAAGAAGAAGAAGAAGAAGAAGAAGAAGAAGAAGAAGAATGAATACTTATTTTTCAATTTTAAAACTATATATATATAAAATATGAAAACATAATAATAAACTTTAAAACTATTATAAACACTACATTTTGAAGTATATAAATGTCAATGATGTTGGCATTTAGCTTGGATGGGGAGCCCTTGGACCATATATTTTAACATCAATCATTATGAAAATAAAATAGGATATTATAAACATATATATTTTTATATCATACATCATGAAAATATATTAGGATATTACAAGCACAAATATTTTTTTTTATCATATTTCATGAAAGTAAATTAAAGTTAAAAACTTTTGAATTTAGATTTTAAGAAAATTGCTTAATTGTATGAGTATCATATAATATTTTTAATTCATATGTTTTAGAAAGATTGTTTATTTAAATTATTCTAAAATTTTATATTTTCATCTTTTTTATTTACAGATTTTTGTGTAATTTTACCAGATTTTTATTTTATATATAAATTTTTACAAAAGTTTAATTTTTTTTTTCAAGTTATTAAATTTGAACACACTTATTCTTATATTTTTAGATTGTTTTTTGTTTTGCTTTGTTTTTTTTAAATAATAAATTTCACTTTTGAGACCTGCATTTCCAAATTTACTTACCTGTAAATGTCATTAATTGCTATATAAACGGTAGCATCCCAAATTGCCGATTCCCAGTTTGCAGAGTCCAATTAGCCGATTCCCAAATTGCCGACAAATGAAAAATATTGTTATTGCAAGTAGAATAATACTTCTAATTTATGAAGGAATATTGTAAATAATTAAATAAATATTTCTTTTGAAATGGTCCAACATACAAGGGAGTTTAGATTATAGCATTCGAGCTCAAAGTCAAAAGGATATACGGTGGATTAGTCCTGCAGACAACCATGATTTTTGTCAAGAAGAAGGATGCCAAGAAATATTTTCAAAACATATGCTCTGTGAATAATAACTAGCATAAACATGAGAGAATACATATTTTTTGCTTTGTAAATAGGTCCCAAATTTTGCATTTGGGCGAGACTTAGTAAAACTCTAAATAAACATTTACTTATTTGTAGTTTATTTCTATTGTTCTTCAATTATTTGAGTAATGAGGAATGGCATCTCCTATTCATCAGTGCATTTAATTATGGTTTTTCTAATTAAAATTGCGCGAAAAATTACTGCTTTCAATAAAATATGTACACATCATCAATATTTTTTTTTAAATAAAAAATAATATTATGATACTTTGTCATTTTTAACAAAAGTCGGCAATATGGGATTCGGCAAAATGGACTCGGCAATATGGTATGCGGCAATCTGGTACTAATTCATATAAACACCTGTAATATAATGTTTGTTGGCATACCTTGAATATGATATTTCAAAATGTTGGCATCGGTTGAAGACACCATAATAATGACTAACTTTTTTAATTTGTTTTTACAAACTAATTAACACATCTTCAATAACCTTTAGAAATCAATAAGTCCAGTTTGTAAAGACAAACAATAAACATGTCAAAAGCAGGTCAGAATATGGTTTTAATCACTAAACAAAGGAGGTACAAAGTGGGGATTACAAGTAAAGAATAATTTTCTTAATATTTCTATCAAAATCAATATTTTTTTTTTAACAAATATCAATTTTATATATCTGTACATTAACACTATCCATTCATTTTCTTTCTTTCTGTAAGGCCAATATAGTTACAAACAGATTAACTCAAGTCTATATTATACTCCAAATAAATGTTCAATTTGCTTATTTATAAGAAGATATATCACAATAATCTGGAACTCAAAGAAATTTACACTATGTGCTGTAAACAAGTACAGGTTCATGTACCATTATATTTGCAAATTAAGAATCAATCTTATTTCCCAGTATTTCCCGGTAAATACCAGTATTTCCAGCCGTCCTGGGAAATACATGAGTATTTCCCGCTTTTTTGCCAACCCTGCTGCAGAGACAAAAGTTTGTCACAGGAGCTACATTATTGCAGCTAGATATGGGTCAGTGTGTTATTATTATCGATCTTTTTTCCATGGAACTTTACACATGTGAGCAAGAATAGATGAGGAACATAATTAAAAAGAAAAAATTTTTTACTTTTCAAACATGAAAAAAATAATCAAACATTATCCAATGACTGACCGACTTATTGAATATTGTCATACGAGAATACTAGAGTACTAAGTTCTAAGATAAGATAAGAAAACTTTATTTGAATTCGGTTTTTGTATAACAATAAACACAAGATCTCAGGAGCTTTTTACCGAATATACAGTCATAGTAGCACAAGATACATACAACTATTAACATAATCGCATAAACACACTGTATATAAAGCACATAGTTAGCAAATGTAACATAAAAAGCACAAAAATAAAGGACATAGTAGTGCCAGTAAAAAATTAGAGTCACTGGTCCAAATGGCATGATGGTGGCCCAAACATTTTGTGACATTTTTTTTATGAAAAAAAGACATCGGATATCAATATATAAACAGTTTTCTGATTAATTGTTTTTTTTATCAATAACATTAAAATTCATTCTTTCACTAGTCTCACAGGGGTTGGGGGCTCTTCAATGTAATTTTGGTACATGTAGGTACAGGTTTGCAGCTGAAATTGCGAAAAAAAAACCAATGCATATATTGCTATCAAATGAAACCTGAATTTACTTGCTATAACCTAGGGGGGAGGGGGCTCTTCAAGGTAATAATGGTAGGTACAGGTGTGCAGTTGAAATTGCGAAAACACCCCAATGCATATATTGCTATCAAATGAAACCTGAATTTACTTGTTATAACATTTTTGACAACCTTGACGCCATTGGCTAGGGTGGTCTTAGGAAACGATGCTAATCCATAGGATGGGGACAATAAAAGGCTGGTTTGTGTAAGGGAAGATCAATGCCATGATCACATTAAAAACATCCGGAAAAGAGTAGACTAATGCCACTACAAGGACCGCTCTTGCGCTTCCCAGAGTGAAGAGTGACATCACTTGTTTCAATCCACTATGAAGAAGTGATTTTAAAGTAACATAACCTCTCAGTTCGGGGTAATGTCAGTTGGTTATTCATTCCAAACAAGTATCTCACTTTGTTGAAATAACACACGTGCTGTCATTTTCTGTTAAATAAACAACTGTTAACTTTTCCTGTTATTTTTTAATTTGTAAACAAAAGTTCTGGTTCCAAAACAGAAAACCACTCCCAATTGTCATTAAAATGTAGCCGTGTACATGAACTATGCAAAGCTTAAAAGAAGTGACAGGCCCGATCGTTTCCGTAGTTTGACATTACTGTCAACGATTTTCTCTCCGTTGTTGGTGAAAAGTTTTTCAATAATTACCTAAGGATTGACACAAAAAGATTTCCGATTTCTGTAAAATGAAATTTGTACCTTACCTTACCGTTGAATCTTTAACCGTCCTTCAGGACAACCTCATTATGAGTGTAGCATATAACCATATCCAGTCACCATAATCCCTATCATCTGTCCTCCACCATTGGGCGATCAGTACCATTTTCATGCATATTTTAACTATGTACATCCTTGGAATCCATCACCGTGAACATATATGTACATATCTATCTACATTCATGGAAATGTCATTCACACTATATATTTCTATTAACACCGAGTCAATATTCCCCCCTCTCTCCCCGGCCATGATTTTATATCAGTTACTATTTCCTCTTGTCTGACTTTCTCCTGTGGCAAGTGATTGACCTTGATCTTATGCAGTGCAAGGCGTAACACATTATTCTTGAATTCTGTTCCATTTGTTGCCCTGCATATCATTAAGTTCAAACCTCGAATTTCGAAATTTTGTACAATCTATAATCATTTGTATTTTTGTTACTGAGTCGAGGCTGTCAAAACTAGTATCTATATGATCCTCAAGTATGTCATTTATTTTAGAGAGATGTTGTAATCGAGGAGCATGCAAAACTTTGCATTTAAGTAGGAAATGATCCAGATTTTCAACATCTTCATCACATAACTCAGAGTGATGATACTCATGTATATTTCGCACGAACTTCCTGTAGAAAATAGGTTCCAGTCACCAATCTGATCTTTATTCCAACGGTCATTGCTGCTTTTGATGGATTTAAATCTCTAAGAGATGTCGAGAATAGGATGATATAGTTTGGGTTTATATATTTCGCTGTTTAGACGCTCCAATGACGGATACCATGTTGCTATTTCGCGGATCTTCTTGGCCCAATAGCAATCTACTGCTTTCATGTACATGTACATTTTGCAGCAGATTGAATGAATAACTTTCCGAACCGTGGAAGATACCAGATCGCAAATATTATAAGTTGACAGAATTATCCTTATTGTTCACAACTTTCCACTTCGTCCGTGATTTTTAACAATTTTAATAATTAAATCATAAAGAAACAAAAAAACATGTTTCTTTTCTAATATTTAGAATACTGGTGTATTACATGAAAATTTAAAGGAAACATGTATTGATTGGCTCGATAAAAATACATACATGTAATTGGGGAGAACAGTAAATTACATTAGCTGTGTATTTATTGGCTACAAAAATGTATTTGAACCAATCTCTGTGCTCGTAACAAACTGTTTTCGACTAGAACAGAAGAGTTATCTACCGTTGAAGTTACAGTTTTATGTCCGGTTTTGGTAAAACAACAATTTTTAACGGTCTTTTAGGCAATCGCCCAAACGTTTTTTTGTTGGGCCAGTGACTACCTAATTTGGAGCAGCTTTTGGTTGCCCGAATAAGATATTAGTCGCATTTGGCGACCGTCCATTTCAGGCACTGCATACTAAACATACTGAAGCAATATCAAGAAAACATAAAATAACTAAGCAGCATTAAAACTTGGAAAAAGCACTAGAAATAAAACAGAAAGCTGAATAGGTTATCTGCATGCAGAACAACGACATATTGAGCCATTCCAGGACTGAATAAAACTTTTAAAAATAAAGTGGTTGAAACTGTTTTCAGTTCTGAAATGGTTCGGAAGGTCGTTCCACAGAGATGCAGCTGCAAACATGAATGACTTTTTGCCTTACCTTGTAGTTCTAACTTGAGGTACATCTAATATGTTCGAATACCTGAAAGCATATTTAGAATTCTTCACATTAACTAAATCATGAAGGCATACAGGAGCTAATTTGTTAACGATTTTATATGTCTCCAAGGCCATTGTCCTAATACGTCTCATCTGTAAGGAGGGCACTGGAGCTTTTTCAAAAAGGTTGATATATGAACTGGTGTAGTCATCGTATACAAAGCGAAGTGCTCTTTCCTGCACTTTCTCTAATTTTTTTGAATTTTTATCGGTACAAAAATGCCAAGTCAAAGGGCAGAAGTTAAAGTTACTGAGAATGAAAGTGTGGAATATAGTTAATTTGTTTAATCTGTCTAAATATCGGCCCAAACGTTTAAGTATATTCAGTTGCTGTGATGCCTTCCTACAGATTGAACTGATATGAATGTCAAAATTTATTTGATACAGAGCTCCAGATAATTTTCAAGTTCAAAGGGTAATTACCCCCTTACTTTTGAAAATGATGCGTATTTGCATATTTCCTTTGCACTGTTGTACTCTCTACTTCAGAAAAGATTCCTTACATGTACACTTTTAAAATTATGTTGGACACAAGTGTTATTCAATAAACACAAGATGCAAGTGAAATGTATATCTCTGTTTAATTTGACACGATTGTGTCATGTTTATTAATAAAATGTTGTAAATATTTTGTTTTTTCCTCGTCGACTTCGGCAGTTTTCACAGCCGTGTTGATAATGTCATCAATGATTCCTTTAACTATACTGTCACTAGACACAGATGAAACTGTCAGGAACTTATAAAAAAGTATATAATTTTCCGTAGCGCGCTTATTCATGCTCTTGCTCATTTTCAACGAACAACGTGTTCCCAAATTCACTTTCGTTTTAGTTCTTAACTAAACCGCATTTATTTCTAATATTAACCGCGATTGGATGATTTATCCTAAACATCCAATCAGATCTCTTTTAACATCGATGCTTAGAAAGGCAAACATTTGGTACCCCTCGGATGTATACACTTTCTCTTTCGAAAAGTATAAAGAGAAGTAATTACGGGGAATTTCTCAAAGTCAAAAATGTATTGTTTATGTACACGATGTATTATCGTCAACAGCGTACAAGTACAATCCGAATTTGGAAAGTTTGCTTACACAGCAATATGTATGCGTAAATGTACACTCTGATCTGATAATACATGCATTTTTACTCGTTTTCATAGCGTAAAAAACGCAAATACGCAGCTTATCTGGAGCTCTGTTGATAATCTATTTCAATTCCTAAAAGTTTTACTGTCTCTTCACATGAAAGTGTAGAATTCTGTATACAAATCTTCATGTTTTTGTCAAGTCTTCTTCCCAACTGCAAGTACCTGAAATTTATCTGGATTAGCCTGCATTTTGTTTACTTTAAACATTTGACTCTGATTCTAAAACTGAGGTAAGTACATTAAAATCAGGATGACCATAAGACAAAGTATTGTCATCTGCATAATTATATAAAGTACCCTTTTTTACAAAATAAAAAATATCATTAATAAAGACATTAAAAAGTAGAGCTCCCAAGATTGACCCTTGGGGTACACCTTTTTTAACTGCAATAATGTAGCTCCCGTGACAAACTTGTGTTTCGTCAGAGCTAAAACGTGGTCCCATTCGTCACAATGGAGCAAAAAAAAAGTTGCAGTTGAAACATAAAAACTCACTATTTACGCTTCAAATATTTCATTATAACTATTACTGATGATCCCAGTCCTTGTTAAATCGGTTTGGCTGAGAAATATATGCTTTTCAAAGGTAGCAACAACCTTGTTCAAATTTATCGATCGTTTTCCATAACCGGAAACTATGGAAGGCGGAGCTTTTCTAAATATGGTATTTCTTACTACACGCTGATGTAAACATTCACACCTCAAATCGCCAAATATGGTATCGACATCCAAATAGTGAGGCCGGAAATGACGAAATTCAAAATGTTCAGAAACGTGGATTTTAATTTTGTGGGAATTACATTCTAAAATATTGGTAGGTGATAAAAACTTGTTATAATAATGGACAAAAGGAAAGGTTATGTCTTATTCTTGATAAATGCAGGCGTCAGAAACTCTGTAAGCGAGTGCAAAAAATCTCGACAGCTGCTCCATTACGTGTAATGGCATCCCGTTATAACCCTTGCGAGTAAGCGAGCATTTAGGGTTTTATTATTAGAACTAACCTTTTTGGATGTCAGACCAACTGCTCAGGATACTATTAATTTTAATTTGTTGTTTCCTATTTGATAAGTAGGACTCAAGAAGGGATACAGAATCAGTTGACATACCATAGGCCGAAAGTTTATCCAATAAAATATCATGGGGTAGGCAATCAAATGCCTTGGAAAGATCCATTAGGACTGCAGCAACATACTGATTTTTGTCAAGGGCATTCCGCCAGTCCTCTAATAACCTAAGCAGGGTTGTCTGACATCCATGACCTCTTCTAAAAGCACATATCTAAGGATTAAAAATATTTTCAAAGAAATCAGACAATTGCTGTTCTAAAATTTTCTCAAAAATCTTTGAAAAAATACGTTATACACTTACGAGTCTGTAGTTAGTCTTCAAAAGTGGATCATTCTTTTTATATCCTCGTCTGACAATAAGTCGATCAGTCATTGGATAATGTTTGATTATTTTTTTCATGTTTGAAAAGTAAACATTTTTTTCTTTTTAATTATGTTCCTCATCTATTCTTGCTCACATGTGTAAAGTTCCATGGAAAAAAGATCGATAATAATTACACACTGACCCATATTTGTTTACTACCTTTTTTCGAAATGGCATCATATTATGTCACATAAACTCGGTCAAAGGTCAATAAAGCACATGATTTTGTCATGGGCCAACCAAACTTAAAAAGTACAGTATTTTCAGTGTAATTGTTATGTCTGAAAAATTTCAAAAGATGTTTTTTTTAAATAGTTTGAAATTGAAGTATTCAAAATTAATTATTTGATGCAAATATTAAACTTGCTTACCCACATACAAAGTATTTAATCCAGTGAATTTGGTGTTTTTGCTTTTGTCAATACAATCTATTAGACCGACTACATTCTGCCATATTTTTGTAAAACAATTAATGACTGATTTAAATTTATTTTAATCACAGAGTGGTAACAATACAGTTTTATGGATGCTATTTGTAATAACGACAGTTTTTTTTACCCAGATAATCTCATTTTTCTGTCTGGTTTAATTTAATTCTCTGTTCAATTAATGCTATAAATTTTGATTATTGCTGTTAAATTAATTCTTTTTCTATCTTCTCTGTGAATTTCATTTCATTACACCAAGAAGTAAGGGGTATATTTGTTATTAAAGCAGCAGTGGAAATGCAAAATAATCTGCCATTTTGTGACTAATGCCATTAGTCACAAAATGGCAGATTATTTTGCACCATTTTCTAGAAAATGGCTGATTTTAACGGGAAAATACATGCAAGTGCTCTCCATTTAAAATCAGCCATTTTCTAGAAAATGGTGGAATCTGAATGATCAATCATCATATTTTCAAAGTATTTTAAAATACAATTTGCTTGGCCTACATTCCAGAAACGGTCGATGGAAACATATTTAACAAGCATAATGATCAGGAAAAAAAGACATTAGTAAAAAGGATCTTTTTTACTTGCATGGAATTTATTCAATTCAAACTTCTCTGTTTTAATCTCATCTTGTAATTTTGACGTTGAAAAGAATTCCCTCTGTGCTTATGTACGCTATGAATATACAGAATGACGTCATTGGTCTCGTGCTGCGCGAGAATTGTAAATCAAAACAAGTGACCGACTTTATTGCATGACCGAGCAGATGTCACGGTAGGATATAAAGGTGTTACTTGTGCTTTCTTTAATTTATCCGGAAAAACACTCTGATCTAGTGACATATTTAAAATACTTGTAATCTGAGGTGCAATAATAGATTTACTACATTTTATTATTTTGGCAGGTATACCATCAGCACCTGTTGCTTTTTTGATGTTGATATTATATATAATCTTTTCAACTTTATCTGTTGTTACCTTTTCAAAAACAAATTTGTTTGTGCAATCATTTTGTTTCTTTATTTCTATTAAACTTGGATGATCAGGACAGAAGGGTCGTAAACAGTATCTTTTCCTATATTCTCAGCTACAGTAGAGAAAAAATTATTAAAGTGATTGGCTACTTCTTTTTGATCATTTACAATCTTGATTCATTAACTAAGCACAACTCAAGGATAGACACCAGAGAGTTTTTTTAAATTATACACGTGCAACCCTAAATTACAAGAGTGAATATAGTGTCGTAGGGCACTTACAAAGACAAAGCCAAAGGATAGAGTGGGTAACAAAAAAATATGGGTCATTGTATAAAACAAATGCATGTGTCCACTCTCTCTAGGACATGGTAAACTTCGAAGTGATATGATTTACCTGAGTGTCATATTCGCTTTTTCCAGGTGTTTAGTTTAACTTTAGGGAAATGCCGTTTGGCGTTCCATTTCTCGAATAAGAGCTCTTCTGTAAGGAGGTAATACAAATTTAGCTCATTACCAACATCAATAATAACACAAGCGACGTACTACATATAAACCCAAATAATCCAGTCGTTATATTCAAATTCTCTACGATCGCTACATCGTGAGACGATTGTCGAATGAGGGCAGTTATGTTTTTTTGTTTCGTCCAGAAATTATTTTTCGGATAACACGAGAGTTAGAATATTTTTTTTTTGTCGCGCAAATCGCGATTTTTTTTTCCCAGAATTTAACATTAGGTTATATGACAAAATCTCTGAATCAAAGAATCAAATTTTTAAACCAAAGTTACCAATTTGGCAAAAAGTAAACAGTATACTGCAGAACACGGTACACTCGTCTTGCAAATTTACATGTTGAATTTCTTTTTTAAGACTTAGGGACCGACCATATAAGGAAACAACCATTTTCTTATCTGGGGGGGGATTTTTTGAAGAAAAAAAAACATTTTAATGCCGTAGCCGACCGAAAAAAAAAATTGCACTGTAGCTGAAAATAAATATTGCGCTGCTGAATTTTAGTAGTCAATGTATTGTTTTTATGGAAAAATATATTCCTATTCCACATGATAGGAAAAATATGTTTTGCTTTCCTTCTCATGAGAAAAAAATATTTTGACTGAGAAAGGGTCCGAAGTTTTTTTTACGAGCACAATGAATCATTATTATATTATAAGGTGTTTCTAATAATATGGTAGGATCTCATTCCTCTATAACACTTTGGTCACTATCAGTGTCATCAATCACATGACTAGCATCTTCTAAGTGTTCCCCCCAATTCCTGACTCCGTAAGATATATGCGGTTTGCCTTGCATATCCAAGGTACCACAAGATGGACGCGATGTGAGAGCATACTCCAACAACTCGTGCTCCTGCTCGACATTTGCAGTACCATGCGGTAACTTCCGTTGGGCTGTACTCGATCCATAACAAATATGTCCTGGATGATGTGTGGCGACTCTGTAACCGAACGCGTATCAAATGATCATCTTCTTGATGGACAAAAATCTCAGAATTGCCCTCTAAATATTCCTGCATGTAGCTGGAACTGAGTTTGAACTGGTAAACCCCACATGTAATGCTACGCAGCTCAGTCTCGTCGAGATGTGGAAAGTCAGCTAAACAATTATCAGGGCTCTTCCAAATAATAGAACGCCTCTCCAGGTTTTCATCTTCCACCCTTTGCCTCAGTGTATTAATTTGCCTTGAGAGATGTAACATTTTTGCTCCTAAAGCTTCATCATTATCATAGCCTAAGCATAAATAAAACAGTTCAGGATGGGGTCAAACCAAAGACTATGAAATTAGTATTTATAGCTTATCGGCTAAGCACACGACATTAAGGAGAAAGAGCAAAGGCTGGTTGCCTCGGAATCAGGATAATGTGGAGCGACATGTCTACCCGCGGACTGTTGTTTCAGTGAGTTAGCACTATAAAACTCCAACTCAACGTGCTGGTCTAATACCAAGCGGACTTCATCATCATCTCATTGAAAATTAACTTGTTCTTGCCATGATATAGCTGAAAAATTACTGAGTTAGGTTAGTTTTTAACTAGCAATCACTCACTTTTCAGTATAAACGTTATGGACCTCTTTTATTTTGTCTTTCAACTGTCTTTAGGCTTTTTTACCTTCCCCTTGATTAAGTATTTACATTTTATGTGTCTTACTGAATATCACAAGCCATGTTTTATCTAGCTTCACATTGCAGTTCTTTACCACTTCTTGATCTTTTGAAGTCCAAAAATTAAAATACTTATCAAGGTTCAAACCCCTGACGAACACAATGGTACACAATCATTCCAATGCAAATAAAGGTACCGACTTTGAACATTCTTATCTATTATTATTTATTTATTTATTTATTTATTTATTTATTTATTTATTTATTTATTTATTTATTTTTTAGATAAATAAATACTTGACGTTACCAATTCACATTTTTTTGGTTTCTTATTTATGTTTACACAAAAAAAACAAAAAAACAAACAAAGAAAAACAGTGCAAAAATACACATACTTCATCAAGATTTGAACCCCCGACACCGAGACGACACCCTTTCTGATTTTAACAACTATATCAAGTTTTATATCATCATGTCGGCATCACATGAATTTACAATTTTTGTTTTCTCGATTTATTGAAAAGGGACCGAGAAATTGTCGGCTATGCACACGCCACCCTTATTACGAGGTCATGCTATATATAGACAATGGACAAAAGTATTATTACGAGGTCATGCTATATACAGACAATGGACAAAAGTATTCGCACGCTTCCAATTTACCCCATATATTTCATATAAAACTACAGTTTTTCAAAATATTCTCTTGAAATCAATTCACGTATGATTTTAATCATTATTTTATCAAGGAAAACAGAAAGACATGTAGTTTATAGTAGTAATTTTGAAATAACTTTTTGAAGTATGTTTTTCAAATCGCAATGATTTAAACACAGACTTAAATAATTTGTCTACAAAGGTACTACCAAAGCATTGTATTTCGAAAGAAATTAATTCAGTTGCATGTTTAGCTTGTATAGTCTCAAAATGTTTATCATAGACAATTATTTTGAAATTATACAGTAAAACTACATAAAATTCTGTTTTTATTGATATAAAAACTAAAATTACCTGTGAGAGAGTCGCCGTCCAAACTCAAATCAATACCTGTGGGTGTTTCCCCACTTCAACTCGTAAATTTATATAGAAATCGGAGATATTTCGTCATAAAACTTCACACATGGTTTTGTCTATCATATTTCTTGAAGACAAACATAAACTTTTATTGTATTTATCAATATTGTATGAGTATCAACAATTTTTTCAACACCTTATCTGTTTCTCGATACAGCCGCAACTTCAACTCGTAAATTTACATAGAAATCGGAGATATTTCGTCATAAAACTTCACACATGGTTTTGTCTATCATATTTCTTGAAGACAAACATAAAATTTTATAGCATTTATCAATATTTTATGAGTATCAACATTTTTTTCAACACCGTATCTGTTTCTCGATACAGCCGCCCTATTACAGTGACACGTGACCCAGATTAGCACATCTCAGCAGTTTTTTTTATTAATAAGGTTGTTTAAATATCGAAATCGGGTGTGAATTTACTTCAGGATAAGCTTCTGAAAAATTGTAGTTTTATATGAAATATATAGGGAAAATTGGAAGAGTGCAAATACTTTTGTCCATTGTCTGTGTGTATTCATACATTTTATTTTCACTTCAATATATTCCAAGTTGCAGACGACCTCTTCAGCCATTACAAATACTGATAAATGAATACGTTAATATAATTAAATACGTATGCAACTTCTAGATATGATAACATCTTCATTTTAAACAATATGTCATGTGCACATGTATATGAACCCCCCGTATATGTTTGAGCTAAATCCTTCATACTTTAGTCAGTAGTTTTCGTGAGTTTGCAATGGCTCGATCGTTATTACTGCAAGCAAGAGAACATATTAATATACCCGGTCCCTGTTCACCGAGTGACGAAAAATGGGATAGAAACTATATATATTTCTAGCATGAATAATATTCATGATATAACTTTTAATGTTTTCACAGAAAAAAAGTACGTAGACAAAACACACAAAATGGAGATCTATCATAATGATATTTACTTCAACTAAAACGTATCTGCCATCAGTCAGTTTTCAAGTTCGGTATTCATGGTATAACACAAGCACACAAACATTTTACTAAAGAAGATTCACTCGAGAAGCAGACTTTTTTTTCAAACATTAGTTGACGATGAAACCATCTCCATGTGTTGGAAGTCAACTTGCATATGCTAGCTGCGGATAAATGTGAAACATGCGTACATGCATCCCAGACATGCGTGCATGCGACTCTTTCCCTTCTTTTTTAAGAAAAAATAATTCTGACGATGGTCCTGGTTTGATAATTTTGTCATTTGGGAGCCGCAATCGGATTACAGAGTCATACTATTTTATATATATATGTACATTGTACTAGGTTAACAATAAAAAAAATGGGTCGTACTTCACATTATATAGAAGCTTAATTATGCTAAAGGAAATCTCCAACATGTTTATTTAATTTTAGTAACGAATTTCATTTTAATCGTTGGACCCCGGAAAACGTTGGCTCAAATCCACATAATATGTAACTACAATTTTCTAAATTTCGAAGTGGCCAATTAAAATAAATTTGAGTGACAACGATTTAATATTAAAATAACTATTTTTAGCACTTTTTTATTTTGATCAACGCATGCGGCCACATCGAATTTTTACAAAATAGCTAGAAATTTTGACAAAAGTGGTCCGTTTTCGGCTTTCTGGCATGTTTCCGGGTGTTAGAATTCCGGAATACTTCGTAAAATTATATAATTTGATCATACTCGATAAACTTCAATACCAGAAGGAAACTTTTGGGAGTAAAGCACGTTCCTGCGTTCATTTTAAAAAAAAATGTCATTTTACAGGGCCGATATCAACCATTCGTGGCCTTTGTCCTTTCGTTTCGTTTCGGTGAATTTCGTTTGGTTTGGTCTCGTTTCGTTTCGTTTCGGTATATTTCGTTTCGCGTTTCGTTTCGCAGTTTACAGGTACCCTAAAATTAACACGGATGTAGCGTTGATCGACATCTAGCAGATAATTCCGCTTAAGCCGGTGCTAGGGGCCGTCTTGAACTTGCTATGAGGTGTGAGTTATTTGCTCATTGTTGAAGGCCTCATGGTGACTTCAAGATGAAGGACAACAATAAAAGCGTTGTTCATTTGCTATTATACTATGTTTAACCCTGTATTGTTTGGAACTTTGTCTCATGTACATTTACCCCATATACTTCCATTTTATTCTTACAAAAATAACTGTCATTTTATCATAGATGTTTATAATATTTTATGTTGCGGTGGATTCTTGTCTCACGAACATTTATTCCATATCTCTTTGTTTTTCATTGAAAAAGTTGTAAATGCCAATAAATTGTAAAATGTATCAGACAAGTTGACCATGTGTTTAATATATAAAGGATTATAAAACTGTTTACATGCAAGTTAAGCTTTCAGCTTGATCAGACTTTCCTGTTATTTCAGCGCCATCGCCCTCAACCACTGACTCTACATTATAAGGCACATCGCCGTTGTCATTAGTACTATAGTATGTTCCTGGGAAGGATCTTCTACACTGTGTTCTGCTTGACCCACTAAAATTATAAGATTATAATACATCGGATATGAAGTAAAGACTAAATAAAAGTTTCTCAGTTGTAACATGAAGGTCAAGGTGGACACAATTTTCAGAAATCAACAGATAGACGGACAAAAACGTTCATAATATATGGTCACAATAATTGTGAATAAAATATGGATTACTTTGGCCTCTATTTCATATGATCATGTGTCAATTGTTGTTTATATTCGTTCTGTCAGTGATAAAGGCATAGGGGGAGGGTTGAGATCTGAAAAAACACGTTTAACCCCGCCACACTTTTGTGTGCCTGTCCCAAGTCAGGAGCCTTTGTCATTGGTTGTCTTTGTTGATTACCGGTAATAGTAGTTGTTCATCATTTTTTATGTAATCATAAAGTGTTCACGTCAGTTTGTAGTGTTGGGGAAACTTTTTACACATTTCATTGGGGGCTGTGTGGTCACCTCTTTTTGTACTAATTTTGCAATATACTTGGTGTAGGGTGTTGTCTTATCGCCGTTTGCTCCATATCTCGTTTCATATCTACGTACATGTAGTTACATATAACATGTAGTAAAGTTGCTAAATAGTTATTTTATTCACCCTCAGTAACAGCTTCCGTGACCCCAGATTTAGAGTTCTCATAAAGTGTATCCAATTTTTCAATGGGTAAATCCTCTTCGTTGACTATTCCTTGAGCTGCAAGTTGTTCAAACATGGCGATTGATGATCTGGGGTTTTGTCCAAAGACTATCTCGTAGGGAGTTGTCTTAGTAGTAGATGATATTTGAGGTATTCACACCATAGACAACTAAGGGGAGACCAGAACTCCATCCTTTCTGGTTATCCTGAATCCATTTACCAAGCTTAATTTCAAGGTCACCATTTGTCCTCTCAATACAACCTTGAGACTGAGAATGTCTAGGACGTCCATGAATGATAAGAAGATAAGTCCAGATGTGCTTCAATTCTGTTATCACTGTGGCGACAAATTCACGGCCGTTATCAGATTGCAGTATCTTTGGTGGTCCAAACTGGGTAAAGATTGTCATCAGTCTCTCAGCAACACCAGCTGCAGTTTTGTTAACCAAAGGATATGCCCAAGAAAACTTACTAAAATGATCTCTAGCATGCATTACATAACGAAAATCATTATCTGATCTACTTGTCATGTCAATTAAATCAACTTGTACTCTAGCAAGAAATCCTAAGAAAATAATGGGCTTTCCAGCTATGGGCTTCTTCAGAGGTTTTCGTGTGGAACATGTCGTACAGGCTTCTATGTATAAGCCTATAAGAAGAAAACGGATTCCAGCATAACTTTTTTTAACTTCATGCCAAGTTTTATCCCAACCAGAATGTTCAGTTCTCAAGTGACATTTGTGAACAACATTGGTAATACCTCATCTCTTGTAACAACAGTACAGTCACTTTTCAAGCCAATTAGAATGTCCTTTTCCCCTATAGTAGTCTTCCTGAAGTTGTTTTTGGCCCAGTGTTTAAATCCCCCTCCCCCCTCGTCTGTTTTATGTCCCTTCTCTTTGTCAAGGCAGTTGAGAATAGCTTCATATCTAAGTCCAGAGAGAACACAATTTTCTTTGTCATAATGCTTTGGAAGATTCTCTTCATATTCCAAAAGTTTCATATAAAATAATTCCTAGTGATCTTCCATTTCACTTTCACTTACAATGAATTTAGAAATGATTACAATTCATGAGGCAAGTTAAAAAAGATATGTGACTGTCCTGTCAGGACAGCCTTTAGGGGGGATTAAGTATTAATTAAAGATTAGTGATCATTGATCATACAAGTATATTTATTTAGCTTTTATTGATTTTACCTGAGGGACATAACACAGAAGATTTGTATTAAAAAAAGTGTTCATATTTATTTTTTCATGTTTCTCCTTTTTTCAATTTTTTTTTATTTCAGTAGGATCCTGGATCCTCCTAGTACAAATCTGAATATTCTGATTTGTCCTATTAGATACTGATTGGAATTCCAATTTGTTCTAGTAGAATTCTGGATCCTACTGGATTCCAATTTGTACTGTAACATATATATATAAACGTTCAGAGAAAGTTGTTAGTTCGAATCCCGTTCATGGCGCGTCAGTGTACTCGATACAACATTATGTGATAAAGTTTGTCAGTGACGTGCTGCAGGTCGGTGGTTTTCTTCGGGGTCATCCACCTATTAAACTGACCGCCACGATATAGCTGAAATTTTGTTGAAAGTGGCGTAAAACACAAAAACCTATAGTTTTATAGTCCTGGCGACCGTTTCACTAAAGGTCGTAAGTCATAAACGTAGACGCAAGTGTACTCTTAAGAGTTACGACCGTTTCACTAATAGTTAGGATTTACGACTTACGATAAAAAGTGATCGCAAAGTTAAGAGTGGTGGTGGGTATACTCGTAAGTCGTAAATCGTAAACCTATTTTTGAAGAGAAGAAATGCTATCTGTATATTTGTAATATGAACATTGATCAAATGAAGCGAGCAATACATATTAGGATGCACGCAACAATTTTTATATTGCGAAAGCCATAAAAAATAATTAAAACAGCTATGTACACATTATTGTTTGTTTCAGTGTACTTTCTATTAGTTCCGCATTTACAATATCAACATATTTTATTAACGAGGGTACTTAGAAGAAACTTCAAGAAATGAACGATATCGGGTACATGTACAAACAATGTCTCAAAAATAAAGTTAAGCACAAACAGAGGGCGCATTACATTTGCGTGGATTTGGGGATTAATAGGTATTACATTTGCATGGAGAAAGGGCATTACAATTGCCTGTAAAATATACCTGATATTTTTTTTTTTTTTTTTTTTTTTTACATTTGCGCGGATTGCCTGTTATTTAGAATATATTTTAATTATTCATAGCATTTTCTGCATTTTGCAGCATGACTGACGATGCAATATGGATTATTCACCACTTTCGTCAGCCTTTAAAATGAAAACAAAAAATATAAGAATAACATACAAATAATTTAAAAAAAAGTTTAATTTGTAACATACATGTATAAAACAAACCCCAAAAAACCCAATAATTTTGAAGGCAACAGCTATTTCTGCAGTCCAAATGTTAAAATTCATTGGTAGTTTTTATTGATTATATAAAGCGTTAAAACACTCACTATGAATATAAATCAACAGTACATGTTAAGGTTTAATATTGTTGAGATGTGTATTTTTGTTGTTTTATGTGTTGATGAAACATATTATTTTATATGTGTGAATACAGTGATGCAATAAAACTACCCAAATACAACCCCCCCCCCCCTTTTTGGTGGGCTCGGGTTACAGATTAAGTCATTTCTGGCTGACAAAAGAGGTATATATAGAGGTAAAAAAGAAGTTGCAGCAACAGTGCTTATAAAACCATAAAAATATTATGAAAAAACGAAATACAAGTATATTTTAAAGAAAAAAAAATTCGCACAATTGTCATGTGTTTAAGTTCTTCACGTACATGTACGATTTTTTCTGCGCAATTGAAATGCACCGCAAACGGAATATCGGTGCAGAATGTGAATGCATTGCCAAATCAATGGTCACATTTTTGAAATTTCCCCTTACATATAGCATGAAATTTATTAAAATATATTCCATAAAATAAATTTCTTCTCAAATTTCGGTAAAATTTTACACTTAATAATTTTTTTCTAATAGCTTTGGTTTCTTCATTTCAAAAATCACTTTAGAGTTTTAGAATTAGTTGAATATTAAAAATGTATTTTAACACATTTAAAATGTGATTATTAATGTAATCAGCTTCCGAGCTGTTGTGTATCAATCGTAACTGCTCGGCCATTCTCGCTACCCTGCAAATAACCTCGTACGTACATAGTAGAAATTCTTCTTAAATTGTTTGCCGGAAGTTAACTTAAGTTAAGCCGCACAAAAATATAGTCCACGAAAATCCAATATGGAAGACATACTAAGTAAAATCTAATTATGCAAAACTAATTAAAACTTTAATTGAAATATAGAAAATTGCTTAAAATATAACATTATCAAACTTTCATGTAACTGACATGTGAAAAGTAGTGCGATTTATACGCCTAATGCATACGAGGTTATTTGCAGGGTAGCGAGAATGGCCGAGTAGTTACGATTGGTTGGGTATAATACAATATATATTTTTACCTCCATTATAGGAGATGTTACTTGTCGCAATTCGTAAGTCGTAACTCTTAAGATTAGGACCACAGGCACTTGTTTCATTCAAAAAATATATGCCCCCTCCTCTTCCTTACTTCAAGGTAAATATCTGCCCTTTACCCCTTTCCCACTTCGCCTCAATATTTTTCGCTTATTTGTGATCCCTTCGCTGACCCAATGGGGTTCACCTACGATTTTTATGCTAATAGGTGGCGCATGTGTTCCATCAGTTATTACTTTCGGATATTGATTTACAAAAAATGTATATGTATTCGTGTAAAATGCCACAAATGCCGTGTTTAACAAGATGAGGGTAGCTATCAAGAAGACTGACCATGCGACGAGAGTTCCTTGTACGCCAGGGAAATACGATGTGGTTTGCTCGGCACATAATGACATCTCAAGCCCAATCAAGGACATCGGCTTCTCAAAGTCGGGATTATTATGTTAGATGTCTTCCAGTGTTGATTGAATAAAAAGTTTATATTATTTTTACTTAAGGAAAGGCTCCTCTAAGCATAGTGTTCAATATATTTAATAAGACATAAAGCACTAACCATTTTACTACTGAGAGGGTGGTTAGAATAAAAATCGTTTATTTTCCACTATGTCCAAATTTTAAAGTAGACCTGAATACACCTCAGCTCTAAAAAATATTGCTTGTTTAGGCTAACTCGACCCTACCTTAAATTTAGTGCCTATAATCCTAGCTATTTTATTAGTTTTTATCAACAAGCACAGTCTTGGAACATCTGCATGCCCAATATATCCAATGCAAAAACAAATTATTCTGGTCACCTTTACCTAACCTTTTTCACAGGGTTACCGGTAACCCTAAACACACAATTATTTTTTTAGGTCTCGTATGCATGTATCTTTTATCTCATGTATGTATAGAAAATATTTTTGATCTACCCGATGCTTGAAAAAAAAATTGGATTCTCTACTGACAGACATAAACAAATCCCATGCCCCCCTCCCTCTTTCACTAATAAAATTGTTGGTGTCTAATAAAGAAAACAAGTGAGTGGGAAGACATGTCACTCCACTCGGGCACATTAATTAATATTCCGATTCCTAGCCAGCCAGTCTTTGTTCTTACTTGCAGGCTTTAATAGTAGAGAAGCAACAAATACCAATTGTGTAGTCTTTGGTTTGACCAGACTGGGGCTCTATCCCATGGATCTAACACACTCAAGGCGAGAATGCTAACCATTACACCACCGATGAGATAGGAAACCATTTTGTCTACAAACCAATAACATAATACCACCACAACAAAATGTATGTGGTCGTATAAAAATCACACTGAAAAAGGAGCAGTCCTTCAAAACTTTCATTAAGCAAGGGACTTGTGCCCAAGTTGCTTAGTTGAAGTTAGTTAATACAGTCAATATCATCAAACACACATTAAAAAGATCATAGATTAGCTTCCAGTCAGATTTGAACTGACATCTTTTCAACTTTATTGAAATGTACTACCTTGTACTATAGAAGCCATAATGATTGTAATGTTACACAAAGTACACATACAGATAAATAAACCACTCAAACAAGTAATTCAAAAGCATCTTGTACAAAGGACTGTTTATTGACACTGATTACATCAGGTAATAATATTCATTAAAAATGTTTTCGTGATTCATGAAACCTTTTTTTTCTCTAGCTACTGTTAGTAGCGACTAGCCCCTTCACTTAAATAGTCTTAAACTTAAAGGGTCAATATATTACTTTAATAACAATATATGATATAAATATACAAGTATAACATGACAAAAAGACAAATATTTAATGTCTGACAAAAAATTACGAATACCCAGAAAACTGAAGACTGAGACGCACAAACAACTAAAAATCCGAACTGACATGAACTCAGATGCTCCATACGAGTCTGCAGTTCGAACTTCACTAATACCACTTCAAGGGCGAAAGAGCTGGGGGCAATTGCCCTCCCTACTTTTAAAAATTGAGGGAGGGGGGAAATAGTTTTGCCCCCCTTTTTGGCATTAAATTTAAGAAAACAACTTTTTTACTATAGAATGGAAGCATATATTGTCCATTTAGCCAAGGGTACAAGGATATTTGGACAAGGGTATGCGTTGAAACCATAGTGACTTTTTTTTTTATTGCTGCACAGTTTTGAAAATATACCAGACAAATAAGGAATACATTTTTTGTACAAATTTCATAAAGATGTATACCGAATGTAATGAGCATCATTTAAATTAGTATATTTATTGAGGTAATTACACATGATTGTGTATTTATATAAAAAAGAAGAAAGAAATAAGGGTACTAGGTACTGCTGATGTTAGATGTGACATTAACTGTTTATTATAAACTGTTGTACATTTAAAAATAAACAATTGTTTTGATCGTCTGTGAGGTCAGGTGATCCAAAAAGTAAACGGTCAACTGTCAAGTTCATAGGAATATCAATTGATTCGTTATACCGATTTCTCGAATCGTTGAATCTATGACAATAAAAAAGATAATACGAGTTAGTAACAGGGACCCCTTGATGACAACTACAGTTGGGCGAATCTACTACATTTTTTAGGAATAGATGATGGTTTAGAGAACTACATGCAGTTCGTAATCTCATGTGAAGGATTTGTTCAATTCGAGTTCCTGAGTAATAATAAATAGGTTTCTTTATACATTTTGATTTATAATAGAATTTGAGAGATGAAGGAGACCTGCTATCTCTTATTGATGTGGGTTCGCTGTTTCATAATCTTACAGTAGAGGGTAGAAAATAATTATTATACAAGGTTGTTCTAGTACGTACTGGGGGATACTTACGGCCTGTCTAGTGTTGTAGTCATGAATATTTTCAAAGTTACAGGAAACAATTGCACTAAGGTAAGGAGGAACAAGACCGTTTACCATTTTATAAAAAATGTATTTTTTTGTGATTTTCCCGTCTTGCCTGTAACGTCTCCCAACCCGTCTCTTTATATAAACTATTAATAGATACTAACCGAGTTCCCCCAGTGACGATTCTAGCAGCCTCTACTTGAACATTTTCTAATTTATTTATCAAGAACAATGTCTTATTATCCCATACGACGTCTGCATATTCCAAAATCGGCCGAATGAAGGTAAGATAAATCTGTTCTAAGGTTTTCCTATCTAGAATAAATTTGAATTTTCTTAGTATGTTAACTCTAATAAAAGCTTTCTTTGTTATTAGATCAATATGTTTTTGCCAGCTACCGTCATTTGAAAGTTCTAAGCCGAGATGTTTATGTTCTGTAACTTTATTAATTATTGTATTGTTCATTATAAGGGGCGGATGAAAGGGTTTGTTAATCTTTCTAGTGATCGTCATAGTTTCTGTTTGTTGAGGGTTAAAGTTTACTAGCCACTTAGTGGACCATGCATGAATTGTTGCCATGTCGTTATTTAACGTTATTGTCGATTCACGAGGGTTATCAACAATAACATACAAGCTAGTATCATCAGCAAATAGTTTTATAGATGAGTGAATTTCTGTGACAATGTCATTTATAAATATTATAAAAAATAGAGGTTCTAGAATAGATCCCTGGGGAACCCCGGCTTTGATAGTGCGCCATTTAGAATGTGCGCTTTCTATAACCACTCGTTGTTTTCTGTCTGTAAGAAATTTTTTTATCCATAACAATAAAGACCCTTGTATCCCAATATTTTCTAATTTATTAAGTAAACCCTTATGCCAAACCCTGTCAAAAGCTTTACTTATATCACAAAAACTACGCGTATTTCTTTTCCTTCGTCTAAAGTTTTTCCGAATTCGTTTGTGAGACTTAGAAGTTAGTTAATTGCAGAGTCACCAGGAGTGAACCCTGATTGGTGTGGGGTAATAATATTATTTTTGAGTAAAAAATTATAGACATGTTTATAAATACATCTTTCCATTACCTTGCCCAAGACACTAATTAGAGAAATAGGTCTGTAATTATTTACCTTACTCTGATTATCTTTCTTAAAGACTGGAGTGACATTTGCCAGCTTCCACTGTGTCGGGAATCTACAAGTTGACAGAGACAAGTTAAATAACAGATAAAATGGAAACTTCAAAATGGAAGCCCTTTCTCTTATAAGTCGTGGGTTTATTAAATCTGGTCCAGTTGCTTTTGTAGTGTCGAGCAATTGTAGAACATCTTCTATGTCAGTTTCTGTAATGTGTAGTTGTGTCAGTTTGTCATAAAGTGGATCAATAGGTTCCGGAACTGTCGAATTAGAGTCGTCCAGGTTTGATTGTTCACTGAAAAAGTCGTTAATTAACTCACATTTTGCAAAATTGTCACATATTAAGTCATCGTCTGTTTGTAAGGGGGGTATTGAACGATTTTTACTTGAACCAAGTAGTCTTTTAACAAGATTCGCCCAATTTTTACTACCAGATGATTCTGCTATAATTTTTTCGGATATTGTAGAAAAATAATCATTCTTTGCCATTTTTATCAAATTATTGCATTTGTTCCTGGTTATACGATACTTTTCCCAATGGTTTATAGAATTTGTATGTTTTGCTTTTTTATGGATTCGATTTTTCCAACGTATGCATTTCTTGATACTTGTAGTAATCCATGGTCGGCTATCTTTCGGTACCGTTATCAATCTGTTAGGAATAGTATAATCTGCTATATTTAAAATCGTGTTTGGTATAATGTCTACAATTGTGTCTACGTCGTTATGTCCAAACAAAGTCTCCCAGTCAACATCTGTAAGTTGTTGTCTATACGAGTCAAAATCACCCTTGTCGTAAAGAAATATTTTCCTTTTATAAGATGTCGATGGTTTACTAGAATGGTGTAGTAAACCAATCACAGCTAAATGATACCTAACCTGTTCGAGCAGTGGAGCACCTACATCTGTAAAAAGTACACTTAATGGGTTACTTACGAGAATCAAATCCAATAAAGATGAACTGTGTTCAGTTACATATGTAGGTTCAGTTATAAGTTGATGCAGACTAAATTGGGTCATTAGTGACCCAATCTTATCATTTATATTGTTATTAAGTTGATTAATATTGAAGTCTCCTGTCAAAATTATATCATAGTTACAATGTGGCTAATGTCAATGCCTACATAAACTACACAGCCGACATCTTCAGACTAGCCTCAAAATGTGTTTGGTATTCAGTGTTACTTTACGACAAAGAGTACATAGACATGCAAGCCGATGACAAGTTTGAATGAGGGACATATCGCCAGGACCTAAGAGATTTTCAACTCGTTTCTAAACGTGACACCCGACTGCACGAGCAATAAGCGAAACTAGTGGTGCCACAAAAGCACGTGGAAAACTTAGTGTAAATAACGATCGTCGGAGAGGACCATTTTTACCCGATGGACGGGAATTTTGTAGGAGCTTTAGCAATTTGTATGTCTAGAACCCATTCTGCTCTTTCCGGGCATGGAGACAACGTTGCTACCCAAGCTTCGATCTCTCATGCAACGTTTTGGCTATAATTCACAGAATTACGGGAGACATTCTTTTAGAAGGGGTGCTGCCACCTGGGCGGGATCAGTAGGTTTATTTGACTATGACATTAAAATGTTGGGTTATTGGTCTAGCAATTGTTTTTTACGATATATTGATTCTGATCGAGACCAACGTCTTAAGGCAATGCCATCTTTCTGTTCTCTACTACCACGAATTAACAACATACCCCTCTTCTTGGTTGGGTTTGGGATTATTTTTATTATGTCATTGGAAAAGGAGAGTTTTAGACTTATGGTTACCAAGCTAATCAATGTTTCCATTTGTATATATTGTTTCTTATCTTTTGTTGTTTCACATATTTAGTCGATTAATTGTGTGAGGTAAAGTTTAATTTAGGATAAATGTAATTTTAGCCACGCATGCTTTATTAGCCCTCTTGAGACGACCCCTGCACGCGCAGTCTCAGTAGCGTTTCTGTTCACCACATGACATTCATGTGTATTATTAGCCAAGCCGGCAGCATCCGAGCACCGTTTTGTTTCTTATTACCCACCCACCCTCTCAGTAGCATTACCAAGGGTGTTGTGTTTATGGTATGGCTTTTTTTTTGTATTCATTGTACTTTTAGTTAGTTTTGTATTATTATCTTATTGTATGGGATTATTTTTATTATGTCATTGTAAAAGGGGGGTTTTAGACTTGTGGTTACCAAGCTAATAAATTTTGCCATTTGTATATATTGTTTCTTATCTTTTGTTGCTTCACATATTTTGTCGATTAATTGTGTGAGGTAAAGTAAAAGATAAGACCAACATTTCTCTTACGATCAACCTTTTACACTTAGGAGAGGGTAGTTTTACACGTAAAGTTAGGACTATTTTTACACTTAAATTATCGTAAGTATTTTTGTGAAACTCTTTTTAATCTTAGTTTTACACTTACGACAATTTTTTATCGTAAGAATTTTTGTGAAAGGGGCTACTGAACCAGATCTTGGATCTGTAAGTGTGAGAGAGATTTTTTCCAATATTATTGTGTAACAAATTGATTTTTAGATAAAACATAGGTTTGATGAGCAAACTTATGGGTTGTGTGCTAAAAATAGCTAGATTTACATATTGTGATACATGTTTTTTTGTATATTGATTTTAGTGTTGACAATCGTATGATGATTCGAGCAGGAATTAAGTACTAACGACATCCACATTCCCACCCCGAGTGTTCGACATCCACATTCCCACCCCGAGTGTTTACAATATTGTAGATTAAATCACCTCTCTTTTCCAAACAGATTTTAACATTACATGTGTAACATTTAAATATTGTGATACATTTGTTTTTTGTATATGGACTTTAGTGTTGATCAATAATATAATAATAGGATGATAAGATCAGGAATTAAGTAGTAACGACATAAACATTTCCACCCCGAGGACACTTGTTTACAACTTTTAGATGAAACAGGCGGATGTGCGAACTTATGAGGTGTGTGCTATAAATAGATCTATGTACGATGTCACATGTCCAAGTTTATGGGGCCTCAATTGTTTGAACTATGCTACTCATGTCGCTCCACTCGGAAATATTATTCTGATTCCGAGCCAACCAGTCTTTACTCTTTCTTCTTAATGCTGCGTGATTAGCTGAGAAGCAACAAATACCAATTATATAGTTTTTGGTTTGACCCGTCCGGGCTCGAACCCACGATCTATCACACTCGATGCGAGCACACTAACCATTACATTCGAAAGATACAGAACAAAGATAAACAAAACAAAAACACAATATAGAAAACTAAAATAAATTAGTAACACGAATCCACAAATAAAAGTGGAGGTGAACACATGTCCTTGCGAATGGTAAGCATTTCAAGTTTCTTATAGGACACTCGCCATGTTGCTCATAATCAAGTCCGGAAAATCCTGTGGGTCATGTGAAATCTAAGATGTGGTTTTTATGCCACCGTAACAATAATTTATATATTTTTTGTTGAGAATGCTACATACTTGTGTACTTTTGCTAATTAAGAGTAGCACGACATGTTTTCTGTGTGTTGTTTTGTAGATCATTGTTTGTCCTTTTGTTCTTTTACTTTTTTGTCATTGGATTGTCTGCCCTTTTTCTTTGATTTACGGTTTCTGAATACCCCTTTGTTATCTTCAATCTTTTCATTAAATATTACATATGTTATTCATAATATTGGCTTAGCTAAGGTGTTTTTGACTACGGAATGTTTTTGTTTACAAAACCATGACAATTTATAGAAATGTTCCTCAGTGAAAATCTACATTTAATATTTGTAAAGTCGTTATACATGTTTGTTATCTGGAGCATAGCTTGATCATCATCAAAGGTCGCAGTATCTAGGTTTACCTGTACAAATGTAATTGATAGTGTGTTCGACAGTAGCTTATTTATGAAGATGTCCAAAATATGTACGTATTTTTTATATGTTTAGCAATATATGCCATGTAATTACTAAATGTAAAAGTTCCTGTATTTCTATGTACAAATATGTACACGGAATGGCTATAGTTTTTATGACGATCTTGTCGTGGTATAATATTCTTATTATACAAAAAAAAAAACATTTTCATTTCATATACATTTATATATTATGTGTTTGTACTTGTAATACATTTTTATTGTCCTTCGTTTGTATTATTATTTGTGATAAGGGCCCTTGATAGGAAAGATTAAGCTATGCAACTAAATTATGTAACGTGTAAGTAACATTATCGTTTAGTCAGATTAAAAATGTTTTCCGCTAGACTTAACACGAATAATCCAGTCGTTATATTACGCTCCCGCTGGTCGCTACATTAATCCAGCGATAATGCCGATAGAGGGCACACTATTATTCGAGTTACGCTAGACTGTTTTTATTTATCTATTTTGTTACAGGTTATTCCTGAAACGCGTCGTACGAACTAAACTAGATATCTATGTATCCTTAATTTGTTAGTTTAAAACAAAGACGATCTTGGCATTGCATAAAATGTCATGCATTCGATGCCTACCATTATTTAATTACACACTTCATTAACATGTGGATTAACTCATCACCACTATCGTCTTGTAATTGTAACTATATCTACAGGTACAAACAATGTATATATATCAGCATTAAAATGTTCGAGTCCCGTCTTTTGCGAGGTGTACTCGATTTAAATATTATGTGATCATATTTATTCATTGACCTTAATACGGCATATCGGTAGCTTCCCTGAGTACTCCGTGTTCCTCCACAATGAAACTGACTTCCCCGATATATAACCGAAATATTATTAAATAAAGTCCAAGATAAAAGTCATCTCCTCCTCTTGTCTACAGACGTCGTCATACTACATCACTCATATCAGTGGCGGTCAGGTTTATTAGTGAAGTAAACCCTTCTCCTCTTGTCTACAGACGTTGTCATACTACATCACTCATGTCAGTGGCGGTCAGGTTTATTAGTGAAGTAAACCCCCCTCCTCTTGTCTACAGACGTCGTCATACTACATCACTCATGTCAGTGGCGGTCAGGTTTATTAGTGAAGTAAACCCCCCTCCTCTTGTCTAGAGACGTCGTCATACTACATCACTGATATCAGTGGCGGTCAGGTTTATTAGTGAAGTAAACCCTTCTCCTCCTGTCTACAGACGTCGTCATACTACATCACTCATATCAGTGGCGGTCAGGTTTATTAGTGAAGTAAACCCTTCTCCTCTTGTCTACAGACGTTGTCATACTACATCACTCATATCAATGGCGGTCAGGTTTATTAGTGAAGTAAACCCTTCTCCTCTTGTCTAGAGACGTCGTCATACTACATCATCATATCAGTGGCGGTCAGGTTTATTAGTGAAGTAAACCCTTCTCCTCTTGTCTACAGACGTCGTCATACTACATCACTCATATCAGTGGCGGTCAGGTTTATTAGTGAAGTAAACCCTTCTCCTCCTGTCTACAGACGTCGTCATACTACATCACTCATATCAGTGGCTGTCAGGTTTATTAGTGAAGTAAACCCTTCTCCTCTTGTCTACAGACGTCGTCATACTACATCACTCATATCAGTGGCGGTCAGGTTTATTAGTGAAGTAAACCCTTCTCCTCCTGTCTACAGACGTCGTCATACTACATCACTCATATCAGTGGCGGTCAGGTTTATTAGTGAAGTAAACCCTTCTCCTCTTGTCTACAGACGTCGTCATACTACATCACTGATATCAGTGGCGGTCAGGTTTATTAGTGATGTAAACCCTCATCCTCTTGTCTACAATCGTAACTACTCGGCCATTCTCGTTACCCTGCAAATAACCTTGTACGTACATAGTAGAAATTCTTCTTAAATTGTTTGCCGTAAGTTAAGTTAAGTTAAGCTGCACAAAAATATATTCCACGAAAATCCAATATGGAAGACATACTAAGTAAAATCTAATCATGCAAAACTAATTAAAACTTTAATTGAAATATAGAAAATTGTTTAAAATATAACTTTATTAAACTTTCATATAACTGACATGTGAAGAGTAGTGCGATTTATACGCCTAATGCATACGAGGTTATTTGTAGGGTAGCGAGAATGGCCGAGTAGTTACGATTGCTCTTGTCTACAGAAGTCGTCATACAACATCACTCATATCAGTGGCGGTCAGGTTTATTAGTGAAGTAAACCCTTCTCCTCTTGTCTACAGACGTCGTCATACTACATCACTCATATCAGTGGCGGTCAGGTTTATTAGTGAAGTAAACCCTTCTCCTCTTGTCTACAGAGGTCGTCATACTACATCACTCATATCAGTGGCTGTCAGGTTTATTAGTGAAGTAAACCCTCCTCCTCTTGTCTACAGACGTCGTCATACTACATCACTCATATCAGTGGCGGTCAGTTTTATTAGTGAAGTAAACCCTTCTCCTCTTGTCTACAGACGTCGTCATACTACATCACTCATATCAGTGGCTGTCAGGTTTATTAGTGAAGTAAACCCTCCTCCTCTTGTCTACAGACGTCGTCATACTACATCACTCATATCAGTGGCGGTCACGTTTATTAGTGATGTAAACCCTCCTCTTGTCTACAGACGTCGTCATCCTACATCACTCAAACCAGTGGCGGTCAGGTTTATTAGTGAAGTAATCCCTTCTCCTCTTGTCTACAGACGTCGTCATACTACATCACTCATATCAGTGGCTGTCAGGTTTATTTGTGAAGTAAACCCCCCTCCTCTTGTCTACAGACGTCGTCATACTACATCACTCATACCAGTGGCGGTCAGGTTTATTAGTGAAGTAAACCCTTCATCTCCTGTCTACAGACGTCGTCATACTACATCACCCATATCAGTGGCGGTCAGGTTTATTAGTGAAGTAAACCCTTCTCCTCTTGTCTACAAACGTCGTCATGCTTCATCACTCATACCAGTGGCGGTCAGGTTTATTAGTGAAGTAAACCCTTCTCCTCTTGTCTACAGACGTCGTCATACTACATCACTCATATCAGTGGCTGTCAGGTTTATTAGTGAAGTAAACCCTTCTCCTCTTGTCTACAGACGTCGTCATACTACATCACTCATATCAGTGGCGGTCAGGTTTATTAGTGAAGTAAACCCTTCTCTTGTCTACAGAGGTCGTCATACTACATCACTCATATCAGTGGCTGTCAGGTTTATTAGTGAAGTAAACCCTCCTCCTCTTGTCTACAGACGTCGTAATACTACATCACTCATATCAGTGGCGGTCAGTTTTATTAGTGAAGTAAACCCTCCGCCTCTTGTCTACAGACGTCGTCATACTACATCACTCATATCAGTGGCTGTCAGGTTTATTAGTGAAGTAAACCCTCCTCCTCTTGTCTACAGACTTCGTCATACTACATCACTCATATCAGTGGCGGTCACGTTTATTAGTGATGTAAACTCTCCTCTTGTCTACAGACGTCGTCATACTACATCACTCATATCAGTGGCGGTCAGGTTTATTAGTGAAGTAAGCCTTTCTCTTGTCTACAGACGTCGTCATACTACATCACTCAAACCAGTGGCGGTCAGGTTTATTAGTGAAGTAATGCCTTCTCCTCTTGTCTACAGACGTCGTCATACTACATCACTCATATCAGTGGCTGTCAGGTTTATTAGTGAAGTAAACCCCCCTCCTCTTGTCTACAGACGTCGTCATACTACATCACTCATACCAATGGCGGTCAGGTTTATTAGTGAAGTAAACCCTTCATCTCCTGTCCACAGACGTCGTCATACTACATCACCCATATCAGTGGCGGTCAGGTTTATTAGTGAAGTAAACCCTTCTCCTCTTGTCTACAGACGTCGTCATACTACATCACTCATATCAGTGGCGGTCAGTTTTATTAGTGAAGTAAACCCTCCGCCTCTTGTCTACAGACGTCGTCATACTACATCACTCATATCAGTGGCTGTCAGGTTTATTAGTGAAGTAAACCCTCCTCCTCTTGTCTACAGACTTCGTCATACTACATCACTCATATCAGTGGCGGTCACGTTTATTAGTGATGTAAACTCTCCTCTTGTCTACAGACGTCGTCATACTACATCACTCATATCAGTGGCGGTCAGGTTTATTAGTGAAGTAAGCCTTTCTCTTGTCTACAGACGTCGTCATACTACATCACTCAAACCAGTGGCGGTCAGGTTTATTAGTGAAGTAATGCCTTCTCCTCTTGTCTACAGACGTCGTCATACTACATCACTCATATCAGTGGCTGTCAGGTTTATTAGTGAAGTAAACCCCCCTCCTCTTGTCTACAGACGTCGTCATACTACATCACTCATACCAGTGGCGGTCAGGTTTATTAGTGAAGTAAACCCTTCATCTCCTGTCCACAGACGTCGTCATACTACATCACCCATATCAGTGGCGGTCATGTTTATTAGTGAAGTAAACCCTTCTCCTCTTGTCTACAGACGTAGTCATACTACATCACTCATATCAGTGGCGGTCAGGTTTATTAGTGAAGTAAACCCTTCTCCTCTTGTCTACAGACGTAGTCATACTACATCACTCATATCAGTGGCGGTCAGGTTTATTAGTGAAGTAAACCCTTCTCCTCTTGTCTACAGATGTCGTCATACTACATCACTCATATCAGTGGCGGTCAGGTTTATTAGTGAAGTAAACCCTTCTCCTCTTGTCTACAGACGTCGTCATACTACATCACTCATATCAGTGGCGATCAGGTTTATTAGTGAAGTAAACCCTCCTCCTCTTGTCTACAGACGTCGTCATACCACATCACTCATATCAGTGGCGGTCACGTTTATTAGTGAAATAAACCCTCCTCTTGTCTACAGACGTCGTCATACTACATCACTCATATCAGTGACGGTCAGGTTTATTAGTGAAGTAAACCCTTCTCCTCTTGTCTACAGACGTCGTCATACTACATCACTCAAACCAGTGGCGGTCAGGTTTATTAGTGAAGTAAACCCTTCTCCTCTTGTCTACAGCCGTCGTCATACTACATCACTCATATCAGTGGCTGTCAGGTTTATTAGCGAAGTAAACCCCCCTCCTCTTGTCTACAGACGTCGTCATACTACATCACTCATACCAGTGGCGGTCAGGTTTATTAGTGAAGTAAACCCTTCATCTCCTGTCTACAGACGTCGTCATACTACATCACTGATATCAGTGGCGGTCATGTTTATTAGTGAAGTAAACCCTTCTCCTCTTGTCTACAGACTTCGTCATACTACATCACTGATATCAGTGGCGGTCAGGTTTATTAGTGATGTAAGCCCTCATCCTCTTTTCTACAATCGTAACGTACATAGTAGAAATTCTTCTTAAATTGTTTGCCGGAAGTTAAGTTAAGTTAAGCTGCACAAAAATATAGTCCACGAAAATCCAATATGGAAGACATACTAAGTAAAATCTAATCATGCAAAACTAATTAAAACTTTAATTGAAATATAGAAAATTGCTTAAAATATAACTTTATTAAACTTTCATGTAACTGACATGTGAAGAGTAGTGCGATTTATACGCCTAATGCATACGAGGTTATTTGTAGGGTAGCGAGAATGGCCGAGTAGTTACGATTGCTCTTGTCTACAAAAGTCGTCATACTACATCACTCATATCAGTGGCGGTCAGGTTTATTAGTGAAGTAAACCCTCCTCCTCTTGTCTACAGACGTCGTCATACTACATCACTCATATCAGTGGCGGTCAGGTTTATTAGTGAAGTAAACCCTCCTCTTGTCTACAGACGTCGTCATACTACATCACTCATATCAGTGGCGGTCAGGTTTATTAGTGAAGTAAACCCTTCTCTTGTCTACAGACGTCGTCATACTACATCACTCAAACCAGTGGCGGTCAGGTTTATTAGTGAAGTAAACCCTTCTCCTCTTGTCTACAGACGTCGTCATACTACATCACTCATATCAGTGGCGGTCATGTTTATTAGTGAAGTAAACCCTTCTCCTCTTGTCTACAGAGGTCGTCATACTACATCACTCATATCAGTGGCGGTCAGGTTTATTAGTGAAGTAAACCCTCCTCCTCTTGTCTACAGACGTCGTCATACTACATCACTCATATCAGTGGCGGTCAGGTTTATTAGTGAAGTAAACCCTCCTCCTCTTGTCTACAGACGTTGTCATACTACATCATTCATATCAGTGGCGGTCAGGTTTATTAGTGAAGTAAACCCTTCTCCTCTTGTCTACAGACGTCGTCATACTACATCACTCATATCAGTGGCTGTCAGGTTTATTAGTGAAGTAAACCCCCCCTCCTCTTGTCTACAGACGTCGTCATACTACATCACTCATACCTGTGGCGGTCAGGTTTATTAGTGAAGTAAACCCTTCATCTCTTGTCTACAGACGTCGTCATACTACATCACCCATATCAGTGGCGGTCAGGTTTATTAGTGAAGTAAACCCTTCTCCTCTTGTCTACAGACGTCGTCATACTACATCACTCATACTAGTGGCGGTCAGGTTTATTAGTGAAGTAAACCCTTCTCCTCTTGTCTACAGACGTAGTCATACTACATCACTCATATCAGTGGCGGTCAGGTTTATTAGTGAAGTAAACCCTTCTCCTCTTGTCTACAGACGTCGTCATACTACATCACTCATATCAGTGGCTGTCAGGTTTATTAGTGAAGTAAACCCTTCTCCTCTTGTCTACAGACGTCGTCATACTACATCACTCAAATCAGTGGCGGTCAGGTTTATTAGTGAAGGAAACCCTTCTCCTCTTGTCTACAGACGTCGTCATACTACATCACTCATATCAGTGGCGGTCAGGTTTATTAGTGAAGTAAACCCTTCTCCTCTTGTCTACAGACATCGTCATACTACATCACTCATATCAGTGGCGATCAGGTTTATTAGTGAAGTAAACCCTCCTCCTCTTGTCTACAGACGTCGTCATACTACATCACTCATATCAGTGGCGGTCAGGTTTATTAATGAAGTAAACCCTTCTCCTCTTGTCTACAGACGTCATCATACTACATCACTCATATCAGTGGCGGTCAGGTTTATTAGTGAAGTAAACCCTTCTCCTCTTGTCTACAGACTTCGTCATACTACATCACTGATATCAGGGGCGGTCAGGTTTATTAGTGATGTAAACCCTCATCCTCTTGTCTACAATCGTAACTACTCGGCCATTCTCGTTACCCTGCAAATGACCTCGTACGTACATAGTAGAAATTCTTCTTAAATTGTTTGCCGGAAGTTAAGTTAAGTTAAGCTGCACAAAAATATAGTCCACGAAAATCCAATATGGAAGACATACTAAGTAAAATCTAATCATGCAAAACTAATTAAAACTTTAATTGAAATATAGAAAATTGCTTAAAATATAACTTTATTAAACTTTCATGTAACTGACATGTGAAGAGTAGTGCGATTTATACGCCTAATGCATACGAGGTTATTTGTAGGGTAGCGAGAATGGTCGAGTAGTTACGATTGCTCTTGTCTACAAAAGTCGTCATACTACATCACTCATATCAGTGGCGGTCAGGTTTATTAGTGAAGTAAACCCTCCTCCTCTTGTCTACAGACGTCGTCATACTACATCACTCATATCAGTGGCGGTCAGGTTTATTAGTGAAGTAAACCCTCCTCTTGTCTACAGACGTCGTCATACTACATCACTCATATCAGTGGCGGTCAGGTTTATTAGTGAAGTAAACCCTTCTCTTGTCTACAGACGTCGTCATACTACATCACTCAAACCAGTGGCGGTCAGGTTTATTAGTGAAGTAAACCCTTCCCCTCTTGTCTACAGACGTCGTCATACTACATCACTCATATCAGTGGCGGTCATGTTTATTAGTGAAGTAAACCCTTCTCCTCTTGTCTACAGAGGTCGTCATACTACATCACTCATATCAGTGGCGGTCAGGTTTATTAGTGAAGTAAACCCTCCTCCTCTTGTCTACAGACGTCGTCATACTACATCACTCATATCAGTGGCTGTCAGGTTTATTAGTGAAGTAAACCCTCCTCCTCTTGTCTACAGACGTTGTCATACTACATCACTCATATCAGTGGCGGTCAGGTTTATTAGTGAAGTAAACCCTTCTCCTCTTGTCTACAGACGTCGTCATACTACATCACTCATATCAGTGGCTGTCAGGTTTATTAGTGAAGTAAACCCCCCCTCCTCTTGTCTACAGACGTCGTCATACTACATCACTCATACCAGTGGCGGTCAGGTTTATTAGTGAAGTAAACCCTTCTCCTCTTGTCTACAGACGTCGTCATACTACATCACTCATATCAGTGGCGGTCAGGTTTATTAGTGAAGTAAACCCTTCTCTTCTTGTCTACAGACGTCGTCATACTACATCACTCATATCAGTGGCGATCAGGTTTATTAGTGAAGTAAACCCTCCTCCTCTTGTCTACAGACTTCGTCATACTACATCACTCATATCAGTGGCGGTCAGGTTTATTAATGAAGTAAACCCTTCTCCTCTTGTCTACAGAGTCATCATACTACATCACTCATATCAGTGGCGGTCAGGTTTATTAGTGAAGTAAACCCTTCTCCTCTTGTCTACAGACTTCGTCATACTACATCACTGATATCAGGGGCGGTCAGGTTTATTAGTGATGTAAACCCTCATCCTCTTGTCTACAATCGTAACTACTCGGCCATTCTCGTTACCCTGCAAATGACCTCGTACGTACAAAGTAGAAATTCTTCTTAAATTGTTTGCCGTAAGTTAAGTTAAGTTAAGCTGCACAAAAATATAGTCCACGAAAATCCAATATGGAAGACATACTAAGTAAAATCTAATCATGCAAAACTAATTAAAACTTTAATTGAAATATAGAAAATTGTTTAAAATATAACTTTATTAAACTTTCATGTAACTGACATGTGAAGAGTAGTGCGATTTATACGCCTAATGCATACGAGGTTATTTGTAGGGTAGCGAGAATGGTCGAGTAGTTACAATTGCTCTTGTCTACAGAAGTCGTAATACTACATCACTCATATCAGTGGCGGTCAGGTTTATTAGTGAAGTAAACCCTTCTCCTCTTGTTTACAGACGTCGTCATAATACATCACTCATATCAGTGGCGGTCAGGTTTATTAGTGAAGTAAACCCTCCTCCTCTTGTCTACAGACGTCGTCATACTACATCACTCATATCAGTGGCTGTCAGGTTTATTAGTGAAGTAAACCCTCCTCCTCTTGTCTACAGACGTCGTCATATTACATCACTCATATCAGTGGCTGTCAGGTTTACTAGTGAAGTAAACCCTCCTCTTGTCTACAGACGTCGTCATACTACATCACTCATATCAGTGGCGGTCAGGTTTATTAGTGAAGTAAACCCTTCTCCTCTTGTCTACAGACGTTGTCATACTACATCACTCAAACCAGTGGCTGTAAGGTTTATTAGTGAAGTAAACCCTTCTCCTCTTGTCTACAGACGTCGTCATACTACATCACTCATACCAATGGCGGTCAGGTTTATTAGTGAAGTAAACTCTTCATCTCTTGTCTACAGACGTCGTCATACTACATCACTCATATCAGTGGCGGTCAGGTTTATTAGTGAAGTAAACCCTTCTCCTCTTGTCTACAGACGTCGTCATACTATATCACTCATACCAGTGGCGGTCAGATTTATTAGTGAAGTAAACCCTTCTCCTCTTGTCTACAGACGTAGTCATACTACATCACTCATATCAGTGGCGGTCAGGTTTATTAGTGAAGTAAACCCTTCTCCTCTTGTCTACAGACGTCGTAATACTACATCACTGATATCAGTGGCGCTCAGGTTTATTAGTGAAGTAAACCCTCCTCCTCTTGTCTACAGACGTCGTCATACTACATCACTCATCAGTGGCGGTCAGGTTTATTAGTGAAGTAAACCCTTCTCCTCTTTTCAACAGACGTCGTCATACTTCATCACTCAAACCAGTGGCGGTCAGGTTTATTAGTGAAGTAAACCCTTCTCTTGTCTACAGACGTCGTCATACCACATCACTCATATCAGTGGCGGTCAGGTTTATTAGTGAAGTAAACCCCCCTCCTCTTGTCTACAGACGTCGTCATACTACATCACTCATACCAGTGGCGGTCAGGTTTATTAGTGAAGTAAACCCTTCATCTCCTGTCTACAGACGTCGTCATACTACATCACCCATATCAGTGGTGCTCAGGTTTATTAGTGAAGTAAACCCTTCTCCTCTTGTCTACAGACGTCGTCATACTACATCACTGATTCCAGTGGCGGTCAGGTTTATTAGTGAACTAAGCCCTTCTCCTCTTGTCTACAGACGTAGTCATACTACATCACTCATATCAGTGGCGGTTAGGTTTATTAGTGAAGTAAACCCTTCTCCTCTTGTCTACAGACGTCGTCATACTACATAACTCGTATCAGTTGCGGTCAGGTTTATTAGTGAAGTAAACCCTTCTCTTCTTTTCTACAGACGTCATCATACTACATCACTCATATCAGTGGCGGTCAGGTTTATTAGTGAAGTAAACCCTCCTCCTCTTGTCTACAGACGTCGTCATACTACATCACTCATATCAGTGGCGGTCAGGTTTATTAGTGAAGAAAACCCTTCTCCTCTTGTCTACAGACGTCGTCATACTACATCACTCATATCAGTGGCGGTCAGGTTTATTAGTGAAGTAAACCCTTCTCCTCTTGTCTACAGACGTCGTCATACTACATCATCATATCAGTGGCGGTCAGGTTTATTAGTGAAGTAAACCATCCTCTTGTCTACAGACGTCGTCATACTACATCATCATATCAGTGGCGGTCAGGTTTATTAGTGAAGTAAACCCTTCTCCTCTTGTCTACAGACGTTGTCATACTACATCACTGATATCAGTGGCGGTCAGGTTTATTAGTGAAGTAAACCCTCCTCCTCTTGTCTACAGACGTCGTCATACTACATCACTCATATCAGTGGCGGTCAGGTTTATTAGTGAAGTAAACCCTTCTCCTCTTGTCTACAGACGTCGTCATACTACATCACTCATATCAGTGGCGGTCAGGTTTATTAGTGATGTAAACCCTTCTCCTCTTGTCTACAGACGTCGTCATACTACATCATCATATCAGTGGCGGTCAGGTTTATTAGTGAAGAAAACCCTTCTCCTCTTGTCTACAGACGTCGTCATACTACATCACTCATATCAGTGGATGTCAGGTTTATTAGTGAAGTAAACCCTTCTCCTCTTGTCTACAGACGTCGTCATACTACATCACTCATACCAGTGGCGGTCAGGTTTATTAGTGAAGTAAACCCTTCTCCTCTTGTCTACAGACGTTGTCATACTACATCACTGATATCAGTGGCAGTCAGGTTTATTAGTGAAGTAAACCCTCCTCCTCTTGTCTACAGACGTCGTCATACTACATCACTGATATCAGTGGCGATCAGGTTTATTAGTGAAGTAAACCCTTCTCCTCTTGTCTATAGACGTCGTCATACTACATCACTGATATCAGTGGCGGTCAGGTTTATTAGTGAAGTAAACCCTTCTCCTCTTGTCTACAGATGTCGTCATACTACATCATTCATATCAGTGGTGGTCAGGTTTATTAGTGAAGTAAACCCTTCTCCTCTTGTCTACAGACGTCGTCATACTACACCACTCATATCAGTGGCGGTCAGGTTTATCAGTGAAGTAAACCCTTCTCCTCTTGTCTACAGACGTCGTCATACTACATCACTCATATCAGTGGCGGTCAGATTTATTAGTGAAGTAAACCATTCTCCTCTTGTCTACAGACGTCGTCATACTACATCACTGATATCAGTGGCGGTCAGGTTTATTAGGGAAGTAAACCCTACTCCTCTTGTCTACAGACGTCGTCATAATACATCACTCATATCAGTGGCTGTCAGGTTTATTAGTGAAGTAAACCCTTCTCCTCTTGTCTACAGACGTCGTCATACTACATCACTCATATCAGTGGCGGTCAGGTTTATTAGTGAAGTAAACCCTCCTCCTCTTGTCTACAGACGTCGTCATGCTGCATCACTCATATCAGTGGCTGTCAGGTTTATTAGTGAAGTTAACCCTTCTCCTCTTGTCTACAGACGTTGTCATACTACATCACTCATATCAGTGGCGGTCAGGTTTATTAGTGAAGTAAACCATTCTCCTCTTGTCTACAGACGTCGTCATACTGCATCACTCATATCAGTGGCGCTCAGGTTTATTAGTGAAGTAAACCCTCCTCCTCTTCTCTACAGACGTCGTCATACTACATCACTCATATCAGTGGCGGTCAGGTTTATTAGTGAAGTAAACCCTTATCCTCTTGTCTACAGACGTCGTCATACTACATCACTCATATCAGTGGCGGTCAGGTTTATTAGTGAAGTAAACCATTCTCCTCTTGTCTACAGACGTCGTCATACTGCATCACTCATATCAGTGGCGCTCAGGTTTATTAGTGAAGTAAACCCTCCTCCTCTTCTCTACAGACGTCGTCATACTACATCACTCATATCAGTGGCGGTCAGGTTTATTAGTGAAGTGAACCCATCTCCTCTTGTCTACAGACGTCGTCATACTACATCACTCATATCAGTGGCGGTTAGGTTTATTAGTGAAGTAAACCCTTCTCCTCTTGTCTACAGACGTCGTCATACTACATCACTCGTATCTGTGGCGGTCAGGTTTATTAGTGAAGTAAACCCTTCTCCTCTTGTCTACAGACGTCGTCATATTACATCACTGATATCAGTGGCGGTCAGGTTTATTAGTGAAGTAAACCCCTCTCCTCTTGTCTACAGACGTCGTCATACTACATCACCCATATCAGTGGCGGTCAGGTTTATTAGTGAAGTAAACCCTTCTCCTCTTGTCTACAGACGTCGTCATACTACATCACTCATATCAGTGGCGGTCAGGTTTATTAGTGAAGTAAACCCTTCTTCTCTTGTCTACAGACGTCGTCATACTACATCATCATATCAGTGGCGGTCAGGTTTATTAGTGAAGTAAACCCTCCTCCTCTTGTCTACAGACGTCGTCATACTACATCATCATATCAGTGGCGGTCAGGTTTATTAGTGAAGTAAACTCTTCTCCTCTTGTCTACAGACATCGTCATACTACATCACTCATATCAGTGCCTGTCAGGTTTATTAGTGAAGTAAGCCCTCCTCCTCTTGTCTACAGACGTCGTCATACTACATCACTGATATCAGTGGCGGTCAGGTTTATTAGTGAAGTAAACCCTACTCCTCTTGTCTACAGACGTCGTCATAATACATCACTCATATCAGTGGCTGTCAGGTTTATTAGTGAAGTAAACCCTTCTCCTCTTGTCTACAGACGTCGTCATACTACATCACTCATATCAGTGGCGGTCAGGTTTATTAGTGAAGTAAACCCTCCTCCTCTTGTCTACAGACGTCGTCATGCTGCATCACTCATATCAGTGGCTGTCAGGTTTATTAGTGAAGTTAACCCTTCTCCTCTTGTCTACAAACGTTGTCATACTACATCACTCATATCAGTGGCGGTCAGGTTTATTAGTGAAGTAAACCATTCTCCTCTTGTCTACAGACGTCGTCATACTGCATCACTCATATCAGTGGCGCTCAGGTTTATTAGTGAAGTAAACCCTCCTCCTCTTCTCTACAGACGTCGTCATACTACATCACTCATATCAGTGGCGGTCAGGTTTATTAGTGAAGTAAACCCTTCTCCTCTTGTCTACAGACGTCGTCATACTACATCACTCATATCAGTGGCGGCTAGGTTTATTAGTGAAGTAAACCCTTCTCCTCTTGTCTACAGACGTCGTCATACTACATCACTCGTATCTGTGGCGGTCAGGTTTATTAGTGAAGTAAACCCTTCTCCTCTTGTCTACAGACGTCGTCATACTACATCACTGATATCAGTGGCGGTCAGGTTTATTAGTGAAGTAAACCCTTCTCCTCTTGTCTACAGACGTCGTCATACTACATCACTCATATCAGTGGCGGTCAGGTTTATTAGTGAAGTAAACCCTTCTCCTCTTGTCTACAGACGTCGTCATACTGCATCACTCATATCAGTGGCGCTCAGGTTTATTAGTGAAGTAAACCCTCCTCCTCTTCTCTACAGACGTCGTCATACTACATCACTCATATCAGTGGCGGTCAGGTTTATTAGTGAAGTAAACCATTCTCCTCTTGTCTACAGACGTCGTCATACTGCATCACTCATATCAGTGGCGCTCAGGTTTATTAGTGAAGTAAACCCTCCTCCTCTTCTCTACAGACGTCGTCATACTACATCACTCATATCAGTGGCGGTCAGGTTTATTAGTGAAGTGAACCCATCTCCTCTTGTCTACAGACGTCGTCATACTACATCACTCATATCAGTGGCGGTTAGGTTTATTAGTGAAGTAAACCCTTCTCCTCTTGTCTACAGACGTCGTCATACTACATCACTCGTATCTGTGGCGGTCAGGTTTATTAGTGAAGTAAACCCTTCTCCTCTTGTCTACAGACGTCGTCATATTACATCACTGATATCAGTGGCGGTCAGGTTTATTAGTGAAGTAAACCCTTCTCCTCTTGTCTACAGACGTCGTCATACTACATCACCCATATCAGTGGCGGTCAGGTTTATTAGTGAAGTAAACCCTTCTCCTCTTGTCTACAGACGTCGTCATACTACATCACTCATATCAGTGGCGGTCAGGTTTATTAGTGAAGTAAACCCTTCTTCTCTTGTCTACAGACGTCGTCATACTACATCATCATATCAGTGGCGGTCAGGTTTATTAGTGAAGTAAACCCTCCTCCTCTTGTCTACAGACGTCGTCATACTACATCATCATATCAGTGGCGGTCAGGTTTATTAGTGAAGTAAACCCTTCTCCTCTTGTCTACAGACATCGTCATACTACATCACTCATATCAGTGGCTGTCAGGTTTATTAGTGAAGTAAGCCCTCCTCCTCTTGTCTACAGACGTCGTCATACTACATCACTGATATCAGTGGCGGTCAGGTTTATTAGTGAAGTAAACCCTACTCCTCTTCTGTACAGACGTCGTCATACTACATCACTCATATCAGTGGCGGTCAGGTTTATTAGTGAAGTAAACCCTTCTCCTCTTGTCTACAGACGTCGTCATACTACATCACTCATATCAGTGGCGGCTAGGTTTATTAGTGAAGTAAACCCTTCTCCTCTTGTCTACAGACGTCGTCATACTACATCACTCGTATCTGTGGCGGTCAGGTTTATTAGTGAAGTAAACCCTTCTCCTCTTGTCTACAGACGTCGTCATACTACATCACTGATATCAGTGGCGGTCAGGTTTATTAGTGAAGTAAACCCTTCTCCTCTTGTCTACAGACGTCGTCATACTACATCACTCATATCAGTGGCGGTCAGGTTTATTAGTGAAGTAAACCCTTCTCCTCTTGTCTACAGACGTCGTCATACTGCATCACTCATATCAGTGGCGCTCAGGTTTATTAGTGAAGTAAACCCTCCTCCTCTTCTCTACAGACGTCGTCATACTACATCACTCATATCAGTGGCGGTCAGGTTTATTAGTGAAGTAAACCATTCTCCTCTTGTCTACAGACGTCGTCATACTGCATCACTCATATCAGTGGCGCTCAGGTTTATTAGTGAAGTAAACCCTCCTCCTCTTCTCTACAGACGTCGTCATACTACATCACTCATATCAGTGGCGGTCAGGTTTATTAGTGAAGTGAACCCATCTCCTCTTGTCTACAGACGTCGTCATACTACATCACTCATATCAGTGGCGGTTAGGTTTATTAGTGAAGTAAACCCTTCTCCTCTTGTCTACAGACGTCGTCATACTACATCACTCGTATCTGTGGCGGTCAGGTTTATTAGTGAAGTAAACCCTTCTCCTCTTGTCTACAGACGTCGTCATATTACATCACTGATATCAGTGGCGGTCAGGTTTATTAGTGAAGTAAACCCTTCTCCTCTTGTCTACAGACGTCGTCATACTACATCACCCATATCAGTGGCGGTCAGGTTTATTAGTGAAGTAAACCCTTCTCCTCTTGTCTACAGACGTCGTCATACTACATCACTCATATCAGTGGCGGTCAGGTTTATTAGTGAAGTAAACCCTTCTTCTCTTGTCTACAGACGTCGTCATACTACATCATCATATCAGTGGCGGTCAGGTTTATTAGTGAAGTAAACCCTCCTCCTCTTGTCTACAGACGTCGTCATACTACATCATCATATCAGTGGCGGTCAGGTTTATTAGTGAAGTAAACCCTTCTCCTCTTGTCTACAGACATCGTCATACTACATCACTCATATCAGTGGCTGTCAGGTTTATTAGTGAAGTAAGCCCTCCTCCTCTTGTCTACAGACGTCGTCATACTACATCACTGATATCAGTGGCGGTCAGGTTTATTAGTGAAGTAAACCCTACTCCTCTTGTCTACAGACGTCGTCATAATACATCACTCATATCAGTGGCGGTCAGGTTTATTAGTGAAGTAAACCCTTCTCCTCTTGTCTACAGACGTCGTCATACTACATCACTCATATCAGTGGCGGTCAGGTTTATTAGTGAAGTAAACCCTCCTCCTCTTGTCTACAGACGTCGTCATGCTGCATCACTCATATCAGTGGCTGTCAGGTTTATTAGTGAAGTAAACCCTTCTCCTCTTGTCTACAGACGTTGTCATACTACATCACTGATATCAGTGGCGGTCAGGTTTATTAGTGAAGTAAACCCTCCTCCTCTTGTCTACAGACGTCGTCATACTACATCACTCATATCAGTGGCGGTCAGGTTTATTAGTGAAGTAAACCCTTCTCCTCTTGTCTACAGACGTCGTCATACTACATCACTCATATCAGTGGCGGTCAGGTTTATTAGTGAAGTAAACCCTTCTCCTCTTGTCTACAGACGCCGTCATACTACATCATCATATCAGTGGCGGTCAGGTTTATTAGTGAAGAAAACCCTTCTCCTCTTGTCTACAGACGTCGTCATACTACATCACTCATATCAGTGGATGTCAGGTTTATTAGTGAAGTAAACCCTTCTCCTCTTGTCTACAGACGTCGTCATACTACATCACTCATACCAGTGGCGGTCAGGTTTATTAGTGAAGTAAACCCTTCTCCTCTTGTCTACAGACGTTGTCATACTACATCACTGATATCAGTGGCAGTCAGGTTTATTAGTGAAGTAAACCCTCCTCCTCTTGTCTACAGACGTCGTCATACTACATCACTGATATCAGTGGCGATCAGGTTTATTAGTGAAGTAAACCCTTCTCCTCTTGTCTATAGACGTCGTCATACTACATCACTGATATCAGTGGCGGTCAGGTTTATTAGTGAAGTAAACCCTTCTCCTCTTGTCTACAGATGTCGTCATACTACATCATTCATATCAGTGGTGGTCAGGTTTATTAGTGAAATAAACCCTTCTCCTCTTGTCTACAGACGTCGTCATACTACACCACTCATATCAGTGGCGGTCAGGTTTATCAGTGAAGTAAACCCTTCTCCTCTTGTCTACAGACGTCGTCATACTACATCACTCATATCAGTGGCGGTCAGATTTATTAGTGAAGTAAACCATTCTCCTCTTGTCTACAGACGTCGTCATACTACATCACTGATATCAGTGGCGGTCAGGTTTATTAGGGAAGTAAACCCTACTCCTCTTGTCTACAGACGTCGTCATAATACATCACTCATATCAGTGGCTGTCAGGTTTATTAGTGAAGTAAACCCTTCTCCTCTTGTCTACAGACGTCGTCATACTACATCACTCATATCAGTGGCGGTCAGGTTTATTAGTGAAGTAAACCCTCCTCCTCTTGTCTACAGACGTCGTCATGCTGCATCACTCATATCAGTGGCTGTCAGGTTTATTAGTGAAGTTAACCCTTCTCCTCTTGTCTACAGACGTTGTCATACTACATCACTCATATCAGTGGCGGTCAGGTTTATTAGTGAAGTAAACCATTCTCCTCTTGTCTACAGACGTCGTCATACTGCATCACTCATATCAGTGGCGCTCAGGTTTATTAGTGAAGTAAACCCTCCTCCTCTTCTCTACAGACGTCGTCATACTACATCACTCATATCAGTGGCGGTCAGGTTTATTAGTGAAGTAAACCCTTATCCTCTTGTCTACAGACGTCGTCATACTACATCACTCATATCAGTGGCGGTTAGGTTTATTAGTGAAGTAAACCCTTCTCCTCTTGTCTACAGACGTCGTCATACTACATCACTCGTATCTGTGGCGGTCAGGTTTATTAGTGAAGTAAACCCTTCTCCTCTTGTCTACAGACGTCGTCATATTACATCACTGATATCAGTGGCGGTCAGGTTTATTAGTGAAGTAAACCCTTCTCCTCTTGTCTACAGACGTCGTCATACTACATCACTCATATCAGTGGCGGTTAGGTTTATTAGTGAAGTAAACCCTTCTCCTCTTGTCTGCAGACGTCGTCATACTACATCACTCGTATCTGTGGCGGTCAGGTTTATTAGTGAAGTAAACCCTTCTCCTCTTGTCTACAGACGTCGTCATATTACATCACTGATATCAGTGGCGGTCAGGTTTATTAGTGAAGTAAACCCTTCTCCTCTTGTCTACAGACGTCGTCATATTGCATCACTGATATCAGTGGCGGTCAGGTTTATTAGTGAAGTAAACCCTCCTCCTCTTGTCTACAGACGTCGTCATGCTGCATCACTCATATCAGTGGCTGTCAGGTTTATTAGTGAAATTAACCCTTCTCCTCTTGTCTACAGACGTTGTCATACTACATCACTCATATCAGTGGCGGTCAGGTTTATTAGTGAAGTAAACCATTCTCCTCTTGTCTACAGACGTCGTCATACTGCATCACTCATATCAGTGGCGCTCAGGTTTATTAGTGAAGTAAACCCTCCTCCTCTTCTCTACAGACGTCGTCATACTACATCACTCATATCAGTGGCGGTCAGGTTTATTAGTGAAGTGAACCCATCTCCTCTTGTCTACAGACGTCGTCATACTACATCACTCATATCAGTGGCGGTTAGGTTTATTAGTGAAGTAAACCCTTCTCCTCTTGTCTACAGACGTCGTCATACTACATCACTCGTATCTGTGGCGGTCAGGTTTATTAGTGAAGTAAACCCTTCTCCTCTTGTCTACAGACGTCGTCATATTACATCACTGATATCAGTGGCGGTCAGGTTTATTAGTGAAGTAAACCCTTCTCCTCTTGTCTACAGACGTCGTCATACTACATCACCCATATCAGTGGCGGTCAGGTTTATTAGTGAAGTAAACCCTTCTCCTCTTGTCTACAGACGTCGTCATACTACATCACTGATATCAGTGGCGGTCAGGTTTATTAGTGAAGTAAACCCTTCTTCTCTTGTCTACAGACGTCGTCATACTACATCATCATATCAGTGGCGGTCAGGTTTATTAGTGAAGTAAACCCTCCTCCTCTTGTCTACAGACGTCGTCATACTACATCATCATATCAGTGGCGGTCAGGTTTATTAGTGAAGTAAACTCTTCTCCTCTTGTCTACAGACATCGTCATACTACATCACTCATATCAGTGCCTGTCAGGTTTATTAGTGAAGTAAGCCCTCCTCCTCTTGTCTACAGACGTCGTCATACTACATCACTGATATCAGTGGCGGTCAGGTTTATTAGTGAAGTAAACCCTACTCCTCTTGTCTACAGACGTCGTCATAATACATCACTCATATCAGTGGCTGTCAGGTTTATTAGTGAAGTAAACCCTTCTCCTCTTGTCTACAGACGTCGTCATACTACATCACTCATATCAGTGGCGGTCAGGTTTATTAGTGAAGTAAACCCTCCTCCTCTTGTCTACAGACGTCGTCATGCTGCATCACTCATATCAGTGGCTGTCAGGTTTATTAGTGAAGTTAACCCTTCTCCTCTTGTCTACAAACGTTGTCATACTACATCACTCATATCAGTGGCGGTCAGGTTTATTAGTGAAGTAAACCATTCTCCTCTTGTCTACAGACGTCGTCATACTGCATCACTCATATCAGTGGCGCTCAGGTTTATTAGTGAAGTAAACCCTCCTCCTCTTCTCTACAGACGTCGTCATACTACATCACTCATATCAGTGGCGGTCAGGTTTATTAGTGAAGTAAACCCTTCTCCTCTTGTCTACAGACGTCGTCATACTACATCACTGATATCAGTGGCGGTCAGGTTTATTAGTGAAGTAAACCCTTCTCCTCTTGTCTACAGACGTCGTCATACTACATCACTCGTATCTGTGGCGGTCAGGTTTATTAGTGAAGTAAACCCTTCTCCTCTTGTCTACAGACGTCGTCATACTACATCACTGATATCAGTGGCGGTCAGGTTTATTAGTGAAGTAAACCCTTCTCCTCTTGTCTACAGACGTCGTCATACTACATCACTCATATCAGTGGCGGTCAGGTTTATTAGTGAAGTAAACCCTTCTCCTCTTGTCTACAGACGTCGTCATACTGCATTACTCATATCAGTGGCGCTCAGGTTTATTAGTGAAGTAAACCCTCCTCCTCTTCTCTACAGACGTCGTCATACTACATCACTCATATCAGTGGCGGTCAGGTTTATTAGTGAAGTAAACCATTCTCCTCTTGTCTACAGACGTCGTCATACTGCATCACTCATATCAGTGGCGCTCAGGTTTATTAGTGAAGTAAACCCTCCTCCTCTTCTCTACAGACGTCGTCATACTACATCACTCATATCAGTGGCGGTCAGGTTTATTAGTGAAGTGAACCCATCTCCTCTTGTCTACAGACGTCGTCATACTACATCACTCATATCAGTGGCGGTTAGGTTTATTAGTGAAGTAAACCCTTCTCCTCTTGTCTACAGACGTCGTCATACTACATCACTCGTATCTGTGGCGGTCAGGTTTATTAGTGAAGTAAACCCTTCTCCTCTTGTCTACAGACGTCGTCATATTACATCACTGATATCAGTGGCGGTCAGGTTTATTAGTGAAGTAAACCCTTCTCCTCTTGTCTACAGACGTCGTCATACTACATCACCCATATCAGTGGCGGTGAGGTTTATTAGTGAAGTAAACCCTTCTCCTCTTGTCTACAGACGTCGTCATACTACATCACTCATATCAGTGGCGGTCAGGTTTATTAGTGAAGTAAACTCTTCTTCTCTTGTCTACAGACGTCGTCATACTACATCATCATATCAGTGGCGGTCAGGTTTATTAGTGAAGTAAACCCTCCTCCTCTTGTCTACAGACGTCGTCATACTACATCATCATATCAGTGGTGGTCAGGTTTATTAGTGAAGTAAACCCTTCTCCTCTTGTCTACAGACATCGTCATACTACATCACTCATATCAGTGGCTGTCAGGTTTATTAGTGAAGTAAGCCCTCCTCCTCTTGTCTACAGACGTCGTCATACTACATCACTGATATCAGTGGCGGTCAGGTTTATTAGTGAAGTAAACCCTACTCCTCTTGTCTACAGACGTCGTCATAATACATCACTCATATCAGTGGCGGTCAGGTTTATTAGTGAAGTAAACCCTTCTCCTCTTGTCTACAGACGTCGTCATACTACATCACTCATATCAGTGGCGGTCAGGTTTATTAGTGAAGTAAACCCTCCTCCTCTTGTCTACAGACGTCGTCATGCTGCATCACTCATATCAGTGGCTGTCAGGTTTATTAGTGAAGTTAACCCTTCTCCTCTTGTCTACAGACGTTGTCATACTACATCACTCATATCAGTGGCGGTCAGGTTTATTAGTGAAGTAAACCATTCTCCTCTTGTCTACAGACGTCGTCATACTGCATCACTCATATCAGTGGCGCTCAGGTTTATTAGTGAAGTAAACCCTCCTCCTCTTCTCTACAGACGTCGTCATACTACATCACTCATATCAGTGGCGGTCAGGTTTATTAGTGAAGTAAACCCTTCTCCTCTTGTCTACAGACGTCGTCATACTACATCACTCATATCAGTGGCGGTTAGGTTTATTAGTGAAGTAAACCCTTCTCCTCTTGTCTACAGACGTCGTCATACTACATCACTCGTATCTGTGGCGGTCAGGTTTATTAGTGAAGTAAACCCTTCTCCTCTTGTCTACAGACGTCGTCATACTACATCACTGATATCAGTGGCGGTCAGGTTTATTAGTGAAGTAAACCCTTCTCCTCTTGTCTACAGACGTCGTCATACTACATCACTCATATCAGTGGCGGTCAGGTTTATTAGTGAAGTAAACCCTTCTCCTCTTGTCTACAGACGTCGTCATACTACATCATAATATCAGTGGCGGTCAGGTTTATTAGTGAAGTAAACCCTCCTCCTCTTGTCTACAGACGTCGTCATACTACATCATCATATCAGTGGCGGTCAGGTTTATTAGTGAAGTAAACCCTTCTCCTCTTGTCTACAGACATCGTCATACTACATCACTCATATCAGTGGCTGTCAGGTTTATTAGTGAAGTAAGCCCTCCTCCTCTTGTCTACAGACGTCGTCATACTACATCACTGATATCAGTGGCGGTCAGGTTTATTAGTGAAGTAAACCCTCCTCCTCTTGTCTACAGACGTCGTCATACTAGATCATCATATCAGTGGCGGTCAGGTTTATTAGTGAAATAAACCTTCCTCCTCTTGTCTACAGACGTCGTCATACTACATCACTCATATCAGTGTCGGTCAGGTTTATTAGTGAAGTAAACCCTTCTCCTCCTGTCTACAGACGTCGTCATACTACATCACTCATATCAGTGGCGGTCAGGTTTATTAGTGAAGTAAACCCTTCTCCACTTGTCTACAGACGTCGTCATACTACATCACTGATATCAGTGGCGGTCAGGTTTATTAGTGAAGTAGACCCTTCTCCTCTTGTCTACAGACATCGTCATACTACATCACACATATCAGTGGCGGTCAGGTTTATTAGTGAAGTAAACCCTCCTCCTCTTGTCTACAGACGTCGTCATACTACATCACTCATATCAGTGTCGGTCAAGTGTATTAGTGAAGTAAACCACAGTAGTATGATGTAAAACCACCGATATCATGCAGCTTACCGATGTTATGTAATGGTTGGTTGGACATTGTTTTCATTTTCCGGGTTTGGCTTTGAAGTTCTTCTGGTGATCGAATGACCTTCGTTTTCTGGTGATCTCTTAAAGGGAAAGTTCGCAATTTTTTAACAAGTTAGCTAAATATGTTCCTGATGAGATAAAATACATATTCACAAAGTTTTAACGACATATTTCTACAAATAACGAAGCAAATCGCAAATTTGTAATTTTATTTTCTAATTTTTCCATCAGGCTGTGACGTTTTAACCTGATAATGCATTGTGGGATTGAAATTTAAAGTCTGCGTCGCAGTAGCCCGGATAATCCAGTCGTTATATTACGCTTTGATATATTAACGCCTGAATAACTTGAATAATACTGCGCCCTCTATCGGCACTATCGCTGGATGAGGGCTTGAACGCTTTTAATGGTAAAAATCCGTCAGCTGCTGGCTGGTTCAGCCGACCAATCAAATGTCAGATATTAGCGCGTATGCGCATTAGTGATTCCCTTTACTTCCGTTTGTAAATATTGACAAAACAAACACGGAGAATGAACACGTGCCTTTGCATATTTAGAAACAAATACACCTTTATTCTCATAATTATAATTTAAATTGCAATAGATTCACAAATCTTTAAAGATTTAAAAAAATAAAACACCGTTTAATTTAAAGATGTAAAAAAATAAAACACCGTGTAATCATTTTTTGAAGTTTGAATGTTTTAATCTAAATTTGCTAAAATGTCACAATACACATCTAACATGTATTTTTGTAGTGTATGTGGGACAATAAAGGTGAATTTATTGTGGATTATAGGGTCAACACACGTAACTTGCCTTTAGCATAAGATTATATAAATATGGATATGCACAAGTTAAATTAAGGAAAAGGGGATGAAATAATAAAGAAATTTTATTGAAAATAAATATGCAAACAGAAAGTTGATTATTTCATAAATTAAAATGATTTTTAAAACAATTTATTAAGAAATACCCATCACAATATCGTTATTTAGGTAAAAACTTATTATACTGATTTTTTTAAAACCATTTTTGTCTTTAATTGATAACTGACCCAAGTTAGCCTAAATAAATGAAATGTGACTTAATGTGTTAATTATATAAATCCTTGCCTTCTATCAATTTTAATTTCTTATCTAATTCTTATTCTTATTATGTAACAATATGGTCAGGTTGTTATTTTCATTGAATGGCATCTCAAAATCGATGGCTTCACAATAGGAGCTCTTCCTGTATATTGGTTACATCCTGTATATTACAAATGACAGCTAATGCATGACAAACAATTTTAATCAACCATCAGTATCATAAAATACATCTTTTTAGATCTTTATTTTAAATGAAATTAAAAAATCATTATATAAGAGTGAATTCAATTCAAGGTTTTATTTACTTTCCAACTTTGAAATAAAAATCAATATGTTTTAATATTTAAAAAATAGTAATTATTCATTTAAGTTTTATTTCATGCTTGGTTGTATTTATCCGGATATGTGTATTGCATACTGCATTGCATCATCTGATCGCTCCATTGGACATTATTTACAACCACTTTAGCTCCTCCTATTTTATTTCGTAATATACAGACACAGAAAAAAGATAAACAAAACAAAAAAACACAATATAGAAAACTAAAATAAATTAGTAACACGAATCCACAAATAAAAGCGGAGGTGAACACACGTGCTTGCGAATGGTAAGCATTTCAAGTTTCTTATAGGACACTCGCCGTGTTGCTCATAATCAAGTCCGGAAAATCCTGTGGGTCATGTGAAATCTAAGATTTGGTTTTTATGCCACCGTAACAATAATTCATATATTTTTTGTTGAGAATGCTACAAACTTGTGTACTTTTGCTAATTAAGAGTTGCACGTCATGTTTTCTGTGTGTTGTTTTGTAGATCATTGTTTGTCCTTTTGTTCTTTTACTTTTTTGTCATTGGATTGTCTGCCCTTTTTCTTTGATTTACGGTTTCTGAATACCCCTTTGTTATCTTCAATCTTTTCATTAAATATTACATATGTTATTCATAATATTGGCTTAGCTAAGGTGTTTTTGCCTACGGAATGTTTTTGTTTACAAAACCATGACAATTTATAGAAATGTTCCTCAGTGAAACTCTACATTTAATATTTGTAAAGTCGTTATACATGGTTGTTATCTGGAGCATAGCTTGATCATCATCAAAGGTCGCAGTATCTAGGTTTACCTGTACAAATGTAATTGATAGTGTGTTCGACAGTAGCTTATTTATGAAGATGTCCAAAATATGTACGTAATTTTTATATGTTTAGCAATATATGCCATGTAATTACTAAATGTAAAAGTTCCTGTATTTCTATGTACAAATATGTACACGGAATGGCTATAGTTTTTATGACGATCTTGTCGTGGTATAATATTCTTATTATACAAAAACAATTTTTTTTTTTATTTCATGTATATTTATATATTATGTGTTTGTACTTGTAATACATTTTTATTGTCCTTTGTTTATATTATTATTTGTGATGTGGGTCCTTGATAGGAAAAATATAATTGTGCAACTAAATTATGTAACGTGTAAGCAACATTATCGTTTAGTCAGATTAAAAATGTTATTTGATAAAATCTCGTTTTCCGCTAGACTTAACCCGAATAATCCAGTCGTTATATTACGCTCCCGTTGGTCGCTACATTCCAGCTACATTCCAGCGATAGTGCCGATAGAGGGCGCAGTATTATTCGAGTTACTCTAGATTGTGTTTATTTATCTATTTTAAAGTCAAAGATCAAAGTCACCTCCTCCTCCTGTCTACAGACGTCGTCATACTACATCACTCATTCCAGTGGCGGTCAGGTTTATTAGTGAAGTAAACCACTGTAGTTGGATGTAAAACCACCGATATCATGCAACTTACCGATGTTATGTAATGGTTGGTTGGACATTGTTTTGTATTTTCCGGGTTTGGCTTTGAAGTTCTTCTGGTGATCGAATGAACTTCGTTGTCTGGTGATCTCTTAAAGGGAAGCTTCGCAATTTTTTACATGTTAGCAAAATATATTCCTGGTGATATAAAATATATATTCACAAAGTTTTATCGACATATTTCTACAAATAACGAAGCAATCGCAAATTTGTAATTTCAATTTTTAATTTTTCCATCAGGCTGTGACGTTTTAACCTGATAATGCATTGTGGGATTGAAAATTAAAGTCTGCGTCACTGTAACCCGAGTAATCCAGTCGTTATATTACGTTTTGCTATATTAACGCCTGAACGACTTTCTCGATAAAAAGCGTCAATCGGAAGCTTCAAATTAGCAATGCTTTCTGGGTATAAACTGCGCGTGTTGACTTTTGGCACTAAAAGAAGGAGGAGCTTAGGAAATGTTTGTAAACAATACTAAACATAGGTCAATGGAGCGTTCAGGTGTCAAATGTTTTCATTGTACCCACGTGTTTGACCTTACTAATCTAAAAGGTGAAAAGAGAAGAAATGTAGGAAAACTAAATAATGAATTAAGCATCGTTAATCAACTTGTCGATCTCCATTTCTTGTTGTTTGTAAACATTACCGAAATTGAAAGAACCTCCTTGCGCATACTCGGCAAATAATCATCGCTGATTGGCTCTCTCTTTCAGAGAGCAGCTAACGCGTTTTTATCACAAGGAGAGTTCAAGCCCTCATCCAGCGATAGTGCCGATAGAGGGCGCAGTATTATTCGAGTTAACGTAGCTCATGTTAACTTGAATAATATTGCGCCCTCTATCGGCACTATCGGTGGATGAGGGCTTGAACGCTCTTAGTGGTAAAAATCCGTCAGCTGCTGGCTGGTTCAGCCGACCAATCAAATGTCAGATATTATCGCATAAGCGCATTAGTGACTCCCTTTACTTTCGTTTGTAAATATTGACAAAGCAAACACGGAGAATGATTGTGGGCACGTGCCTTTGCATATTTAGAAAACAAATACACCTTTATTCTCATAATTATGATTTAAATTTCCATAGATTCACAAATCTTTAAAGATTTAAAAAAATAAAACACCGTGTAATCATTTTTTGAAGTTTTTATGTTTTAATCTAAATTTGCTAAGATGTCACAATACACATCTAACATGTCTTTTTGTAATGTATGTGGGACAATACAAGTGAATTTATTGTGGATAATAGGGTCGACACACGTAACTTGCCGTTAGCATAAGATTGTATAAATATGGATATGCACAAATTAAATTAAGGAAAATGGGATGAAATAATAAAGAAATTGTATTGAAAATAAATATGCAAACAGAAAGTTTATTATTTCATAAAATAAAATGATTTTTAATACAATTTATAAAGAAATACCCATCACAATATCGTTATTTAGGTAAATACTTATTAGACTGATTTTTTTAAACCCATTTTTGTCTTTAATTGATAACTGACTCAAGTTAGCCTAAATAAATGAAATGTGACTTAATGTGTTAATTATATAAATCCTTGCCTTCTATCAATTTTAATTTCTTATCTAATTCTTATTCTTATTATGTAACAATATGGTCAGGTTGTTATTTTCATTGAATGGCATCTCAAAATAGATGGCTTCACAGTAGGAGCTCTTCCTGTATATTGGTTCCATCCTGTATATTACAACTGACAGCTAATGCATGACAAACAATTTTAAGCAGCCATCATTATCATAAAATACATTTTTTAAATCTTTATTTCAAATGAAATTAAAAAAAACCATTATAAGAGTGAATTCAATTCAAGCATTTATTTACTTTCCAACTTTGAAATAAAAATCATTATGTTTTAATATTTAAAAAATAGTACTTATTCATTTAAGCTTTATTTCATGTTTGGTTGCATTTATCCGGATATGTGTATTGCATACAACATTACATCATCTGGTCGTTCCAATGGGACATTAGTTACAAACACTTTAACTCCTCCTAATTGATGTCGTAATACCCATAAATCATAGCGATTTGCTATTTCCAGTTTAACGGATTTTTTCAATGAATGCATCCAGGTGTTAATGTAGCGACCAACGGGAGCGTAATATAACGACTGGATTATTTGGGTTAAGCTGATGTTAAATTCGCTTCATTTAAAGCGCTCAGAGGAATCTAATTTAAATCTAATAACCGTTGGAAAATTAAATACCGAAGTGAACAGATACGTAATTTTTTGACAAACAACTATTTTAAATGAACAAAATGTTTCATTTCCTTTATATTTACAACGGAAAGAGTGTTTTACAACAGTCACCTATATTAACTATATATAGGATCCCTCTTACAGTTTTACTGCTAATGTGCTGAAAAATATAATGGATAATTTGACAACGCGTAACTTGTGTATTGATCGGATTAATAAAATGGGAATTTGAATACACACTATTTGCTTTCCAAGACGAGTTGGTAGATCGTTTATTATTTATCAAACATGAAATATTTTTAAAACATTAGAATAAATATAATGTTGAAATAACAGGAACAATTATAATTGTAATTATGTTTTAGATGATAAAAAAGTATACACCATCCTTGAAATTATAAGTTTTCATTATTAGAGGCGCCAAATTGGCCTAACTATATATAACTGTCTCATCATAATTAATATGTATTCACAATTTTAACGATCGATGTTCATAAAAGATGTTTTAATTTTAATTAAAGAACTAAAAATTAAAGGTTAGGAGTTTACAAAGTTAGTGTTTAAGGAAAAAAAACCCTTTTTGCTCAGTAACCCCCAGAAGGCACAAAACCTAAATATATGATTTTTAAGCAAACTTGACCTATAATTTTGATATCCACTGATATTCATTCAGACAAAGTTCGGAAGAGATCATGATCATGAGCGGTATAAACAGATGAAGAGCAGTCAAAATATACAGAGATTAAGCCACACCAAATTTACTTCTTCTTCGGATTTTGTGCTGAAAACGTTGGAGCGAGCAAGCGATTTAAAAATGTTAATTTCTTTTCCTTTTTTTTTGTTTGTTTTTCATTTTTGATGAGCGAAACGTAAAATATTATGCGGAAAATATATTTCTTATATTTTTCAGTTATTTTGAAAAGCGAGAGACGATATTTTAATTTTAAATATTTTATTCTTCAATAAATTAAGGCAAATAATTCCTGAAATAAGAAGTGAAAGACGGGATTTATTTATTTTTATTTTCATTTTGAAAACGACAGGTACATTCACACCGGTTCACTCAGCAGGGTACCTAATATTGCGTAATGAACTTAGGTCCACACAGGAAGTCGCCAGGCAGAATATACAAGTGTCATTTTACATCCGGTCGACAGGACTCTGACCGAATACTTGAATACATGTGTCACAATCTTTGGCAATAATCAGAAACGCAATACACATTACATGACCCTTAGCGCTACCCGTGACTAGAATAGGAGATGCAATACACATTTTAAAGGTTCTAGTAGGTGATTAACATCGATCGTAAGTTATATTGAATTGTTCATTTTTATCTTGATTTTATTTTGTGCCTCATCAGAATGATATAGCAACAACCAACATTATGAAGTAAAGCAGGATGAACAGGGCAGGGTAGACAATTCTTCTTGCAAAGCCCAAAAATCAAAATAAGCAAAAACCATTCGTATGCAATTTTTCCTTATAAAAACAACAACCATATTTGTTATTACTATTCTGAGATTAATCGGAAGGGTCCGCCAGTTCGAAAGACGTGATTAACCGTTATGAAAACAGATTAATCTTTTTACTGTTGGCGAATACGAATATTGTATTTCCATAAACAAATTATAATATTACGTAAGAGATGTACCCTGAAGTTTTGTAAAATATACTTTAAAAGTATTAATACGCATCGTCTGTAATTGTCAAATGAAAACTATTACAAATTATATGTTTACATAATCCTCTCAATTTTATGGCTTCCTATCGTCTAACTTTCTGTGCTTTTAGCTAAGAAGCAGAGCTTATGTGTAGCTTTATTGTAGTGCATGAATGATCTATTACAAAGTGCGATCTTATAAATAATATCATTAAAGCAATTTGTCCCGTAGCATAGACCTATTTTTATTTCTTTTTGCGAATTCATGGCTTTGTTCCGATGTCCGTTCTTTTTTTCACATAATTTCGTAGTTCTTCAATTTTCGAAAAAAATCTTTTCTAAATGTGTCTCATTAAAGACGAACCGTTTTCTCCGATTCGTTTGTTTTGCCATAAGTATATAGAGACAAAGCGTAAATCTGCAAAAAGTGATTGTGTAATAAATTCATATATTTAGAATAATAAGAAAAATAAAAAGAATTACGCCTGACAAGCCATATCGACACTGAATGAGGACCCCAGTTTGTTTGTCACGCCTGTTTTGGGGCGTGGTGGTATTTAGACATCACGTGATAATTGGTATCGAGATGCTATCAAAATGGCGACATCCATCTATCGTTGACCGAATTTTAAAATCGATTTCATTCCCTTATCCAACATAATAAAACGCTAATATACATATAAACATCCATATTTATACACCAGGAAAAAAATATAAAAAAATTATTTTTTTGCGAAGTTTCCCTTTAACTATATATATCACTACAAAGTCAAGAGATTCTGAACAGACCAGTTTGTGTGCTAGATGTTCTGAACATTACTGAAAATTCTGAACAGATTCTGAACTTTGCTGAAAATTCTGAACATTACTGAAAATTCTGAACAGATTCTGAACAGATTCTGAAAATTACTGAAAATTCTGAACAGATTCTGAACATTCTGAACAGATTCTGAACATTACTGAAAATTCTGAGCAGATTTTGAACATTCTGAACAGAGTCTGAACATTCTTAACATGGCCTGAAAAGTCAGGATTTTTCTCGACATAGACTGAACTGCCTCATCCTAGTCTGAACTAACATTATATGAAAACATCTTCCAGCTCTGACAAAATTATTTATAAGAAAAGGGAGATAATTTGTATTCATTACACAAAAAGCTATAATATGGCGAGAACAAGTTAAGTTTCAAAGAGATGATGATGAAGTCCGCTTTGTACTAGACCAACATGCTGAGTTGGATTTTCATAGAGATAGTTCACTGAAACAACAGTGCGCGGGTGGACATGTCACTCCACTCTGACACATTATTCTGATTCCGAGTCAACCAGTGTTTGCTCTTTCTTCTTAATGCTGCGTTCTTAGCGTAGAAGCAACAAATACCAAATTTATAGTTTGTTGTCCCTGAGACGCTGACTATTGACCGAGGGGACAGGAAACTTGCTATTCCCGAATACACAGTCTATAAGTATTTTATTATACCGAAAAACATTAGACTCATAGTTGAATGATCACCTCAAAATGATAAAGACAAATAAAATCACGCAGTATGTCATTCATAAGAGTTTGATTCTTTTGAGAACGTCGAATTCAACATAAATTTACATGGTGACTACAAGCCTTATGAAAATTTTTATTTTGTTTGAAATTTTTGAAATTTTGAAATTTTTTGAAATTTTTTAAATTTTAAAAGGACTGGGAGCTATAAGGGCCAAAATCGGCCCCACCTCAGATGTCGATAAAATTTTCTCCAAAATGTATTTACAATATGTGCTTTTCAGAAATAAATGCAGTTAGTTAATATGTGTATCTAATTCCTCACAGCAGATCGACAAATTCAGGTAATGAAAAGCAGTGAACGTCATTTTTTTTCATTTTTTAGATCATACGTATCATTGTATTATAATGCATATCTTTAAAAAAACAAAAGCAAAAACAAAGCATAATAAAACTCAATAAACAAAGCATAAATTTGACTTAATATGCAATGTAGATTGATTTCAGGAATAAAAACATGTTCCGAAGCTGTATTATGAAATTAAAGTGAACGAATAGTAATGTCGCAACGTCACCCATTTTCGACGGTCTCCTGTTTTCGACGGCTTGTTTCACGTGATAAAATCTCTCATTATTTTGATCGCTTAATTTGTCAGAGGTTATATTATGATGCTGAAATTGCATGAATGATCTCATGAAATCTGATCTAAAAATATCATCTTTAGATGTAAGAACTACGTACCACATCTATTATTTCACGTTCAAATTGTAGTTTTTCGTAATTCATTTTTTCGTCACCATAACAAAGCTTTAATCATTTAAAAAATATATCTCATACAGACCAATTTTGGATTCATCGTCTGCTATGACATTGATAATGTACATATTGAGGTCAATATCAGGAGCGGATCCAGCATTTAAAATTAGGGGGCACACCGAGAGGAGGGAGGCGCGAACAATTTTGGGGTATTTTGTGTGAAAAATCACGATTTTACGCCAAAAAATCATATTTTTTCCAATTTTAGGGGGGGGGGGGGGCGCCCCCCACCCCTGGATCCGCCCCTGGGACATCAATTCAGAAACTTATTAGCGTTGATCGTCGAAAACTGGTCGAAATTTTGGTATTAATCTTAAAGAAGTAATAGATAGATTTAATTGGACAATAGAACTTTGTAATATTTGAAATGTTTTTAAACACTTTTTTAACCGTACTTTATTCTTAGCGACAACCAATGCGATGATATATTCCAGTACATTTTTACGGACAACCATCACAAATCTATTAAAAAAATCCCAAGGTGCAGGTTGAGAGAAGTCCAATATTTAAAGATCGCTTTTTTTTTTATAATATGGAAATATTTTGGGAAATGGTGTAAAGCCAAATTTTTAATGTGTAACGATTTTAGTTAGGACCCTGTGAGAATTATTTTTGTTGTTTTGATAAACTGATTACAAGCCTTGGAATCAGATATCCCATAGAAAGTGGTTGTCGATAGATAATTGTTTTACATTCAAGTATTTCATATATATTTATGATGATAACAAGTTTACAACCATATGATTAATCGTGTAGGTAAAATGTGTGTCGCTGCCATGAGTCTATGTATGATTGCTTTGATTGTCACTAGAAAAGGAGGAGATGGTAGATATAATTTTGCTTTGTGACAAACCAACAAGAACACTCCTAATAAACTGTTGCAATCAGAATCTGCTGTAAGTTGTCTTTTACGTGTAAGGAGTGTGTCCTTTACATCCCGCGCTAAGGGATGTATTAAATTCGTTCCTCATAGCTGTCTGGTGTTCCTTTCACATAGAGACGGCGTTTTCCTAGAGGAAGCCATTTGTTATTTTATTTATGTCAAATTCGCAGTCATGTTAGGATTCTAATAATAATAGGATATTATACATTATTATACACTAATCATTTAAAATATACCTTGACATTCTTTCTGACTTGTGCATCACGTTTACGATCTTTTATTACAACACTATTTCACTCAGGTGTACATTTTGTTCCTGTTCTAGTTAAAGGACTTTATCAAACAGATTTTAACATTACATGTGTAACATTTAAATATTGTGATACATTTGTATTTTGTATATTGACTTAAGTGTTGATCACTAATATACTAATAGGATGATAAGATCAGGAATTAAGTAGTAACGACATACACATTTACACCCCGAGGACACTTGTTTACAACTTTTAGATAAAACATAGGTGGATGTGCGAACTTATGGGGTGTGTGCTATAAATAGATCTATGTACGATGTCCCATGTCCGAGTTTATGGGGGCCTCAATTGTTTGAACTATACTACACATGTCGCTCCACTCGGAAATATTATTCTGATTCCGAGCCAACCAGTCTTTGCTCTTTCTTCTTAATGCTGCGTGATTAGCGGAGAAGCAACAAATACCAATTTTATAGTTTTTGGTTTGACCCGGCCGGGCTCGAACCCTTGATCTACCACACTCGATGCGAGCACACTAACCATTACATTCGAAAGATGCAGAACAAAGATAAACAAAACAAAAATACAATATAGAAAACTAAAATAAATTAGCAACACGAATCCACAAATAAAAGTGGAGGTGAACACATGTGCTTGCGAATGGTAAGTATTTTCTGTATGTTATAAGACACTCGCCGTGTTGGTTATAATCAAGTCCGGAAAATCCTGTGGGTCATGTGAAATCTAAGATTTGGTTTTTATGCATTCATACATTTTTTGTTGAGAATGCTACATACTTGTGTACTTTTGCTAATTAAGAGTAGCACGACATGTTTTCTGTGTGTTGTTTTGCAGATCATTGTTTGTCCTTTTGTCCTTTTACTTTTGGTCATTGGATTGTCTGCCTTGTCTTTGATTTACGGTTTCTGAATACCCCTTCGTTATCTTCAATCTTTTCTTTCAATATTACACATGTTATTCATAATATTGGCTTAGCGAAGGTGTTTTTGCCTACGGAATGTTTTTGTTTACAAAACAATGACAATTTATAGAATTGTTCCTCAGTGAAAGTCTACATTTAATATTTGTAAAGTTTGTATACATGTTTGTTATCTGGAGCATAGCTTGATCATCATCAAAGGTCGCAGTATCTAGGTTTACCTGTACAAATGTAATTGATAGTGTGTTCGACAGTAGCTTATTTATGAAGATGTCCACAATATGTACGTTTTTTTTATTTCTTTAGCAATATATGCCATGTAATTACTAAATGTAAAAGTTCCTGTATTTCTATGTACAAATATGTACACGGAATGGCTGTAGTTTTTATGACGATCTTGTCGTGGTATAATATTCTTATTATACAAAAACAAAAACATTGTTTATTTCATGTATATTTATATATTATGTGTTTGTACTTGTAATACATTTTTATTGTCCTTCGTTTATATTATTATTTGCGATGTGGGCCCTTGATAAGAAAAATATAATTATGCAACTAAATTATGTAACGTGTAAGCAACATTATCGTTTAGTCAGATTAAAAATGTTATTTGATAAAATCTCGTTTTCCGCCAGACTGTGTTTATTTATCTATTTTCCGTCTCTGCAGAAAAGATTATTAACGATGGATTTTCATAGAGTGAAAATGTATAAAGATAAGGTGTCAACAAAAATGTCAAAAATATTTGTTTATCAATGTGTGACGTAAAAGTGTCTGAGCCGTAATGAAAGGGGGAGGTTTGGCGCTTTAAAATCTGATTCAAACCATCAATTCTTTAGAAATGCCTGTACCAAGTTTTCACAGTTTTCCGGTTGTTGACTGATTTTGTCTGTTTATATACTTACGAGTTTTGACTTTCCCCTTGTAAGATTGTTCGGAGTTCGGTAATTTGCGAAAAAAATCTTTTGTGAATGTGTCTCATTAAAGACGGATCGTTTTCCTCGATTCGTTTGTTTTGCCATAAATATATAGAGACAAAACGTAAATCTGCAAAAAGTGATTGTGTAATAAATTCATATATTTAGAATAATAAGAAAAATAAAAAGAATTACGCCTGACAAGCCATATCGACACTGAATGAGGACCCCAGTTTGTCACGCCTGTTTTGGGGCGTGGTGGTATTTAGACAGCACGTGATAATTGGTATCGAGATGCTATCAAAATGGCGACATCCATCTATCGTTGACCGAATTTTAAAATCGATTTCATTCCCTTATCCAACATAATAAAACGCTAATATACATACATGTATAAACATCCATATTTATACACCAGGAAAAAAAAAAAAAAATAATAATTTGCTTGCGAAGTTTCCCTTAAACTATATATATCACTACAAAGTCAAGAGATTCTGAACAGACCAGTTTTTGTGCTACATATTCTGAACAGAGTCTGAACATTACTGAAAATTCTGAGCAGATTCTGAACAGATTCTGAACATTACTGAACATTTTGAACAGATTTTGAACAGATTCTGAACATTACTGAACATTCTGAACAGATTCTGAACAGATACTGAACTTTACTGAACATTACTGAAAATTCTGAACAGATTCTGAACATTACTGAAAATTCTGAACAGATTCTGAACATTACTGAACATTACTGAAAATTCTGAACAGATTCTGCACATTACTGAACAGATTCTGCACATTAATGAACAGATTCTGCACATTACTGAACAGATTCTGAACATTACTGAACATTCTGAACAGATTCTGAACATTCTGAACAGATTCTGAACATTACTGAAAATTCTGAGCAGATTCTGAACAGATTCTGAACATTACTGAACATTACTGAAAATTCTAAACAGATTCGTCACATTACTGAACAGATTCTCACATTACTGAACAGGTTCTGAACATTACTGAAAATTTTGAGCAGATTATGCACATTACTGAACATTACTGAACAAATTCTGAACATTACTGAAAATTCTGAACAGATTTTGCACATTACTGAACAGATTCTGAACATTACTGAATATTCTGAACAGATTCTGCACATTACTGAACATATTCTGCACATTACTGAACAGATTCTGCACATTATTGAACAGATTCTGCACATTACTGAACAGATTCTGAACATTACTGAAAATTCTGAACAGATTCTGCACATTACTGAACATTACTGAGCAGATTCTGAACAATACTGAACAGATTCTGAACATTACTGAAAATTCTGAACAGATTCTGAACATTCTGAACATTACTGAACATTCTGAACAGATTCTGAACATTCTGAACATGAACTGAACAGAATCTGACCATTCTTAACATTGCCTGAAAAGTCAGGATTTTCTCGACATATACTGAACTGCCTCATCCTAGTCTGAACTAACATTATATAAAAACACCTTCCAGCTCTGACAAAATTATTTATAAGAAAAGGGAAATATTTTGTATTCATTACACAAAAAGGTAGTTGGCTGATTGATTGTTGTTTAACGCCAATTCAGCAATTTTTCAGCTATAATATGGCGAGAACAAGTTAATTTTCAAAGAGATGATGATGAAGTCCGCTTTGTACTAGACCAACATGCTGAGTTGGATTTTTATAGAGATAGTTCACTGAAACAACAGTCCGCGGGTGGACATGTCGCTCCACTCTGACACATTATTCTGATTCCGAGTCAACAAGTCTTTGCTCTTTCTCCTTAATGCTGCGTTTTTAGCGTAGAAGCAATAAATGCCAAATTTATAGTCTTTGGTTTTACCCCACCGGGCCTCGAACCCACGGTCTTATGCCACCGATGCGGTTTCAAAAAGGTAGTTGGATTTTCTGAACAAAAAAATAAAGCTGTGAATAAGTTAATGAGGTTTTTTATTCAGCAGATTAACAATAATATTCATATTAAATATCATATAAGGAAACACACAACATAGCAATTGCATAATATAAATTATATATATTATATTATATACTTGTTGACTGGGTATGAGGGAATATCAAGTTTGTTGTCCCTGAGACGCTGACTATTGACCGAGGCGAAGCCGAGGTCAATAGTCAGGGTGGAGGGGACAACAAACTTGCTATTCCCGAATACACAGTCTATAAGTACTTTATTATACCGAAAAACATTAGACTCATAGTTGAATGATCACCTCAAAATGATAAAGACCAATAAAATCACGTATCTTTTGCCAGTATGTCATTCATAAGAGTTTGATTCTTTTGATAAAGTAGGCTTCAACATAAATGTATCCTGCAATCAGTACATTTGCTGTACAAATATGCTATACGAATAAATTTTTGCTTTATTCGTACTAGACGAATAAACTTTTCAGTCTACGAATAAACTTTTCAGCCTGCGAATAAAATTTCCTGGTACCCTGTAGCTATGTACAGCGGAGGGCGCAGACAAGTATGCAACTGGTACTAATGTAACGCGGACCACGAAGAAGACACCCTTGACAACATTTATGAAAGGCGAGGAATGACGCTTGTTTCTGTCCTTTTTGCTTAAATCTGACAAGTTTTCCGACTTTTTTGACATTGCAGGATAAACAAAATATACGTACATTGTCGTTAAATATAAAATTCATTTGTACTCGCTGCGAAACAGGCCTGAAAAGCTCGCCGAAGGCTCGCTATTCTGCCTGTTTCTAAAGCTCGTACAAATAAATTTTATATTCACCGACAATGTACGTATATTGTATATTTACATGGTAACTACAAGCCTTATGAAAATTTTTATTTTTTCTTAAATTTTTGAAATTTTGAATTTTTTTTAAATTTTTAAAATTTTAAAAGGACTGGGAGCTATAAGGGCCAAAATCGGGCCCACCTCAGATGTCGATAAAATTTTCTCCAAAATGTATTCACAATATGTGCTTTTCAGAAATAAATACAGTTAGTTAATATGTGTATCTAATTCCTCACAGCGGATCGACAAATTCAGGTGATGAAAAGCAGTGAACCTAATTTTTTTCATTATACAGAACGTACGCATCATTGTATTATAATGCATATCTTTAAAAAAACAAAAGCAAAAACAAAGCATAATAAAACTCAATAAACAAAGCATAAATTTGACTTAGTATGCAATGTGGATTGATTTCAGGAATAAAAACATGTTCTGAAGCTGTATTATGAAATTAAAGTGAACGAATAGTAATGTCGCAACGTCACCCATTTTCGACGGTCTCCTGTTTTCGACGGTTTGTTTCACGTGATAAAATCTTTCATTATTTTGATCGCTTAATTTGTCAGAGGTTATATTATGATGCTGAAAATGCATGAATGATCTCATGAAATCTGATCTAAAAATATCATCTTTAAGTGTAAGAACTACGTACCACATCTATTATTTCACGTTCAAATTGTAGTTTTTCGTCAACTTAACAAAGCTTTAATCATTTAAAAAATATATCTCATACAGACCAATTTTGGATTCATCGTCTGCTATGACATTGATAATGTACACATTGAGGTCAATATCAGGGGAGGATCCAGGATTTCAAGTTAGGGAGGCACATTTAAAAAAATTGCGCCGAGCGGAGGGAGACGCGAAAAATTTTGGGGTATTTTGTGTAAAAAAATCACGATTTTACGCCAAAAAATCATATTTTTTCGTTCCTCATAGCTGTCTGGTGTCCCTTTCACATAAAGTCGGCGTTTTCCTAGAGGAAGCCATTTGTTATTTTATTTATGTCAAATTCGCAGTCATGTTAGGATTCTAATAATAATAGGATATTATACATTATTATACACTATAATTTTAATCCAATCAAAAACAATATGGTTGTGATCGTTTTCCGTAATTAGAATCGTCAAAATGAAATACAACCGAATTAATATCAAATGGTGACTTGTTTCAACCTCTTTAAAATATACCTTGACATTCTTTCTGACTTGTGCATTACGTTCACGATCTTTTATTACAACACTATTTCACTCAAGTGTACATTTTGTTCCTGTTCTAGTTAAAGAACTTTATCAAACAGAACCATACAGTTTACATGTAATGCAGTTAATACGCATTTAAACCACAAAAGAATATTTCTATTTTCCACACCTTGTAGTGTGGGGTCGCTATTGTGTATGCGGAATATTAATTGCAAACCCCATTGACTGGCTATTTGCTGCCTGTCTAGAATATTTTATTTCTTTCTCGATCGACAGTTCAGAAGTTAGAAAACAATATGATGAATATTGTCTGTCAATCATGCAAACAATAACTTATGCACATGACAGAACGCATTTTCAATGCACTACATACACACACTTTTGATCCATCATTTGTCCATTGGAGGTTGATTTAAGAGACTGGAACTGATAGAAGTTAAAAGTTTAATTTGGGCGCAAAAGGGGAAACTTTATATAATTTATGAAAATGTGATGTGAATTCAGTGGCCAACCATCACAGTCTGGTGGCAAAAGAAAAGGTATTGTTCTGATATGCCTAGCGTTGTGTCGGCAATTGACGGAACTTCACATGTGATACAAATTCTATCCAATGAACACCAACAAAAACCTACTTTCAGCAAACCAATTCTTTACATTGATTGATATGAAAAGAAAGTTTATTAACAGTGATAATCATAAATTCCATCAATATCAATAAAACAATTACCTTTCATCTTAGCTGAACTTGAGCCGTCGTGGTCGTATGGTAGTTGAATTTACAACTACCTGTGCAATCATTGCCTATCACCACTTAAGTTGTGAGCTTGAACCCCATTCATGGCGAAGTGTACTCGATAAAACATTATGTGATAAAGTTTGTCAGTGACTTGCGACAGGTCTGTGGATTTCTCTGGGTACTCCAATTTCCGCAACAAAAGTAGTACGGTAACTGAAATATTTTTGAAAGTGGTGTTAAACACCTAACCTCCAATGGACAAATGATGGATCAAACGTTTGTGTATATAGTGCGTAACATAAATATGGGTAATAACAAAATTACCGAACTCCGAACAATCTTACAAAGGGAAAGTCAAAACTCATAAGTATATAAACAGACAAAATCAGTCAACAACCGGAAAACTGTGAAACCGTAATGACCCTGACTTGGTACAGGCATTTCTAAAGAAATGGTGGGTTGAATCAGATTTTAAAGCGCCAAACCTCCCGCTTTCATTACGGCTCAAAGGTTCCGGCTGTCACTATCACAGTATTTATAACAATACTGGAACAACATAGGTAAAATAGTTGTCAAAGCAGTACCAAACCCAGTGAAGCAAATGTCAAAAACAATTTTACGTCACACATTGATAAAAAAATATTTTTGACATTTTTGTTGACTTCCTTATCTTTATGCATTTTCACAATATAAAAATGCATCTTTTATCATCGTCTCTGCAGAGACGGAATATATTTCGACAAGATCTTGGTATCGGAATATAAACCTTTTAAGAGATCGAATAAGGCGAATCTTTTCATAGCCCTGGTCCAGTAGCCTGTTTCTCAGATGAAGATGACGTTTCAGGAAATCAGAATAATTGCTACTGGTCCTTGCATAGCGAATCAATTGCGAGATGTAAACACCATATGCGTGAGATGCTGGTATATTGCTGCACATATTTGGAAAATTTATGAATTTAAAATTGAAGTCGTCCCGTTTATCATAAATTTTAGTACTGAGTTGACCACTGTCGTCAAATTCTAGGTAAAAATCCTAAAACACCTTTGGGTCATAATGTGAGAGCTATCTGTTGGATTGTGCCCAAAAATATCTACTCCTTTTGGATCAAACTATTTTACTTCATTTTAGAAGTAACATCGATAGACCATTAAACCTACCTCCTTATCCCTGTAGTAATAACTATTTCAGTATCCCGGAAGAAAATATATAATCAATAATTGGGGGCTGATGCAAAAAAACTATTTTGGATGAAGTGGTGTTTATTTTATTTTTATCTTACATTTGTATATAACTGTTACGTGCCGGCATACCATCGTTTTTCACGGGAAAGATTGCTTCTCAAATATCAAAACCTCATCTAAGCGCTTGGAATATTTGAACATTTTACCGTCGTATATCAAGAATTTTAACACCTCGTGAAACCAAAAAAATACTTTAACAGTATTTGGGTTTTATTTATTTTAATAATCTGGTAAAATATTTTTCTGGTGCACGACTGCGGAGGTGCTTAATTTCTTTTAAAACCGTCCAAATATTCCACGAAATACAGAAAGCAAATAACGCTCATGACGTCACAATGACGTCAAATACGTATCGATTTTGTTGAATACAAGTTTTAACATCAAAAGTAGGATCTCGTCTATAATATAAAGCACATCAAATTTTAATCAAGTATTTTCTAAGATAATGATTCATTAAATATGGGGCCATATATGGCACATATAGTCCCCAGTTCATTTTATGGCATTGACGCCGGATTGGATGCACTGAGTTTTTCTGATGGTTTCAATGTACACAAACTGTATTTAAAATAAATACAATTATTTACAGAAACATAAGTTATTTACTGATGAATTTCATTACTTGAAATGAATCATGAAATGTACAGATTGTGTATATAATGGTCTCATATATACAATCAGAAGAGTGAAAATATTGATTTTAAGAGTCTGGCTGAGGTTATAAATAAATTAATATCAAAATACACACATATAATTATAGAGAGCCTGGTCAAATACGTCGACTCGGTTATCGATTACAATATTTCTTTATTTCGGACAGCGTCAAGGTCAAATTATGCAATCATGAATAGATTTCATAATGCTGGAGTCTGCTTCTATCGTTATTTTTAGGAATGGAATTTTCCACTGGCCAGTAAAGCGAATTAATCTTAATCTCTAGATTTCCATATATGGCTCTGCCTCCATCGTTATTTTTAGGAATGATTTTATCCAATCATAGGTCGTCAAATAAATGCAGCATCGTACAATATTATTTAAATATAGAAACAAGACGTCTGGTGAACGCATGTTTATTGTAGCCATTGGTGCGGAGATGGCCATCAAGTGGGCAATACACACAATAATTAGATTGACAACGTGAAAACGAAGAATCGAAAAATGATATATACAGAATTAATACATTGTTCAATTTGTTGTGTTGTAGATATGCAATGAAAACTTATTAAAATCTTAATAAAATGGTGTTATTATTTTTTTCAATATGAAATTGATTTTTTTATCCATATTTCCAAGAGATTTTTTTTTTATCCTGGAACTAAATTAAATGAAATTATACCAATATAAAATGTCCTTTGTTTTTAATTTACATATGCACAATAAAACATGAGAATTTTTTTTATCAAATATTGCAAATGAGATGAGAATAATTATCTGTTTATTTAAATTCATTTTGGAACAAGAAATTTTAATTTTTAAATTGTAACGATAATTTTTTTTTTATAAAATTTAAAATTAGAAAATATTATTGAAATTTGCAGATTAAAGGAAAGAAGATTTATATACCTTACGAACTCCAGCCTACAGATGTTGTGACAATCCATCGTTACTATACTTCTTTGAATTCGTATAAAAAAACGTGTCAGTTGGTTTGAGAACCTTCCAAAAAATACCTATCTCGACAACATGTAGCCATCGTTGAATATTCCGCTATCTGTCCACGTGGTAGTGTACCTCATGGTAATGCAAAGCAGACTTCCCAAGAATATGTCAGAACCGATCCCAAAATAATAGAAGAAATCCGAGATCTTCTCAATCAAAAACAGTCGTGCTCCGATATATGCAAAGACTTAGCATTTAAAGACTTAGACAGCGCACCTCGTGATCACCACCAATGTTGGTTTTCAAAGACACTCGAGCAGCGTGAGCGCTTATTTCAAAAGTTGTTGAACGACCACACTCCTCTAGTCACAGCCGTCAAATCTACATGTTCAAATTTCGAAGTTCCCAAATCCCAGAAACTTGACAAGAAACCTCACCAGAACATACGACCTCGAACCAATCGTACACAGCCAAGATATTTCAAATCAAATCAAATCAAATCGAATCAAATCATGTATTGGATAAAGCATAGCTAAGTACATGTACATATTAATCACAATGTTGCGTAATCCAATACATTCACAAACATATATAAACATAGAGATAACACATAATAACATAATATTAAGTCTTCAGATAAGACTATATCTTTAGGGATGAGGACATCAGTTAGATAATAATATCATCATTTTTATTATTATTTTAGAAGCATAATAAATGTAATTAGATAAGATTAAAATTATTATAATCATTTGGAAATTTCTGTCAGTTACTTGAGGAAAGATAAATATTTTTAAAGATTGAGGGAGTAAGATTCTTTTAAATATAAGCAAATGTTATTTAAATTTTGGGATGAACAAGGATTGAGGAGATGGTTGATTGCCACCTCTGTAGTTTCATTAAATTTCCTATTGAACAGTGTAAAGAATTCATCTCTCACTGAGTTATATATGGGACACTCTATTAAAAAAATGAAGTTCATCTTCAACCTTATCTTTACATGCTTTACAGAATCTCTCATTAGCTGGTATTGTGGGTTTTCAATACCTGCCAGTTTCCATAGCAAGGCTGTGTGTGCTTAATATAAGATTTGTTAAAAGAGAGCGCTCATGTGTATTAATATTAAATGTTAAATACTTTTGTATTTCAAAAGTTGTGAGGATTTTACTGAAAAACCTCAGTTTTCCTGTTTCGTTATTTTTTTTATGTATTAACTGGTTCATAAGTTTACCAGAATAATAGGTACTCATTTCCTTACTAAATTGCACATGAGAGAGATCCAACGCATCTAAATTAAATATAGTTTTTAGTTGTTTTACAGACTTCCCCCAGGAAAGAAAATTTTGAGAGTGTAACTGTTTGTCTTCCTCAAATGCTGATCTTAGTAAATCATATACATAATCCGTGGACTGTTCAATCTTTATTAGACGGTTATAATATTTAAGCATAAGCTTACAGGCCTTAAAACACAGTGGTTCAAGTCCCAATTATGCATGAATAGCCAGATTGGAGGCCTTACCATGTACACCAAGTATTTGCCTCAGAATCATATTTTGTGTTTTTTCGTTTGATTAATTATGTAAATTTTCTATGTTAGTTTTATGATCAGCTATCCAAATCTCGGAACCATAGGTTAGAATAGGAGTGATCATGGAATTATATAGCTTTAACCATTTTTGTACTGATAAACTATCAGATGATGGCATATTAGCTTTTAAACCAAAAAATGCTTTCCTAGCCTTTTGAGCTAGGATTTCTGCAGCATATTTAAGTTTTCCGTTACAGGTTACACTTAAACCTATATATTTATATTCTGTTACTAGTTCTAATCTATTATCATTAAAATCAAACAAATATGCATTACTGTCAGTTTTTGCCTTCCTTTCAGTTTTAGAAAGAATCATAACTTTTGTTTTCTTTATATTTATGTTGAGCCTCCACTTCTCGCAATAGTTTTCCAAGGCATTTATACAGTGTTGTAATCCAGTTGGAGATTCTGAAAGGATTACTAAATCATCTGCGTATAATAGATGATTAAATGTATGAATGCCTAAACTTTCTGTTTTATTTGTTGTGTTGTCAATAAAACTTGACTTAATGTCGTCCACAAATATGTTGAACAATGCGGGGTTTAAGCTATCCCCTTGTTTTACTCCAAGGGTTGCTAGAAAAGGTTCCCTATATGAGTCGCCAGATTAACATAAATATAATGTATTAGAATACATATCTTTGATAAGTTTGAGAAAGTTACCACCAATGCCCTTCTACTCGATTTTCTGGAATAGAGCATTTCTGTCTATGCTGTCGAAAGCCTTTTTGAAATCGACAAAGCATACATAAAGTTTACTCTTAAGTTTATGTAAATATTTGTTTATCAATGTTTTCAAAATAAAGATGTGATCAGTGGTTCTGTAACCACTCCTAAAGCCTCCTTGATTAAAGCTTATAAGCTGATTTAATTCAAGATAATCTGTCAACCTTTTTTGTAGCAAGGAGGTAAAGAGTTTACCAAGGCAGCTAGTAACACTGATACCCCTATAGTTATTACAGTCATTTGGATCTCCAGATTTATAAATGGAGGAAATAAGTGAATGATTCCAAAGTTTAGGAAACTTTCCACTCTTCAGGATTTTATTAAATAGCTTTACTAAAGTTCAAATTAAAGTAGAATTTCCTGTTTTTATGAATTCGTTTAATATTAAGTCAGTACCTTCTTTTTTACCATTTTTTAGTCGTTTTATACCTTTCTTTATTTCACTACAGTTAAAAGTGAAATCTAAAGGGGAAGGGGTTTGAGTTGTCCCAAGAGTGGGTTCAGCTCTAGTTAAGTCACTTGAATTATTATTTAATAAAGATTTATATTAGAACTTTGTGATTTTAATACTAAAGTGTACTAAGTACGTACGCACAAAACATTTTTCATGCATATAACTATTTATTATGTATACCTGTTTTTGCTATGAATAAATTATTTATTAAATAAAATATATAAAAATCCATTTTATGGTGTAATTTGTTTTGCCAAGAAACGAGAGTAATTTGTTTATTTGATTTTCAAGCATGATTGATCTCCTATATCGTTCAAGTTATGTGCACATCACTTTGACAGTTCAGTAACTATAATGTACTGAAGTCATATGCACGTCCTGTGTCAAACTAAAATAACCGCATCATGATGAGTGTAATTTATTGAAATTGTTGACATTTTTATGGCGCCGATAAGTATAACATAAAGAGGTAGCAATTTGATATATTTTTTTTAAAATGAATTGAATATAAATCAGTACGATGTGTTTTGTAATAATGGAATTGTTTACAAATTTGTCACCGAATGGGGCCACAGAACACTTCCCTATTAGCAGAGAAAGCAAAAGCAATACCTATGTAGTTTATTATATATTTTATTTTACACACATATATTAAATTTGTGTACACTTTAAATAAATAATATGAAAATATTACATGTACATGTATATACAAAGTCATTCAGTTAAATGTTCATTTTCCTTTGCTTGTTCTCTCTGTTCTCAATCGTAACTACTCGGCCATTCTCGCTATCCTGCAAATAACCTCGTATGCATTAGGCGCATAAATCGCACTACTTTTCACATGTCAGTTACATGAAAGTTTGATAAAGTTATATTTTAAGCAATTTCTTATATTTCAATTAAAGTTTTAATTAGTTGTATGATTATATTTTACTTAGTATGTCTTCCATATTGGATTGTCGTGGACTATATTTTTGTGCGGTTTAACTTAACTTAACTTCCGGCAAACAATTTAAGAAGAATTTCTACTATGTACGTACGAGGTTATTTGCAGGGTAGCGAGAATGGCCGAGTAGTTACGAGAATGGCCGAGTAGTTACGATTGCTCTGTTCTGACCCTTTTGTGTTGACCTGGTGTTTTGGCTAATGTCTTTGCTTTATTAACTACGGCATATTTTCTTTTTTTTTATCTTGGAGAAAACATTTAAAGACATTATGTTTATCTTCTGTCGACTTACAACGCCATATTTGTTCGGGTATAGGATAATGTTCTTGGTTTGGCGCTGACACATAATCTCCGGAAGAATGGAGTGCACTACGCAAATGTAAAAACTGAATGTCCACACAGTTGTAAAGTTTGTTAATCAATTCTGACGTGGATTGTGGTTTCCAGTTGACTGCTACCTTAAAAACATGATTAATGCTCTCGGCATTGGTCCATAGCTTGTCGGACATCTCGTTGTTGTTCCGACGAGGAATGTTGACGAACGAGTCTAAGTTGTCTTTTAATTTATGATCGAAATAGTTTATGAATTGAGGATGATTTTGCACTTTGTTTTTAAGTTCTACGCTCTTTATTTTAAAGTCAATTGTATCATCAGCGTTGACAATACCCTCAGTACCGAACAGTAATTCTATAATTTCAGCTCTTTATGTCATTAAAATTTTAATAATACGCTTTTCTTAAACGGTTGTTTTTCTACATAAAAATCAAGTCAATCGGTTGCAGTAAAAAGTGTTCGGCGGTCAAGATTAGTTCGGTTAAAATGTGCACATTGTGAAAAAAAAGAAGTGTTCGTCGGCCGTTTTTAGATGTTTTGTGGTAAAATTTAGTTTCTCAACATGATATTAAAAATTCACGTATAGTGATAGAGAAAATGTGTTCGTGGTGACTTTCAGGTGTTCGGTGATAGTGTTTATGAGTTCGGTGGTAGTTTTTAGGAGTTCGGTGGTGCTTGGCGGTGTTCGGTGGTAAAAAGACGAACCGGGTTAATGCTATACTATACTGAAATATCGAAAAGAAAAAAATGTTTTAATTAATACATTTTTTTTTTCATCAACAGACTCTATTCTTTGAATCAAAAAGATCAAAATAACTTTATTGACCTGCATATCATAAAACAGTAGGGTATCAATTGCCAATTGATAAACCTGTATTCAATTTAAATTTATTAGAGAGGTGTCATATCTCTGTATGGATGATTTTTCAGTATTAGACTCAAGTAAGCTATTTTCGGACATTCATACTCCATTATCCCTCAAAGTTACATGTGCAGAAAAAACAAATGACGTCACTCAAAAAGATGAAACACCTGGATCAGAAAAGATAACACAATGGGATAATGAAAAATTAAAGAGTTTTGTTGAGAATATTGATCAGGTACAAGTAAATGATATACTTTCTCAATTAACAGATATGGGTGAAAATACTATTAATAATGCAACTGTCATGACTGTAGATGCTGTTGTTGAAAAAAATATGTAACTTACTAACCAATTCTGCAAAATCTACCTTTGGTACGCATACCAAAGCAATAAATATATGTAATGATACAAGTAAGTCTAAACCATGGTTTGATGATGAGTGTAGACAAGCAAGGAAGCAATTTAGATGTTCGAAACGAAAACTTAAGCGAAATCGTACACAAGCTTTAGAAAATGATACTAAATCTCTGGAGAAAAAAATATAAGAGAATTATGGATAAAAGTATCCGTAAACATAGAAAAAAAATCAGAAATAAGATAGATAACTTAAAGTCTACAAATCCTAAGGAATATTGGAAAATGTTGAACAGCGGCAGAAAACAACATAGCCCGGACATACCCATTAATATATTCTTAGATTATTTTAAAACTTTAAACCTGGGAGATCCGACTTAGGAAGAAACCAATATAGAAAACCAAAATGATATAGAGAGGTTGAATATTGTTTTGAATTCAAGTATTACAGAAGATGAAATTAAAAAATCATTGAAGAAATTAAAAAACAATAAGTCTTCTGGTGAGGATACGATAATTAATGAAACATTCATTTAGTAGTATGTCAAACATTTATGCCAAACTGTTTAATATTATATTTGATAATGGGTGTATACCAGCACTTTGGTTATCAGGACATATTATACCATTGTATAAGAATAAAGGAGATAAACTAGATCCTAGCAATTTCAGACCTATTACTAATATTAGCTGTTTTGGCAAATTATTTACATCTATTTTGAATACAAGATTAAATAAGTTTTCTTAAGAATATTGCCTAATTTGTGAAAACCAAAGGGGGTTTAGAAAATGATATTCAACGACAGATAATTTATTTGTTATTTATATGTTAATTAGTATAATGAAAAATAAGAAAAAGAAATTATATTGTGCATTCATTGATTTTGCAATGGCCTTTGATACTGTTTGGAGAAAAGGTCTATGGCATGATTTACTTGGAAATTAAATTAATGGTAAAATGTATAAAGTTATTTTTAATATGCATAGTGGTATCAAATCTCGTGTTTTATATAATGGCGAAATGTCAGAATAAGAATATTTCCCATGTAATATAGGAGTACGACAGGTAGAAAACCTTTCAACTTTCTTATTCTCAATATATTCAAATGATCTCCAACAGTTTCTTGAAGAAAGGAATGTATGTGGCTTGGATTGTATATCTGATGAGATCGAAGGAGAATTTGATATTTATTTAAAACTCTTTGTGTTACTATATGCTGATGATACAGTTTTATTTTCGGATTCTACATCAGATGTACAATTACAACTAAATATTTTTTGTGAGTACTCTAATATCTGGAAACTTAAAGTTAATTCTAGCAAATCTAAGATTTTAATTTTTTCTAGTGGTCGATTGCCGCAAAATATTAACTTTTTATATGATGGGAATGCAATAGAAATTGTCAATGAATTCACATATCTAGGCCTGAATTTCTCACGAACAGGTAGTCTTACCAATGCGAAGAAGGTTTTAATTAATAAAGCATATAAGGCTATGTACGAGGAATTAAAGAAGGGGAGGTTACACAACTTGTCAATTAAATCTCAATACTATCTTTTTGATTAAATTGTGAAGCCAATCCTGTTATATGGATGCGAAACATGGGGGTTCGGCAACATAGATATTATTGAAAGAGTGCACGTAGCATTTTGCAAATTAATATTGAATTTGAAGAAGTCAACCCCGAATTTTATGATATATGGAGAACTTGGCATTTATCCTATGTCAGTCTATATAGAACTACGCATGATTAATTTTTTGTCAAAAATGGTAAATGGAAAGGATAGTAAAATTGCAAACATTTTGTATATATACATGTTTTTGAAAAATTCGCAAAATCAATATAAGTCTGATTGGTTGAAATGTATTAAGAATATATTAGATAGATGTAGTTATAGTAATGTATGGATATCTCAAGGAAATGTAAATCCAAAATGGTTAAGTTTTAGTTTAAGCAAAAAATATTTGACCAATTCCAACAAAAATGGAGATCTGATATTGAAAACTCGCCAAAAGGGCTGTCTTACAGATTATTTAAAGAACATTTCGAATTTGAGCATTACTTAGATATTTTACCAGATAAAGATAGAATTACATATTGTAGATTTAGAACCGAGAATCATAGGTTACCAATAGAAAAGGGCAGATGGCATAGAATTGAACGACACAATATACACTGTAATTTATGTCAATACCAAGAACTTGATGACGAATTTCATTATGTTCTTTAGTGTCGATCTGTAGTAGATATCAGAAAGCAATTTTTAATTCCTTATTTTATACACAGAATTAATATATTAAAGTTCGGAAAATTGTTTCAATCTAAACAAAAAAGTAAACTAAAAAATCTTTGCAAATTTATAAGGGTTATACATTCTCAAGTTGGTCTTCCAAGTTAATCCTCTGTTGTTGCTGTACTGTATATGTTAATCATTTTACTTATTTCATCTTGTCATGTGTGTTATTATTATTTATGCTATCATATTGAACAAATTCTTTGTACCACTGTACTTACTATGGTTTTTAAGAAAATAAAGAATCGTGAATCTTGATGAATCAATATACAACTGGGGTGATAAATCAAGTGTAGCATTGAGGCACCCTATATGCATGTACAAACAAATCACTGTGAAAGTATTAAAAAAATACATAAACAATCTCTTGATCCAATTTAAATGAAATAAAAAATATATAAAACTACTTTAGATCATTCAAGTTGATGCAATTTCTTACCTTTTGTGAATACAAAGATTTTTAAAAGACAACATTTTAACGATTTTTACATAAAAGTTGAATATATTAACTATTGAATACTATGAAAAAGTCACTACTTGATGATATTTTTTCTCTTTCTCTATGAGCATTTTTTTTATATTTTAAGATATGAACATTTTTTTTATATTTTAGAAATAATTAAGGCACCCATTTTTCATGAAATGAAAATATGTATAATTGTAGACATTAACCCATCTTATATATTTATATTCCTCTCTCTCTCGTATCAAAGAGTGGAATTCAAATTGAAGTATCGTTTGATTTTCTCATTTGCAAAACAAAACAAACAAACATATCAACAAGATTTTCTGAAAGAAAGAAACTATATTAAAACTGACATATTAATGCCAGCTATATATACAACTTTAATATGTCTTTTTTTAAAACTACCTCTGTTTAAAGAAATGGCTGTATTCCAAAATTTACCCTGTAATAATTTAGATGAAAGGAAGCTAAATTTATTAGATATGTCTCATATTTCTGTATGGATGAATCAATATACAACTGGGGTCATAAATCAAGTGTAGCATTGAGGCACCCTATATGTATGTACAAACAAATCACTGTGAAAGTATTAAAAAAAATACATAAACCATCTCTTGATCCAATTTAAATGAAATAAAAAATATATGAAACTACTTTAGATCATCCAAGTTGATGCAATTTCCTACCTTTTGTGAATACAAATATTTTTAAAAGACAACATTTTAACGATTTTTACATAAAAGTTTAATATGTTAACTATTGAATACTATGAAAAAGTCACTACTTGATGATATTTTTAATCTCTTTCTCTATGAACATTTTTTTTATATTTTAAGAAATAATTAAGGCACCCATTTTTCATGAAATGAAAATATGTATAATTGTAAACATTAACCCATCTTATATATTTATATTCCTCTCTCTCTCTTATCAAAGAGTGGAATTCAAATTGAAGATTCGCTTGATTTTCTCATTTGCAAAACAAAGCAAACAAACATATTAACAAGATTTTCTAATAGAAAGAAACTATATTAAACCTGACTTATTAATGCCAGCTATATATAAAACTTTAATATGTCTTTTTTTTAAACTACCTCTGTTTAAAGAAATGCCTGTATTCTAAAATTTACCCTGTAATAATTTAGATGAAAGGAAGCTAAATTTATTAGAGAGGCCTCATATCTCTGTATGGATGAATCAATATACAACTGGGGTCATAAATCAAGTGTAGCATTGAGGCACCCTACATGTATGTACAAACAAATCACTGTGAAAGTATTTTAAAATTATATAAACCATCTCTGTTCATCATGTTCAGAATCTGTTCAGAATTTTCAGTAATGTTCAGAATCTGTTCAGAATATGTTCTTTAATTTCAGTAATGTTCAGAATCTGTTCAGAATTTTCAGTAATGTTCAGAATCTGTTCAGAATTTTCAGTAATGTTCAGAATCTGTTCAGAATTTTCAGTTATGTTCAGTAATGTTCAGACTCTGTTCAGAATATCTAGCACAAAAACTGGTCTGTTCACAATCTCTTGACTTTGTAGTGTATATGTAGTAGATTTCGTCGGGTGATCTATTATATGAGTAATTAACTCCGGATGGTCTCTTCCCTAAGTAATGAACTTCGGATGGTCTCTTACCTCAGTAATTGAATTCCTCTCTTATCATAATACAATAATATGTCGCGCTCCAATTCGAACGTAAATACAAAATAAGGTATAATCTTTATATGTCCGGTGCAATTGTTTTTTATATATAATTTCACTGGATTTGTAACAAGCGTAACACAACTGCAACCTGTAGTGTAGCATGAACTGCGTTCCATTCAGAAGCATCTGAGTTAACCATCGGGATTTAGTGTGGTTCATGTTGCTGTAGTTTTCTGTATTGTGTTTTAGTGAGGTTCACGTAGTTGTAGTTTTCTGTATTGTGTCTTAGTGGGGTTCATGTTGCTGTAGTTTTCTGTATTGTGTTTTAGTGGGGTTCATGTTGCTGTAGTTTTCTGTATTGTGTTTTAGTGAGGTTCACGTAGTTGTAGTTTTCTGTATTGTGTCTTAGTGGGGTTCATGTTGCTGTAGTTTTCTGTATTGTGTTTTAGTGGGGTTCATGTTGCTGTAGTTTTCTGTATTGTGTCTTAGTGTGGTTCATGTTGCTGTAGTTTTCTGTATTGTGTCTTAGTGGGATTCATGTTGCTGTAGTTTTCTGTATTGTGTTTTAGTGGGGTTCATGTTGCTGTAGTTTTCTGTATTGTGTTTTAGTGGGGTTCATGTTGCTGTAGTTTTCTGTATTGTGTCTTAGTGTGGTTCATGTTGCTGTAGTTTTCTGTATTGTGTCTTAGTGAGGTTCACGTAGTTGTAGTTTTCTGTATTGTGTTTTAGTGAGGTTCACGTAGTTGTAGTTTTCTGTATTGTGTTTTAGTGGGGTTCATGTTGCTGTAGTTTTCTGTATTGTGTTTTAGTGAGGTTCACGTAGTTGTAGTTCTCTGTATTGTGTTTTAGTGGGGTTCATGTTGCTGTAGTTTTCTGTATTGTGTTTTAGTGGGGTTCATGTTGCTGTAGTTTTCTGTATTGTGTCTTAGTGGGGTTCATGTTGCTGTAGTTTTCTGTATTGTGTCTTAGTGTGGTTCATGTTGCTGTAGTTTTCTGTATTGTGTTTTAGTGTGGTTCATGTTGCTGTAGTTTTCTGTATTGTGTCTTAGTGGGGTTCATGTTGCTGTAGTTTTCTGTATTGTGTCTTAGGGGGGTTCATGTTGCTGTAGTTTTCTGTATTGTGTTTTAGTGAGGTTCATGTAGTTGTAGTTCTCTGTATTGTGTTTTAGTGGGGTTCATGTTGCTGTAGTTTTCTGTATTGTGTCTTAGTGGGGTTCATGTTGCTGTAGTTTTCTGCATTTTGTCTTAGTGTGGTTCATGTTGCTGTAGTTTCCTGTATTGTGTCTTAGTGGGGTTCATGTTGCTGTAGTTTTCTGTATTATGTCTTAGTGGGGTTCACGTTGCTGTAGTTTTCTGTATTGTGTTTTAGTGGGGTTCATGTTGCTGTAGTTTTCTGTATTGTGTTTTAGTGGGGTTCATGTTGCTGTAGTTTTCTGCATTTTGTCTTAGTGTGGTTCATGTTGCTGTAGTTTCCTGTATTGTGTCTTAGTGGGGTTCATGTTGCTGTAGTTTTCTGTATTGTGTTTTAGTGGAGTTCATGTTGCTGTAGTTTTCTGTATTGTGTCTTAGTGGGGTTCATGTTGCTGTAGTTTTCTGTATTGTGTTTTAGTGGGGTTCATGTTGCTGTAGTTTTCTGTATTGTGTTTTAGTGGAGTTCATGTTGCTGTAGTTTTCTGTATTGTGTTTTATTGGGGTTCATGTTGCTGTAGTTTCCTGTATTGTGTCTTAGTGGGGTTCATGTTGCTGTAGTTTTCTGTATTGTGTCTTAGTGTGGTTCATGTTGCTGTAGTTTTCTGTATTGTGTCTTAGTGTGGTTCATGTTGCTGTAGTTTTCTGTATTGTGTCTTAGTGGGGTTCATGTTGCGGTAGTTTTCTGTATTGTGTCTTAGTGTGGTTCATGTTGCTGTAGTTTTCTGTATTGTGTCTTAGTGTGGTTCATGTTGCTGTAGTTTTCTGTATTGTGTCTTAGTGGGGTTCATGTTGCTGTAGTTTTCTGCATTTTGTCGTAGTGGGGTTCATGTTGCTGTAGTTTTCTGTATTGTGTCTTAGTGGGGTTCATGTTGCTGTAGTTTTCTGTATTTTGTCTTACTGTGGTTCATGTTGCTGTAGTTTTCTGCATTTTGTCGTAGTGGGGTTCATGTTGCTGTAGTTTTCTGTATTGTGTCTTAGTGGGGTTCATGTTGCTGTAGTTTTCTGTATTTTGTCTTACTGTGGTTCATGTTGCTGTAGTTTTCTGCATTTTGTCGTAGTGGGGTTCATGTTGCTGTAGTTTTCTGTATTGTGTCTTAGTGGGGTTCATGTTGCTGTAGTTTCCTGTATTGTGTCTTAGTGGGGTTCATATTGCTGTAGTTTTCTGTATTGTGTCTTAGTGGGGTTCATGTTGCTGTAGTTTTCTGTATTGTGTCTTAGTGGGGTTCATGTTGCTGTAGTTTTCTGTATTGTGTCTTAGTGGGGTTCATGTTGCTGTAGTTTTCTGCATTTTGTCTTAGTGGAGTTCATGTTGCTGTAGTTTTCTGTATTGTGTTTTAGTGGAGTTCATGTTGCTGTAGTTTTCTGTATTGTGTCTTAGTGGGGTTCATGTTGCTGTAGTTTTCTGTATTGTATCTTAGTGGGGTTCATGTTGCTGTAGTTTTCTGTATTGTGTTTTAGTGGAGTTCATGTTGCTGTAGTTTTCTGTATTGTGTCTTAGTGGGGTTCACGTTTCCGTAGTTTTCTGTATTGTGTATTAGTGAGGTTCATGTTGCTGTGGTGTTCTGCATTTTGTCTTAGTGTGGTTCATGTTGCTGTAGTTTTCTGTATTGTGTCTTAGTGAGGTTCACGTAGTTGTAGTTTTCTGTATTGTGTCTTAGTGTGGTTCATGTTGCTGTAGTTTTCTGTATTGTGTTTTAGTGGGATTCATGTTGCTGTAGTGTTCTGTATTGTGTTTTAGTGGAGTTCATGTTGCTGTAGTTTTCTGTATTGTGTCTTAGTGGGGTTCATGTTGCAGTAGTTTTCTGTATTGTGTTTTAGTGGAGTTCATGTTGCTGTAGTTTTCTGTATTGTGTTTTAGTGGAGTTCATGTTGCTGTAGTTTTCTGTATTGTGTTTTAGTGAGGTTCACGTAGTTGTAGTTTTCTGTATTGTGTCTTAGTGGGGTTCATGTTGCTGTAGTTTTCTGTATTGTGTTTTAGTGAGGTTCATGTTGCTGTAGTTTTCTGTATTGTGTTTTAGTGGGGTTCATGTTGCTGTAGTTTTCTGTATTGTGTTTTAGTGGGGTTCATGTTGCTGTAGTTCTCTGCATTTTGTCTTAGTGTGGTTCATGTTGCTGTAGTTTTCTGCATTTTGTTCTAGTGGGGTTCATGTTGCTGTAGTTTTCTGTATTGTGTTTTAGTGGGGTTCATGTTGCTGTAGTTTTCTGTATTGTGTTTTAGTGTGGTTCATGTTGCTGTAGTTTTCTGTATTGTGTTTTAGTGGGGTTCATGTTGCTGTAGTTCTCTGCATTTTGTCTTAGTGTGGTTCATGTTGCTGTAGTTTTCTGCATTTTGTTCTAGTGGGGTTCATGTTGCTGTAGTTTTCTGTATTGTGTTTTAGTGGGGTTCATGTTGCTGTAGTTTTCTGTATTGTGTTTTAGTGTGGTTCATGTTGCTGTAGTTTTCTGTATTGTGTTTTAGTGAGGTTCATGTTGCTGTAGTTTTCTGTATTTTGTCTTACTGTGGTTCATGTTGCTGTAGTTTTCTGTATTGTGTCTTAGTGGGGTTCATGTTGCTGTAGTTTTCTGTATGGTGTCTTAGTGGGGTTCATGTTGCAGTAGTTTTCTGTATTGTGTTTTAGTGGGGTTCATGTTGCTGTAGTTTTCTGTATTGTGTTTTAGTGTGGTTCATTTTGCTGTAGTTTTCTGTATTGTGTTTTAGTGGGGTTCATGTTGCTGTAGTTTTCTGTATTGTGTTTTAGTGTGGTTCATGTTGCTGTAGTTTTCTGTATTGTGTTTTAGTGAGGTTCATGTTGCTGTAGTTTTCTGTATTTTGTCTTACTGTGGTTCATGTTGCTGTAGTTTTCTGTATTGTGTCTTAGTGGGGTTCATGTTGCTGTAGTTTTCTGTATGGTGTCTTAGTGGGGTTCATGTTGCAGTAGTTTTCTGTATTGTGTTTTAGTGGGGTTCATGTTGCTGTAGTTTTCTGCATTGTTTTTTAGTGGGGTTCATGTTGCTGTACTTTTCTGTATTTTGTCTTACTGTGGTTCATGTTGCTGTAGTTTCCTGTATTGTGTCTTAGTGGGGTTCATGTTGCTGTAGTTTTCTGTATTGTGTTTTAGTGGAGTTCATGTTGCTGTAGTTTTCTGTATTGTGTCTTAGTGGGGTTCATGTTGCTGTAGTTTTCTGTATTGTGTTTTAGTGGGGTTCATGTTGCTGTAGTTTTCTGTATTGTGTTTTAGTGGAGTTCATGTTGCTGTAGTTTTCTGTATTGTGTTTTAGTGGGGTTCATGTTGCTGTAGTTTCCTGTATTGTGTCTTAGTGGGGTTCATGTTGCTGTAGTTTTCTGCATTTTGTCTTAGTGGGGTTCATGTTGCTGTAGTTTTCTGTATTGTGTCTTAGTGGGGTTCATGTTGCTGTAGTTTTCTGTATTGTGTCTTAGTGTGGTTCATGTTGCTGTAGTTTTCTGTATTGTGTCTTAGTGTGGTTCATGTTGCTGTAGTTTTCTGTATTGTGTCTTAGTGGGGTTCATGTTGCGGTAGTTTTCTGTATTGTGTCTTAGTGTGGTTCATGTTGCTGTAGTTTTCTGTATTGTGTCTTAGTGTGGTTCATGTTGCTGTAGTTTTCTGTATTGTGTCTTAGTGGGGTTCATGTTGCTGTAGTTTTCTGCATTTTGTCGTAGTGGGGTTCATGTTGCTGTAGTTTTCTGTATTGTGTCTTAGTGGGGTTCATGTTGCTGTAGTTTTCTGTATTTTGTCTTAGTGGGGTTCATGTTGCTGTAGTTTTCTGTATTGTGTCTTAGTGGGGTTCATGTTGCTGTAGTTTTCTGTATTGTGTCTTAGTGGGGTTCATGTTGCTGTAGTTTTCTGCATTTTGTCTTAGTGGAGTTCATGTTGCTGTAGTTTTCTGTATTGTGTTTTAGTGGAGTTCATGTTGCTGTAGTTTTCTGTATTGTGTCTTAGTGGGGTTCATGTTGCTGTAGTTTTCTGTATTGTATCTTAGTGGGGTTCATGTTGCTGTAGTTTTCTGTATTGTGTTTTAGTGGAGTTCATGTTGCTGTAGTTTTCTGTATTGTGTCTTAGTGGGGTTCACGTTTCCGTAGTTTTCTGTATTGTGTATTAGTGAGGTTCATGTTGCTGTGGTGTTCTGCATTTTGTCTTAGTGTGGTTCATGTTGCTGTAGTTTTCTGTATTGTGTCTTAGTGAGGTTCACGTAGTTGTAGTTTTCTGTATTGTGTCTTAGTGTGGTTCATGTTGCTGTAGTTTTCTGTATTGTGTTTTAGTGGGATTCATGTTGCTGTAGTGTTCTGTATTGTGTTTTAGTGGAGTTCATGTTGCTGTAGTTTTCTGTATTGTGTTTTAGTGGGGTTCATGTTGCTGTAGTTTTCTGTATTGTGTTTTAGTGGGGTTCATGTTGCTGTAGTTCTCTGCATTTTGTCTTAGTGTGGTTCATGTTGCTGTAGTTTTCTGCATTTTGTTCTAGTGGGGTTCATGTTGCTGTAGTTTTCTGTATTGTGTTTTAGTGGGGTTCATGTTGCTGTAGTTTTCTGTATTGTGTTTTAGTGTGGTTCATGTTGCTGTAGTTTTCTGTATTGTGTTTTAGTGAGGTTCATGTTGCTGTAGTTTTCTGTATTTTGTCTTACTGTGGTTCATGTTGCTGTAGTTTTCTGTATTGTGTCTTAGTGGGGTTCATGTTGCTGTAGTTTTCTGTATGGTGTCTTAGTGGGGTTCATGTTGCAGTAGTTTTCTGTATTGTGTTTTAGTGGGGTTCATGTTGCTGTAGTTTTCTGTATTGTGTTTTAGTGTGGTTCATTTTGCTGTAGTTTTCTGTATTGTGTTTTAGTGGGGTTCATGTTGCTGTAGTTTTCTGTATTGTGTTTTAGTGTGGTTCATGTTGCTGTAGTTTTCTGTATTGTGTTTTAGTGAGGTTCATGTTGCTGTAGTTTTCTGTATTTTGTCTTACTGTGGTTCATGTTGCTGTAGTTTTCTGTATTGTGTCTTAGTGGGGTTCATGTTGCTGTAGTTTTCTGTATGGTGTCTTAGTGGGGTTCATGTTGCAGTAGTTTTCTGTATTGTGTTTTAGTGGGGTTCATGTTGCTGTAGTTTTCTGCATTGTTTTTTAGTGGGGTTCATGTTGCTGTACTTTTCTGTATTTTGTCTTACTGTGGTTCATGTTGCTGTAGTTTCCTGTATTGTGTCTTAGTGGGGTTCATGTTGCTGTAGTTTTCTGTATTGTGTTTTAGTGGAGTTCATGTTGCTGTAGTTTTCTGTATTGTGTCTTAGTGGGGTTCATGTTGCTGTAGTTTTCTGTATTGTGTTTTAGTGGGGTTCATGTTGCTGTAGTTTTCTGTATTGTGTTTTAGTGGAGTTCATGTTGCTGTAGTTTTCTGTATTGTGTTTTAGTGGAGTTCATGTTGCTGTAGTTTTCTGTATTGTGTTTTAGTGGAGTTCATGTTGCTGTAGTTTTCTGTATTGTGTTTTAGTGTGGTTCATGTTGCTGTAGTTTTCTGTATTGTGTTTTAGTGGAGTTCATGTTGCAGTAGTTTTCTGTATTGTGTTTTAGTGGGGTTCATGTTGCTGTAGTTTCCTGTATTGTGTCTTAGTGGGGTTCATGTTGCTGTAGTTTTCTGCATTTTGTCTTAGTGGGGTTCATGTTGCTGTAGTTTTCTGTATTGTGTCTTAGTGGGGTTCATGTTGCTGTAGTTTTCTGTATTGTGTCTTAGTGTGGTTCATGTTGCTGTAGTTTTCTGTATTGTGTCTTAGTGTGGTTCATGTTGCTGTAGTTTTCTGTATTGTGTCTTAGTGGGGTTCATGTTGCGGTAGTTTTCTGTATTGTGTCTTAGTGTGGTTCATGTTGCTGTAGTTTTCTGTATTGTGTCTTAGTGTGGTTCATGTTGCTGTAGTTTTCTGTATTGTGTCTTAGTGGGGTTCATGTTGCTGTAGTTTTCTGCATTTTGTCGTAGTGGGGTTCATGTTGCTGTAGTTTTCTGTATTGTGTCTTAGTGGGGTTCATGTTGCTGTAGTTTTCTGTATTTTGTCTTACTGTGGTTCATGTTGCTGTAGTTTCCTGTATTGTGTCTTAGTGGGGTTCATATTGCTGTAGTTTTCTGTATTGTGTCTTAGTGGGGTTCATGTTGCTGTAGTTTTCTGTATTGTGTCTTAGTGGGGTTCATGTTGCTGTAGTTTTCTGTATTGTGTCTTAGTGGGGTTCATGTTGCTGTAGTTTTCTGCATTTTGTCTTAGTGGAGTTCATGTTGCTGTAGTTTTCTGTATTGTGTTTTAGTGGAGTTCATGTTGCTGTAGTTTTCTGCATTTTGTCTTAGTGGAGTTCATGTTGCTGTAGTTTTCTGTATTGTGTTTTAGTGGAGTTCATGTTGCTGTAGTTTTCTGTATTGTGTTTTAGTGGGGTTCATGTTGCTGTAGTTTTCTGTATTGTGTTTTAGTGGAGTTCATGTTGCTGTAGTTTTCTGTATTGTGTCTTAGTGGGGTTCATGTTGCTGTAGTTTTCTGTATTGTATCTTAGTGGGGTTCATGTTGCTGTAGTTTTCTGTATTGTGTTTTAGTGGAGTTCATGTTGCTGTAGTTTTCTGTATTGTGTCTTAGTGGGGTTCACGTTTCCGTAGTTTTCTGTATTGTGTATTAGTGAGGTTCATGTTGCTGTGGTGTTCTGCATTTTGTCTTAGTGTGGTTCATGTTGCTGTAGTTTTCTGTATTGTGTCTTAGTGAGGTTCACGTAGTTGTAGTTTTCTGTATTGTGTCTTAGTGTGGTTCATGTTGCTGTAGTTTTCTGTATTGTGTTTTAGTGGGATTCATGTTGCTGTAGTGTTCTGTATTGTGTTTTAGTGGAGTTCATGTTGCTGTAGTTTTCTGTATTGTGTTTTAGTGGGGTTCATGTTGCTGTAGTTTTCTGTATTGTGTTTTAGTGGAGTTCATGTTGCTGTAGTTTTCTGTATTGTGTTTTAGTGGAGTTCATGTTGCTGTAGTTTTCTGTATTGTGTTTTAGTGAGGTTCACGTAGTTGTAGTTTTCTGTATTGTGTCTTAGTGGGGTTCATGTTGCTGTAGTTTTCTGTATTGTGTTTTAGTGAGGTTCATGTTGCTGTAGTTTTCTGTATTGTGTCTTAGTGGGGTTCATGTTGCTGTAGTTTTCTGTATTGTGTTTTAGTGGGGTTCATGTTGCTGTAGTTCTCTGCATTTTGTCTTAGTGTGGTTCATGTTGCTGTAGTTTTCTGCATTTTGTTCTAGTGGGGTTCATGTTGCTGTAGTTTTCTGTATTGTGTTTTAGTGGGGTTCATGTTGCTGTAGTTTTCTGTATTGTGTTTTAGTGTGGTTCATGTTGCTGTAGTTTTCTGTATTGTGTTTTAGTGAGGTTCATGTTGCTGTAGTTTTCTGTATTTTGTCTTACTGTGGTTCATGTTGCTGTAGTTTTCTGTATTGTGTCTTAGTGGGGTTCATGTTGCTGTAGTTTTCTGTATGGTGTCTTAGTGGGGTTCATGTTGCAGTAGTTTTCTGTATTGTATTTTAGTGGGGTTCATGTTGCTGTAGTTTTCTGTATTGTGTTTTAGTGTGGTTCATGTTGCTGTAGTTTTCTGTATTGTGTTTTAGTGGGATTCATGTTGCTGTAGTTTTCTGTATTGTGTTTTAGTGTGGTTCATGTTGCTGTAGTTTTCTGTATTGTGTTTTAGTGAGGTTCATGTTGCTGTAGTTTTCTGTATTTTGTCTTACTGTGGTTCATGTTGCTGTAGTTTTCTGTATTGTGTCTTAGTGGGGTTCATGTTGCTGTAGTTTTCTGTATGGTGTCTTAGTGGGGTTCATGTTGCAGTAGTTTTCTGTATTGTGTTTTAGTGGGGTTCATGTTGCTGTAGTTTTCTGCATTGTTTTTTAGTGGGGTTCATGTTGCTGTACTTTTCTGTATTTTGTCTTACTGTGGTTCATGTTGCTGTAGTTTCCTGTATTGTGTCTTAGTGGGATTCATGTTGCTGTAGTTTTCTGCATTTTGTCTTAGTGTGGTTCATGTTGCTGTAGTTTTCTGCATTTTGTCTTAGTGGGGTTCATGTTGCTGTAGTTTTCTGTGTTGTGTTTTTTCGACTATTGTTTGTGTTTTTGCTTTGATCATTTTCTTGTCTATCCTTCTTTGATATACAAGTTCTGATTACCTCCCTTGTATCTTAGATCATTTTGTGAGACGTTGGTTGTAGTTTTAGATTTTACTTCTATCTGTGTTTATTATACTTGATATTTAAAGTCGTTTGTATTCAGTTTTGTGGTACCACTGCAGAAGTTAAATACAAAGTAGTTATTTAACTACCATCATTCACTGACCCTGCTATTGTACTGGCAATTATGTTTATATTCTCATTCATTTTTGCTATATTGAGTGTGTTGTCTTTTTTGAATGGACGCTAATCTGTGCAGGTTTTTCTTAGTAATTGTTCTGAGCTATATTTCCGTTGGAGAACCTGCTATGAAGAAGGGAAGGATCGGGATCCCACTAACCTGTTTAACTCCACCACATTAGTGTACTTGTCCCAAGCTAGGCTCTGAATTTCCAATGCTATATCTCGTGGTCATTTTCGCTTTCACTGATTTGAGGTGTGAGGTGGTATTCGTTTTGTTGCTATTGGTTATATTCTCGACAATCACTGTTTTAACTTTCTTTTCACGAAGGCATCTAATACATTAACCTTATATTGGTATAATTTATTTTGAAGACAAACGAAATTTTGGTATATCCAACCCGTAACTTAAAATAAATTTTCATTTCAGGTAAAATGACAAAATTGTTGTTTGTTTGCATTGTCCTGTTTGTGTCGAATGTTGTTGCTGATAATGCATCATGTCGTGTGACCTCTCTGAAACATGATAGACAATCCAAGTAAGTGATAACACTTGATCAATGTGATTTCTCTGGCAAAACAATCCAAGTAAGTGATAACACTTGATCAATGTGATTTCTCTGATAGAACAATCCAAGTAAGTGATAACACCTCGCGTAAGTTTTATTCTAAGTCTGAAACATGATAGACAAGCAGAGTAAAAATAATACCTTATCTTAGATGAATTCTGGGCAACCTAACAGCAATCCAAATAGATGGTAACACCACATTTATAGCAATAAATACATTTCTTTGAAATATGATGGACAATTGAATTAGTGATAATATCTTCCGTAAGTAGACTTTTCTGTTTGATTGTTTGTTTGTTTATTTGGTTGATGGTGTTTAACGCCAATTTCAACACTATTTCAGTTATATCGTGGCCGTCAGATTTATTGTTGGAGGAAACCGGAGGACTTGGAGAAGGCTTTTCTGTAATATTACATCTATGCATTACATATGACGTCACCTCAGGTCACGTGGTTTCTCTGAAAGCCGACAGACAGTGATAACACATACTTCTAGTATTACTTGTCAGCAACATGACATACAATCAAGTTATCTAATAACACTGCAGCTGGATAAACATTACGGAATATCTGTGTCACAGATGGCCACGGATATGTTCCAGTTTTTTCTTGGTAGTCATATCCCGTCATTCTTTCTTCTGTCAAGACTGTTCATTGAATTTTTATCCAGAGTAACACGATAGGTGCCACCACTGGAGCAAGAACTGCCTACCCTTCCGGAGTTCACTCCTGTTTTTAGTTCGTGTTTCTCCATTTTGGTTGTCTTCCTGTCCTTTTTTCTTTTGATCATTGAATTATTTGTCTTTCAATTTACGGCTTCTGATTACCCCTATAGTATCTTCAGCTTTTCATGTTTCCCTTATGAAATAGGACAGGCATTCACACGTTAAACACCAATCAATCAATCTATCAATCACACCAAGTCATAGCGTATAATGTAAGAAAACTATGTTGTATGTGCTAGTCAGAGTCTAATACCTGGAGAGGTGCAAGTTCGTAAAATATGAGACACCATGGTGCAAGATTTAAATCGTGTATGACTCGGCCATTCTACTAAATATACAACATACGTATTCCGTACTGCGTTCCTGTAATATGAGAGTATATTTACGTCATTATAACCTACATTTTTCTGATATATTATTTTGATTGCATGTTGTTACACAAAGCAATGAACTAATAAATCAAAGAATTTCATTAGATTTACCTGTTTATATACCTTTACCATTGAACTTGTCGATCTGCAAACATGAATGTTTACATAATATACTTTATAATATATCAGGTTATCTAATTTGTCAATTCACAATGTGAAAAAGATCTCGGTCTCTCCTCGACAAACAAAAAGTAAATCGAAAATGCACTGGTGCAGACTAAATAAGCGACCTCCTCTACGATTTCATTAAAATCGTCAGTAATAATTCTAAGCTCCATTATAATATAGGTAAATTAAGATCCAAAATCTACAAGATCGATGGTAAGAAAACCCAGTTGAAAGTAGATATATATATATATATATATATATATATATATATATATATACTAAAGTAATAATTATTTGATTAGAATAACGAAAATTTGAAATATCTTTTAAACTGTAGATTTTAAAGTAGAAGTGTAAACGAGAGTTGTGTAGAGAATCAAGGGTGCTAATTTAATTTGGAAGTTTGCAGACCAGAAAGTGAACGGATTTGGCCCTGTTAATATAGAAAAATCGCATTTTAAAGGAATTTTTGGGTGTATATTTAGACAAAGTTTGATGAAATATGGAGGGAATAAGTCTATTAATGAGAACAGTCTGCGGCCATGGGTTTTAATCCATGAGGACAGTAGACACTCGATGGTCACCCGAAAGATTCCATTGTTTTCCGTAGAGCCCGTCACCATCTCCTACGCGCACTATTGAGTTCATTGATTTTTACCTGTAAAAATTACTTGGACTGGGACATTTTTCGTTATTTTTATTTTTTCACTAAATATATAGCACTCCTGTCTTTAATAGTGAACAAAAATGAAGTCTTCATATATAATATGAAGAATATATCATTGTCATTTTGTTCGATTCTGTATGACATTTTGAATTTTTATACATGTAAGAAACGAAACGAAAAATGAGCTTTGAGATTGTGCAGCTTCCTAATTAAAAAAAAATGCTCGAAAATTAGTACATTTTTATATTATAGAACCTCAGAGACCAATTGGAGGGTTGATTTTTGTTGGCGGGGGGGGGGGGGGGGGGGGGCATAGAACATGACATTGAGCACTGTCATATTGTGAGCTATTTTTTACCAAAATTGCAACTTAACATTGGTAAAAAATACCTAAAAACTGCAATAATTATTGATGAATCATGGATACTTGCAATTGTTTCACGTAACTATTCTACTAAATCAAGTTATATCTTTCAGCTCTAACGTGAGCTAAAAGCTTGGAAATATATATTTAACCTATTCCACTTCGAAGTGCTTATCCAAAACAGATATCCGAAGTTTCGATCTTTGTCTTTTTATTTGCTTTGACTTTTTATGAATATCAGACCCGTTTTGTGTTTGGTTTTCGGTTGGATTATAAACTGTCCCTGTTTATCTTTATTTTGTTTTGCGTCAAGTTGCTTTGTGCATTATTTATGTGTTATAATCAATACATAAGTTGATAAATTCATCTGACCCTAGATAGTTTCAACAGTTACAACTGTTCTTAAACTGTAATGAATTGGCAGAAACATGTTCCAGATATTTTCGGCATTGACTTAAACGTGACATTTATTCGATTTTTACATTTTTACTCTGTCTATTATACTTAATATGATTATTCTTTAACTGGCGTCGTCATCCGAGTCATCATCACAAAAATCAATGATAATAGGTTCTATGACACTTCTATCTATACAGTTTTCTTTGCACTATTCTTTTTCAATTTTGACCACATGTTCTTCTGCTTTTGTCCACGCATCTTTTGTAATTTTTCCGAAAGCAGCATACGTGAGTTCTTTAACATCTTTCAATCGGAAGGTGGTATTGTTTTTAGCCACGAAAACTTTGACTTGCACCCATATTAATTCTATCGGGTTAAGGTCACAGTGTCGAACAGGGGTTCTTATTACTTCATGTCCGTGTAAATTAGCAATTGTATCTGTTTTATAAACTACTGGGGTCTTGTTTTGTTTTAATTTTTCATATAATACTCTTTTGGTATCAGTAACAGGTATCAATTAATTTTCAAACCACTCAAGAAAGACAACACTATTCATCTCCTGGTGATAGTCACCATCCTTTGATTTGGCCAGAAACACTAAATCGCAGCCGTCAATCAAGCCTTCATTTCGCGTACCTGCATGCAAAACAACCAAACGTTTGCCTTTGCCCGAGGGTATTTTTGGGGCGTCAGACCCATCATTCGAAAGCCACATATAATCTGTGGAGTGATTTTGGCTAACCCATGTTTCATCCAGATATACACCATTTCATACCCTGCTTCCCTAAAATATTTGATATTTCTCAGAAAATTATACCTATAATTGATAATGGGCATTTGGTCGCACAGAACTCTTCGATTATCATCTATTTTTTATAAGTATATCCAAGACCAATGAGAGTTAGGGTAAGTTTAGACTTTGATATTTTAATAGAATCTGTTATTTCCTTATGTATTATTGAGATGATCGGAGCAATTTTCCGTGAAAATAAACCGTGGATTGTTCTTTTAATAACACAATGATCAAAGTCGTCCAAAATGTTAGCTCTTTCTTTGGGTCTATTTGACTTACAAGGCCTCTTATCATTCACAATACGGTGCACTGAAGTGTAAGACACACCCAAAGCTGTAGATGTCCTTTGATATACCCTATCAAATGAGACAATTGGCTTCTTCGTTGCCTTTTCCTTACTAAAAAAGGCAAACAACTTTCTTACAAACTTTTGGCATTCCGGAGATAAGTCAGACTTTTTACCCATTTTACAAAAAATGCAAAATATAATAATAATTTATGAGAGAAATGCTTGTAAGCTTCGTCTAAAGTACACGTGGCTGAGAGAAAGATTTTACAGGTAAGATACCTGACGTACGGATTGCTCTTCTATAAAGTACATCTACCCCCACCCGAAAAATGACAACAAAATAGGACCAAAATGCAACATTTCATCGGAGTGCAGCCTCAGCCAAAACAATAAGAAGCATTACTGTAACATGTTTAGTTAGCACTCCTAATTCTAAATAAAACTCTCATTTATTTTGCTGTTCAAAAATCTATAGTTTAAGAGATATTTGGATTTTTCGTTATTCTAATCAAAATATTATTACTTTAGTAGCCAATATCTCAAATAATTTAATTGGTTAATCGATTATTTGATTGCTTGGTTTGATAGATCGTCATGTTTATGCACGACAGCAATTATGATTTGAATTTGAAATAGAAAGACTGATCTGTATGATCTATGTTTTTTTATGTTTATAGTATTTCTCCGATTCTAGAAAAGCACCAAGCTCTACTTCTGATGTTCCTGGGCTTTGGAGGCTTATCTATTACCTTAGGAATTACCCATTATGCCATTCGTAAATATGTCTACCATGATTCTCATAGTTTGGATACAGTGTTTGATGCTGGTGGTAAAGTAACTCTAGGATTAACTGCCGTCACAGTTACTTCACAGATGTTATGGCCAGCAGACTTTTTACAGAGCGCAACAATCATGAGCAAGGTAGCTAATGTAGTCCATTTTGTTAATTTGTTCATGTTAAGTGTGTTTATTTTGTATTATAGGCCTAGTGTAAGATTTTTTTAGTGATAGCGTCTCTGTGCATGTTATTTTTTTTTTTTATACATTGTTTACATTTGTATTGCCATTGGAGATCAAATTATCAACAGGAAAATGTTGGGATCTCATTTATTTTTGTGACATTTTTATTCATTTGTAGACGTCTCTTTTGTGTCCAGTGTTGATATTCATGGAATTTTCTAATCATCACTGTTTAAACTTTCTTTCCATAATTATTTTTATTTATGTATTAAAAAACTTATCTTCCCTTGACAACGATTACGCCGCGCCTTCCCTTTTGATTCAACAGTGTTAACCGGATTTTCGCAGTTACATAGTGACGGTTTTAGATAGCTGTGTGCAGCCATTAATAGTGACAACCAATCATAATGCTTGTTGAAAAAACATGTGCTTTATAGGAAATGCGTAAGCAGAAAATTAACACATGTAGCCTTTGCTCTGAAAGACTGCAAAAAAGAAAACGAGAAGAGAAAAACCCAAACAAAGGTAAAAGCAAACAAGCAAAACCAGATGAACATATTTGAGGACACATTTAGTATTTTCAGTCAACTGTTTACACATTTTGACATGACTGCACGTACCATAAATAAAGGTAATAACAAAATTACCGAACTCCGAACAATCTTACAAAGGGAAAGTCAAAACTCATAATTATATAAACAGACAAAATCAGTCAACAACCGGAAAACTGTGAAAACCGTAATGACCCTGACTTGGTACAGGCATTTCTAAAGAAATGGTGGGTTGAATCAGATTTTAAGGCGCCAAACCTCCCGCTCTCATTACGGTTCAAAGGTTCCGGCTGTCACTGTAACAGTATTTAAATACAGGAACAAAATAGGTAAAATAGTAGTCAAAGCAGTACCATATTCGGTGACGTAAATGTCAAAAATATTTTTACGTCACACATTGACAAAAAAAATTCTTGACATTTTTGACTTCTTTATCTTTATACATTTTCACTATATGAAAATGCATCGCTTATAATTTTTTCTGCAGAGACGGAATATATTTCGACAAGATATTGGTATCGGAATATAAACTTTTTAAGAGATCGAATAAGGCGAATCTTTTTATAGCCCTGGTCCAGTAGCCTGTTTCTCAGATGAAGATGACGTTTCAGGAAATCAGAATAATTGCTACTGGCCCTTGCATAGCGAATCAATTGCGAGATGTAAACACCATATGCAGGAGAAGCTGGTATATTGCTGCACATGTTTGGAAAATTTATGATTTTAAAATTGAAGTCGTCCCGCTTATCATAAATTTTAGTACTGAGTTGACCACTGTCGTCAAATTCGAGGTATAAGTCAAAAAATGATGCGGACGAAGCTGTATCGGTGGTCTCTTTAACTTCCAGCTCTGGAGGGTATATCAATGGAAGAAATTCTGCAAATCTAGAATTATTGATAGATAAAACGTCATCAATATACCTGTATGTGAAATTAAAGGCTCTAGCCTCATGAATCTTCTTATCTTTTACAAGCTTTTGAAGAAACTCCGACTCATATGAGTATAAAAATAAATCGGCTAGAAGAGGGGCACAATTCGTACCCATTGGTATGCCGACGACCTGCTGAAACAGTGTCCCTCCAAAGGAGACAAATATGTTATCGATGAGGAACTCCAGCATACTGATCACTTGTTCCTCGGAGTAGCATGTTTTACCTTTATGAATTTTGTTTGAAAAATATGTGGAATTGTAGCCTAACACAACAAATTTTGAGCCATAGTTTCTATGACTAAAAGCTTTATGAATTGTTTCTTTTAAGCGGGTTTTTAATTTGTCATGCGGTAGGGTGGTATATAGAGTTGAAAAATCAACAGTTTTGATGGAGGATACCTGAGAGAAAGATCTTGATTTCAGGTTATCCAAAAGATCTTTAGAGTTTTTCAAAATCCACATGTGATTTATGCCACTACGCGAGTAAACAGTTTCACAATATTTCTGTTGTCCCTCTTTTACTGCAGACAGAATCTTTGTCAGGTGAATAGACAATTCTTTCGTCGAACAAGTTGATGATCCCGCTATGTACCTTTCTTTGTATGGTGTCTTATGGAGTTTAGGTATCCAATATAAATAGGGTAAATCCTCAGACTCTTTACCAGAGGGAATGTTTAACTGATAATATCAATCAGATTGCAGGGCCCGGAGTTATTCAACTTCCGGTTAAAGCCACCATGGATTAACAGAAGGGTAGGCGGAGCGTAATCCTAGTCTAGCGAAGGCGCAATAAACAAAATAAAGAAATTAATTTGAAAGTGCTGTTCCTTTACTTTTACTATCATGTGTCTTTTTGAATTATGTCTATATTATAGTCATATTGCTGCTTTTACAGGAAAATGGCTTCCCAAGAAAGTTTCACAATTCATTCCACTGTCGTATTTAAGTATATAAACCATCATATTATATATAATATCATGGGGTGAATGTACATCATAATTGGAAGCCATTTTGTGCCGCTTGAGGGTAAGTTTGTACTTGTAGCATTAGTTATTGCAAGGATAACGTTTTTGAAACAGGTGGAAGGAACATTGTCGAAGTGCTTGAGAGTTTGAGAGCAAGTTTTGAACGATGGACACACCGTTGTTAGCGGACATTTAGGGGCATTTGATGCACTATAGCATTTAATGTTATCCTTACAATATAACTAATGCTATAAGTAAAAACATACATTCAATCGACACAAATTGGCTTCCAATTATGACGTACATTCACTCCCATGTAATATGGCTGCGTATTATCATACATAATGAAACTATGAACGTTGTTATGTCAGCAAACGATACGAAAAACGAAATATTTTGACACAGAAACTCTTTTTCAATGATGAGGTAAATCATGATCAACTTAGTCAAAACAAGGAACAACTCGGATACGAACCAACAACGGTGCAATTGAACATGTGACACAAAACGAAGATCTAGGAAATGACAAAGTACCACGAAATGCAGGAAGTGAGACGAGGTGCTACGAAAGGATAGACATCTACTACCCATGTAGAAACATATGTAAAACTAAAAACTATAGGAGAAAGGTATATTTGATATATGTTTATTTTATGACACGACTGATATTTTAAATACCTTTGTTTATAGACAGGACTTGGAGGTTCATTGTTTTTTGCCACAGGGATTGTGTTGGACATCTTATTGTTTCCATTGCTGTCTATATCTCTGAAAACTCGAGCACCAGGAGCAAAGACCTTTCTGCAGGTAAAATCAATGTAAACCAAGTTCCCTAAACATTGTACGAATAATCAGAGAAAAAAAAGTTTTATGGTAGCCAAAAAACTGGAATCGGTTGGACAAACATGGCTGCCGTGACCACAGAAACAAAACAACTTGTTCGCATGTTTGAATCATCATAGTATGGTAGTGCATTAACAAATTTCTTTAAACATGCAGATTTGTATTATTTTCATGAATATTCATCTTACAGAAAGTAATTTTAACATTGGATTTTAAATAGTAAAAAAATATTTGCATAATATTTTTACATATATTTAATCTATAAATTTTATATCTTTCAATGTCGCGACTACAAGTTTTACTATTGTTTAATCCACGTCGGTCCGTTTGACCATCCACATATAGAGTGTACATATTCCAAAGATGTGCATATTATCAGGAATGATATTTTCTTCAATTTTTCACAAAAGAGGCAGTTTTTGTGAAAATTTAGATAATCGCATGTTTTGTCTGCATAACTCCTCTTACAGTTTTCAGGATACAACCTTTTTTTTTAATTTCACAGACTATTTGTCCATATACTAAAAGTATGCATATTATCTCTTATTTTCTTCACAACAATTACGGGTTGTCAAACTTACTTCATTTTTCTGAAATTTCACATGGTTAGTCCTCTTTACACCTCATACAGTTTACAAGCTAGAATCATTTTTACTGGATATTTCTGTATATACCTACGCTGATGATGTATATATTGCCCAGTTTTAGGTGTTGTGAAATAGAGATCTAAATCCATATACATAGTATAACTTGTGGAGACATCATACATTTTGTATGTATACATACAGTTAATATACGAGTAACTAATCACTGTTTACCTAAACCTCTCGTGTCCATTTCATGTATGGGGTATGTTTCAGTCTAGTTTCATCTTAAATTACATGCTAACTCTCGTCTATATACATTTGTATTTCAGATTGTCTACGCTCGCTTTGGAAAAGCAGCACATATAGTGTTCTGTTGTATAGCAATCATAGCTAATCTGATCACAATGATGTCTCTAATACTTGCTGCCAAAGCTGCCATTCATGTTCTAGTGAAGGACGTGTCAGACGAGATGGTTATGCTTGTATTGGCGTTTTTGTTTGGATCCTACTGTTTGATTGGTGGATTAGGAACAACTTTCTACATATCCTATTTTAACACGGCACTGACGTTCATTAGTGTACTTGTATTTGTCGTGCATGTATCGTATATAGAATCAGACGAAGTAACATCCAAGGAAAACATGTACGAAGCCATGAAATGTATCGAAGGTCCAGAGGGAAACTATGAAAACTCTTTTCTAACATTTAGATCACGTGGTGGTGTTATTTATGGAATAGTCTTGTTTCTTATGGCCACATCTTTAAGTTTTTGTGATCAAGCAAACTGGCAGAGTCGCATTGCAGCCAAACCAGCACAAGGCGTAGCCGGATTCTTAATAGCAGCCTATCTCTGGTTTGCTATCCCATTAACCATTACTATGACAGCAACAACAGCATATATGTCAATGAGTTATCAGAATGGCAGTCATCTTCTCAGCGCCCTTGATATCGATTCTGGTAATTGTATTTCTTTAAAGATTTATTCTCTTCTCTCAGAACAATAAATATGAATACACGAAAACACACCATTGCATATCAAATAAGAAAAACAAATAGTATACTGTCGTTTTGTCTACAAGAATTTCAAAAATGTAGAATACATGTATCGGTGTTATTAGCAAGGAAAGCATGGGAGGTACCAACGTGGCTATCAGAATCCGTATATCGAAGAACAGACAACACAATGGCCAAAAGAAAAAGTGCAAAAGAACAAACAACTATCTACTAAGCATACATAGAAAACCAAAGATCGAGTAATACGAATCCCACTAAAAACCGGGGGTGAACTCAGGTGATCCTGAAGGGTAAGCAGTTCCTGCTCCACTAGTGACACCCGTCGTGTTAATCTAGTTACTTTTCCCGGTATTCCCCATTTACCACGTCTTAGCAAAAAAAACCATTATAACTTAATTTTCATGTCCGCCTGATACTATAGATTTGTCCTGAAACTTGACACAGGACAGTTGGTGGTTTTCTGTGTTAGCGTACCAATGTAGCTGAACCATTGGTAAATGTCACGGAATATTGTGTATCATAAAGGATACAATGTTTATGCCCGACTATTTCCCGATGGTGATGCCAGGACAACCCAATCTTCCAAATAGGTAAAAGTAATTTTACTTCATTATTATACATACATGTTTACTTTGTTTTATTTTGAGGTTTCATAACTCCCTATGTGATGGAAAACATTATGGGAGAAACCGGGGCTTATATGCTAATCACCATGGTAACAATGGCCTTAATGTCTACCGGATCTGGAGAAGTAATGGGAGTATCGTCCATCATAATATACGATATCTATAAAGTATACATTAATCCTTTCAGGTACATACTTTCAAATATTACTATTTATTTTATACAATATACTGACATATTTATAATTCTCGGATGACATGTCCGCTGTAATTGTTGAAAGAAACAACGAACACCCATAAAGTCAGAGGGTCTGCGTGTCCTTTATCTTCTATCGTAAAACTCCGTTTTTTCTATAGTTAGCGTTATATGGACCTGTAATTTCAACAGTGATTTGTCAAATCTCGTTTTTCGCGCTATCGATAGCATCACATGAATATCGTTAACATTACATTGAAAGAAGCATTTTGGGAAAATTTAGTGCGAATCATTTTACATGAAACTCGCATTCCCATCAGGCCGTGTTCACGTTGTTGACCGTGTTATCTTTTCTTTATACATGAAATGTTGATGACGCCATTAAATAATTTTGTGAAGTACCTATTAATACTCTAGTGTATAATTTGTGAAGTTGGTTGTAATTATATATAAATAGTTTTCAAATGATGATTTTGTTGTTTGATATTTCACCCTTTCTAAAAATAATTTCTTTAATAACGTTTGAAATTACATTTCAGGAAAGATAATGATATAACAAATTGTCCATTGTGTGCTAAAATAAGCGTATACTCGATCTCCAGTAAGTATGTCGACCTTGATATTTGTAAGTGTCCATCCGTCTTGACGTGTAAGGCATGTGAACAGGACATCGCTGTCAGTCAAAAGGGCGAACAATACCAACATCCATACGAATGTGAAACACACGGGAGGTAAGTATAGGAGATGGGTGTTGTATTTGCAATGAAGGAGATGGTCTTATATTTATAATGAAGGAGAAGGTCTTGTATTTGCAATGAAAGATATGGTCTTATATTTGTAATGAAGGAGATGGTCTTGTATTTGCAATGAAGTGGATGGGCTTGTCATTGTAATGAAGGAGATGGTCTTGTATTTATAATGAAAGAGATGGTCTTGTATTTGCAATGAAGGAGATGGTCTTGTATTTGTAATGAAGGAGATGATCTTGTATTTGTAATGAAGGTGATGGTCTTGTATTTTGTGATGACGGAGATGGTATTGTATTTGCAATGAAGGAGATGGTCTTGTATTTGTAGTGAAGATTGTCTTGTATTTGTAATTAAGAAGATGGTCTTGTATTTGTAATGAAGGAGATTGTCTTTTATTATACTTTATTACTGTATACTGTTTTACCTCTGTCCGTCCGTCCGTCCTGCCGTCCGTCCTTCCGTCCGTTCAAGATATTTTTCGTCGCACTTTTCTCAGTAACTGTTGATGGCAGAAATCTGATATTTGGTCACAAGCGTCATATAGGTATACCATATCATGGGAGGCGTTTTTGGACCCATCAGATTCCTACTTCCTGTTTGCCGACTTAGTTGGTTTTTTTACACATTGAACATATATGCTCATTTTTCGTCGCATTTTTCTCAGCAATTAATGATGGCAGAGATCTGATATTTGGTCACAAGCTTCATATAGGTACCCCATATCATGGGAAACGTTTTTGGACCCATCATATTCCTACTTCCTGTTTGCCGACTTTGTTGATTTTCAATGAAATGGAGAGTTATTTTACAACTATTAGACCTCCCTTTTCTGAATATATAATTGGTTACTTTGAAAGAATGTCCCAAAACCATCAAGATCAAAATTATATAATTTGCAACAAAGATGTACGTTAACTTGACAGAACAATCGTAATTCTCTTATCTTTTGATTTGAATGTTACTACGTCGGTAGTATCCCCCGCCGACAGGTACCAGACAAACGTACATTTGTATGCACCAGGAACCAGACTATGTTTGTCTTTATAGGTTATCACTTCCATTGATCATTGTCTAAATGAGACAATTCGCGATTGATCTTGGATAAATCTCTAGGAATAAATCGAATTGGATGACTGGAAAAACAAGATGATTTGTACAAATAAATAACGAAAGAAAGGGTTCATTTCGATCGATATTTTCTTTATTGTTTGAATAGAGATGGGGATTTGCAAGTAGACACAGAGAGAAAATAGTTCCATGACGAGTTTGAAGATACTAAAGAGGTAATCAGAATCCGTAAATGGAAGGACAGACAACACAATGACCAAACGAAAAAGGACAAAGGGACAAACAACCATCTACAAAACATAGACATAAAACTAAAGGTCGGGTAACACGAACCCCACGAACAACAGGGGATGACCACAGGTGCCCCGGAAGGGAAATCCACCTTCTGATTTATGATAGAGTAGTCATCAGTGAAAAATAAATTAATATAATTATTTGATACTTTGAACACAAGAAAATAATCGGTAAAAAGTAATTCAAGTGGAAAAACAAAATGTTACAAAAAGATTGTTCTATCTCCTATTACCTACTGAAAAATCAAGAACTTGATTACGGAATTATTCTTGAGTTATAAACGAAACGTTTCAAATTATGAATTCAAATAAAAACATTTTTCCTTTTTTAGATACCGACGGTATGAAGACGTTCTATTGCATTATAAAAGTTGGTGTATGATATGGGTTACTATAGCAATTATTCCTTATGGATTGATCATAATCAACAGTGGTATTAATTTAAATTGGGCAGTTTTTACACTTCAAGGATTCTTTAGTGCATTTCTCTGTCCGTTACTACTGACAATTTTGTGGCCAAAGTGCACCTCTCAAGGCATAATCACAGGTATTGTAATTTGACTAATTAACCGAATATTGTCTAAAGCAAAATAGTTGTTTATATGAGACAGAGGTGGAACACCCGATTCACAAGACATGATTTAATGAAGGAAGATCCGGATACAAAAAATAACAAGCAGAAGAGCAAAAGCTTAAACAAAAGACAAAGAAGCTCCCACAAGCAGAAGCGCAAAAACTTAAACAAAACACAAAGAACCTCCCACAAACAGAAGAGCAAAAACTTAAACAACAGATAAAGAAGCTCCCACAAACAGAAGAGCAAAAACTTAAACTTAAGACAAAGAAGCTCCCACAAGCAGAAGAGCAAAAACTTAAACAAAACACAAAAAACCTCCCACAAACAGAAGAGCAAAAACTTAAACAACAGATAAAGAAGCTTACACAAACAGAAGAGCAAAAACTTAAACAACAGATAAAGAAGCTTACACAAACAGAAGAGCAAAAACTTAAACAACAGATAAAGAAGCTTACACAAACAGAAGAGCAAAAACTTAAGCAACAGATAAAGAAGCTTACACAAACAGAAGAAGTAGGTTGTTATCTTCAGCCCAATGCATGCTATCATTAGTGCAGTGTCGATTCCAGGAAATCAGTAAATGAAACGAATTTACAATGCTATCATAAAATCAGATCTGCCACCAGTTGACACGGTCAAATGTTGTATGAATCTACCCATTACAAAATGATAGTGCCCACAGAATTTCCGAATGATGGCTTGATTTTTGTTCTCGTAACCTTGATCGAGTAACTTGCCTGTTTCAATTTTTATATTGCAAGCATAATATTTCGCGGTATATTCATATTGTTTCAGTATTTCCAATAATATGTATTTAATGTTATACTCCATTTCAATACTAATATTTTTGTTCATGGGTTATTATAACAATATTAGTGAATCTTGTTCCAAACAGGATATTATATTGCACGAACCTTTGCGCGGTAGAATGATCATCACTATTCGTGCACTAATACTTTAATTGCATAGCAAACCTTTGCAACTAATGAGAGTGCTATTTTAACTCGTGGGCGGCGTCATGATGAAGTGTTGAAGTGGTATTGCATTAGTGCAAATATTAGGAATTGCTATACCTCAGTATAAGTTTTCCTGTTAAAAGGACATGTTCATAAATAGTCTATTAACTGGTAAAATGTGCAATGAACAAATTACCGGTGAATACATACAAAGACTATTCACCTCTTCTGTCTTATTCACCGGAAACGCAATATTCTTAATCCTCTTGATTCATTGGAGGAAACACGGTAATGGAAATCTAAAATTCTCTGGACTTTTCCTATGCTAAACTAATATCCTGAAACCCGCAGAGGACAAAGCAAACAGCTTCGTCTCTTATTCTGTTCGGTGATAAAACATTCATGATAAAACACTTACTGATTAGATATTTGGGTAATAGCAAGATCATTGTTCCCTTCGACACCAACTACTGCCCGGGCCTCGGTGTCTCGGGGAACAATAAGCTTGTTATTGCCCCCATACCGGTCAATGTATAATATTGTATGCTAGCTTTTGGTGACATGACATGTAATACTGCTATACCTTTATTGAACAGGTAGTATATTAGGTGGTATATCCTACTTTATTGGACTACTTGTTGTAGCAGAGTTGGCGTATGAAGACGGATTAAGAGATTTTCTAACTAACACATCAGCTGATTATAGCTTACTAGGAGGTATAATATCTGGAGGAACAATCAGTGTTGTATTGACAGTCACTGTCTCACTATGTACCCACGATATTCAAACTAATCATGATTCTGAACGAGTGTGGGATCGCACATTGTCAATTGATAATCCATTAAACCCTTGGAGACGAACGTATCAAGAAGAACTGGAAGAAATTCAGGTAACAGAAGACACAATTATAAACACTACTCACATGGCGAAGATATTTAGGAAAGCCAGGCTACTAGCAGTTATAGGAGGATCTATAAGTCTCGTTATATTTGGTGTGGTAATTCCCTCTTCTGTTTTGTCAATGGAAATTCTATCATTAGAACAGTTTAATTCATGGTTTACTGCCTGTCAGATCTGGGTCATGATAGCAGCAGCATTTGCCATTTTGGTCCCTCCTTTGGAGGAAATAACACAAATTGTCAAGTACTATCTTAAACATTCAAGAAAGAAGACAGTGTGCACAGATAAGACAAATCTCGGTAATAGTTCAACAAGTACTCAATTATAACTAAGTTACCAGTAAGACAGGTGTCTGTATATTATAAATAAGTTATCAGTAAGGCAGGAGTCTGTATATTATAAATAAGTTATCAGTAAGGCAGGAGTCTGTATATTATAAATAAGTTATCAGTAAGACAGGAGTCTGTTTATTATAAATAAGTTATCAGTAAGACAGGAATCTGTATATTATAAATAAGTTATCAGTAAGACAGGAGTCTGTATATTATAAATAAGTTATCAGTAAGACAGGAGTCTGTATATTATAAATAAGTTATCAGTAAGACAGGAGTCTGTATATTATAAATAAGTTATATGTAAGACAGGAGTCTGTATATTATAAATAAGTTACCAGTAAGACAGGTGTCTGTATATTATAAATAAGTTATCAGTAAGACAGGATTCTGTATATTATAAATAAGTTATCAGTAAGACAGGAGTCTGTATATCATAAATAAGTTATCAGTAAGACAGGAGTCTGTATATTATAAATAAGGTATCAGTAAGACAGGTGTCTGTATATTATAAATAAGTTACCAGTAAGACAGGATTCTGTATATTATAAATAAGTTATCAGTAAGACAGGAATCTGTATATTATAAATAAGTTATCAGTAAGACAGGTGTCTGTATATTATAAATAAGTTATCAGTAAGACAGGAGTCTGTATATTATAAATAAGCTATCAGTAAGACAGGAGTCTGTATATCATAAATAAGTTATCTGTAAGACAGGAGTCTGTATATTATAAATAAGTTATCAGTAAGACAGGTGTCTGTATATTATAAATAAGTTACCAGTAAGACAGGATTCTGTATATTATAAATAAGTTATCAGTAAGACAGGAATCTGTATATTATAAATAAGTTATCAGTAAGACAGGTGTCTGTATATTATAAATAAGTTATCAGTAAGACAGGAGTCTGTATATTATAAATAAGTTATCAGTAAGACAGGAGTCTGTATATTATAAATAAGTTATCTGTAAGACAGGAGTCTGTATATTATAAATAAGTTATCAGTAAGACAGGAGTCTGTATATTATAAATAAGCTATCAGTAAGACAGGAGTCTGTATATCATAAATAAGTTATCTGTAAGACAGGAGTCTGTATATTATAAATAAGTTATCAGTAAGACAGGTGTCTGTATATTATAAATAAGTTACCAGTAAGACAGGATTCTGTATATTATAAATAAGTTATCAGTAAGACAGGAATCTGTATATTATAAATAAGTTATCAGTAAGACAGGTGTCTGTATATTATAAATAAGTTATCAGTAAGACAGGAGTCTGTATATTATAAATAAGTTATCAGTAAGACAGGAGTCTGTATATTATAAATAAGTTATCTGTAAGACAGGAGTCTGTATATTATAAATAAGTTATCAGTAAGACAGGAGTCTGTATATTATAAATAAGTTATCAGTAAGACAGGAGTCTGTATATTATAAATAAGTTATCAGTAAGACAGGAGTCTGTATATTATAAATAAGTTATCTGTAAGACAGGAGTATGTATATTATAAATAATTTATCAGTAAGGCAGGTGTCTGTATATTATAAATAAGTTATCAGTAAGACAGGAGTCTGTATATACATATTTAAAAAAAAATGTTACTCAAAACATTATGCAATTAAAACCTCTTTGGAAATGAATAGATTATAGCGCGTTTCTTGCAAATATTAGAATTGTTGATCATCACTGTTTGTCTTATCATAATATAATATAAAAAAAAAGAAGTGACAAGGAATCAGATAATACGAACTCCTAAAGATGATATGAAGGAGACAACGAGGCAGCCCCAGTCTCATACATGAGTAGTTTTGTAGTTTTTTTTTTTATTCTGAGTATATTTTGTATTTGTTTATTTTATGTGTGTGTTGTTTAATCATATTATATTAACTAGATCCATACAGATCATACTAATGTGACATCAGTGGTATATAATACATTTTATATTATAAATAGTTTTGTATTACTAAATTAATAAAACGAATATTAATAGATTAGTATTTATATTTACTGTTCTGTATTACTCGTGGTATATTTAGTGGATACAAACAAACAACGAAATTAAAAATTAAACGAAAAGTGATATACTAATTTAAATGTATTTGTGTCTACTGATTACCAACACAATTGACATATCTGATGTAAGCTTAGCAGTGACACGACGGTTGTCAATAGTGAAGTGGTCACTGACTACCTTTCAGCAGCACGTGAGTTATTCTCGGATAATAGTGTGGTTCATGCTGCTCAATTGTTTATTTGTTTATTTGCTGTGTAGTGTTTTCTTGACCAGGTCAGGGGCGGATCCAGGGGCGCGCACCCGGCGCGCGCCCCCCCCCCCCCCCCTAAAATTGGAAAAAATATGATTTTTGGCGTAAAATCGTGATTTTTCACACGAAATACCCCAACAATTTTCGCGCTTCCCTTCGCTCGGCGCAATTTTTTTAAGTGCGCCCCCTAACTTGAAATCCTGGATCTGCCCCTGTAGGTTGTCTTTTGTCCTTTTTCGTTTGATCATTGTATTGTCTGTCCTTCTTCCCCTTTTGATTATCTCATTAGTATCTGAAAATGCTTTAATTCACTTGATCCTTAATACTCTTAAGTTATTTGGCTTTCAAATCCTTTGACTGTGATGAAGGTTTTTCCAAAAAACGCGTCGTGTGCACTAAATTAGATATCTACGTTTTTATTGCTATCACTGGGTCGATATATCTTCTTTAAATCGACAACATAGAAGGATGAAAAACAAAACATTTCCAATAGAAACTTCTCATTCAACAGTAGCAATATTCCAGCAGCATCAGCGCATGGGGTTTACCTTTCACAACTCGTACGTCATTCTAGAGCTTGTGCTCAGTACAGTGATTTTCTGGACAGGGCACAGCTTATGACACAGAAACTACTCAAACAAAGCTACTTTGTTCCTATTTGAAATCATCACTACACAATGTCTACGGTCGTCATGGTCTTCGTTCTATGTCTTGTACCCAATGCTTTCCCTATTCCCTGGATTGTCCATTCTTGATTCTCTGGATTGTCCATTCTTGATTTCCCCTTCTCTCTAACGTTTACTTGCCCCGTAAGACTTTTAAATTATTAAGCTTTCCAATCTTTTGAATATATGCGTACGTAATGAGGTGTATTTCGTACCTAATGAGGTGTATTTCGTACATAATTAGGTGTATTTCGTACCTAATGAGGTGTATTTCGTATCTAATGAGGTATACTTCGTACCTAATGAGGTGTATCTCGTACCTTATGAAGTGTATTTCGTACCTAATGAGGTGTACTTCGTACCTAATGAGGTGTATTTCGTACCTAATGAGGTGTATTTCGTACCTAATGAGGTGTACTTCGTACCTAATGAGGTGTATTTCGTATCTAATGAGGTGTATTTCGTACTTAATAATGTGTTTTCGTACCTAATGAGGTGTATTTCGTACATAATTAGGTGTATTTCGTACCTAATGAGGTGTACTTCGTACCTAATCAGGTGTATTTCGTACCTAACGAGGTGTATATCGTCCCTAATGAGGTGTATTTCGTACCTAATGAGGTGTATTTCGTACATAATTAGGTGTATTTCGTACCTAATGAGGTGTACTTCGTACCTAATCAGGTGTATTTCGTACCTAATGAGGTGTATTTCGTACCTAATGAGGTGTATTTCGTAGCTAATGAGGTGTATTTCGTACCTAATGAGGTGTATTTCGTACATAATTAGGTGTATTTCGTACCTAATGAGGTGTATTTCGCTCGTTCGTTCGTTCGTTCGTACATTCGTTCGTTCGTTCGTTCGTGAGTGTTGTTTAACGCCAGTTCAGAAATTTTGTTGCTATATCATGGTCAGAGCAAGTAAATTTTCAATGAGATGATGATGAGGTCCGCTTTGTTCTAGATCAATACGCTGATGTTGCTTTTACAGTGCTAGGTCACTGAAACAACAGTCCTCATGTAGACACATTCGCTCCACTCGGACACATTATTCTGATTCCGATCCAACCAGTCTTTGCTCTTTCTCCTTAATGCTGGATGCTTAGCGAAGAAGCAAGAAATACCAATTTTATGGTACTTGGTTTGACCGGATAGGGGCTCAAACCCACGAGCTACCGCACTCGAGGCGAGCACGCTAACCATTACGCCACCGATCCGGTTATATTTGTGCTTGAAATATGCAATACCTAAATACATGTAATGTCATTTATTAAAAGAAAGACTATCCTGTTTAGGACTTTTAGTTTACTTGCTCCCAACGACTTTAACGTTGTTTGTTTCTCTAATCTTTTGACTATAAGCGTATCTGATATATTTTAATCAAATCACCTGTTTTGCTTAGGCCCCTTGGTTTTAGCGACTACTACATTATTTGGCTTTCCAATATTTTGTCTATAAACATACCTGATGTAATTAGATAAACACAGTGTGCGCACTAAATTAGATATCTACGTGTTCACAACAGTTGCCTACGAAGCTCAGGGTAGCTAACTCTACATGTCTTTGTTATGTTGCACCCTCCTCACTGAATTTGGTACTGCTTTGACAACTATTTTACCTATTTTGTTCCAGTATTGTTATAAATACTGTTATATTGACAGCCGGAACCTTTGAGCTGTAATGAAAGCGGGAGGTTTGGCGCCTTAAAATCTGATTCAACCCACCATTTCTTTAGAAATGCCTGTACCAAGTCAGGGTCATTACGGTTTTCACAGTTTCCGGTTGTTGACTGATTTTGTCTGTTTATATACTTATGAGTTTTGACTTTCCCTTTGGAAGATTGTTCGGAATTCGGTTATTTTGTTTTTACCCTTATTTAGATATGCAACTTATTTGTCCAGCAAATGTGACATACAATGCTTCCTTTGTACAATTTCTCAATTTACAGTAATTATTTATATGTTCATATTGCAATTTCGGCAATATTAAAAACTATTCTTTAACTTGAAGCATTCCTAGGAAAATATTTATTTTGAAATTAGCATCACCATTTGTCAACATTAAATGTTGCCTTCCATTTTGCTGTGAGAGTTTTACAACATTAACATACCCTTGGTGTTTGGAATATTTATACTTCCAATACACCTGTCCTGCCTTCCAGGTTATTGTTAGAGATATAGAACAGTTTGAAGATACCAAAGGTTGGTGAGAATCAATAAATAGTAGCAGGACAGATATGTCATGACCAAATGAAAAGGGACAAAAGGAAACATTGATTTAGAAAACACTACGTAGAAAACTAAGGATTGAGCACACCATTGGTCTTCGCAATGCTGACCTTTACAAGGTCATTGGATCCGCCTTCCAATATGCATGTGAGAGTTTTATAACATTCCAGTACCTTTGTCTTTTAAATACTGACCATTTCAAAAGGAATTTGTCCTGTCTTCCAGTCTGCATGTGAGAGTTCGCATTGGGCGATCTTTTTAAAGTTTTTTTTTCTCTTCCCAAATAAGGAATAAAAACATGATGTAGAAAGATCGCAATTAGAATTCGGTGTTCTTTATTACAACACAGCTTACTCATATATATGTGAGGATCGGCAACTTACCCATATATATGTGAGGATCGGCAACTTACCCATATATATGTGAGGATCGGCAACTTACCCATATATATGTGAGGATCGGCAACTTACTCATATATATGTGAGGATCGGCACCTTACTCATATATATGTGAGAATCGGCAACTTACTCATATATATGTGAGGATCGGCAACTTACTCATATATATGTGAGGATCGGCAACTTACTCATATATATGTGAGGATCGGCAACTTACCCATATATATGTGAGGGTCGGCAACTTACTCATATATATGTGTGGATCGGCAACTTACTCATATATATGTGAGGATCGGCAACTTACTCATATATATATGTGGATCGGCAACTTACTCATATATATGTGTGGATCGGCAACTTACTCATATATATGTGAGGGTCGGCAACTTACTCATATATATGTGTGGATCGGCAACTTACCCATATATATGGGGTGGTCGACAACTTACCCATATATATGTGAGGGTCGGCAACTTACTCATATATATGTGAGGGTCGGCAACTTTGGCGGATATTAGTATTTTATCCCGAGGCAGAAGCTTTGACGTTTTGATAGTCACTATTACCCTAATTTGGCAAATTAGCTACAAGTAGGTTTTTATAAATTGCTGACATTAGAATACATGAAGCTATGCGTTCATCCTCGTAAAATGTTCAGTACGTTCATTGCACTCCTACATGATTTAAGAGTTAATTGACACACCAGAGGATCATTAATCATATTTATAAGATATATGGCTAACAAATATCCCTTATTCAGACAGAATGATAGTTGATAGAGAGAGCCGGTTACATTGACGACAGAATGAATAGAAACTACGACGGATGTACAGACGAGTACCGCGGTATTCTTCTATTACCCGTATCGAATTTGTCTAGAATTTTGACCCTGTCAACATTCACGTCTTTAAGATCTTGACAGAACCTACTCCAGCGGTGGATTTCCTGCTGAAAAGTCGCAATTTTGAGGTAGGTCGGCACTGTACCAGTCAAAGACTGTCACAATTTTTGCTGGTGTCATTGCTACAATAGTCGGTTAGTGGTTACGAATTAGTTATATCTTAAGGTGTTATGTTTATCCATTATTTAAGAAATAAATCATGGAAGCCAGAATGGCTTGGGAGTTTAACATGGATTGGCGGATATTAGTATTTTATCCCGAGCCGGAAATTTTGACGTTTTGACAGTAGCTATTACCCTAATATGGCAAATTAGCCACAAGTAGGTCTTTTAAATTGCTGACATTAGAATACATGAAGCTATGCGTTCATCCTCGTAAAATGTTCAGTACGTTCCTTACACTCCTACGTGATTTAAGAGTTGATTGACACACCAGGGGATCTTCAATCATATTTATAAGATATATGGCTAAAACATAACCCTTATTCTGACAGATTGATAGTTGATAGAGAGAACCGGTTACATTGACGACAGAATGCATAGACACTACGACGGATGTACAGACGAGTATTCATTATCTCAAAATCTGTTAATGGAAAAAGAAAACAAACTTTAAAACAAAACCTTTACTTGCTTTGTCTTCGCATACTAAACAACATTATTCTTCAAATGTCACACTAACGAGCAAAGATCTAATAAATGCACTAATCAAACCTTATAACTATGTTTGAAATGTTTATGTCTGTACAGAATACTATAAATGTCGGCAAAGTCATTTACAAGAGCAAAGTACCAATTCTTCTATTACCCGTATCGAATTTGTGTAGTATTTTGACCCTGTCAACATTCACTTTTCTGTGAATGTGAAATAATGCTAGTCCTTTTAGTCTGTCCTCGACCATTGTTGTTCTGTTCCGTTGCTTTACACGTCTCAAAGCAGAAAAAGGTCGTTCACATTGTATGGATTCTATTGGCATGGTTAGTAGAATGTGGAAGATTTCGCAAATATTTGGATAATAATCCGGGTCGGCCAAAATGACAGCATCGGACAAGAAGGATGCATGGCTCGTCCTTAATATCTTGACAGAACCTACTCCAGCGGTGGATTTCCTGCTGAAAAGTTTGCAATTTTGGGTTAGGTCGGCACTGTACCAGTCAAAAACTCTCGCAATTTTTGCTGGTGTCATTGCTACAATAGTCGGTTAGCGGTTACGAATTAGTTATATCTTAAGGTGTTGTGTTTATCCATTATTTAAGAAATAAATCATGGAAACCAGAATGTGTTGGGTGTTTTAACATGGATTGAGGGATATTATTATTTGATCCCGAGCCAGAAGCGAGGGATACAATTTACTAATATCCGCCAATCCATGTTAAAACTCAAAACACATTCTGGCTTCCATGATTTATTTCGATTCTGATATGTCTAAGAGTACAAATACGGTAGTATACTTTGATTGGAAGACGATAATTTATATTTCGCTTGAGGAAAATGTCGCACACAATTTATGCTGCCAATGGAAAAGTCAGTCACATTCACCGGCGCATGTGCTAATGAGATTATACCGAATGGATAACTCGCTCGTTTGTTAACAAAGCGAAAGAAGGACGTTATGTTAGAATTTTTATTGTTTTTTTTTTAACCGAGGCAATCACCTCGGTTGCCTCAATGGTACTACGCCTTTCTAAGCAACTTGAAAATATTAAATGTTCTACAATAAAATATTTGATTGTAAATTATTATTGAAAGCCATGTTATTTGTTAAAACGTTTTATAATGTAAGGTGATGATTGACATTAATCTTTTTAATGATATAAATGTTTGTGGTGTCTTACTTAGTAGTACACACATAGAAAAGCTATCAATTTATTAATCCTAAACGGTCCAACTACAAATCATGAATGAATCAAAAGCATGCTGCTCGGGTGAACTTTCCCCCGCACCTAATCTTACTGTGACTCAGGCAAACTTAATTGCTATAGCAAAATTTTTACGGAATTCAAACAGCCTAAATATTTAGATTACGATATTCCTAAAACTTTGAGGAATAAATTAGCTAAAATATGAATAAGTGCTTATTCATTAGCCATATAAACTGGAAGGTATACCAAACCAGTAACTCCTTCTGATCAAAGAACTTGCAAGTACATGTATTGTAAACATCTGGTAGAAGTAGAAATACATTTTTGTATTTCAATGCCCTCAGTATAGTAGCATAAGATCAAAATTTGGAATTTATGAAAAGGTCTTAGGACCGACTGAAATTCCAGAAGAAGAAATCATAAAATCTATTAACCCTGTTTCCCCAAAAGATCTAAAATCTATTTGTATGTACATACAACAAGCTTTAGATATACGTGACCACCCTGCTGTAAATTGTTCGCAATGATTCAGTCTTTATGTTTGTTTATTTCCAATATGTTAATGATGTACTGTAACTGTATGTTTGTAGTTTGGATCACGCCTCTGTTGTACTCTTTGCAATAAAATATTGAAATGAATTGAAAAATAGAAACATGTGCAGACAACATCAATCAAAAGATGACAGTTTGGGCTTGCCTCGTCTTATCTAAATAACAATGTCACAGTTAATTACATTTCAACATGTTGGTATCAAGATCTATGTTTACAGATCATAAAGTCATAATAGTCAATTATCACAATTTGGTATTGGTTCATGATGTCTTTGTTCTTCTGTTTGTCCGTCATCACTACTGACAAAATTGGTGTAAAAACATTTCCCAGGGTATGAGTTTGTTAATTAAATAACGATATAAATTATTCTAAATCCAACACGTGCATAAAACTGATGATGATACTAATAATAGTCACATTGGTGTGTATTTAACAGGAATACAAGTGCTTTGTAATAATATCCATTCATTGTATGTTGTATAATATGGCTTGTAGTAGCAGTGACGAAATAGAAACACTCTGCGAATTAATGAGACAATGTTCAAATATAAAGACAGACATTTCAGATACAGATGTAAATTGTGATAGAAATACATGCCAATCTTCTCATTCTGACCAGACAGAGAATCCGTGTCAACACGTGGAATCTTTGTCACCTGAGCTAGTAAACGATGATGAACATTATTATATTCTATTGAATAAGGAAACACGTGAATTCTTGCGAAAAACAGTCGAGGCTAAAGGTAGAGGACAACATATATGCACATCGGATTGTCAATTTTGTCGACGTAATGGTGAACATGCGCTATTCTATAAGAGCCATTGTTTGAGAGATGCACAAAATATTGTCAGGTGTCCGATTTTAAGAAGATACAAGTGTCCGAAGTGTGGAGCCACTGGTGACAAGGCTCACACCATAAGCTATTGTCCATTTTCAGCAGATCCAAATTCACCAAGAGCACTAGAGAAAGCCAGTGGGTGTTTAAGAAGCACTTATCATTATTGTCGATAATTATACTTGTGTGGATCAATGTGGATACTATCTCTTGCCCATTAATACCAAATGTATGCGTATGTGGCTATTCTCAATACAATCAGTAAACACAACTTATGACAGCAATTGATGTTAATGAACAACCGTATGTCAACACGTGTAATTGCGTGCTCCGGCTACTCAAATCACTAATTAGTCACCAGGATTCTGAAAACGGCGTGTACAAGAGCAAGTATTGAATGAAAGGATAACGTTGTTGTAAAATAAATTCTGTCTTCAATTTTAAAAACTGTTCCTGTCTCAAGGTCGGACAAGCGATAGTAGCAAATTGTGTCACCATATATATATATATATAAAGTTTAAGGTGTAGTATATACTATCTCTCTCTATTCAGACATTATATCCAAGTTTACTTTATGTGGATGTGGTGTTTTTAACTTCAGCTTCTCCGTGAATTTTTTTTTCCATCTGTACTGTCGTTGAAGATCTAAATATTAGACGGGAATTCCATTGATCGGTTTATCCCAGCCACATTTAGCCAGGACGTGGATTTCCAACACCATATGTTGTGGTCTTTTTTCTGTTCAATGATGTAAGGCTAGATGCTTAAGCTTCCTTTTCATAATTTTTTTTTTAATGAAAAACAAAAATAGCACACTGTCGGAACATTTGATATAAAAGACATATGACATGTTCTTGTATTAGTATGTAATGTACATAGATTGTCTAAGTAAATGTCTAACTGTTTCACTGATTTTCAATTCAACTGACCATGACCTGTATTATATAACATAAAATAATGACCTTATGAAATCATGCCCTTTGAAAACAACTGTAATCCTAATGTTTTACAGTAACACGACGGGTGTCGCATGTGGAGCAGGAACTACTAACCCTTCCAGAGCACCTAAGTTCTTCCCCGATCTTCAGTGAGGTTCGTATGTTGTTTGGTCTTTAGTTTTCTATGTAATGTTTTGAGGATCGTTGTGTGTCATTTGGCCATTGTTTTGTCTGTCCTTTGATCTATGGCTTTTGATTACCTCCTTTTGATTTATGGCTTTTGATTACCTCCCTTTGATTTATGGCTTTTGATTATCCCTTTGATATCTTCAAATTTTTCTTAGATAATCCCGATTTTATATTAAAAATATTGATATCACGATATCGGATACAGAATCTGCTCAGAATGAGTAAAAGATAATCCCAGCCTTTAATGTATGAAAGGATAAAAATGTCAAACTATATAAAAGTACGACAGTCACAGTGCAATCTATGGTTTGACTTACGACCTTTTTAATGGGAATATAATCAACAAAGTTCAGATTATTTAAATTATATTTGTGATTTCAGAGTTTCTAATCTGTAATAAATGGACGTACTGTGTGAAATTGTTTACCCTTCCGGAGCACCTGAGTTCACCACCGGTTTTAAGTGGGGTTCGTGTTACTTGATCTTTAGTTTTATGTGAATGTTTTGTGGATCGTTGTTTGTCTTTTTGTACTTTTTCTTTTTGCCATTGTGTTGTTTGTTCTTCTCGATATACAGATTCTGATTACCTCCCTTTGGTATCTTCAAACTCTTCTTATTGTTGAATATATAAGACATAACAATGTCCTGTAATATTATCTACACAGACACACTTCATATCAAATAATCTCCAAAGACAAACTATCAATGCAATTCTGTCCTGTACTTTTTCCGGACAAAATTATGTTTGCAATAACATTTATGGAGAACAAAATGATATTTCAGAGTTTGTGGTTCCTATCAGGATTTCCTTGATAGAGGGTTGCTGCTAACAAGGAAGCTACTGAACCAAGGGTTCCTATTGGTTAAGTTGAAGTCATCACTTCGAAAGTTTAACGGTCGCCACCATGACTTGGTTGACCGTTATGGAATATCTGTGTCACAAATGACCACGGATATGTTCCGTTTGTCGTTGCACTTCCCTGTCCTTTCCTCATTCATGACTTATCACCGGGTTTGTAACAGATTAACACAACGGGTGCCACTAGTGGATCAGGAACTGTTCTGGAGCACCTGAGTTCATCCCCAGTTTTTAGTCGGGTTCGTGTTACTCGATCTTTAGTTTAATGTGTATGTTTTGTAGATCTTTGTTTGTCCTTTTGTACGTTTTCTTTTGGTCATTGTTTTGTCTGTGTTAGTAGCATAGTCCGAGCGGTACAGACCCTATAATCTATTTATAGCACACCCCATAAGTTTGCACATCGCACCTATGTTTCATCTAAAATCAATTTGTTACACAATAATATTGGAAACAATCTCTCTCACACTTACAGATCCGAGATCTGGTTCAGGACTTGAGACCTGCTACATCTTCATGTAGGGGGTTTAAAATCCCCCGCGCCCCCTCCCCCTTTTTTTTGTCTGTTTTTTTTCTCCGTAACTTGTACCCTTTTTTCAAATTAAGATTCTTTTGTAAGAATGCAAACTATTTTCTATTTTGTTTAGACACTCATCTCTCAAGAAACAAACGGGAAAGGAGGTATTCTTAGTCACCAAATTAAAATCTCACCTTTGAAAAATCGAACTTTCCAAAAACAGTTCCAATAATCAATGTTTCAAAGACATCTGGACATGAATTTAAACTTTATCACCTTTTGTTTTTTAAATTGAGAAATGACAGATATATCAAAGGCAATGTGAATGTCGTTATAGTGGTTAATTCCTGATCATATCATCCTATGATTATATTAATGGCTGTGGGGTAAAAATTGCACATCGCACCTAGCTCTATTTATAGCACAGTCCCCATAAGCTTGCACATCGCAACTATCTCTATGTATAGCACTTGACCCTAACGGTAGCATATTAAACACGCCCATAATCAACATCCAATTTAAAAACTATCTAACATATATAGGTCTTCTACCGAGATTTACACACGTATACCCCAGACGAAGTTTAATATTTTTTGTCTATATTATTGATATTTTATCTTATTAATCGCGATGTAGAATTCTTAGCCACGCTAAACTTGAAAGGGTATCGTGTTTCGAACAAGAGGGGGCGCCTTGACCTCGATCCTATGTTTACCTCAAACATCTTGCACCTGACCCTATTTTTAGCACACGATCCGAAATATCGCACTTGACTCTATGTATAGCACATTTTCCCTACTTTTTGCTCATGGTGCTACTATACGTCTGAAAATTAAACCAAACAGTGTTTGAATTAGATTTTAGAGCTGTCAAATTTTTGTTCTTTCCTCGACGGGATTTAAACTCACACCATTGATACACTGTAGCACCATTCGCTTAGCCTTACGTCCAGCGCCCTAGACCACTCGACCACATCCACTGCCTGAAAAAGGTGCTTCAATAATCGTAGTGTTACCTTTTCTCGTAAGGCAAATCTACGGATAGACGTAAGACATGTGTATAAGCCACAGGCACTTGGGTCCAGGATTTTTTTTCTCCGATTTTATCAATAAAATGTGCATCTACAACGTATATGAACCCGTTTGACATGCTTCGTTGTGAAATAAACGCCTTTATGAACTATGCCCCATTTTCCTAATATCCTCCTAATACAATGTATCTACTAGAGTAGAGTATTAGGAAGATATAATTGAAGAAAGCAAATTTCCTAGACCCTGTGGTATAAGCGTGTGTAGCTGGTACATATATACTTAATATTATAATTTGACAGCAATCTAACTCAGCAATTTTTAATATATTGTATAGGATAATGAAGAATTCATTATACAGTCACAGGAAATAAAGTATATTATACAAACGTCTAAGCAAGTGACAACCGTACAATATATCTGTCCCACTGGATCTCAAAGTTACTTGTGATACTAGGTTAATACTAAATATTAAATATACATGTACGTCTGAAAATTAAACCAAACAGTGTTTATATATATATATATATATATATATATAAATACACGTCTGAACAGAGGAGAGAGTTTTTGGATCCGCGAGTTACAAACATTACATCCTGAAGGCATAAACAAAAATGCTTAAATCTTTTGTTTTTTTAACTTTTTAACCAGTGCCTGGTCCTTAGCTAGTTGGTAAATTTCATCATCACATTTTCTCATTGGACAATGCTTTCATATTGTTTATAAATTAGTGTACATATATACTTGAATAATATAAAGTATAAAGTTCAAGATTATGATTTGTAGTAATTTACGTCACGATACCTGATGGTCACGTGACAATTTTTTCAAATCAGATTACAGACGCTGATAAAGCTTGTCGGTCAAGCGAAATAACCGTCGATTTAATTATAATTAAATATAAATTATAGTCTTTTTGTAGACTTATAGTTATTTTTGTTACATTTTAACATCTTTTTTATATATCGTTGTCTTGGGCGGATCCAGGATTAGGGGGGGGGGGGGGGGGGGGCATGCACTTAGAAAAAATGCGCCGAGCGGAGGGTGGCGCGAAAATTGTTGGTGTATTTCGTGTGAAAAATCACGATTTTACGCCAAAAAAATCATATTTTTTTCCAATTTTAGGGGGGCGCCGCGTGCGCCCCCTCCCCTGGATCCGCCCCTTGTACATGGGCAAAGGATTGTTTCACACTTTCTTGTGCAGATACCCCGGGCAGATGCAAAGATTGTTACAAATAAATTGCCGCTAGATTTTTTTTATTAATATGTTACTTTTGTATTTTAATGTACATGTAATATACCAACGCGTATTTTTACTGATCATTACTTTAAAAGTAAAAGGCAACATTTTCGGGTATTTGTATATCAAACTTATATTTTTTTTTCATAGGAAATTGCAGAATTTCGAATTCAAGAACTATTTGCACCATTATTTAAAGAGAAGTGTCAAGTGCACAGGTGCTTGTGGACAGGACACAGCATCCCCCTTTTTACACCCTATCCCCCTTTTTTCATTTGCAATCAGAAAACGGTATCTCTATATACATATCAGTCGACTTATGCAATCAGAAAACGGCATATTATTGCTGTTTTACATATTTCTAAGCCATGGAAATGGAAAAAAAATAGGGGGGGGGGGGGGAGGTAGGGTGTAAAAAGGGGGGATGCTGTGTCCTGTCCACAAGCACCTGTGGTCAAGTGACCATTTTCTTGGGACTCTCAAGTTTCTCCACACTGTCTCAGTTTCATCATCTGATTCTCTCGTTATAGGTTTTCGTTGTATGTTTTATAAATGAGATCAATTGTTAAATTAATTATTCGAAGTATTGATTAAATTTTTCTTTTTAATTTACCTTTGGCTTTTCTCGTCTCGTCGAGGAATAAGAAATGTATCTAATCTTGTTTTCTTGGCCTAAAATTTTCATCCATTTTATAATTTCTAAATAGCACGTGCATTTTGGAATTCCCCGGACACGCTTACAATTGTTAATTGTAAATGTGTCCGGAGAATTCCAAAATACACGTGCTATTTTTGTTATCATAGGTCAGATAATATCATGAAGATGTCTTCTGCGTGTAATTCATCAATTTGTATCTGGTTATGAATGATACTGATGCTGAAAAAACATCAGTATCAGGATTTAAGTTTACTAAATGCTTTGATCTGTAAAGATTTGTTTTTCTTATAGTTGTAAAATTGACTGAAGAAATAATGTTTAATTAGCGTGAGAAAATAGTTGATGTCTGGTACCTCGGAACCAATCAGAATGGAATAATCTCTAAATCCGCCTCTGGTTGTGTTAACATTTTAGACGTTTATATATATATATATATATAATCTCGTTCATGGCGCTTGTACTCGATACACCATTATGTAAGATAAGATAAGATAAGAAAGCTTTATTTTGATTCGGCACATAATAAAACAGTACAACATAAGCTCTAAGGAGCTTTTTACCGAATATACATTAACAATAAACAAGTCACATGCAAAGTTACAAACTAAAGTTTGTCAGTGACGTGCAGCAGGTCGGTGATTTTCTCCCGGTACTCCGATGTCATCCACCTATTAATCTGATATAACTGATATATTGTTGAAAGTGGCGTAAAACACCATAACCACAACCCCTAAAACTGTCGTATGAGTAATTTTGACTTGATACTGAGTAGTTCGGGACTTTGATTTGTATCTATAATTATAATAGTTATGTTTTAGCCTAGCAAAAACCTATGGTTGTATAGTCCAGAAGAAGAAGAAGCCATGGACAGCGAAAAAAGTATATTAATATGTCACTAATTAAAATAAATAGGAAAATCGAACACTAAAAGTGATATTTGGGAAAACTGTTCGGAATTTGGTCCGACATTGGTATACGTATTAATCAATCTACATCACCAAACTGTTTGAAATTATTGTAAGTGTAACCAAAGCGTCTAATTGACATTGATCGAACAATTTTGTCAACATGGCACAGACACAACCGCAGCAAGCTAGACCTTGGGATTCCAGTTTAAAGCATACAGACAGGGAAAGGTCTTACAATTTCAGTACAAATTGATGAATTTAAAATCTGGCCTGAAAATTATAACAATTAAATTATCTTAGGGAAATACCCTTTGGCATTTGAAACATTTTCTGTGACGGATCGTGCAAGATTTAGTATTAACCATATGTCATGTGTGACATACAACAAATGTAGTGAGCGAGGGAAAAAATCAAACATAGAACACCAAATTCACATTTAGTATAAAATTTACAACAACATAGCTAGTCTCAAATAATAATAAACTTTGTGGGACTTTATTTATTTGGATGTATACAAACTGTACATGATGCAGGTATTAAGATTAACTTTTACAGACTAGTAGCCAACTGAGCTAACAGGGAAAAAAAGTAGTAGCCTAGACAAAAAGTTAATAGCCCAATTTTTTATGAAAAAAAATCACAATCATCGGTTGAGGGTCGCGAGACAATTCGAACATGCTAGGGGGTTTTGGGGACATGCCCCCCCCTCCCCCATGAATATTTTGAATAATTAGACTCTAAATCCTGCATTCTGAGTGAACTGAAAGTGATTTTATTGAACTGGAAAAAGACCTTTCTTGGGGGGGAGAATTTTTTTTTTGGTGTATTCCTCCATCTGACCTGTCCACTTGCACTCCAATTCCTGAAATATGGTTTTGATTTTATCGAATATGTCATGTAAACTTAACATGGTTAATGTAGATGAGTAACAGTATTTTTTTGTTTAAATGAATAATGTTTAGACACTATAATAACACCAGGTCGATTGCAAGCTATTTTTATCTGGTAATATGTATGTATTGCTATTTGTTGAAGGGAAAGTTTCAGACAAAAAAATGCAAAGGATGTTGAAATAGACATGACCAGGCCTTGGAGTATATTGATATATTTTAAATACAGTAGTAATAAACTTTATTTGAATTTATGTTTAGTTTTTCCCAATCAATGTTATATTGCCTTTTTCTTTTTTTGTCATAATCTTTAAAGTAATTCAGTTCTCCCAGAAGTCTCCACACTTCTCACTGTTGTCTTCCACTTCTCCCAGTGAGCTCTCTGAAATAGAAGTCACTTCACCCTCTATTAAGTACAGTCAGAGACATACCATGATAAATCACTGTAGTAGACATACCACCTATCTTGGTGATTTAGATATATCTTTTGTTCTATTAAATATATTTTCAAAATTTCTTTTACAATTAGAGTGTTACTTACTATCACCCAAAAAGCTTATCAAAATAAGACCACGACTGACCGAAGTACGCATAAGGATTAAACGAGTGTTCCGCCCATGAATTTAATCATTATTCTAATATGACGTCTATAAAACGGCACACACGATAATAATCAACAACTCTATATTTAGCGCAAGTGCAGTACACAACAAATCTGACTGTTCCATTGTGACTCCCGCTGTGAAATTACTGCGACGACCGAGTGTAAGCAAACAAAACACCGGCATATAGCGTATTTTTAAAGTCCTTAAAATAAAAATTCCCTGTCGGTTATAAATAAATATTCTGTAACTAAGTATTTTTTTATCATTTGTTTTGAAAATTTACATTTGGGGATCCCCAGTAATCACACATACATTCCATTGATATGTGTTGGCCATGAATAACAGAATGTGCTAACCTTGTTTTCCTACGTATACATTGATAACTGGACGGTGATGTAATTGAGTTACTGATATTTTTCAATTTGATGGCATTTAGAATTTTGCTATTCAAACAAGTAAAATGCTCACAAAATCGTAAAATAAATCAGTAACCTGCTTGTGTCAATCAGCGTCCCTTGTAAACAACGTCACAGGATGACGATATATTACAAAAGTCGATAGATGGTTGTCTTAAGTATTTTTTTCTGAATTTTTTTTTATGTCAACAATACAAGCTTTTTTTTTCATTGGCATTTTATTATTTTTATTTCATATCTAACAATAATTGTCGATTATTAACAACTGTTCAAGTGTTCGATATTATGTTTGACAACTCCGCTCCGCCATCTTGTTAGCGCTCGAAATGATGAACGAATGAACTCCGACTTTTTGTTAAAATATTTTTACGCAGGAATTGTTCAATCGAATCTATGTTGGAAAATACACAATAAATATGTTTTTCATGTTAACATCCATATCTTTGTTTTAAAATATCTCGTACAAATACAAATAATTCAAAATCAATTCAAAATTTCCGAAGGAGGTAAATGGAACAGCCACCAAATGCCGTGTGTATACAGTTTACGAATGGTTAAAAATTACCGTATTTGTCCTATTAGAATCGAAATAATTCATGGCAGGCATAGAGTTGTGCAACTCGCTATCGCTCGGGGTAAAATTCGAATATAAAGGCCCAGCCCATGTGTATATTTGCACAACTCTATGCCTGCCATGAATTATTTCTTAAATGCGTATTCGGTCATGAGTGGTCTTATTTTGATATTCAAATTGTATGATTTAGCTATGCTGTTTATTATATAGACTTTCAAAATTTCTTATATATTTTTTGTTGTTGTATATTTCATTCCACTCGTAAGAATCTACGAGCAATGATACTAAGGGGTTCAACTGGAAGGAGCTGCCATCTTGAAAATGTGAAATCCTACATGTTATATTTACAACAATACACAAAAATTATTAAAATGCTAACCTTGAAAACTTATTTTAGATAAATTTGATCAAAATTGAAGCGTACACGAAGCCAAGTAACATCCAATCTTTACGTTTCAAACTCGAAGTCTTCATATGACGTCATGTTGGCTATGTGCCAAAGTCGTCAATAACATTTCGCAGAATTTTTTCAGTTCACAGTTGTATGTGTATTCACTGTAGCACAACAAGGGACATAACCACAACACTTATAGTTGTGTAAAAGTAGTTCCGGCAGGAAAAAACTGATATTTCACATGTGAGATACCGGAATTTATTTCACCGATAAATACCCATAATTCACACCTATCTATATAATAAGTAAATAGATTAAACAGACCAAAAGATATCAGTATTGCTAAGAAGAGTGATATGTCTCATAGTGATTTATCATGCTATGTCACTGACTGTACTGTAGCATCGAGGGAGGGGGAGGGGGGGGGGGGATTGTCACGACATATCATCTTCGTGTCATACAATTTGGTTACAATGAGAAGAAAGGTTTAAGTATTCATTTTAGAAGCATTTTCTGGTTCAGATATTGATACATCAAACAATGATTTAGAAAACAAAGATTGAGCCCCACATGTATCCCACAAAGAAAGGTGTTTGAATTCAGGTGCTCTGGAAGGGAAAGCAGTTTCTGCTCCACTAGTTGTACCAGTCATATTACTATAATTTACTATTTAACTTTTTCGTGGAATAAAATCTGGCCATAATCCATGCATAGACATTTAATTTTCCTGGGTTAAAATAATTTGTTATTGCTTGTGAAATATAATTCTGAACAGAATCAGTGTATTGCTGCTGATATTTAATTTTGTAGGTGATTAAATTATGTCACTGTTTGTGCTAATATTTTTTGTTTTTGTATGTTTTTCTTAAGATGGATTTGTGTCTACCCGGCATATATTAACAGTAAAAAGTCAATAAAAGAAGGTAGACGGATACCAAAGCAGATGGTACGTTACTTATTAATGTATTGTATTAAGACGCAATCTTAAAACTGGCTCAAGTGCGCTTTCTATAAAATTTGTACTTCTGTCAATGCTTTTAAAACTCTATAAAGCTACAAAAACTGCATTCAATACTTATTAATGATGGGAATCGGTCACATTTTTGAGATCGATGATCATTATACCAACATCGACCGATGATCGAAATGTATTCACAAAGTATAATTACTCAAATAGTCTTATTTCAAGAGTATGATTGAAAAAAGTAAAGAGAAGAATGACATTGTACCGTATAAGAACACACTCTACTTTTTTCTTCATTTGCTACATGGTCGCTGGTGATTTTAAAATATACCTACTGGAAGACTACAAATTTTAGAAAATGTAGTTGTTGAAACATTTCTTTTAAGCAGAATATGCTATAAAACTTTGTATCTGTTATTCAAGAATATAGAGATTTTATTATTTTCATCAGAATGGACTGTTATAATTTATACTTATTAACAAATCATCGGTTTTCGTATTTGTATTGTGTAACACCGACATAAAATGGACTAGTTTGGGCAGTAGATAAATAATATAGTCCAAAAATGTGTCTTGACTCATTGTCAGTATGCTGGGAAAAATTGCAAGATTTTTGTCAGTATGAAGACAAAGTATAAAGTTAAGCATTATTTTTTTCAACATTAGGAATCAGAATCGACCATAAGATTTTCATCGATAATGGAATCGGATTCTGATGTCCGACTGATTAGTCTATGTTTCGGATGATCTGTGCACCACTAATACTTATACTTAGAAATAAAATTTATTATTATTTGTTGTAATATTCCTCATGAAGTTTCAATTTTGAAGTCACATGTTAACCTTTTGACCAATCACAAGGCTTCACTAAATGAAATTAGCTTATAATGTAATGTTGATATTTATATATTTATTGACAGTGTATAGACAATGTAATGTTGATATTTATATATTTATTGACAGTGTATAGACAATCCTACAGCAATAGAAATAATGTAATGGTGATATTTATATATTTATTGACAGTGTATAGACAATGTAATGGTGATATTTATATATTTATTGACAGTGTATAGACAATCCTACAGCAATAGAAATAAGAGATGTAATGGTTCTGTCTGGTCTGACAATAGGAGTAGAGGTAATGTAGTGGAAAATCACTCGAAAGAAGCATGTCATTGAAAAAAAGCGGTTCAACGAAAGTATATGAAATACGAATGACGCGGTGCACGTTCTTTAATCGTCAATATTTTCCGACTTATGCAGCGCATTAGAAATCTGAATATATGGGTGGAATCAGAATAAAATGCTGAATCATTTGAATATAATTTTATTGATAAATATATTTTTTCTTTAATGTAATAAATACACAAACATTGACTATCGTCACCACAACGACGACGTTTCCAACGATTCACATAATGACTTGGACTTCCTAATGTAGGTTTTTGTAACCTCAGAGGTCTAGAAAATAATTGAAGGGCCCGGGTGGCTCAATGAGTGAGGTCGTTGTAGGGCCCAGGTGGCTCAATGAGTTAGGTCGTTGTAGGGCCCAGGTGGCTCAGTGAGTTAGGTTGTTGTAGAACCCAGGTGGCTCAGTGAATTAGGTTGTTGTAGGGCCCAGGTGGCTCAGTGAGTTAGGTTATTGTAGGGCCCAGGTGGCTCAGTGAGTTAGGTTATTGTAGGACCCAGGTGGCTCAGTGAGTTAGGTTGTTGTAGGACCCAGGTGGCTCAGTGAGTTAGGTTATTGTAGGACCCAGGTGGCTCAATGAGTTAGGTTATTGTAGGACCCAGATGGCTCAATGAGTTAGGTTGTTGTAGGACCCAGGTGGCTCAGTGAGTTAGGTTATTGTAGGACCCAGGTGGCTCAATGAGTTAGGTTGTTGTAGGGCCCAGGTGACTCAGTGAGTTAGGTTATTGTAGGGCCCAGGTGGCTCAGTGAGTTAGGTTGTTGTAGGGCCCAGGTGGCTCAGTGAGTTAGGTTGTTGTAGGACCCAGGTGGCTCAGTGAGTTAGGTTATTGTAGGACCCAGGTGGCTCAGTGAGTTAGGTTGTTGTAGGGCCCAGGTGGCTCAATGAGTTAGGTTGTTGTAGGGCCCAGGTGGCTCAGTGAGTTAGGTTATTGTAGGACCCAGGTGGCCCAGTGAGTTAGGTTATTGTAGGGCCCAGGTGGCTCAGTGAGTTAGGTTGTTGTAGGACCCAGGTGGCTCAGTGAGTTAGGTTGTTGTAGGGCCCAGGTGGCTCAATGAGTTAGGTTGTTGTAGGGCCCAGGTGGCTCAGTGAGTTAGGTTATTGTAGGACCCAGGTGGCCCAGTGAGTTAGGTTATTGTAGGGCCCAGGTGGCTCAGTGAGTTAGGTTGTTGTAGGGCCCAGGTGGCTCAGTGAGTTAGGTTGTTGTAGGGCCCAGGTGGCTCAGTGAGTTAGGTTATTGTAGGACCCAGGTGGCTCAGTGAGTTAGGTTGTTGTAGGGCCCAGGTGGCTCAATGAGTTAGGTTGTTGAAGGGCCCGGGTGGCTCAATGAGTTAGGTTATTGGATCTAACAGCTCATTCAAGCCTATCACCAATATGGCATGGGTTTGCGCCCAGCTTTGTAAATTACAAAAATGGGTGCACTCGACTCGCAGCCGCACGTGATAAAGTTTACCAGTTGCTTGCCCATGGTCAGCGGTTCTCTCCGGGTACTCTGGCTTCCTCCACCACTAAAACTGTTCGCCATGATATAGCTGAAATATTGCTGAAAGTGGCGTTAAAACACCAAAAAATAAATCATTAAATAGAAAATAATTGTATAGTGATTTGTTTTCACAGGATAGAATATCTTAGTTCATATAGTCTTTTGATCACAAGTGAAAAAATTAAAGACTGTCCATCAAAATGTGTTACACATTGTGAAATGGAAAACTGACAATATTCACAAAAATACAAACCGCCAAATATTTTTATATTAATTTTGTGCAGAATTGTCAAATTTAACATTCATTGTGAATTCAGATGTATAGTCAAAACTTTTTAAAATCGTATGAAAATCGTTTTGAAAAAGTACGAATATCATTTCGAAAACGCATTGTTCATTCAGCAAGGGTAGACTTACATTTGTAGCAAATTACAATTCACTGACCAAGAGGGTCAGTGGAAATGGAAAGTTACTGTGGGAGAAATGGATATTAACAACAAAAATCCTACACTGTCGGAACAGTTTCAAAATTCAATTGAAAAATTGTAGAAACTGAGTCAAAATCATAACATAATAATTGTCTATGTTATTTTTAGAATAAAGTATACGCCAGAGAATTAGATCATAGAGACCCTAAATGTAGAGGTAGAGTAAGGGTACATTTACGAGATGATGATGGAAGTCCCTGCATAGATAAGTTTCCCAATCGTAAGTTTTATAAAAATAGAAAAAAATAAATTAGTAAATATCAGTGATAAACTTTGAAATCATTTTTATTTGTTGATTACCAAATTTCATGGTGTTTGATGGTTTATGTTTATGGTGTTTAATGCCACTTTCAACAATATGTCAGTTATATTGTGGTGGTCAGTGTTATTGGTGGAGGAAACCAGAGTACGTATACCCAGACAAAACCACCGACCTGCCGCAAGTCACTGACAAACTTTATCACATAATATATCGAGTACACCTTGTCATGAGCAGGATTCCAACTCACACCTTTAGTGGTGATACATAGATAGTATTAAATCCAACTACCATATGATCACGATGGCCCCTCGTGGTGTTTGATGGTTCAATCAAACCACAAATGTAGTGCACAACGAAAGGCATAAATAACAAGAGAAGTCATTTGCAATTTTTGAAACCAGGATTTAAAATGTAAACAAACATGTGAATAAAACTTTGATCAAACTATTTTTGGAGGAGTTATTGCCCTTTTCATTTTAAATGGGAATTCCTCAAAACTTTGTCTACTTGCTTATTACCATATTAAGAATTGCATATCATTATGAAAGTTGATAGGACTATTTTTGAAAGAATTATGGCCCTTCTTGACTTGAATATATGTAATCAAAAAGAATATGGAGGTGAGGATAGGGGAGGAAAGCATTTGTGATTGTGTCAAAAATGATCTTTAATTTATGCTCTTTATTCAACATTTATGCCATCAGGGCTTTTTAAGTACATATATCTAGACAGAAATCACATTCTGGTGTCCATACACTAAAAAACGTCATTCATATCATTATGTATCATGGACATTTTTCAGTGTATGAACACCAGAGTGTAATTTCTGTATTGACATGCCCTTGATAAAGACCTTATTGCCGAAACATTGGTTTAAGGGCTAGAAAAAAAAATTTGAAATAATATTTAATATATTATTGAGTTGCTAAGAACAAATTTAATAGGATTATGAATAGAAAGTATAAAGAGTAATGGTCAACAATTCCACCAATATCAACAAAACGTGCAATCACCTCTCTCCCTAGTGAAGGGTAGATTTGTACTAGTATATTGTATGCTAAAATTCTAATTTTTTTTAGAAAGAATATAATATAATTTTAGATTTTATTGGTGCTTAATGCCACTCTCAACAATATTTCAGTATATCGAGAGATAGATATATATAAGTTGTGTTATTATACCCCCCGCAACGAAGTTGTAGGGTGGTATACTGGTTTCACCATGTCCGTCCGTCTGTAGACAAATCCTATGTCGTACGATAACTTGAGCTGTGTTTCATAGAATCTTATAAAATTTTATCAGCTGTTTACTGGTTAAGAGAGGAGGATCCCTTTCATTTTTGACGATTTTCACTTTTGCCGTTCCAGAGTTATTGGACTTGATATGACGGAAAATAGGATGTTATCAACAAGAAATCAAAATCTTACAAATATCGTCCATCATTGTGCCTGGCATCCCATGGCGAGGTTACAAATACAGAAAGCTAATGTTTTAAAACTTTATTGAATAATTGTTAACAGATAAATTTTCTGCACAATTTGTGTTGAAAAAATAAACAAATTCAATATTTTCTAAAAGATTAATTTTTTTTATTGATTTATTTTTGTAGGTGAGGCAGTTTTAAAGTACATTTGTGAAATGATTCCAAAATTGAAAACCAGACAGGCAGGACCCCAGTCATCACAACAACCAGCACAGGCACAACAGGCTGTAAAGACCCAGAAAAAGAAAGGTCGGAAAGGGAAATAATCCATGAAGAAAAAAGATAAAAGGGAAATAACCCATGAAAAAAAGTTTGAAAAGGGAAACAACTCATGAAGAACATTTGTGACTATAACAATGGATGTCTATTGGATGAACTGAAAATTGGAAATATCTGAGTCAGACTGTTATGTCAAATATTTTTTTATCATGATCATCATGATGATGGTCATTTTTTTTGTACTAACATCGTTAACTTTATTGTCATTCAAAGTCTTTAAAGTCCTAATTTCATTTGCATAAAAATCTCCATGGTAACTATGGTACATTATTGTGATGATGGTAAAAAAAAAATTGTACTAAAATTGTTCACTTTATTGTCATTCAAAGTCTTTAAATTCTTAATTTCATTTGTATAAGCATCTCCATGGCAACTATGGTGCATTATTTTGTTAAAGGATGGTGCACATGTACATAATTCAGTTATGCAGGGAGATTTATTTTTTTCCCGTTGAATGAATACTAAATTTTACATATATTGATTTTTATTGCAAACATAAACTACAGAAAAAAACAGTTTTATTATATAGATCTCTGCGAAATACAAAAGATTTCTATGTCACCAGTAAAATATAAAATACAAAATGTATATACAGAATAACTGCAATTATCGCTATTTTGTTTATTTTCCCTTTGATGTTTAAAACCGATATATTTCATATCACGTAAGTGCATGAGATGATTCCAATTATCGCTAATCTCTAAGCGTTGTCAAGGACGCACGTAGTATTATCTTGTTTTCTAATATGATGTTATAATGACGTCACATTACCAAATTCTTGATAATTAAGTGATTACCGGTAACGATATAAAATATTAATTGTGTTTAAAAAAAATGTCAGTATCTCAACAAATTTTTTTTAATTATGAATACAAAATAGCGATAAAATAATTAAAGATTTTCAAACTCGAGAACGTTTCTCAGTCATCTCTCATCTCAGGGCTTCGACCTTCGATGAGAGATGACTGAAAAAAGTCCTCTCATTTTAAAAAACATTGTTAATCACTTAATATTAAGACTGAGACAGACATTATCATTAGTATTACATCATGTATAATAGGACGAGCTGTGATACCAGTGATAAAATCTGTCAAGACATTAAAACCTAGCATTATTGTTATTATTGACGTCACCCTGACCAATGATGTTTAGTATTGAAACTGAAAATGTGTCTCAGTAAGATCAGTGGAAAAATGAATAAATTACCAAAAAATATTTATATTAACAAGTAACCCCATGCAAAAATGGCAATATCATTACAGTTTCTATATTTAGATCATAGTAAAACCTATCTAGAGGGACCACCTCTTCTGTCAGCCAATCATGGTCTTTATAGACAGGTGGCATCTCAAGAGAGTTGAACAAAAAAATTATATTGTGATTGTTTCACCAAGAAAGGTGATTATCTTCTTTACGACAGGTCTCTCAAGACAGGTTTTACTTTGTAATAAAGTTGTTTGGTTATCACTTAGTACTGTACTCTACAAGAACGCAATAATACATTATATACATTTGAAAATAAATGTGTTGTATGGTCATTTATTATTTCATATTTTTTTTATTAATCCGATATACAGTAAATGAACAAGTGAGTTGAACTCCAAGTGAGCAATTAATTCAGCCATAGCTTGGCGAGAACAAGTTACTTTTTATGAGATGATAATGAGGTCCGCTTTGTACTATACCAACACGCTCAGTTGGATTTTTATAGTGCTGTCTCACAGAAACAAAAGTTCACTCGGACACATTATCCTGATTCTAATCCAATCAGTCTTTTGTTCTTGCTCCTTAATACTGTGTGCTTAGCAGAGAAGCAGCAAATACCAATTTTATAATCTTTGGTTTGATTCAACAGGGAATTCAACCCACGATATACTAATCTTGATGCCAGAAGGCTAACTATTAAACCAATGAGGCCGTCTTAAACAAGAGGAATAAATTCACAGAAAAAGGGAGATAACTCAAATAAAAATTGACAATTATTTGATAATTCAAGCCACACTATTATATGAATTTGAATCAATATTACCTACAATGCCCAGTTGATAGATCAGAAAGATTTTTCATCTAGACTATATTTTTAGACATGTAAAATTATACAATCAAGGTTTTCTTTCAATTATGAAAAAAATATTTAATCACTGATGGTCAACAAATCCACCAATATCAATAAAACGAACGATCATTTCTCATCACAAATCACTGAAAACTTAAACAGGCCAGCACCACATATGGCATTGGAAATCCAGGTTATGGCTTGGTAAAGGAACACACCTGTGGCAGGATTATACCTGCAGGACTCTCCAACTGCAATAAAAATATACATTTAAACAAAAAAATAAAAAACCTGCAAGTTCACAAATTATCTTATCCTCAAAATCATTTGAGAACATTCTCCTCTCAAAGTGCTGTTCTAAATTAATTCAAGCTTTGCTGGGATAGTCTTCTTTCAATGTGTCTGACAGTTCCCCCATTTCACTCTATCCAAGATGGCTGCTTTAATAATGACAGAAATTGCTTTCATTTATTTGCAGTCAAAATGAGCTTCATTTATCTGTGATTTTACTTTTATCAAGAGGCTCGCATGAGCCTGTATCACACACAAGATTAATCATATGCACAGACTGTGTTCAATCATGTCTAAATTTTGAGATAAAACATTTTTTCAAAAAATTAACAGGAAATTTCACAAGGCTAATAATGAAATAGAGCTAAACAGGTAACAGCAGGACATGACTTTCCTTGTTTTAGTAATAACAGATGAGTTCATACAACATGTAGAAGCTACGACTGTGCTCACGGTTCTGATTAAACTCGGGGCAGTCCTAACAGCATTATAGGCCCCCCCCCCAGGAAAAACAGTGCACTGGGGCCCCTATCTATACAACAACTCACAGGAATAAAAATGTCAATAGTCTATAAAATTAAACATATATTTATTGTATTGGTACTTTCAACAAATTCAGTGTTTAAACATTAATTAATATGCCATACACAACATACCTAGATTAGCATGGGGTCCCTATGCACGTTGGGCCCCCGGGCAACTGCCCATCGTTCCCATGCGTTAAGACGGCACTGATTAAACCAAAAACCCAGAATACATAATATTCCAAAAGTGATATACATTCTATGGTAATACATACATGTATTATTTAAACATTCCAGTCCCTAAATAACGAAATTATTAAACTAAGGTTCACCTCCCTCCAATCCAAAGTTTACCGATTGGAATCGAAACAAATATCAGATATGGTGTATTAGATATACATGTATTTATAATAGAAATTTACAATTCCTAAATAATGTAGGGGCCGTCTTTAATAGTGGCCGGGATCGTATGGTAGTTGGATATGCAACTACCTATGCAATCAGTGCCTATCACCACTGATGTTGTGAGTTCGAATCTCGATCAGGGCGATTGTACAACATTATGTGATAAAGTTTGTCAGTGACTTGCGACAGGTCGGTGGTTTTCTCCCGGTCCTCCAGTTTCTTCCCCAATAAAACTGACCGCTACAATATGACTGAAATGTTGTTGAAAGTGGCGTTAAGCACCATTTAACAAACAAAGAAACAAACAAAGAAACAACCTAATTAATGTAATTATTAATAAAACAAACTAAGGTCCCCCCCCCCCCCCCCCCCCCTCTCAGGCATAGGTGACCTTAGTCGATCTTGACTATCCCGTTCAGATTTTAATTCTAATGCAACCAAAACTTCAATCATTCGATCTTTGAGCTTACATCGATGAAGGTTATTCCAAAAACGCGCCTTTCGCACTAAATAAGATATCTACATTCGAATCTTATCAGATTATTTATGAAAAATAAATAATCTGATAAGATTCGAATGTAGATATCTTATCTAACGGTATTTTTCTTCAAAATTTCAACAATATTTCAGTTATATCGTGGCGGACACTTTTATGGCAGCCCACTTTTATTGGTGGAGGAAATCGTAGTACCTGTCGCAAGTCACTGACAAACTGTTATCACATAATGCTGTATCGAGAATTCGCCTGAACGGGTTCGAACTCACAACGTTAGTGGTGATAGGCACTTATTGTATAGGTAGTTGTAAATCCAACTACAATACGATCACGACGGCCATTACAGGGTTATAATATTTAAACTTTGCATTTTTCAGTTCAATAGATTTTTTTCTATTCAATTTGGCGGCAGATTTTTCTTCTTCAGAAAAATACGAAATACATAGCCACCTTTAATTAAAAGTTAAATGGTCGTTCCTTTTAAGTGGTAAGGTGTCACTTGAAATCCGATCTATTTGAGACATTGACACGAGTATAAACAAATATAATTATGTCTTTAAGATGAAGGCATACATATCTCTTTATCAACATGTCTTTATTTGTTAAGGTCTTGGTAATCTTAACATTTTTAGATTGATTACATTTCTATGACAAACGTGACTCTACGCGTGTATATATAGAAGTGTTGGTGCTTTGATAATCGTCATCTCACACGTGAACATTCTGTTTTATGACCGTGAAACTATATTTAGAACATAGTGACATATAATCGAAACTCAGTCATCGTGGTCGTGATCATATATGGTAGTTTGATTTATAACTACCTATACAACCAGTGCCTATTACCACTAACTTTGTGAGTTCGAATCCTGCTCAAGCGAGGTGTACTCGATGCAACATTGTGTGAAAAAGTTTTTCAGTGACTTGCGGCAGGTTGATGGTTTTCTCCAGGTACTCCGATGTCCTCCATCAACAAAATTTACCTCCAAGATACCGGTATAGCTGAAATATGATTGAAAATGGCGTTAAATACCATAAAAGCATACACCTAAAGCTTCTAAGGTGAGTGATTGTTGCTTTGCGCCACATATGTAATTTTTCAGCTATAATACGACGAGAACAAGTTAAATTCGATGAGATTATGATGATGTCCGTTTTTTACTAGATCAACACGCTAAAATTGGATATTTCTAGTGCTAGCGCTTACTGAAACAACAGTCCGCGGGTAGACATGTCGCTCCACTCGGAGACATTCGTCTGATTCCGAGCCGACCAGTCTTTGCTCTTTTTCTGTAATGATGCATTCTTATCGGAGAAGCAACAAATACCAATTTTATTTTCTTTGGTGTACTCAATCTGGAACTCACAATCTACCACACTCGAGGCAAGCAAGCTAACCATTACACCACCGATGAACTCACAATCTACCACACTCGAGGCAAGCAAGCTAATCATTACACCACCGATGAACTCACAATCTACCACACTCGAGGCAAGCAAGCTAACCATTACACCACCGATGAACTCACAATCTACCACACTCGAGGCAAGAAAGCTAACCATTACACCACCGATGAACTCACAATCTACCACACTCGAGGCAAGCAAGCTAACAATTACACCACCGATGAACTCACAATCTACCACACTCGAGGCAAGCAAGCTAACCATTACACCACCGATGAACTCACAATCTACCACACTCGAGGCAAGCAAGCTAACCATTACACCACCGATGCGGTTTACTTTACGATGAAAATTTCTTTTATTTGTATAATTGTAAATAATACATTTTTTGTAATTATTTCATCAAAACAATATGCATTGTTCTAACACAGTCAGTACTAAATCCGTCTAGTCCGTTTACAGTGTTAAGTATTATATATATCATGGATCTTACGAATTAACTTATTTAAACCAACGAATCCGAAGGATGAGTTGGCTTAAATAAGTTCATGAGTAAGATCCATGGTATATATAGTTTGTAACAGAAATTACATGATTGACAGATCTATGACGTCAAAATCATGGAATAACAGATCCTATGACGTCAAAATCATGGAATAACAGACCTATGACGTCAAAATCATGGAATAACATCAAGATCTTCATGTTAGACCATGGTTTGTAAAAGTTCACTATTTTTAAGTTAATTAGTGCATAAAAACATCAAAGGAAAAATGCGTATTTATGCTACAACACTAGTCACGTGATTTTGAGTTATGCGTCTTTTTTGTCTCTTGTGTGTTGGCTTTGTATATACATTTGTGTGTATAACAAACAGACTTATGATAATGCATAATGGGAGAGGAAGTTGATGGACGGACGTCGTGTACCCCGTCGGACTCCGAGCCTGATAATGGTATTTTACCTGCATGGTGTTCGTTATATAAGATTCACATTGACCTTCCGTCTGTCACACAATCCCATCGGAAGTATAATGGTTAGAGTGCTCGCCTAGCGTGCGGTAGATCATGGGTTCGAGTATGGTCGGGTCATACCAAGGACAATAACATTGGAATTGGCTGCTTCTCCGGTTAGCGCATATATGTAGCATTAATGAGTAAGAGCAATGACTGGTTGGCTCGGAATCAAGATAATGTTTCCTAGTGGAGCGATACGTCTATCCGCGGACTATTGTTTCAGTGACCTAGCATTATGAAAAAAATCCAACTAAGCTTGTTGATCTAGTACAAAGTGGACATTATTATCTCATCAAATGTAACTTATTCTCGTCATGATATGGCTGAAAAATTGCTCATTTTGCGCTACGCAACAACCACTTACTCACTCCGTCCGACACAATCTTAATTTGCATAGAAGAAGAAGAAGAAGAAGAAGAAGAAGAAGAAGAATACTTTATTGACCAATTAAGGATCCACAAGGGGCATAGCAATTACAATGATTGACAATATGGAATACAAACATACAATGTACATAATAACAACAAGGAAATATTGATAATGTCATATAATTATATAAGCCACCAGTGCAATTTGTTTGAATATATATACAGTTTTATTTCCAGTAAGATAAACTTTTAACAACAACTGTCAGTAGACCAGAGATGTGCAATCAATAATGATATTATTAATAAATAAGGGAAAATATATATATAAATTCTATATACAAAGAAGACCGCTGCAGCTAGTTCATCTATTTAAATATTAATTTCTTCGGATTATTTCATAATCTTCTTTTTACTGTTATATTAATTGTTCCCGTTCGTTGGATTTTAAGAAAAATCCTGCATATATATATATTTTGGCAAAAACGGAAGATTTTGAGAATTAAAATGAAATTATTGAATAATTCATGAATTTATCTGTCAATCCATATCTCGTTATCAAAAGGAGACTGTTTGTCAAGATCTTTAAATCTCCAAGTCTGATCTCAATAATTATACATGCATGGTAGCCTTTATCTCGCGTGACCTCGAACGTGGGTACATTCATTTTGAAACTTTTGGACATTTTCGGGTAAGAATTTTTATTTCTATAGGTTGTTTTGTTTGTGTTTTTTTTTTTATTTCATTTTTTTAATTCACTTAATAGTTTATAATAACCATACTTTTGATAAATGTTTTAGTGCGTGCATGACGAATTGGGGTCATTTTTGTAATCTATGGAGGTATGAAGGAATCACACTGTCCGGGCGTCTGTTCATCATGCTTTTAATTTGCTACTGAAGATTTCTTTTCAATGTGTGTTAACATTCTTTCGAGAATTCACTTTTACAGTTGTATTTATTGGTTCCACTAGTCTGTTATTAAGAGAAAATCGTACTTTTCGGCAATTACCGAAACATTTTGAGAATCCCAATACAATGGGAGTTCCAATACAATGAGAGTACCAATACGGTGGGAGTTCCAATACAAGGGGAGTTCCAATACAAGTGGAGTTCCAATACAATGGGATTTCCAATACAATGGGAGTTCCAATACAATGGGAGTTCCAATACAAGGGGAGTTCCAATACAAGGGGAGTTCCAATACAATGGGAGTTCCAATACAAGGGGAGTTCCAATACAATGAGAGTACCAATACGATTGGAGTTCCAATGCAAGGGGAGTTCCAATACAAGTGGAGTTCCAATACGATGGGAGTTCCAATACAAGGGGAGTTCCAATACAATGGGATTTCCAATACAATGGGAGTTCCAATACAATGGGAGTTCCAATACAAGGGGAGTTCCAATACAATGGGAGTTCCAATACAATGGGAGTTCCAATACAAGGGGAGTTCCAATACAATGGGAGTTCAAATACAAGGGGAGTCCCAATACAATGGGAGTTCCAATACAAGGGGAGTTCCAATACAATGAGAGTACCAATACGATGGGAGTTCCAATGCAAGGGGAGTTCCAATACAAGTGGAGTTCCAATACAATGGGAGTTCCAATACAAGGGGAGTTCCAATACAAGTTGAGTTCCAATACAATGGGAGTTATAATAAAAAGGGAGTTCCAATACAATGGGAGTTCCAATGCAAGGGGAGTTCCAATACAAGTGGAGTTCCAATACAATGGGAGTTCCAATGCAATGGGAGTTCTAATACAATGGGAGTTCTAATACAATGGGAGTTCCAATACAATGGGAGTTCTAATACAATGGGAGTTCCAATACAATGGGAGTTCTAATACAATGGGAGTTCTAATACAATGGGAGTTCCAATACAATGGGAGTTCTAATACAATGGGAGTTCCAATACAATGGGAGTTCTAATACAATGGGAGTTCTAATACAATGGGAGTTCCAATACAATGGGAGTTCTAATACAATGGGAGTTCCAATACAATGGGAGTTCCAATACAATGGGAGTTCCAATACAATGGGAGTTCTAATACAATGGGAGTTCCAATACAATGGGAGTTCTAATACAATGGGAGTTACAATACAAGGAGGTTTCCAATACAATGAGAGTTCCAATACAATGGGAGTTCTAATACAATGAGAGTTCCAATACAATGGGAGTTCCAATACAATGAGAGTTCCAATACAATGGGAGTTCTAATACAATGGGAGTTCCAATACAAGGGGGTTTGCAATACAATGAGAGTTCCAATACAATGAGAGTTCTAATACAATGGGAGTTCCAATACAAGGGGGTTTCCAATACAATGGGAGTTCTAATACAATGGGAGTTCTAATACAATGGGAGTTCCAATACAAGGGGGTTTCCAATACAATGGGAGTTCTAATACAATGAGAGTTCGAATACAATGGGAGTTCTAATACAATGAGAGTTCCAATACAATGGTAGTTCCAATACAATGAGAGTTCCAATACAATGGGAGTTCTAATACAATGGGAGTTCTAATACAATGGGAGTTCCAATACAATGGGAGTTCCAATACAATGGGAGTTCTAATACAATGGGAGTTCCAATACAATGGGAGTTCTAATACAATGGGAGTTCTAATACAATGGGAGTTCCAATACAATGGGAGTTCTAATACAATGGGAGTTCTAATACAATGGGAGTTCCAATACAATGGGAGTTCCAATACAATGGGAGTTCTAATACAATGGGAGTTCTAATACAATGGGAGTTCTAATACAATGGGAGTTCCAATACAATGGGAGTTCCAATACAATGGGAGTTCTAATACAATGGGAGTTCCAATACAATGGGAGTTCTAATACAATGGGAGTTCTAATACAATGGGAGTTCCAATACAATGGGAGTTCCAATGCAAGGGGAGTTCCAATACAAGTGGAGTTCCAATACAATGGGAGTTCCAATACAATGGGAGTTCTAATACAATGGGAGTTCTAATACAATGGGAGTTCCAATACAATGGGAGTTCTAATACAATGGGAGTTCCAATACAATGGAGTTCTAATACAATGGGAGTTCTAATACAATGGGAGTTCCAATACAATGGGAGTTCCAATACAATGGGAGTTCTAATACAATGGGAGTTCCAATACAATGGGAGTTCTAATACAATGGGAGTTCTAATACAATGGGAGTTCCAATACAATGGGAGTTCTAATACAATGGGAGTTCCAATACAATGGGAGTTCCAATACAATGGGAGTTCCAATACAATGGGAGTTCTAATACAATGGGAGTTCCAATACAATGGGAGTTCTAATACAATGGGACTTACAATACAAGGGGGTTTCCAATACAATGAGAGTTCCAATACAATGGGAGTTCTAATACAATGAGAGTTCCAATACAATGGGAGTTCCAATACAATGAGAGTTCCAATACAATGGGAGTTCTAATACAATGGGAGTTCCAATACAAGGGGGTTTCCAATACAATGAGAGTTCCAATACAATGAGAGTTCTAATATAATGGGAGTTCCAATACAAGGGGGTTTCCAATATAATGGGAGTTCTAATACAATGGGAGTTCTAATACAATGGGAGTTCCAATACAAGGGGGTTTCCAATACAATGAGAGTTCCAATACAATGGGAGTTCTAATACAATGGGAGTTCCAATACACGGGGGTTTCCAATACAATGGGAGTTCTAATACAATGAGAGTTCCAATACAATGGGAGTTCTAATACAATGAGAGTTCCAATACAATGGTAGTTCCAATACAATGAGAGTTCCAATACAATGGGAGTTCTAATACAATGGGAGTTCTAATACAATGGGAGTTCCAATACAATGGGAGTTCCAATACAATGGGAGTTCTAATACAATGGGAGTTCCAATACAATGGGAGTTCTAATACAATGGGAGTTCTAATACAATGGGAGTTCCAATACAATGGGAGTTCTAATACAATGGGAGTTCCAATACAATGGGAGTTCCAATACAATGGGAGTTCTAATACAATGGGAGTTCTAATACAATGGGAGTTCTAATACAATGGGAGTTCGAAGACAATGGGAGTTCCAATACAATGGGAGTTCTAATACAATGGGAGTTCCAATACAATGGGAGTTCTAATACAATGGGAGTTCTAATACAATGGGAGTTCCAATACAATGGGAGTTCCAATACAATGGGAGTTCCAATACAATGGGAGTTCTAATACAATGGGAGTTCCAATACAATGGGAGTTCTAATACAATGGGAGTTCCAATACAAGGGGGTTTCCAATACAATGAGAGTTCCAATACAATGCTAGTTCCAATACAATGGTAGTTCTAATACAATCAGAGTTCCAATACAATGGTAGTTCCAATACAATGAGAGTACCAATACGATGGGAGTTCCAATACAATGGGAGTTCCAATACAATGGGAGTTCTAATACAATGGGAGTTCCAATACAAGGGGGTTTCCAATACAATGAGAGTACCAATACGATGGGAGTTCCAATACAAGGGGAGTTCTAATACAATGAGAGTTCTAATACAAGGGGAGTTCCAATACAATGAGAGTTCCAATACAATGGTAGTTCCAATACAATGAGAGTTCCAATACAATGGGAGTTCTAATACAATGAGAGTTATAATACAATGGGAGTTCCAATACAATGAGAGTTCCAATACAATGGGAGTTCTAATACAATGGGAGTTCTAATACAATGGGAGTTCCAATACAATGGGAGTTGCAATACAATGGGAGTTCTAATACAATGGGAGTTCCAATACAATGGGAGTTCCAATACAATGGGAGTTCCAATACAATGGGAGTTCTAATACAATGGGAGTTCCAATACAAGGGGGTTTCCAATACAATGAGAGTACCAATACAATGGAAGTTCTAATACAATGACAGTTCTAATACAATGGGAGTTCTAATACAATGGGAGTTCTAATACAATGGGAGTTCTAATACAATGGGAGTTCTAATACAATGAGAGTTCTAATACAATGAGAGTTCTAATACAATGGGAGTTCTAATACAATGGGAGTTCCAATACAATGGGAGTTCTAATACAATGGGAGTTCCAATACAATGGGAGTTCCAATACAATGGGAGTTCCAATACAATGGGAGTTCTAATACAATGGGAGTTCCAATACAATGGGAGTTATAATACAATGGGAGTTCTAATACAATGGGAGTTCCAATACAATGGGAGCTCTAATACAATGGGAGTTCTAATACAATGGGAGTTCTAATACGATGGGAGTTCCAATACAATGGGAGTTCTAATACAATGAGAGTTCTAATACAATGGGAGTTCTAATACAATGGGAGTTCTAATACAATGGGAGTTCTAATACGATGGGAGTTCCAATACAATGGGAGTTCCAATACAATGGGAATTCTAATACAATGGGAGTTCCAATACAATGGGAGTTCTAATACAATGGGAGTTCCAATACAATGGGAGTTCCAATACGATGGGAGTTCCAATACAAGGGGAGTTCTAATACAATGAGAGTTCTAATACAATGGGAGTTCCAATACAATGAGAATTCCAATACAATGAGAGTTCCAATACAATGGTAGTTCCAATACAATGAGAGTTCCAATACAATGGGAGTTCTAATACAATGAGAGTTCTAATACAATGGGAGTTCCAATACAATGAGAGTTCCAATACAATGGGAGTTCTAATACAATGGGAGTTCTAATACAATGGGAGTTCCAATACAATGGGAGTTCCAATACAATGGGAGTTCTAATACAATGGGAGTTCCAATACAATGGGAGTTCTAATACAATGGGAGTTCTAATACAATGGGAGTTCTAATACAATGGTAGTTCCAATACAATGAGAGTTCCAATACAATGGTAGTTCCAATACAATGAGAGTTCCAATACAATGGTAGTTCCAATACAATGGGAGTTTTTTAACTCTAATTTCATGAAACTTTGAACTTTGAACTGTCCATGTATAAGCTTCTATACAAAAAAAAAGAAAGAAAAAAGAATAAACTGTATGAGATTATATTTATTACTTGTTATTTGTATTATTCATTTTTTTAAATGAAATTCTTATTCTTTTTTCAAAGGTACAAATATTTTATAAAAAATATTTTACTATTTATTTCATACTTTATTTCAATCGATATTTTATTAATAACACTTACTTCACACTCAACTAATATTATGGCTTTTTCTGCAATATTTGACATAACATACAGGTAAATTGCAGGTACTAATTGCAAAACAACAAATTAACTGTAAGAACATCTACTGTTATTTGTAAGTGGGAATAGCTGGAATAATATTTTTAAAAAGTGGGATTAGATAGAAGACACCACTAAATTGATATCCGTGTCTAGTGCATGTGTACTTACTGAGGGTCATATAGTAGTTGTTGATATCGGTGTCTATCACCACTGAAGATGTAAACACCTTGTCATTGTGTATTCGATTTGTTTATATGATAAAGTTTGTCTGTGAAAAAGGTAAGAACATATATCATAATTGTTATGTAAATTGTAATGCTAAAACCCAAATGAGTTACTTGTGTGCATTAATAAAATAAAAAAATTAAATAAAAATATGAAAAAGGGTGGGTTATATTCTATTGAACTTCTTATAAAAGACAACATTTATTGGACATCCCCAACGAAAAGATCCTTTAATATCTTAATTTATCTCACCCCTACCATGAATTCATTGTCATAATTATCACTAAAAAAGTTGAAATCTGGATACTCCCCCCAAAAAAAAGATTATTTCTTGGTTATCAACTCTATCAAAAGTTTGTCCTCTCAGTTTTATCCCTAAACACACACGATATGGTTACAATCTCACGATGTCAAGAACTTTGGTTTTTATACTTCTTGATTTCAACATTTGTTTAGATCTCGTGATCATTCTCAAAAAAGTATTTTGAATCTGCTGTGATGTCCGTTACGATTTCAGCATAAAGCGATGTTCGGTTCGTCTTTACCTCCTGTTGTTTGTAGGAGGGATCATGTCTTATTTACGTTGTTTGTGTTTACTTGCGCATGTCCAACGCATATTGTTTTGTATTTGTATTTGTGTTTTGTTTGTCTTCGTCTTGTTGCAAGTTTCTGTGGATTGTCCATTTTGATTTTTCCTTCGGTATTCTCTAACGTTTATTGACAGACCTCAATAATTCGGTTAATGATATCTAGAAATTTACCAGCAATTATTATTATTATCATTTCATTGTTTTTACAATTAAAGATTAGTATTTATCTAGATCTCTCCAAAGCTAATATCACAATATGCATATAAAGATAAAATTTACTTCCTTCAAAACAAGAAGCTCAACTGAGATTGGATGGTTCACCTAGTTATTTTGACTCCTGGTAAGGCTTGTACAACATATGTAGGCATACTACATAAGGAAATACATTTTTTATTTCTCGACATTATACGTATATTGTTTTTATACTGCAGCTGCATGCATACACAAATTGTTAAATTTACATACAAAACTTGTTAAATTTACATACAATTTTTTTTTAATTTACATACAAAAAGTGTTAAATTTACATACAAAAATGTTAAATTTACATACAAAAAAGCAAAAACATTATAAACATTATGTTTGGACATTTTGGTTGAATTTCATATTGGAAGTCGCTCGAGCCCCGATCGGGTCAAATCAAAGACTATAAAATTGGTATTTGTTGCTTCTGCGCTAAGCACGCAGCGGTAAGGAGAAAGAGCAAAAACTGGTTGGCTCGGAATTAGGATAATGTGTCCGAGTGGGGGGACATGTCTGTCACGAACTGTTGTTTCAGTGAGCTAGCACAATACAAATCCAGTTAAGCGTGTTGGTCTAGTAGAAAGTGGACCTCATCATCATCTCATTGAAAATTAACTTGTTCTCGCCATGATATAGCTGAAAATTGCTGAGTTGGCGTTAAGCAACAATCAGCCACTCATTATTGGATATTTATAGCGCGGTACCAGATACCCCTAGTAGACGTATAATGCACTCACTGCAGTATAGAATAAATAATTTATTTCCATATATACATGAAAACATCCAGTGCCGGATTTACCATTGTGCTTAGGTGTGCTTAAGCACAGGGTCCCGTTGGCCAGGGAGGGGGGCCATCTTCCTGCCAAAAAAAAAAGGTTTATGATGGATTTTTGCTTATGTGGTGCAATTTTATAATATTTTAACTATTTCTAAATTTCCTGTGCGTGTATGCATGACTGCCCCTGTAGGCCTACCGAGTTTACCTGCCTCAGGGCCCTAGTAAGGGTACTCATAACTTAACTAGTACAGGGCCCCATTTGTCCTAAATCCGGCGCTGAAAACACCCCGTATGTCCTCTTCGGGGCTCTGTGGATTTCCGATCGAAAAAATGAAAGAAAGAAAAAATAGATTAAACAAAATAAAATTGCATTGAAACATATACATTCAATGAACATGCATGCCAAGTTTGTTACCAATTGGCCCAGTGGTTTCAGAGAAGAATATAAAAATGTGTCAGATTACGGACGACGGACGGCAAGTGATGACAATACCTCATATGACACTTTGGGTCAGGTGAGGTAAACAAATGTTCTTCCCAATCACCTGTAAATAAAATCTAGAAAGTTTTCATCAATGTTCCATTTAAAAATATTATACATAACCGCCAATTAACTGAGATACTGTTGAAAGTGGCGTTAAACACCATAAACCTAAAATATTATCCACTTTCTATCTTTACAAATAAACGGGAATTTAACGTGTATTTATAAATAAACCACAGATAACAAAATTTTACATAAATATCATACACTGTTAGGCGTGATAATCACATGAAATCTCACAAGCGTACAGTACACACACGTTATATGTATATGTATATATATATATGTAAACATGCTTATATAATTTTACACACACATGGAATGAACGCGACAACAGGTTGAAATCAATACATGTGATCATCATATTGTTATGTGGACGTGGTGATGGTGTAATACTTACTACCAACAAATTGTGAGTATTTTATTAGCTACCTTTAAACAAGCATGACAATAGGTAAACTATATATTATCGTATGTATAAGATACATGCAGATATAAGAGGGTTAGACTGACATGTGGCTTATATAACGTTAAAGTTTGTGACAGATGTTTAAATAAATCTTAACAAACGAGTAAAGATTGTATTATTTAACTGACTGTTGTCAAGCTCCTCAGATTCGAACATATGGCGGAGAAGTTGCCTTGTGACGAGCCAACAACGACCACCCCTGATTAATTGATGCACGAGCTATATGGGTTGTAGTGTAACGTGTTTGGAGATTATCACGACCCCTGTACGCTAAAGACCTCTTTTGTAGATTTCGAAAAAGTGTGGGCATATTGTAGCCACTACAAAAAAATTAATGTTTACATCTGAAACTATATGTTTACCCCTGAGTATTCTGTTTAGGTATTCTTTACGAACCTGTAAATTTCCATCTGACTGGAAATTAGCTAGAGTTATGCCTTCTTTTGAAAAGGATGACAAAAGCAGTCCCTCAAATTATAAGCCCATCTCACTTCTTAGCTGTGTTGGGAAAGTGATGGAACGTGTAGTATATAAATATATCTACAATTATATTATTGAACATTCATTATTATATTATTATATTCATATCAGTCTGGATTTTTACCTGGACATTCCACCGTTGACCAGTTTCTTGAAATTTACCATAATATTTGCCAAAATATAGATAATAGATTATCATCTATTATTATATTTTGTGATATATCAAAGGCATTTGATAGGGTTTGGCATAAAGCCTTGATAAAAAAAAAACTGCAATCCTATGGTATCACTGGTGATCTATTCTTCTACACTGACTAGATGACTATGGCAATGAAATAAAGTAAAAGGTAGTTGTTAATAATGAATGTTCAAACCCCAATACTGTCAAAGCTGGTGTTCCCCAAGGATCGGTACTTGACCACTTTTTTTTCTACTCTACATAAACGATATAACAGACAACTTGGGTAATCTAGTACGCTTATTTGTTGATGACACTTCCCTATCTTACTTCGGTAGAAACTATGATATTATGAAATCTGATATTAATAATGATTGATCAAAATTAAACGAATGGGCAAAACTGTGGTTAGTAGATTTTATTCCTAAAAAGACTAAAGCCCTAGATATCTCAACTAGTGCTGTACCACATTTAGACCTACGATTTAATGGGGAACCGGTCGAAAACAATAAACATTTGGGATAAACTTTTGCATCAGATGGAAATTGGACAAATCATATTGATAACATTGTAAATGCCGCTTTCAAACAGGTTAATGTTCTCAGAAAACTAAAATTTACTCTTTCCAAGCAAACTCTATCAAATATATATCTTACCTTCATAAGACCAACATTAGAATATGCTTGCGAGGTATGGGATGGGCGTTTTGAACGAGAAGTAGCAAAACTCGAAAAAGTGCAATTAGAATCAGCTAGAATAGTTACAGGACTAACACAATTTGCAATTAGAGACTCTCTTTACTATGAAACGGGATGGGAACCTTTGTCTTGTAGACGTAAATCTCGCAAACTGACAACATTTTCCAAAATGCATAATAAAGTATGTCCTCAATACTTGTGTAATTGTCTACCTCCTACAGTATCTAGTATCAGTGATCATAATCTCCGAAACAATGAAAACTATACAACACCAAGAAGTAGACTCAGAATGTCTTTGACATCCTATATACCATCTACTGTTTCATTATGGAACAAATTAGTTTAAACATATTTTATTAATTAATTCAATATAACATTACAATATTCAGCTATATACATAACATAATAAGAAGAAATTAATAGGATTGGGAAACAAGTTACAAGAACTTATATTAATCCCTATCCGTAATGGAACAAATTAGATTTAAATGTTAGAAATAGCCCAAATATATCATGTTTTAAATCTAGAATTAAAGAAAAAACTGTTAAATCTCCGGAGTATTATGGTGAATGGTCCAGAAAACTAAGCATACTCCATGCTAGACTACGACATCAATGTAGCTCATTAAATTCTGATTTATATCCCATAAACATTACAAATGACCCCAAATGTCAATGTGGTGCACCGTATGCAGATTCAATTCATTATCTAATGGAATGTCCATTATACCAAAACGAGAGATATTGTCTTTTTAGAAACTTAAGAGAAACCAACAAAAATATAGAAACATTACTCTTTGGAAATATAGTGAAAATGTATAAAGATAAAGAAGTCAAGAAAAATGTCAAGGACATTTTTTTTTATGAATGTGTGACTTAAAAATATTTTTCACATTTATGTCACTGAATATGGTACTGCTTTGACAACTATTTTACCTATTTTGTTCCTGTATTTAAATACTGTTATAGTGACAGCCGGAACCTTTGAATCGTAATGAGAGCGGGAGGTTTGGCGCCTTAAAATCTGATTCAACCCACCATTTCTTTAGAAATGCCTGTACCAAGTCAGGGTCATTACGGTTTTCACAGTTTTCCGGTTGTTGACTGATTTTGTCTGTTTATATAATTATGAGTTTTGACTTTCCATTTGTAAGATTGTTCGGAGTTCGGTAATTTTGTTATTACCCTTATTTATAAACGATGCAATTAGTATAAGCGAAAATTCTAATATCTTCAATAAAGTTCGAGCATATATTAGACAAACAAAAAGATTCTAATCAGTGGTCGGTCATCTGGTCTACATCAACATCATTTTATTTCCCATGTTTTACTATATTGTGTTAAATATTATTTATATTTGTGTATGTGCTATTTGTATTGACATTATTATATGTGTATTATTTGTAGGGAGAGGACAGTCCATAAGTTGTGATAACTTTTTGTCCAATCCCATTGCTGTTTTATTGGCAATAAAATAATATTAAACTAACATCGTTACGGGACCTGACACTCGTCACAACTCGGCTTAATTTTGATTGCGACTGAAAAAAGTATGGATAGTTAGATAGAGACGTCTACAATATGCCTACACTTTTTCGAAATCTACAAAAGAGGTCTTTAGCGTACAGGGGGCGTGATAATCTCCAAACACGTTACACACACTATAGTCCATGGTTCGGCTTTCCGTATTATAACCTGACAACCCACCGCATCGAGAGGCCCTCTCCTCAGGGTCATTACGGTTTTCACAGTTTTCCGGTTGTTGACAGATTTTGTCTGTTTATATACTTATGAGTTTTGACTTTCCCTTTGGAAGATTGTTCGGAGTTCGGTAATTTTGTTATTACCCTTATTTGGCACAAGGGGACGCGCTGAGCACTGTGTTTTATGGGTTTAAACCCTTCGATCTGTCACCAGTACCCGGGTCAAATCGAAATATTCAAATGGTCTAAGAAAAAAAAATGGTTAGGGTTATGGTGTTTAACGCCACTTTCAACAAAATATGAGAAAGTATTAAATAATATAATACTATTGAAATCTATTTCCTACATAAGATGTACGTATACAACGAGTGTTGAATGTTAACACAAATTAATGTATGTATACAATGTATGTAACAGGCTGTGACAAGTTGCCAATCGCTCCAGGCGAAATTGTATTTACATACTATAAATTGCATTGATGGATGGTCTTGAAGGAAAACAAAATTATAAAATTTGAACTTTACGGTAATCTAATATATTGTTGACAATGGAGAATGAAATAAAAATATGGATGAAGGTATCGGTTACATATGCAACAGAACATAAACAAATCGGTTGTTAAACTTTTCCCCTCATTTGCTATGCAAATTCAAAGGAATTAGTTTTGGTTCAATAAATTTCAATTCAAATTTTATTTTATTTACGAATGGTATCCATGGGATGAACAACTAAAGAATTCATACTAAAACAAAAAATAAAAAAATCGATGGGGTTTAGGTTTTAGACACTGAATTTTACATAAGTGTGTCCTGCATATCAAATTATAACTGTATCTGTATAAATTTTATGTAACATAAATGAATATGGGTGCATAAAACTAGCTTAACCCCGCCACTTATTATTGAAGTGAGCGGTCATATATTTGTGAGAATCTAATTTGCCTCTTTTAGACAATTACAGAGGGTTGTTACCACGATATAGCGTAGAAATCATCGTGAAAGAGATTAATATATGTGTGTTGAACACGATATAGCGTGGAAATCATCGTGAAAGAGATTAATATATGTGTGTTGAACACGATATAGCGTGGAAATCATCGTGGAAGAGATTAATATATAAATATATATATACAACATGTATTCCATCATATTGTAGAACTGTTCCGACAGTGTGGTATTTCTTTTTTTTTGGGGGGGGGGGGGGGGGGGGGTTCATACTATTTAATAAATAAGAGCAAAAAATATATATGGGATGTTGCCTGGCGCTGTACAATTTATCAATGAGACAGTTTTGTACAAACCACTTTTATCCCAACAGAATGTGGTTTTAATTGAAAACATATCTGTTGTTTGGTTTTTCAAGACAGTCGACATCCCTATAGATACTAAATGTGCCCCTCTTCTAGTTGACCTGCTATTTTATTTAAATGAAGCGGAAGAAAACGCAGATATCAAACTTAGTGCGCACGACGCGTTTCTGGAATAATTTTCATCAGGTACACTAAATATCGAAATATTGATACGAATTCATACAGACGCTTCTCAAGAAAGCCAAAGAGAACCCAACCCGGTCTTTGCAGGGGTTTCAAAGTTTTTTTTTATAATAGGAGGTACTTCTTAAATTTTAGGAGGTACCTAAAAAAATAGGCCGGGGGTCTGGGACCCGCCTGAGGGCCCCAGAGGGTCCAGGGCAAAGCACGGTGGGGGGGGGATCCGGGGCTCCTGAAATCTAGCATTTTGTGGACCAAACATTGTACTTCAGAGACTGCAAATCATTAAGCGTTTTTGAAAGAAAAATCCCATTAACTTTCTTTTCAGAGTACAGATTTCACCAAGATCATGCATAATGAATTTTTCCCCCCATTTTTTTTTGGAATATTTCAGATTACAGACTGTATCCAATTGTTTGTATTGACTGCACATTTCAGGTTCCAGGATTACGAATATGTTAGATTAACGCGAAGGGTGACACTAGTGGAGCAGGAACTGTTTACCCTTCCGGAGCAATTGAGTTCGCCCCCAGTTTTTAGTGGGGTTCGTGTTACTCGATCTTTAGTTTTATATGTTTGTTTTGTTGATCGTTGTTTGTCCTTTTGTACTTTTTTCTTTTGGCCATGGTGTTGTCTCTTCTTCGATGTACGGTTTCTGATTGCCCCTTTGATATCTTCAAACTCTTCTTCCTAGCTTTCAGTCTTTGGCTGCCTCATTGACATTACCCACATGTGACTACCTTGTGCATTGTCACACACTTTGGACCTTTTATACAACCTTTTTAATTAATAGTATGTGGAAAAAAATTGAAATTTGAATTATATTGTTTTCTCCTTGAATTATCTTGTTTTCTCCCTATTCATGACATTTTTCCATGTTTTATGTTTTTTATTGTACATAAGTATTTTACATAAAGCTAGTTCCTTTCAAATTTGTTGTTGTTTATTCTTTGTACACAGCATTTGCACCATCCAGCATAATCAGGATTTGACCATAAAAACAAAGTGCCATTGGATTCATTAAAACAATTTAATATAAAGGAATTAACATTGACAGTGATTTAGAAATTATAAGTTATTCTTAATCACTATCACTGTCACAGTTATAGTTCTCCTCCTCTAATTCCTCTCTGATCTTGTCCCATGTATCAAGCAGGAAAGATTTAGCAACGGCTCTAATTTCCTCTAATTGCTGATTCATTTTCAGACTCTGACTGCAGCTGGAAGTCTGTTTGGCATGAATTGTCAACAGTTTCTATTTGATTCTCCTCTATAGCACACCCAGTGTCTTTCTGATTTACAGGCTTTGGTAATTTCTGTCCGTTTTTGTTGCTTCTCCATTTTTGCACTGATGTCTTAACTATTTCATTTTCTTTGCCTGTTTCTGGTCCATTGATGGCAATCGTCATTAGACTCATCATCATGTCCTTTTTCAGACGACTACGAAATCGAGCTTTTAAGCGCTGTACTGTACTTGCTTCCCTATCTGGCCATGCATTTGACACTGGAATGCTTTGACATACTTCGGCCAGAAAGACAAGATGAGGAAAAAATACATTAAAGTCTACCCTTTTCTGCAGGATCTTTTGGGTTGGACTCAGTATTACTGGAGATTTAGAATCATGTTCTTCTGATACAAGGGTCATTTCTGTCTTTCATTGTAGAAAATGATGTTTGAGCTTCTTCCACTCAACTCTTATTTCTTCTTTCTTGGACTCTTCCAAATCTTTAAAGAAATGATTTATCATAGTTTCAATATGTTCATTACCATAGACTGTAAATTCAAGTGTTTCTCTTTCTGGAACATGAAATGGATTGAATATGTCAAAAGCTTTCAGAATTTCTAATGAATCTGAAAATCACTTTTCAATGTTACTGATTAAAGATTCAGTGTACTTTCTAACCATAGAAGATGTCTTTTCGATTTGATTTTCGGTAGCATTGAGTTGCAGTTCAGATAATCTCCCTCCTTCACTCAAATCTTTCTTCAGCTCCACAATTGGTGATTGGTTATCAGCTATCTCCTTTAATTTGTCAATTGTATGCTGAAGTGATGGGCATATGTGACTAAAAGTTCTTCAAGTTCTGCTGCTTTGTGATTCTTTGATCTCACATGGTCTAAAATTGCTTCTTTCCTATATCGTGTTGCTGGTTTAGTGCAGTATATTTCAGCTTTACAATGACAATGTCTTTTGCATATCAGGCAATACATTCCGTCAGACTCTTTGTAAACTAACCAACATAATCCAGTTCGTTCACTGTAGCTGGTACTTGGATCAATTATCATTCCGTGTTTGAATCTATGTTTATGTTTATTACTTTTCTGAGGGTCTTGTAATGACAAGCCAATACTTGTGTCTTTACATAGGGAATAGTGGTGGATTTTCTGTTCTTCTAGATTAAACAGTGCAGCTAGCATTTCCTTCTGCCTATCACATTATATTTCTGTCTGTCGTTTATCTGCGGAATCATTTATATTTTTTGACGATCTCTCAGAGTTATATACTTCTTTCTCTTGTGACTGAGCTTTGGTTGTGGCATCTTTATGTGTCAAGTCCACATTGTCATCATTCTGCTGTAATGTGGCATCTGATGATCTATTTTCTGTCTGTTCTGCTATACTTTGACCCTCATTTACTGATGCCGAAAGAAATCATATCATATATCATGCTCTGTTATTAAATTAAAAAAAGAAAAAGAATTAAGGATTCAAAAATTAGACGACTTAATTTCTAAAGATTTATATATTTCAATCATTTTTAACAGACTGTTGCATGTTGGTCTGACACATGGTTTTATTTTCAATAACCTGATATCAGAAAATAGAAATCACAAGTGAGAAATCGATATGACGTACCAAATTCTTACGTTTCAGTAAGCCAGTTCGGATATAATCTGTTTTTAGAGAAAAAATATCATTCTTTTTTGACAAATAAAATATGTGTAATTAAAGCATATAGATACAAAAAATTATTTCCATGAATCTTGTAATGTCTTTCTCTTCAATATTAAACAAAAAAATATGTGGAAAGGACATACCATAAATGAAATTTTGAAAGTTGTTTCATAATAATCTGAAACTGTTTAACAAAAGTGACATCAAAAACATTAACAAGTTCATGCAGTGTAGACCAAATTTACCTGTGTTTTTGTTGTTGACAAAATTTTATTTTTTTACATTTACGTATACATTTTTCCTGTGTTACATGTACGTATTGTGCCATACATGTAGTAATATATACAGTAAGTAGCACCTAAAACACAGGTATATTTTGCAGTCTGAATAAAAAATAAACTAACATTTTGTTTATTCCCAATTGACCAAAATCATTAAATTTCTACCTTAAACAGAAGGTATGGTTCATTTATAAAAGACATGAAACCATGCAACAATTAAAATCATGAAAGAAATTGTTCACAAATAACCATTAACATTGAGTGAGTTTTGAGTCGAGGAGCATGATTTCCAATGCATTTTATTTCAAGGAACCATATCTAGACCACGAGTGAGCAGATTAATCTCGTTAAATGTTGAGGGAATACATGCATCAGAACAAAGCTCCGGCCCGGAGCTTTTTTCTGATGCATGTATTCCCGGAGTCCGGGACCAAATCTCAACGAGATTATGAACAGTTAAAACATATCGTCAGTTCCGACACGTAAAATGCAAAACAAACAAAATGCCATGCATACATCGTCCATAATACCACTCGAGCAGACGCCTCACTTTTTCTAGATTTCGCAGCAAAATAGTCATTTATTTTCGTGTTCCTCTTCATCGTGTCTTCATATTGTCAGGGGGGGGGGGGGGGGGGGGGGTTGCTGAAGCCCCCAAAGTCCTTGAGTCCGCCACTGGTTATACAAATTAAAATACATAATTAGTATCTATAATAGGGTCGACACATGCAATTTGATATTAACATAAGATTGTATGAATATTGACACGAACAAGTTAAAATAAGGAAAAAGAGATGAAATGATAAAGAAATAAAGAAATTTTATTGAAAATAAATTTGTAAACAGAAAGTTAGAAAAAGGGGGGTGGTCCGTGCCACGAGCGCCTGTGGTCCCAACACGCTTAGTTGTTTTTTTTAATTTTTATAATATATACATGTATATATATATATATATCATAAAAATGATATAGGGGTGCATATTTTTTTATTAATAAAGTTATATATCTTAAAGACAAGCCACTGTGGTTGGAATCCGAGCATTACAGTACATACAATTCGCCAAGAATAATTAATGTACGTGAAATTGATCGAAATTATTTGATTCTAACCATTAATAAACGATTATTTACCATGAAAGTAGAAAATCACGATACAACAAAACTAGTAAACCAACACGAAAATCTTTTAAAAAGGGAAATACAAAGAATGTGAACAAATATCAAACTTTGTTTAACAACGTATGTACACGTGTACTATAGTTTCCTCGTTCGACAGTTATTGTACGTATGCTATGCGTATTTACTAATTACAAAATTATTGAAAATATTGATTTTTGCTCATGGAGAACATAAGTAAAAATTAATAAGAATGTATTCAATTTTATTTTATATTCGCATTCACAGTTAGTAACAGGTGCCCGTGACGCAGATATGATTGCAACGTTGTCCTTGTCTTATTTCAACGTAATGACGTGATCACTTTAGTAATTTAGTAACATATCAGAAGATGGTTACAACTTATGATGCATTTGTTGTTAACTTGAGGAATATTGTTATACAAATAAAAAATAATTATTGTTGGATAATTAGATAGATATTGTGTTTGAAATAATAGTTTACAATTACAAACGTCTAAGCGATAATAAAACGCCCCGCTAACCACCGTTGGTACTTGAGCGACACCTGTTGAGTAAATTTGGGTGAATGTTCCCCATTATTACGTCATGCCTACATCACAAAACGGTATGACTGATATTTCTCACAAACTGATAATGATTGCTAAAAGATTATGGTACGTTTCCTAGGCAGAAATATATGTGTTGAATTATTTAGAAAAAATATTTTGCAATGAATTAAAGATTTTGCCTAATTTTGAGTATCATTTGTACGTTGATACTATAAAAATGTGTTATTGTGTCAAACAATTCGATCAACGAGATAAACGCCATTGTTGTTTTTGTTATCCAAATCGATAGCTGGCCGTATAAATAAAATAAATACAGTTTTATTAAGAGTCGATACAGATTAAACAATATATTATCTAGTTTTTTGGTGAATATTACGTTTTCCCAAAACATTAAACTCTCAAAACTCGCTATACACACAGACAGGTCTAATCCTAAACACCAAGGGACCAGGGAAATATGTCGGATTGTTCAGATTTCGGAATACACAGGTTTTATTTTAGCTAACAGAAATATTTTGAGACCATAAATTGTGTCGGAGGTCACATGATGTCGGAATGTACAAGTTGCACGGGATATGTACTCTTGTATTTCATGTTAGATGTTCTGTGAATTTTATTTTTTTTGACAACAAGTGCAATATTATAATAAATACAATTTTGACCTGTGTTATACAGATTAACGAAATGATTCCTTTGTACGAATTACATGTCTACACGTGTTTACTTCCGTCTTGTTATGTCTACTTCGATTTCCGCGTGAAAACGATGTTAGGTTCGTTTATTAATACTCCCATAAGTTTTGTAGGGGGTTCATGTTTAGTTTGTTATTTTTATTGAGTTACCTATACTGGTATCCAACACAATTTCCTTGTCATATTTATTTGTGTCGTTTTAAAGTAACACGACGGGTGTCTGAATAGTGGAACAGGAAATGACCCCCCCCCCCCCCCCTCCCCACCCGGAGCACTTGAGTTAATCACGGATTTGTTTTTGTGGTGCAGATGTTGCTCAATCTTTAGTCATCTGTGGAGTGTTGTGTATTTGTTCATTCTTTTACTTTTGTGTTGTCTGTCCTTCTTTGATTTACGGCTTCTGTATTACCACTACGACCAGCCGCAACACAAACAAGATCTGATCTTAGGCCAAAAAAAAATGTGTGTTTAGGGTTTCATCTCTAAAAAAAATAGGGTAGGTAGGTAGGGAATTTTTTTTTTTCAAAATATTTTTACATTAAGTTAATGGGGAAGAAATCCAAAGTTTAACGGTGCTTAAGCCAAAATTACCATCAAAATGTTAGGGTAGGCATTTTTGAGAGCAAAAACATAGGGTAGGTAGGGAAACCCTAAACACACATATTTTTGCTTGGCCTTGTGCTCATATAATTGTAAGATATTTGTTTATTCTTTTCTGTAGTTCTGTAAGTACATGTACTTTTTATCCAGTGCTTGCCAAAATGTGGTGTGACTGACTAGATACAAGTCAATGCAAATATGTTGAACAAACTGCATTTCTTTAATACATCCTTAAATCATCATGAAATTAAGCACGATCGTTCAGACTAGCGATTGTTTACATCCGGGTCACTGACTGATCGTATACAGTTTGATAACAATATATTTTATTAAACGGCGTTATCTTTATATATATACTGTACCTACAACTTTTACCTACTTTTTTCAACCACGTGTTTTTTGGTGTATAGTCACATTTAAGTTGTAAGTAGAAATTTATTTGCAGTTTAAAATATTTAAAATCTTGACATTGATTGAATGTTTAACACGAAAAAGTTATAAATTTGTCAACAAGATTTGTTTTACTTATTGTAGAAGGAGGAAACACAGAATTAGAAATGCATGTTGTTTGTGTATTTATTTACGCTTAGATAGATTTATTAAACATGTTTAAAAGTATTCATAAATATGTAACATATTTTGTTAAAATTAATTAACATAAATTGATTATGAAAAAAAAAACAATGTTGGCATTTGTTCTAAACCTAAAGGTTTTTTTTTATTTTTTTCTTATTATTAATTTTTTTTACAAATATCTAAATAAATGTGAACACGTTAATATGTATGCTATAAAGGTTATTCCGCAATGTACGTAGTTCAATGTTTGTATCCGAGACAACGTCGGGACCTTATCAATTTGTGGCAAGGTTGTTATGTTCACACTTGTCTGAAAGGAACGAGTCGTCCAGTGTCAACAACTGTCATTGGGACTCATAAACACTTGTTGACAAAAGGAAAATACCCCTATGAATATATGTATATTGATAGGTATATGTAAACATTTTGTAATACGAAAAATATATTCCAGATAAGTTAATCTCCAGAGAATGACAATTTGTTGTTTTAACTTGATACAGGGGCCATAATTGGAATATTAACTTGATACAGGGGCCATAATTGGAATATTAACTTGATACAGGGGCCATAATTGGAATAAAATTCATTTGATTTATTTGATTTGATTATCTAAGCCGAAGCTCCTTCGGACCAACTTTTGTATTCAGTATATACCTTGTGACATCCTACATTGAGTGAATGTGAGAGCTGATTGTTCGTTTTGTTGATATTGGTGGAATTGTTGACATCACTGTTTAGAGGTGATTATTCGCTTTGTTGATATTGGTGGAATTGTTGACCATCACTGTTTAAATTTTCTGTTCATACTTTGCATAAGCCGCAGTTTTAACAAGATGTTGGTTTATTCAGGGTTCTATTTAGACAGGTGTCACTGTATAAACAATTTTTCCCACAAGGAAAATGGTGGAACATATATTAAAGTTTTTCGAAAGTTCAATTACGAAAATGAATATAAATTTATATGTATATTAAACGTAGTTGGTTATACATTTTCACTTTGTTTGTTTTCAGATGAAGAAATTTCGAGTAAAAGAATAAAACAAGGGCAGATAATCAAACTATTCCAATGGCTTCAGCTAATGATGTCGTTATTGCTGTGTCATCTCAAAAAGAGTTGACGGTCAATGACAACCCAGACAGTGTAAGTGCTATTGTTTTACCACTGTAACTGAAATATCACTCGTGGAAAGACAAACCATTGGAAATTCCGTATGCTATGCCTGAACGTGTTATGGTAGGGAATTCAAAGTCTAACGACTAAAGACTGGTTACTATATAATACTTGAAGGTATGACACAAACAATCACTTGCGGACATGTACTTGAGGACAAGCTAACCAGATTCTTGTTTTTTTTTGTTTTTGTTTTTTTTATTATTGTCAGCTATATCTTGGTATTGATCGTCTACACTCTGCCATTTAGATAAAATTGTCGTTTATTCTATTATTGTCTACTCCTGAGGGAACTGTTCTCATATAGTGTTGTCTGGCTCAGGCACTATGTACCTCACCAGACAACACTATAGGAAAACTGTTCTCGAGGGAGAAGACAATAATATATTTAGTACATAACATCCGATTCCAGACATAAAAGAAGAACACACTCAAATCCAATATAATAATGATATTAAAATTTACAATGTAACATTATATTTGCATTGCCAAATCTGGCCATGTTGACAGCAGACTACAGCGCGAGTCTAATTTAAGGGAGATAAATCTTGACAAAAATATATAAAAATTACACTGGAAAATATATGCCATAGGTATAGTCCCCGCGGGAAATCGTTTGAAACTGATATAGTTCCCGTCGCTAGCTATAGTCCCCCGTTGTCAAGTGTACTGTTCAAAAATAGTACACACTGATTATCCAATCAAAATACAGCTTTTTTAGGTACTAAAATAATTTATTCTCCAGTCAATACAGGCATTAACGCAGAATCATAATTGACCCATTTTACATTTAATTAAATAGCTGTGATTAGATTTAAAAACATATATTAGGTCGATCCACTGACAATCTTCTCTTCTGTATCATCTCAGATGACCCCTTTGATATCTTCAAACATTTCTTTCATTTACACATTCAGAAGATGTTGCCTCCATTAAAAAAACAAACACCTAATTATAATTAAATTAAAATCTATCTATGCATTTATTAAAATAATTTTATTTTCAGAAAATAACTGGTCGGTTAGTTTTGGCTGTATTTGCAGCTGTTTTGGGATCTCTACAATTTGGATTTAATACCGGCGTCATCAATGCACCTGAGGGGGTAAGTCATGGGATCTTTTATAGATTACAAGGAGAGTTTGAAGATACCAAAGGGGTAATGAGAATCCCTATATCGAAGAAGAACAGACAACACAATGACCAAAAGAAAAAGTACAAAGGGACAAACAACGATCTACAAAACATACACATAAAACTAAAGATCGAGTAACACGAACCCCACTAAAAACCGGGGGTGAACTCAGATGCTCCGGAAGGGAAAACAGTTCCTGCTCCACTAGTGGCATCCGAAGATTTGTTTTATTCTCTTTTCAATTTGTTCCTTGAAACGTTTGATTTTGAAGTGAATAGTCGTTTGTTTGTAGAATATTGGTAAACGTTTAAAATAAACGATTAAGTATGGAAAACAAAACAGGAATTGAAAGAAAAAATACGAAACCATCATAGCAATTCCAAATACCAATGAATTAGTAAAAAGAAGACCAGATTAAAAAGAAGACAAGATTTAGCCGAAATACTGCCAATTTCTGCGATAAAGTTTATCAGTAACTCGCGGCAGTTCGGTGAGCTTCTCCACCAATAAAACTGACCGCATGGCATAACTGAAATATTGTTGAGAGTGGCATTAAACATCATAACTATAACCATAACCCTAATATCAACAATAAGCAATCACAAGAAAGAAAGAATCGAGATTATACTAAGAAGATGTGGTAAGAAACATGCAAATGCCATACGAAACACATGTAATTACTCATGTAGGCAAAACAATTGATTATTCCCTGGCTTACGGTTTTCACAGTTTTCCGGTTGTTGACTGATTTTGTCTGTTTATATACTTATGAGTTTTGACTTTCCCTTTGTAAGATTGTTCGGAGTTTGGTAATTTTGTTATTACCCTTATTTGTAAATAATAATAATTTGTGAAAAGTCGTTGATACAATTCTACTTTAGCTAATTACTGATCCATTTTATATTTTAGAAAATTAAAGATTTTATAAATGAAACGCATATCGAACGGACAGGGGAGCAGTTTACTGAAGATACCCTTATCAACCTATATTCTCTACTAGTCGCCATTTTTGCCGTTGGCGGCATGATTGGCGGATTAATGGCTGGATGGTGGGCTGATTTCTTTGGAAGGTATTTAAACCCTTTCTCTTAGGAATATTATTTTCTTGCTCTGGTATTGTTCTGTACGTTGCCCATGATCAAATGAAAATAAGTTTTAAATGTTACTAAACCGGAAGTTCCTAATCAATTGTGATTTCATTTGCATCCATTGTATAATTAAGGATGTTCAATAAATAAATGTTAGAGAATACTGAAGTGGCAATAAAATACGAGAATACACCATGACAAATGACAAGTGTAAGCACATCAGTAGATATAGCACGTATATATATATATATACACGTCAAAGAACCATTTTGGATGGTCGATACAAACATACTTGGTAAATGTCATTGTATCATCAAGCTGATGACAGAAGAAATGAAATATCAGGAATTACCACTGTAACAATGGAAGATAAGAAATGAATACTGTGATGTCAAAATGCTATGCAGTATTTTGTTGTCAGTGCCACAAGAAAGGACGAGGTGGAAAGAAACTGTGGTTGCCCTATGTCCCCCATGGGATGAAGTGGAATAAGTCAAAGTAAGTCAAGCCACGAAACAACATAATGAGTACCCTGGCACAATGAAAGGGTCTGTAGTAATCTTTACACCCGAAGCAGTGATAATCTGAATAGCAGTCAAAGAAATATAGCCTCTATTTTGGAGATTTTTACGAAATTATTTGAAATAATCGTAGGACCAATAGAGTAGAAATATACGTACATTTATTATCATTCATCTCGTTAAAGACATTATTCTTACACACACGTAATTATGGATCTTCTTAATTACAAAAGTTATCTCATTATTTAATATTTTAGGAAATTTGGTCTGATGTTAAATACTCTACCAGGTATAGCTGCCGCCTGTCTCATGTTCTTCAGTCGTAATGCCAACTCGTATGAAATGGTTATTGCCGGTAGATTTCTCGTTGGATTCAACTGTGGTAATTATTGGGCGGCAACTTTCTACATAATTGTTAACTACATGCAATTTCATTCAGTATGTGTATTTTTATTTAACGGCATTGTCCTGATTGGAAAATGGTTTGATTATAAAATGAAAAACAAAAAATACCACACTGTCGGAACATTTTCAAAATCCAATAGAAAAATCACAGAAAGAGACAAAATCGAAATCACTAAAACACAAATTTATACATGATCGCTCGCATTCATTGCTTCACCTTTTTGAAACACATATCGCACTGTTTAGAGCAGATCGTGGTTCTAAATCTTTCGTTATCTGTGTAGTGTTTTGTTGACCATTGTTTAATAATATTTTTTTGTTATTCTCCATTGTATTATATGTCCTTCACTCTAAGCTTCTGTTAGCCTCTTTGTTATTCTCCATTGTATTATATGTCCTTCACTCTAAGCTTCTGTTAGCCTCTTTGTTATTCTCCATTGTATTATATGTCCTTCACTCTAAGCTTCTGTTAGCCTCTTTGTTATTCTCCATTGTATTATATGTCCTTCACTCTAAGCTTCTGTTAGCCTCTTTGCTATTCTCCATTGTATTATATGTCCTTCACTCTAAGCTTCTGTTAGCCTCTTTGTTATTCTCCATTGTATTATATGTCCTTCACTCTAAGCTTCTGTTAGCCTCTTTGTTATTCTCCATTGTATTATATGTCCTTCACTCTAAGCTTCTGTTAGCCTCTTTGTTATTCTCCATTGTATTATATGTCCTTCACTCTAAGCTTCTGTTAGCCTCTTTGTTATTCTCCATTGTATTATATGTCCTTCACTCTAAGCTTCTGTTAGCCTCTTTGTTATTCTCCATTGTATTATATGTCCTTCACTCAAAGCTTCTGTTAGCCTCTTTGTTATTCTCCATTGTATTATATGTCCTTCACTCTAAGCTTCTGTTAGCCTCTTTGTTATTCTCCATTGTATTATATGTCCTTCATTCTAAGCTTCTGTTAGCCTCTTTGTTATTCTCCATTGTATTATATGTCCTTCACTCTAAGCTTCTGTTAGCCTCTTTGTTATTCTCCATTGTATTATATGTCCTTCACTCTAAGCTTCTGTTAGCCTCTTTGTTATTCTCCATTGTATTATATGTCCTTCACTCTAAGCTTCTGTTAGCCTCTTTGTTATTCTCCATTGTATTATATGTCCTTCACTCTAAGCTTCTGTTAGCCTCTTTGTTATTCTCCATTGTATTATATGTCCTTCACTCTAAGCTTCTGTTAGCCTCTTTGTTCTTCTCCATTGTATTATATGCCCTTCACTCTAAGCTTCTGTTAGCCTCTTTGTTATTCTCCATTGTATTATATGTCCTTCACTCTAAGCTTCTGATAGCCTCTTTGTTATTCTCCATTGTATTATATGTCCTTCACTCTAAGCTTCTGTTAGCCTCTTTGTTATTCTCCATTGCATTATATGTCCTTCACTCTAAGCTTCTGTTAGCCTCTTTGTTATTCTCCATTGTATTATATGTCCTTCACTCTAAGCTTCTGTTAGCCTCTTTGTTATTCTCCATTGTATTATATGTCCTTCACTCTAAGCTTCTGTTAGCCTCTTTGTTATTCTCCATTGTATTATATGTCCTTCACTCTAAGCTTCTGTTAGCCTCTTTGTTATTCTCCATTGTATTATATGCCCTTCACTCTAAGCTTCTGTTAGCCTCTTTGTTATTCTCCATTGTATTATATGTCCTTCACTCTAAGCTTCTGATAGCCTCTTTGTTATCTTCAAGTTTTTTGTCGATATTTGATAGCACTTCTATTACGCCAAGACAATCAGCAAGACACAGTCAAAGTACAAAGGTCCGAAATGTAGAGACGTGACGATTAAAGGTTATCTGTTAAATAAAGCTACATTATGGAAAACACAAACTCCACACAAACCGGAAGTGATACCAAAGACACATACAACAATATATCTGCAAGAATGAGTGATTGTTTTCTACCTCCAACTCAGCAATTTATCAGCTATATCATGGTGAGAACAAGTTATTTTTTAATGAGATGAAGATGAAATTCTCTTTGTACTAGACCAACATGCTTTGTTGGATTTTTATAGAGCTAGTTTACTGAGACCACAGTCCGCGGGTAGAGATGTTGCCCAACTAGGACACATCATCCTGACCCCGAGCCAACCAGTCTTTGCTCTTGCTCTTTAATACTGCATGCCTAGCAGAGAAGCAGAAAATAGCAATTTTATAGTCTGGTTTGACCCGACCGGGGCTCGAACACACGATCTACCGCATTCGAGGAGAGCACGCTAACCGATGCGGTTTCCTCGTGTCGAACATTCAAGATGGCGAACAATATGCTTAGGGCCAACATTTCACCATATTGGACTTTGACGTTTTTTAATGTTGTTCCTAAATTTGTTATGTGTTCCTAGCGGAGATGCAACAAATATCGGTTTTATAGTCATAGGTGTTCGAACCCACGATCTATAGCACTCGTGGCGTGCATCCTAACCATAACACCACAGCTATATATATAATTGTAATATTTTAGTGGGGTTCGTGTTACGCGATCTTTAGTTTTATGTGTTTTGTAGATCATTGTTTGTCCTTTTGTACTTTTTCTTTTATCCATTATGTTGTCTGTCCTTCTTCGATTTACGGATTCTTATTACCCCTTTGGTATCTTTTGGTCATTGTGTTGTCTGTCCTTCGATTTACGGATTCTTATTATCCCTTTGGTATCTTCAAACTCTTCTAAATATAGCATATATATTAATATAGATAAAGTTAATATAAACAATTATATATGTTTCATTTCAGGGCTATATACTGGATTGACACCTTTATATCTGTCAGAAATATCCAGACCCAACATTAGAGGGGCTTTAGGAACGCTACATCAGTTTGGTGTGGTAATTGGTATTTTGCTATCGCAAATTCTTGGATTTCCGGAAGTGTTGGGAAACGAAAAATTATGGCATGTTTTGTTAGGTAATTATAATAATATTATTGGATAATGATTTGGAAGTTGGATTTAATAGAAAAATTTAAGGGCTAAAATAATCCACACGTCTGCCCTACAAATCCTAAGGTGGCGGATATGGGATACCATTTCGAGCGAGGACTGTGAGGTTATAAATACGAAAAGCCTGATCTGAGGCTATAGCATACTATTCCCTCTTTGCGGAAAATGGAGTTATCGTTCGTAATTTGAATTATCGTCCTTGACAGTGGGTAATAGCATTTCCGGTTGCAAAAGTTTTCCTGGCGGTTTTTAATAAATTAATTAAATAAATAATAAGTGCGAAAAAATATGATATTAATTGACGTAGATTCCAAGGCAACACTTGAAGACTTCCTAACTTTAAAAAAAAGACTGAACTTGTACAATTTACTTACGCTCCGACAAAGATGTAGCTCTAGACGTATCTTTTAAAAAGCCGGTCAGATGACAATGAAAAAATTAACTGCTATAGACAGTTCATTAGAGGCTTACTTTTATAAAGAAAATTATATACACGACATTCCCATTTTTTAAACTTCTATAAAAAAAAGTTATTTACTTATTTAACATATTTTTCTCTGGATTTGTAACATTTTTGTACAAATAACTCCAAATCTGTATTTTCATACCACTGAACACGTTACATAATAGACTCTGAAATGTTTTGGATGATTGTCACCATATTTTTCTGCAAAACGGAAATACTGTGCGATTTTCCTTGTACACTGAAAGCAGGAATATTTTCTTTAAAAAAGATTTTCTCTCCTTTCATTACACTCGAGCGGTCGAAGACAAGGCAAAATAAATTTGAAAGCATTTTAGAAATAATAGAATCTGTTGTTTCTTCACCATTTGTCTTCATTAGCAATGTGCGCTTATCAGATAGGTGAACACCTGCATCTAACATTTGCCGACCATCTCGACTTGTACAGTCAACAAGCAAATCCCAATTTTCGGTTTCCGTCAGAGCAGATCCCACTTTTTTCTGAATGAATAATGTCCCTCGTCTGGAATATTTTGAATAAGAAATAAAACGATCACGAACGCGGATTTTTTCTGTTCTAATATATCAAGAACAAGCAATCGGTCTATCGTTTAAAAAACAATGGTGTATTTAGAGATCGCACCTCTGTCCATTGAAACTTATCTGTCATTTTAAAGATGTATTTTTAGACATATGCACTTCTCGACCGCTACCCATGATTTAGGATACCGTCTAAATACTGACGACAAATAGGTTATTTTGCAATAAATGCATTTACAGTCTCATAATCTTACAGCCAAAAATGCCTTTCTGAAGCTAAGCTTAACAATGTAGACAAACAAACAAAAGGACTGATGGGATTCGAACCACCTTCTAGAACTATCCATTCCATCACAAGGCAGCGCCAATACGATCATGACTACTGTGCTCCCGCATTTAGTCAAGTAAATTTATTACTTAGAGTAATTATGAGGTAAAATGCGAATTAGCATACATAGCAGACCAGGGGCGGATCCAGGGGGGGGGGGGGGGGGGGGCACCCCCTAATATTGTAAAAATTATGATTTTTTTTGGCGTATAATCGTGATTTTTCACACAGATTACCCCAAGCATTTTCGCGCCTCCCTGCGCTCGGCGCAATTTTTTCAAATTCGCCCCCCCCCCCCCCCCCCCAACTTGAAATCCTGGATCCGCCCCTGCAGTGGATTTTATTTCTCAACTGCAGATTTAAGAAAATAACAACCGTTTGCTTCCGATTAAAACGACATGCGCTAAATTGCTTTATTTTTAGTGATTGTGACAGCTTACGTGATGTTCGAAAAAAAAAAAAAAAAAAAAAAAAAACGACAGAATAGTTAATATTGATAAAGAAAAATATGAAATTAACAGCTTGCATGTATATTCGTGTTATGATTTCATATGTAAGGAATTCGTTGTGCGGCTTTCGAAAAATCAATACAAATCTACTGTACACTCACAATTCTTATAATATGTAAAAAAAAAACAAACAAAAAAACCAAAAAACTTAATATAAATTATAGCCTCCATTTTTTTCACTTTAGCCGAAATTAATAACGAAACACATTATGTTGCAAAAAAAAAAAAAAACAAAAAAAAACAAAAACAAAAACAAAAACAAACAAAAAAAACAAGCCAAAACTGCTCCGATAAGATTCGCACTCTCAGTGTAAATCTGCAGGGATCACAGCTATGGTACAATGATCAAATTTGTAAGTTTTGTTTTCTTTTTTGTGGTATATAAGGTGTACCTGATGTAAATTGGTGCAACTCTATAATAAAGCAGACGATGCCTATATTTCATAAAATCATATTTAAGCATATTTCCCATAAATGGGAAAGTCTTTATATGTTACCAAAGGGAAAATTTATATGCATGTTAAAAAGGAAATTTTGTGTTTTTCTCCTTTACACCAGCATTGAAAGCACTTGTATCTGCACAAATTTCCATTTTTTTTCTTAAGATCAGAGTAAAATCTTCATTTTCCCCATCCAGCTTTTGGAAGGAGGGGATGCCGCCTGTCTAACTCTACGGTCGTATTTCTACCCGACGTCTCTGACGTTTGGAGATGGACAAATCCGGTAAAAACCCTAAATGTTCCTTTTTTATTACAAAATCTGCAGTAGAACCAAAGAATGAATAGTCATGAACCATGTATATAACTAAAGGTAAAATATTCAATTTCTTGAATGGAGCCTGTGGGAATTTTTATGGGAATCAGCATTGATCTCTTGAAAAAAAGAAAACAAAACTAAATATCATGCAAAAATAGACATCTTTTTAATAGACTCCGAGCAGATCAAATATCTTGAACATTTCAAGATTAAGATAATCCCCTGTAAAAGAAAATAAAGCAAATGATTCCACTGTGAAAATCGGAATGAATTTTGCATACATCGCTATTAACGTCCGTAATTTTAACAGCAAAGCCGATTTTCGAGAAAATGCTACATCTTTGAATACGGTCATTCAGTATATGAAATAAAAATACAGATCTCATAGAATCCACCGATATCGGGCGATATAAAAAGCTAAATAAAATAATTCCAATAAATCGGATGTTTTTTTAATAAGAATACATAGTTTTTTTCAATTTTTTGAAAGTTATGTGACGTTCCTAAGTTATGTAACCGGAAGTGTACATACCATATGTCAGGAAAAGATAACTCGATTCAAGAACGATAACTCTAGTTATCGCAATCGTAACTACTCGGCCATTCTCGCTACCCTGCAAATAACCTCGTATGCATTAGGCGTATCAATCACACTACTTTTCACATGTTAGTTACATAAAAGTTTGATAAAGTTATATTTTAAACAATTTTCTATATTTCAATTAAAGTTTTAATTAGTTTTGCATGATTAGATTTTACTTAGTATGTCTTCCATATTGGATTTTCGTGGACTATATTTTTGTGCGGCTTAACTTAACTTAACTTCCGGCAAACAATTTAAGGAGAATTTCTACTATGTACGTACGAGGTTATTTGCAAGGTAGCGAGAATGGCCGAGTAGTTACGATTGCGCAAATCGGGAATAGTTTGTAACGTGTATGAAGATTACCGGGCTTCTGACACATAATTTTTTTATGATATCGAAAAAGAGTAGGCGCATTGTTAACGCTACAACATGATATAACATTAAATGAAAGATCCACAGTGTTGAATTTAGATAAAGAGAGGCCCTAGGCTATTCCACTTGTGAGGTCCCTCCCACTTCCCCACCTTCATGACTGGAGGAAGATGGAAGTGTGTTTAATCAGCTTGAATAAAGGTGATAAGGTTTTTTTTTTTTAATTCTGCAATATTCTGAAATGGAGTGCAATTGTGCAAGGAAAATTGCTGAAGGGTTGTACAGTACTTATGACAGCATAAGTGTGAAAGTCCAATAACAGTGTTAAAAATATCATACACCTTGGTCGGAGGCCCTCTAAATGTTGAGACTTTAGCCTATCGAGCCTGTAGGTAAATACGGCACTGATCATCATGCACATTTCATGTAGATTTATCAGATGAAAGATCCGGATTGAAAAACAACAATGATAATACTACTTGATGTTTAGGAACGTTATTTCGTTATTTTAGCGAAAACGTAACTATGGTAATTGAAAATATTATTTTAATATATTTCAATAGGAATGGGAGGATGAAAAAAATGTAATTTTTTTAGTTGGCTATACAATAAAATGGTTTTTGAACGAGTTTTTTTTACTCTTGTTCCAGCAAGATATTAGATCTTGATTTGTACACCAGCTTCACGTTAAACACGCCTAGTAAATCTATCATGTTTGAAACATTTGTGTTTTATTTCATGGTTTATTAACATTTATCTTAAGGCTCCATGTGTGTTCTTTTTGAATGGAATCGAATTTGTAAATGTTTTTTAGCGTATGCTTATACATGTATATGCATTGCCGTTGAAGATCAAGTTATCAAAAGAGAGGGTTGGGATCCCATTAACCAGTTGAATACGCCACATTGTTGTGCCTGTCCCAAACGAAGACCTGGATTTCCAACGTCATATGTCGCGGTCTTTTTGTATTCAGAGAATTCAGTTAAGATGGGAGGTGGTTGTTCGTTTCGTAGGTATTGGTGGAATCATGACCATGACTGTTTAAAATGTAATCCAAACTATTTTATGTTAGAAAGTTTGTCATTGACTTACAAAGTGCGGTAATATGTCGTTCCTACGTTAAAATTGATGTCCTCGAATTGAAATATTGTGAAAAGTGACGTTAAACATCAAAATCCCTAATCCATGCATTTAGACATGTGACAAATTTAATATTCATTTATATCATATGAATGTGTTGAAGGGTTGTCGTGGTCGTGATCGTATGGGAGTTAGACTTACAACAACATGGGAGTTAGACTTACAACAACATGGGAGTTAGATTTACAACAACATGTGCAGTCAGTGCCTATCACCACTCAAGTTTGTGAATTCGAATCACGCTCATGGTGAGGTGTACTCGATGCAACATTATGTGATGAAGTTTGTCAGTGATTTTCTCCTGGTACTCCGCTAATAAAACTAGCCGCCACGATATAACTGAAATATTGTTTAAAGTGTTAAGCACAAAATATGTTTCTTGTAGGTCTTTGTATTATACCTCCTGGAGTTCAGCTAATATTGATGCCATTTTGTCCAGAAAGTCCAAGATATCTACTGATTACCAAAGAACAAGAAGAGAAGGCTTTGAACTGTAAGTAACCTATATACCACTTCAAAATATAAGGAACGTAGAATGCACAATACAATGAAACACAGTTAATGTGAATAAACGTTAGAGAATAGCGAAGGGGCAATCAAAAATGAACAATCCAGAGAAACTGAAAAATTTACGTTAGAGAATACCGAAGGGGCAATCAAAAAATGAACAATCCGGAGAAACTGACAAATAAACGTTAGAGAATACCGAAGGGGCAATCAAAAAATGAACAATCCGGAGAAACTGACAAATTAACGTTAGAGAATACCGAAGGGGCAATCAAAAAATGAACAATCCGGAGAAACTGACAAATAAACGTTAGAGAATACCGAAGGGGCGATCAAAAATGAACAGTCCAGAGAAACTGACAAATAAACGTTAGAGAATACCGAAGGGGCAATCAAAAATGAACAATCCAGAGAAACTGGCAAATAAACGTTAGAGAATACCGAAGGGGCGATCAAAAATGAACAATCCAGAGAAACTGACAAATAAACGTTAGAGAATAGCGAAAGGGCGATCAAAAATGAACAATCCAGAGAAACTGACAAATAAACGTTAGAGAATACCGAAGGGGTAATCAAAAATGAACAATCCAGAGAAACTGGCAAATAAAGGTTAGAGAATACCGAAGGGGCAATCAAAAATGAACAATCCAGAGAAACTGGCAAATACAGGATACACAAGACGAAGAAAAACAAAACAAAAACAAAACACAATATGTATTGGACACCATTTAGGCAAACAAACAGAAATAAGGTAAATAAGGGTAATATCAAAATTACCGAACTCCGAACAATCTTACAAAGGGAAAGTCAAAACTCATAATTATATAAACAGACAAAATTAGTCAACAACTGGAAAACTGTGAAAATACGACATGAGGTAAAGACGAACCGAACGTTGTTTCTATACACAAATCGTAACGGACATCACAACACAGAACTCAGAACGTGTAAAGATATATTATAGAACAACACAAAAACTATGAGCAACACGGACCCCACCAAAAAACAGGGGTGAAATCAGGTGAAAACAAGACACCAAGAACAACAATGCAATGATATAAAATCTATTATTATCAATTAAACCATATACATTATTATCACTTATTGGTAATGACAATAGTGTATATTTACAACAAATATATTTTGTCTGTCTTTACAAACACATATAAATGAATGTACAACCAGATTGAAAAGTTTGCTTGCTTGAAATAAGAGACCACATGGTACAATATGTCCATCTGTAACATCTAATTTTAAAATCTGCCATTTATTCTGTTCCGTCAATATCAAGCCTAATGAAAAGTGTGAACATACTACAAAGCTGGTTAAAATCATGGATTAACTGTTGCCAAGCTTTATTTATGGGGAGCATTGTGTTTTACATATGAATTAAGTGAGATTGAAATCAAGATATTAAATAAATCGATAATAAATCTCTTTAAAGTATATGTGACCTTTCGAGATTTTGGCTATCCTGTTTAGGCCCTTTGGCTAATTTACTTGCTCCCAAAACCTTTTAAATTATTTGGCTTGCGAACCTTTCGACTTTGAGCATACTTGAAGAAGGTTATTACAGAAATGGATCGTGAACACTAAATTTTACATCTACGTTTTTTTATATGATTATTTACTGAAAGTTTGACAATATATTCATAATTTAAGATTTATACTTTTGGCATTTAGAATTTCAGTAGAATATAAGCTGCAATACAACACATAGACAATAAGTCGAATAAATACAATACAAGAAAAACTAACAAACAACATACAAAGTTAGATTGAAAGCTGGATCCGATTTGACGAAGGAATTTGAAACATAAGTCTGTGTTTTTCATTGAACACAGCACTTCAATCTGAGACTTAACTCATAATCTTTACTTAGTATATGAATTTCGAAAATACAGTCTTGTTCCATTCTTATTGAAATTTACAGTCCCTAAACCATGCAATTATTATTATAAACCAGGTTTTCCGCTCCCTGGCATAATTTTGACTATCCTTTTTCGGTCCTTTGTTTTTATTTACTTCCATTTATTACTTCCATTTGGGTTTCCAATCTTTTAGCATTAGGTTAACCTGTTAAAATTTTTTCAAGAAACGTGTTGAGCGCACTAAATTTGTTATCTACGTTTTTTTTTGTATTGTAGATAATTTTATATTTTTCTTATCATAGCATTACGTACACTTAGAGGCACCCTAATGGTGGACGCTGATATTTCTGAAATGAAACATGAACAGTCAGTAAATAGAGCCGAGGCTAAGGTACGTTTATTTAAACAGTCAAATATCAATAGTCAGTGAATAGAGCCGAGGCTAAGGTCGGTTTATTTAAACAGTCAAACATCAATAGTCATTGAATAGAGCCGAGGCTAAGGTCGGTTTATTTAAGGGTGTAGACCTGGGTTACCCTAAAATTTTCCCATGTTCAATTTTATTTAGATTTGCATCATGGAATAGTTATGTCTAAATACATTATCTGCCAAAGTCTCAAAAATTTCACCGTGCCGTTTTCTCCATAGCACATCCTAAATATAGCAATTTTGGGGGTATTCTTGACGCCAGATGGTAATACTAGTTTCGGAAGATTATAATAGATATGCACATTTATTTCTGATTGAAAGGGAATATTTTGGCTTTAATACACTTGAGAGTGTTGTTGTTGAATACATATCTAGCATATCTGAATATCCTGTTTGGAGATAATCACGTGCAAAACAGTGGAAACTGCAAAAAAGGGGGGATGCCCTGAGGACCACATTGGTATTAAAAATCGGATTAAAAAAATTCCTGTCGATTAATTTCCACCAAAAAATGTCACATTGAAGAATAGACATATAGACATCATTGCACCAAATTTTACAAACTTTTACCGTCAGATTTTTTAAATATTTAAATTTGTGTTTTTCATGGATGGCACCAAGAAAAAAATTAAATTGTCGAGGAAAGTTATCACACACCCATCCTTTGCTAGTTTCTTTGTTTGTGAGATAAAAAATAACTAGTTACCAATAACAAAAAGCTTTTGAATTCTTATAATTGACACAGTGGATGTCCAATTTACCAAATGACTGCATTTGTCTTTTTTATTTACAAGTCGGCTGGGGAGGGGGAGGGGTGGTTTGAGGGTGACTCTACTTGATTAATTCATTACAAAAACAAACACCAAAAAACACAGACAGCCACCCAGTTGTATTGTTAAATTCCTTCAAATTCTGTGCTCCAGTTGTATTCGTTTGATTCTGGTTATTCTTTAGTTTTCTTAGGAGAAGGGGGCGGCGATATAAAAGAGGATCAGATATTACAATTTTTTTTCCAAACATAACTTTCTATTTTTTAACTACCATAAAATGAATTTGCTCTATAGTTTCATAACATTTAAGATTGTGGTGTATATACTTTTATTTTTTTGGGAAAAACCCTTGAAATTCAATAGAAAAAGGTTGTCACACAAATTGTGTTACATATTTCGATGAACATTTTTTCTGGAAAGAGATATTTCAATGATATTTTGTGAGCACCAGCATATAATAATAACACACTGCCTGACACTGGCATAAGTAGCAATAAGACATAAAAATACAAGGAGCACAGCTATGGAAAGGTAAAAGGAAAAGGAGTCATTTTTTTAACTGGCGATATCCAATGTAAACAATCTTTGTCACCAAGAAGCTTGGAATTGAGGGGGAATTTTCAAACGCACAGATGGTCATATATTTGAGAATGCACTGAAAATAGAGTTATCTCCCATACCCCAGGCCTATAAGCAGTCAAACAATCAAGTCAGTGATCGAATAGAGTCGAGGCTAAGGTAGGTTTATTTAAACAGTCAAACATGAATAGTCAATGAATAGAGCTGAGACTAAGGTAATTATTGAATCAGTCAAGCATGAACAGTCAGTGAATAGAGCCGAGGCTAAAGTAGGTTTATTTAAACAGTCAAACATGAATAGTCAGTGAATAGAGCTGAGGCTAAGGTAGGTTTATTTAAACAGTCAAGCATGAACAGTCATTGAATAGAGCTGAGGCAAAGGTATGTTTATTTAAACAATCAAACATGAATAGTCAGTGAATAGAGCCAAGGCTAAGGTAATTATTTAAACAGTCAAACATGAACAGTCAGCGAATAGAGCTGAGGCTTAGGTAATTATTGAAACAGTCAAACATGAACAGTCATTGAATAGAGCCGAGGCTAAGGTAGGTTTATTGAAACAGTCAAACATGAATAGTCAGTGAATAGAGCTGAAGATAAGGTGAGTTTATTGTAAAGGTCAATCATGAAGTCACTCAATAGAGCTGAGGCTTAGGTAGGTTTATTGGAACAGTCAAACATGAATAGTCAGTGAATAGAGCTGAGACTAAGGTAATTATTGAATCAGTCAAACATGAACAGTCAGTGAATAGAGCCGAGGCTAAAGTAGGTTTATTTAAACAGTTAAATATGAATAGTCATTGAATAGAGCTGAGGCTAAGGTATGTTTATTTAAACAATCAAACATGAATAGTCAGTGAATAGAGCCAAGGCTAAGGTAATTATTTAAACAGTCAAACATGAACAGTCAGTGAATAGAGCTGAGGCTTAGGTAATTATTGAAACAGTCAAACATGAACAGTCATTGAATAGAGCCGAGGCTAAGGTAGGTATATTTAAACAGTCAAACATGAACAGTCAGTGAATAGAGTCGAGGCTAAGGTAAGTTTATTGAAACAGTCAAACATGAATAGTCAGTGAATAGAGCTGAGGATAAGGTGAGTTTATTGTAAAGGTCAATCATGAAGTCACTCAATAGAGCTGAGGCTTAGGTAGGTTTATTGTAACAGTCAAACATGAATAGTCAGTGAATACAGCCGAGCCTAAGGTAGGTTTATTGTAACAGTCAAACATGAATAGTCAGTGAATAGAGCCGAGGTTAAGGTAGGTTTATTGTAACAGTCTGTTTGATCTTCGAGTTTTGAAAATAACGAACTGTACAATGTGAACCATATAGTTAAAACTGTTTTATATGAGAAACATTAGTATTTTGACATATTCTATTCTATACAAAGTTTTCTGTTATCTCTTATCATCACTGGTGGAGCAGGAACTGCTTATCCTTCCGGAGCACTTGAGTTCATCCCGGTTTTTAGTGTCACTCGATCTTTAATTTTATATGTATGTTTTGTAGATCGTTGTTTTTTTCTGTTGGCCAATGTGTTGTCTGTCCTTCTTCGATTCATGGATTTACGAATTCTGATTACCCCTTTGGTATCTTCAAACTCTTTTTAGAAAATTATTGACCATTGATTTACGAAATAAGTGAAAATTACAATTTGTTTTTTCTTAAAATCTCCAAAGCAGGTATTTGTAATGTTGACATACCCATTGCTATATATGGAATGATGATTTATGAATAACTCGGTCAAATTCATGCGCATCAGCCATTGCTCAACATACGAAAGCTTGACTTCGTATCCTTCATCTGTATCACATCAGGCAGAGGGCTTCCTTTCTGTCACACTTATTTAGTCAAAATATGTATTGTACATTACCTTTTGAACAACACTATTTATATGATTGATTTTTGATTTTTAGTGTTTTAACGCCATTTTCAGCAATATTTCAGCTATATCATGGCGACCAGTTTTAGTGATGGAAGAAGCCGGAGTACCAGGAGAGAACCACCGACTATGGGCAAGCAACTGGTAACCTTTAACACTTGCGGTTGCGAGTCGAGTGCCTCCTTTTTTTGTAATATACAAAGCCGGTCGCGAACCCACGACGTATTGGTGATAGGCTTGTATGAGTTCTTAGGTAATCCAACTACCTAACTCATTGAGCCACCCGGGCTCTATTTATAATGAATAGTGTAACAACCATAAAGTTCAGATTCTGAGTATCCTCGTGTCCAATGCGAGTTTTAAAGATGATGTTCTGACTAAGGAAGATATGATATCATTGGTTTCGGAGGTGGAAGAAGTGCCAGATAATGTTCAATGCATTTTTTTGTGCAACCACATCCTACCTAACTTGAAAACAAATTCCGAATGTGAGACTATGTGATCTGTAGAGGCCTGGAGTGGGACGAATGTTGAAGCTATATTTTCAAACACGTGCATGATTCAGAAAAATTATAGATTATAAAGGTGATGTTGGAAACATATTAGAGAAGTATCATCAATCAACTATAATAACCATTATAACTGAGAAAGTGCTTATTTTATTGAGTAATATTGATTAAACACCACTATATACAGTCAAACCTGCCCATGCAGTCACCTCTATTAAGCAGTCACCTGTATTAAAAGGTCATCCTTTTCTTGCCCAGTCATAGAAAGTTTCATTTGAATTGAACATCTTTTAAGAGGGCACCTGTCTTATAAGGCCACTTTTTCGTTGTCCCAAATGTGACCTCTTAATACAGGTTTGACTGTAATTTGATTTTGTTTGTGAAATAGTCAGTATATGGTGAAAATTAATTAGATTTGAATTTTGTACTGTTGGTACCTAAAAACAAGAGGATTCCTTATTTATTTTGTACAAGTAAATGAAGAAATATGATTGGTCAATACTTTGTTGCCATATAATGGTACACAAGAGAATACCCAATAACATTTATTTTTTAAAGCAGTTACCATGGTTTTTTAAAGTCCGCATTTAGTAATTTAATTTGTTAAATTTATAAAAGGAGTTTATTAGACAAAAAACAATAGTACACAACAGGAGAACTATGGGGAGATTAGGCATGTCTTATAGAATTAAACATAAATTTGTAAGTATAACTGCATGCATTTTAAGTTCTGTCTGTTCTGTTGCAATTAGAAAATATTTTCACCCAAGTTTGTTTTGTTTTTGGATCCATTTTTCTTACCTTGCTTTGGAGATTTTAGGATTAGGGTTAGGGCTATTGTGTTGAACGCTTGGAGATTTGAAAGTGACTTTTTTTTTTTTTTTTTTTCTTACCTTGCTTTGGAGATTTGAGGGCTAGGGTTAGTGTTACTGTGTGTAACGATTGGAGATTGGGTGGTGACTTTCTACTTTTTTATATGAATATAACGGTTTGTTCGTTTGATTTCCATGAAAAGAAAAACAAGCTGTATATGAAGTCGAGGTGAATATCATGTTTCTTGAGTCTATAAATCTGTTTATTACATAATGATTTTATTTAAACAATTGTATTGGCTATTATGCTGTCACCTGACATTCCGCAACATTTGATATTGTTTGATTAAAACTCGTATTGACTTGGTTTCACTTTCGTTTTCGCTTAATGTAATAAAACAATTACAGTCTTTTGTATCGGTCAATACGAGTTTTTATGAACCTTAGAAATCAATATTCACCTCAGCCTAAAGGCTTCGGTGAATATCGTTTTTAAGGTCCATAAAAACTCGTATTGACCTCAACAAAAGACTATAATTGCATAATATCACCTGAAACCAAGAGTCATTAATTGCTTTTTTATATGAACCAAAATTGTTTTTTTAATAAATGATTTTTAGATCTTTCAGTTTTTGTAGTCAATTTTATCCTGTGCCATGGACTTTTATTTTTTTCCAGGCGTTGGTATCCTATATTAACTTGATCTAAATAAATTTTGGTTCTGTGCCAAGTGTCGGAATCTTACATTTAATTGAGCTGTCATATTTTATCTGTGCTATATGCAGTGTATGTCTTTTGACTCTGTCCCATATACGGGCAGAATTTGGGGGGAATGTTAAGCAGTTGGTAAGGCGTTAGCCAATGAAATTAAAGGAAAATCACCTGTCGTGTAATAATAAGAATTATCGTCACCAGTAGTATATCGTATGCTTGCGATTCCAGCTTCATTTACTTTGAAAGGCAAAGTCCTTAATATTGGTGTAACTTTGAAATAAGTCTTGCTGTGAAATTTGTCCGCACGGAATAAAGCTACTAGGAAAATAAGTCCATGGACAATATTTGCTGGGAAGAAATATCTCATATCATGAACTATTTCAAAGAGGAAATGATCCAAATGATTTTGTGAATTAGGAAAAGTTTTAACCTTGGATTTATTATAGATATATTGGTCCATACGGACTTATTTTACTAGAAAATAAACGTTAGAGAATACCGAAGGGGCAAAAAAAAATGAACAATGCAGTGAAACTGGCCACATAGAGTACACAAGACGAAAAGCAAAAAAATAAGCAAAAACACAAAACGATATGCGTTGTGCAACACTTTACGCAAATAAACACAAATAACGTGAATAAGACACGAAGAACTGGAGGTATAGTCAAACAGAACATCTTCTTTTATATTGATCCATGTGGAGTTATTTTGCGAGGGCCAATTCATCGTTTACACAGTGGCCAGTTCATAATGGATTATCAGATTAAAACAATTATTTGTTCTGTTATTTTTTATAACTTTAACAACAAGCTGTTGTTAATGTTTTGAAATGTAAAATTGTGATACACCAGATTTGCGAGCTGTCAAATGTAATCAGCAGGTAGATTTATCGCTTTATATACATGTCTTTTGTTTCACAATAAATAATCCTATATTCTAAAAAATAGACAATTAAGCTACGTTAAGCTGTCAAAAAAACCCAATGCTGATATTTTTCATCAGAAAATATAAAATGCATTTTAAGTACATGATATAAAGTAAAAATACAGAAAATACCACAGTTCAAAAATCCAATAGAAAGATCACAGAAAGAGGTACAATCGATGCTCAATAATACACAAGTATATAACCGCTTATTTCTTTGCTTGGTACAGGCACTTCAATGAAAAGTGGTATTGTTAAATTGGTTTTAAGGGCCCGAGTGGATCAATGAGTTAGGTAGTTGGATTACCTAACAACTCATACAAGCCTACCACCAATAAGGCGTGGGTTCGCGCCCGGCTTTGTAAATTACAAAAAGGGTGCACTCGATTCACAGCCGCAAGTGATAAAGCTTACCAGTTGCTTGCCCATGGTCAGTGGTTCTCTCCGAGTACTCCGGCTTCTTCCACCACTAAAACTGGTCGCCATGATATAGCTGAAATATTGCTGAAAGTGGTGTTAAACACCAGAAATCAAATAAATCAAATTACTTTCTTTGCATGGTACAGGCGCTTCAATGAAACGTGGTAGAGTTAAGCTGGTTTTATTGGCGCAAACCTCCCATCTTATGTAGTAGTTTACATTTTTAAATACGTAGCATGTAAGAATGTTTATTGATCAGTAAATCAAGTATACTTTTACGATAACGGGGCACACCTCATTGGAAATTACAATTGAAAATTTTACAATATTGCTTGATGATTTGTTTTGATATCAAAATCGTGACCAAGGAGGGATGATTGTAATATATGGAATAGTACTTGAGATAAGAATAAACCGTTAATAGTTGTTCACAAGCACAACATATCACATTGTCAGAACAGTTCCGAAATCCAATAGAAAAATCACATAAACATAGGAAAAACACCTATACATGACAGCTCACTTACCTGGCTTGGAACAGACATATCAATCAAAAGTGGCGGGGTTACACTAGTTTCATAGGCCCAGACATCCCCTATTTATATGGCTTATATACCTTCCTTCTTTATGTGGCTATATGACATCCCTTGTTTGTGTGGCTTATACTATCACTTTATCAGTTTGTTTAGTGTTTTTGCTATGTTGTAGTCAAATACCGGACTACGAACCAATACATAAATAAATTTCTATGTTTGAATACAAAATATATCTAAATAAACATTACGGTTTTCACAGTTTTCCGGTTGTTGACTGATTTTGTCTGTTTATATGAGTTTTGACTTTCCCTTTGGAAGATTGTTCGGAGTTCGGTAATTTTGTTATTACCAATATTTACAGAATACCAAAGTGAGAATCAAAAATAAACAATCCAGAGAAACTCACAACGATAGCCTGATAGGGTACACAAGACGAAGATAAACAAAACAAAAACATAACACAAGTAATACAGTCAAGTCCGGTCAAATTACCTAGAATTTCCATAATTTTTGTCTTTTGTGTAGTCCATAATTGGTATTGCTGAATTTTATTCAGATGTAAATATTGTTGTTTTTTTAAAATTTAGATTGGAATGTTTCATCTCTTCAAGAAGAAATCCCTTTGGATGCCCCTTGTTATAAGTATTATCATGCATTTATCACAACAATTATCCGGAATCAATGCAGTAAGTAAATATATAGTTATGGGGGGGGGGGGGTTTGGCTATGGTGTTTAATATTTCAGTTATATCGTGGCGGTCAGCTTTATTTGTGGAGGAAAACTGGAGGACCCACAGAAACCACTGACCTGCCTCAAGTCACTGACAAACTTTATTTGTTGTATCTATAGTACACCTCGCCATGAGCAGGATTCTAACCCACAACTTTAGTGGTGATAGACACTGATTGTACACGTAGTTGTAAATCCAGTCACCATACGATCAAGACCACGGCGGCCGCTAAGCATATTGTAAAGAGTTGCATATGAAAGTGTTCCTTTATGGTATCCTCATTGCATGAACATGAAACTGGTTTCAGAGTTGCATATGAACGTGTTCCTTTATGATATCCTCATTGCATGAACATGAAACTGGTTTCAGAGTTGCATATGAACGTGTTCCTTTATGATATCCTCATTGCATGAACATGAAACTGGTTTCAGAGTTGCATATGAACGTGTTCCTTTATGGTATCCTCATTGCATGAACATGAAACTGGTTTCAGAGTTGCATATGAACGTGTTCCTTTATGATATCCTCATTGCATGAACATGAAACTGGTTTCAGAGTTGCATATTAACGTGTTCTTTATGGTATCCTCATTGCATGAACATGAAACTGGTTTCAGAGTTGCATATGAACGTGTTCCTTTATGATATCCTCATTGCATGAACATGAAACTGGTTTCAGAGTTGCATATTAACGTGTTCTTTATGGTATCCTCATTGCATGAACATGAAACTGGTTTCAGAGTTGCATATGAACGTGTTCCTTTATGGTATCCTCATTGCATGAACATGAAACTGGTTTCAGAGTTGCATATGAACGTGTTCCTTTATGATATCCTCATTGCATGAACATGAAACTGGTTTCAGAGTTGCATATGAACGTGTTCCTTTATGGTATCCTCATTGCATGAACATGAAACTGGTTTCAGAGTTGCATATGAACGTGTTCCTTTATGATATCCTCATTGCATGAACATGAAACTGGTTTCAGAGTTGCATATGAACGTGTTCCTTTATGGTATCCTCATTGCATGAACATGAAACTGGTTTCAGAGTTGCATATGAACGTGTTCCTTTATGATATCCTCATTGCATGAACATGAAACTGGTTTCAGAGTTGCATATTAACGTGTTCTTTATGGTATCCTCATTGCATGAACATGAAACTGGTTTCAGAGTTGCATATGAACGTGTTCCTTTATGATATCCTCATTGCATGAACATGAAACTGGTTTCAGAGTTGCATATTAACGTGTTCTTTATGGTATCCTCATTGCATGAACATGAAACTGGTTTCAGAGTTGCATATGAACGTGTTCCTTTATGGTATCCTCATTGCATGAACATGAAACTGGTTTCAGAGTTGCATATGAACGTGTTCCTTTATGATATCCTCATTGCATGAACATGAAACTGGTTTCAGAGTTGCATATTAACGTGTTCTTTATGGTATCCTCATTGCATGAACATGAAACTGGTTTCAGAGTTGCATATGAACGTGTTCCTTTATGGTATCCTCATTGCATGAACATGAAACTGGTTTCAGAGTTGCATATTAACGTGTTCCTTTATGGTATCCTCATTGCATGAACATGAAACTGGTTTCAGAGTTGCATATGAACGTGTTCCTTTATGGTATCCTCATTGCATGAACATGAAACTGGTTTCAGAGTTGCATATGAACGTGTTCCTTTATGATATCCTCATTGCATGAACATGAAACTGGTTTCAGAGTTGAATATGAACGTATTCCTTTATGGTATCCTCATTGCATGAAAATGAAACTGGTTTCAGAGTTGCATATGAACGTGTTCCTTTATGTTATCCTCATTGTATTAACATGAAACTGGTTTCCTAAATATTTTAGGGGTTAGAGGTATCGTGTTTAACGCCGTTTCAAACAATATTTTAGCTATATCGTGGTGGTCCGTTTTATTGTTGGAGGAAACCGGAGTACCAGAAAAAAACCACCAATCTGTCACATGTCACTGACCTAAATACTTTGATTGTTCAAAACAATGTCAGGTATGAGATTTTATAATACTTGCCTTTCTTTTAAGAAATGTGCGTTGAACATGCTAATGTTGTAGACTTGGAATTTTCCTTTTATTCTACATTCAATTTTCGTTTCTATGCTTCATATATAAATAAACCGCATCGGTAATCAGCTCTACTGGCCTTAAGAGCAGTAGATCGTTGGTTCGAGCACCGGTCTGGTCAAACCAAGTACTATAAAATTTATATTTGCTACTCCTCCGCGATACATGGAGCGTTAATGGGTTAGATCGGAGAAACGTATGCTCGGAATCAGGATAATGTGTCCGAGTTTGGTTACATGTCTATCTGCGGACCCAATTAAACGTGTTCTGTGCAAAGTTGACATCATCAGCGTTTCATTGAATGTATCTTGTTCTCGCCAAAATATAGCTGAAAATTAGCTCTATTTAACGTTAAGCGACAATCGTTCACTATCTCATGTATAAATATTACTCAAATTTCATATTTTCAGATATTTTATTATTCCGTAAATCTTTTCAAAAGTGCTGGAGTTTCTGGAACCACAGCTGCGCACGCAACAAGCGGGATCGGTGCAATCATGGTCATCATGACTCTTATAACAATACCACTAATGGACATCATTGGAAGAAGAACACTGCACTTGACTGGACTTGCTGGCATGTTTATATTCAGTATTCTCATAACACTGTCGTTAGTGTTTCAGGTAATATGAAAAAAGACATGGGTTTTATTTCTGTTTTAGAGGTTTGCAGAATTTGAAGCATAATTTTAATTTTCTGTGTACATAATTGTTTTTCCTTTTGTCTTTTTTTCTTTTGAACACTATTGTCTGTTCTGCCTCGATTTACGGCTTCTGATATCTTCAAGCCTCTCTTTATAACCTTTACTTTGCCCTGAGTGAAAACTGGTGAAAGGAAATACACAAATTGTATATTGGAAGGCACGTTAATGTTTTGAGATATCACTCTTCATGCCTGTAACATGCGACTTGCAGCAGATCCTATACAACGTTGTAGTATCTGTCTTTCTTCGAATTACGGCTTATTGTTACACCTTTGGTATATTCAAACCGTTTTGTAATAAGGCAGGGCAATAGTTTTGACAATATGCATCTCTTTGCCTTGTTGGAATCAAATCATCCGTTGATAGACCCATCCTAGCGTCATTTTTAGTATATATCGGTTATTGTTTGTACACTTAGATGGAAACATAATCAGAAACCATAATATTATATGTAAGTGGCTGGTCGGTGGTTTCTTTGGATAACTCCACCAATAAATCTAACCGCCACGATATAGTGGAAATATTAATGAAAGTGGCATTAAACACCATAACCCTAGCCCGTAACTTGCGGCCCGTCTATGATTTTCTCCGGTTACAAAGATTTTCTCAACTCAATAAAATGAACTCCATAATATATCTATAATATTGTTGATTGTGGAGTTATACAACTAGTACTGAACTACCAAATGATAGTAATATATTGTACATGCTTGACTGATTAGCTATTCATTGGTGGTCATAGATAATTTTTGCTATTTGCAGGATCAGGCCGATTGGGTAAAAATAGCAACTATTGTGATGTCCTTGTGTTTTGTGGTTTTCTTTGCTATCGGACCAGGTAGGTTCATTTAGCTATCGGACGGGTCAGGTTCATTTTACTATCGGACCAGGTAGGTGCATGCTTCTTTCGGACCAGGTAGGTGCCCTTTAGCATTTTCATATTTCAAAAAATTAGATTTGTCGGCGGTTTTATATTTAGACAGTGTCTTACATTTAATATGTGTCTTCATTTTATAAACCTATTTGGAATAAAAGTGTAATTTTGGCTAGTCTCTCGTGTTCTTTTACATCCATATCTGTCCCGGTGCTGTAATGGTTACCGTGCAATCTCGAGTGTGATTGATATTGGGTACCAGCCCCGGTCGGGTAAAACCAACGTATTTGCTGTTTTTTGCTTTTCCGCTAAGTATGCAACTTTAAGAAGTGATAGTAAATACTGGCTGACTCGAAATCTGGATAATGTGTCCGTGTGGGGGGACATGTCTACACACGGACTGCTATTTCAGTGAGCTAGCTCTATGAAGATCCAATTATAGATGTTGATCTAGTACATATAACACATATTATTATGCTTTCTGTAAATTTCTTCTGTAATATAAGTTCATACGATATTTTGACATATATCACAAAGCATTATATAGCGATGATATACTATGCGAAAATAGTACATCTACTATGCCAGTTTCACGCGGGGAAGGTTGGGTTTTCAGCTGTCTGTCAAGCTATGCATAGCTAGTCCACGTGCAAGGGGGCGGATCCAATCTGTCAATCTATCATAGTCGTCTAAACGTTTTTTAATACTTGTTATTGTTGTTAATTAAATTTCAAACTTCAAAAATCTTTATATTTTTAAAGCCATAAATGAAACAAAGAATATTCTCACACTTTCAAGACTATCTGATCCAATATATTAGTCATCAATATCAGGACCATCTTTATTGTAATAGTTCTCAATATATTTTGTCTGCATATAACAGTCAGCATAATAATAATAATAATGTTGTGTTAGCAATGACTATGCCATATAGTGGTCAGGGTTGAAGACAGTGCACTCCCCTTCGGATCGTGCACTATGTCTTCAACCCTGACCACTATATTGGCATAGTCATTGCTAACACATTATTATATAAATAGTCATTTCATAGAATGTAGCCAGTTCACGCCAAGATATATCTGACACATTGATCATTTTCGCGTTAAGCAACAAACACTCGCTCGCCCCTTTCCTACTAATTAATGTATCAGTTCTAGATTGTATATTTTCCCTTCCAGGATCTATCCCATGGATGATTGTAGCAGAACTATTTTCACAGGGACCTAGACCTGCTGCCATGAGTATAAGTGTATTAGTTAATTGGATATTTAATTTCCTTGTGGGATATGTATACCCTTTTATGCAGGTAATATTTCTTACATAATATAGAGTATAAAACGAGGTTTAAATAAGATAATGGCAATGAAGTTTGGAAGATATCTGGCTGTATATTTTGATCCACAATGAAATGATCAAATGAAGAAGAAACAAAATAATTATCCTAGGATTCTTACACAATAAATAAACAGTAAAGAATATTCTATTGGAATGTCATGATACAGCCAAAGTCTTTATAAACGTCAAAAAACACAATGTTGACATGATTCTGATGTCAAAACTGTAACATAACATTAGTTTGGTCATATAACAAACTCTATGCAATCACCACAATTAGGGACAAGCAGTTGAATGACTTACTTTTTACCCATTTTGTCTATTCAAAAAACAAGTAGGTGATGTCATTTAAATACAAAACACAGACAATGACATCACTACATATCAAACGTTTATAGAACTATAGTGGTTGTGGTGTAAGGTGTATTTACAACTGTCAATGCAATTAGGGACCGACCATTCAACTTGCGGGGGTGGGGGGTATGGTATTTTGTTTCGTTCAGAAAAAAAATTTCGGCGGACAACACGAGAGTTAGGATATTATTTTTTTTGTCGCGCAAAGCTTGAATTTTTTTTCCAGAATTTAACATTAGGTTATATGACAAAAACTCTGAATCAGATTATTATTTTTTTCTTCCACCAAAATCAGAATATTTTTTCAGTAACATTGGGAATTAGAATATTTTTTTTAGGAAAAAAACCATAACCCCCCGCCCCCCTGGAAGTTAAATGGTCCGTCCCTTAGTGCCTATCACCACTAAAGGTGTAAGGTTCATTCCCATTCGTGGCGAGGTGTACTGGATAAAACATTATTTGATATAAGTATGTCAGTCAATTGCAGCAATTTGGTGGTTATTTTGTGGGTACCTTTAACACTTATCTCTACAAAGTAACTTGAAATTGAGCAGTCATGTATTTGTGTATTAGGATGTCGATTTTGACTCTTTCTACAATTTGGATTTTGAAACTGTCCCAACAGTATGACATATTCAGGGGCGGATCCAGGGAGGGGGGCGCCGGGTGCGCCCCCCCCCCCCCCTCTAAAATTGGAAAAAATAAGATTTTTTGGCGTAAAATCGTGATTTTTCACACGAAATACCCCAAAATTTTCGCGCCTCCCTCCGCTCGGCGCAATTTTTTTAAGTGTGCCCCCTAACTTTAAATCCTGTATCCACCCCTGATATTAAACTACACGATATAACGTAAATATTGTTGAAGGAGGTTTCTAAACACCCAAAATTCTGAACATTATCTATAAATGTAGTATTTCCGAATTCATAATACATGTATACAAAATAATGTACAATAAACTAAATTTTATTTCAGAAAGCAATAGGACATTATTCATTTCTTCCATTTACTGGATGCCTAGCCCTGTCATGGCTTTTCTTGTTTAAATTTATGCCGGAAACGAAAAATAAGACAATTGAAGAAATATCATCACAATGGCAGATGAAATCTAAGGGGGAGCGTGTGGCAACGGAGGACACTGGTTTAGTACATTATAAAGTGAATACCGCTAACTAATAGCAAATAACACTAAATCATTTCATTCTGTTTAACAATATGATGTACTTGTCAATATTCTAGTTAGTGTTTCTCATTGCTGATTCTCATTGTCACGATATAGATGAAAAATTGTTAAAATTGGCGTTAAACACCATAACCCCAATCCATTTTCATTGTGGATCACGTGTTGAAATCAGATTTAGTTGAACCTCGTTGTGTCGTAGTCAAACAGACCGTAAAGCGAATACTGCTAATTTATATCAAGGAACACTACACCATATGATGTGCCTGTTAATGTTCTATATAGTGCTTCTTATTGCTGATTCTCAATGTGGATCACATGTTGAAATCAGATCCACATAATTTTATTTTTTATAATGAACCATTGGATTAAAATTGTACATCGTTTATATATTTATTACATGTGAACATGAACGTAATGTTCAGGAATGTGACTTACTTTGACATCTATTGAACTCTTAAAATTTTATTTTCTCTAAAACGTGTTGAATTACATTTAAGCCTTTATCATGAACATATATTAGTTTCACATTCTATGAAATCTTATAAGATCTTTGTGTAAATATATACGATCCATTAGTTTAAGGTCATATTTAAGCATTTATCGTTAGGAACAATGAGAAGAATTTGATCTCAAATTTATTCGGTTATTTTGATCAAACGTGATGTATTTTATTGCATGCCTTGATCAGACTTATGCTATATTATACTTTACGTTTTTATTTTCCCTATTTGTCTTTGTTAGTGCAGCCGGTCAATATAACGTTATATGGACCGGGACTGGACTGCCTCGTTTTTGATTCGGTTCAGGAACGGTACCTGCATTATTATTTTAGATAAAAAGTATAATATAGCAAATAGTTTTATGTCACTTCGGGTCAGAACCTTCGGTCCATATAATATTTTTTTGGTGACGGACCGGTCCATATACTGCCATATGACCCTCAGTGCCATGAACTATTTGCTATATATTTACATGCTGTTATTTTGCTCTACTATGTAGTGATATAACGTTTGAGCAGTCCTTCACTGTAATAAATGTTTTAGTACAAGATTAGCACCCATGATAAGACATTATCCAATCAAAAACACGATATATTAGTTACGGCGTTTTGATTGGTCTTTTTTTGATCGATTACGATTACAAAAGACTGTCTAAAACTTGTCATGACTTAAATGTCAACATATCTGTTTGCTGACATAGTTCTTAGGAAAATATGAAATTTTACTATTCAATAATACTTGCGATTTATGCAATACAATAACCTTTAAATAAAACATGAATTTCGTTTTGAACTTTTTTTTAGTTTTATTGCAACGAAGTAGTGCTCGGCTTATGGTTTTGGTAAATTTAATGTGGTAGTACTGGCGATGTTCGTATATCAAATTAGCGTCTGACATTTTGATTCATACATTTTGTACAACCAAACCTATACACAACCAGAAAAATCAGAAAATCGGAACTTTCATAAATACATATAATATTTATCTGCCTTGATGAGGTAAACTAGTTGGAAAATTATTTCGTGGTAGTTTCAAAGCAAATGTATACTGAAGCAATTCAGTCTTTGCAGAATTTTAACAGAAGCAGATTATTATCAATGGTTAAAGGTAGTTGACTTTTGATATCAATCCTATCTTCGCTGATGTATTCGCGGCGCCCTCTTCGCAACCGAAGTGACAAATTATACATACAAGGCTGATGGTTTCACTGGTCAGTTCGTTATATATGTTCGTGGTTTCTTTTCCCAATACACGTATGCATTGTCACAATACAGCCGGAAAAAATTGTCGAAAGTGGCGTGAACAACCAAATACCATAACCTCCAATTCTTCAGTCACTGTGGTGTTTAAAAAAAAATTGCTGAAATCTTTAGTTTTGTATGTTGTCCTAGTATGTGTCTTTATGTTCTTTGTTCCATGTTGTGATGTTCGTTACAATTTCCGCATAAAAACGTTCGGTTCGTTTTTACCTCCAGTTGTTATGAGGAGGGCGTATGTCGCGTTTACCTTATTTGTGTATGCGCATAGTAGTGCCCAACACATATTGTGTTTTGATTTTATTCGTCTTGTGTACCATATATTGCCAGTTTCTCAATTTTTGATTGCCCTTTCGATATTCTCTAAAGATTATTATCTAAAGTATAATAGTCCATTTTACAATATAAGTGAAGTAACTGGTAAATTTTATCGCATAAGAGTATACGTGAACGTTGATGATATCAGTGAACTTGGACTAGCATGTTGGTATAGTACAAACAAGGCTGTAACTACCATTGAGGCAAGTGAAGCAATTGCCTCACTTAAAAATCCGTCATTGTTTTTAAAGTAAATGACTTACAAAGGTGTTTTGTGTTTCCCGTGTTGATTCTCTTTCAGCAACCATTACAAACTACTCAAAAATCTATGAATCATTCATAAAAATTGAAGACAAAAGTAGCAGTGATGCCAAATTAAAAGCTAGTGGTCACAGGAGAATGCTAGAGGATCCGAGTTCATAATTGCAATCGTGGTAGCCCAGTATGTTCTGTCATTTTTGAAACTCTTAACAATTTTCCTTCAAAAGACAAATTGCGATATGATTGTTGCATTTGATGAGACCCAAAATACTCTCTATACGTTATTAACGGATTGGAAATTCGCATATCTTTTCGCTAGAGCGCAAATTATTGCAGACACAATGGAAGTTGTGTTGCAACCAATGAGAAGGGTAGGTAGACAAATTCACAGAGATAGGGGGAGGGGGTAATAAAATGTCATAAATCGGCTATTTATACAATAACTAATTGACGAGTTACGTTATAAAGAATATGTCACGAATGACCAAATAACGCAGAGTTACAACGTTATTTGGTCATGAGTGACATATTTTTTTATAATGAAACTCGTCAATTAGTTATAGTATTTATTATATAGATAGAAAAATATGTTTGGAATCGAATTTAATATAAAAATGAGTTTAATTGCACTATATTACGTATGTAGCGTAGGGATATACTCTATATGTGTATCGCTTCAAAAAAACATGGCGCCACCCACGACAATGAAATAATTAAAATGTTTACCTTGAAATATTATTTTTGTTAAATTTGATCAAAATTGAAGCGTACACGAAGCCAAATAACGTCTAATCTTTACGTTTCAAACTGGAAGTCTTCATATGACGTCGACAACGAAAAGTCGCGAAATATAGCGAGAGTGAAATTAAAAACGATAATTTCACTGTGAAATTATCGTTTTTATTTAAATCGGAAAATTCTGTAATTCACAGCTATCTATATAATAATATTGATTATTGCTTAACGTCACGATAGATGTAGTACAACTATATTCAGGAGGAGCCGCAAATTCAAGAACAAACAATGTAATAGTCAAAAGAAAACGACAAACAAGGATCAAGGTTATTCCGGAAACGTGGCATGCGCACTAAATTTGAGATTTACGTTTTATTTTTATCTATATAACACTACACAGAACATTAAAGATTGAGTAACACGAACCAAAAAATTATATGGTGAACTCATTTATTCTGAAAGGCTAAACTGTTCTTGTTCCGAATGTGACACTGTCATGTTACTCTTGATACAAATCGAGAGGTAAATCATAAATACACGAAGTGGCAATCAAGAATGGACAATCCAGAGAAAACCGAAGTGGCAATCAATATTGGACAATCCAGAGAAACTGGAAACATGGTACTCAAGATACAGGACGAAGACAAACAAAACAAAAAATACAACTCAGAAAACTAAAAAAAGATGAGCAATATGGACCTACCAAAACAGGGGGGCTAGGATTGTCATTAGGACAAAAGGAAGTCTGGTCATTTGTGATGCAGATATTCCGTAACGGTTAACCAAGTCACTGGTAAACTTTATCGCACAATGATGTACAGAGTACTACATGTGGACGTTGATTATATTAATGAACTTAAACTAGCATGTTGATCTAGTACACAGCACGAGTCATCGTTATGCATCAAAATGGTACATGTTGTAGCTATGATTTTACAGAAAGATAAGTCACTTGACGTCACACAATGTATGTCAATGCAGATTATGATTAGTCATCATTATGCATCAAATGGGTGCATCATGTTGCAGTTATGATATCGCAGAAAAATAAGTCACTTGACATCACACAATGTATGTCAATGCAGATTATGATTAGTCATCATTATGCATCAAATGGGTGCATCATGTTGCAGTTATGATATTGCAAAAAAATCTTTCATGATGTGTTTCAATGCAGATAATTGCAGATTAGATAACAATAAAGCACATAGTCATAGTTATTATATTTTATATAAGAAATAAAAGTAATATATACCACAGTACAATTATGTTGTTTCAACAAACATCAAATTCAAGATTTAGAATCAAAGAAAATTCATTTCTAATCCATTTTTCATTATCTTTATTTGTGTTCCTTCATCCGTGTAGAAATATGTTGAAGTTTTATTGGTCTTCGCCGTATAACCTAATGGAACAAAAAGTATAATCTTTTACATAAAGGTAATAACAAAATTACCGAACTCCGAACAATCTTACAATGGGAAAGTCAAAACTCATAATTATATAAACAGACAAAATCAGTCAACAACCGGAAAACTGTGAAAACCGTAATGACCCTGACTTGGTACAGGTATTTCTAAAGAAATGGTGGGTTGAATCAGATTTTAAGGCGCCAAACCTCCCGCTCTCATTACGGTTCAAAGGTTCCGGCTGTCACTGTAACAGTATTTAAATACAGGAACAAAATAGGTAAAATAGTTGTCAAAGCAGTACCATATTCGGTGACGTAAATGTCAAAAATATTTTTACGTCACACATTGACAAAAAAATTCTTGACATTTTTGACTTCTTTATCATCGTCAAAAACAATAAACTAGCTAATGTTAGCAATATAACCTGTCTAAACTGTACCAATTGTAACTAAAATGTAGGTGCCGTATCATACACATATTAGGGTATGAGTTAAGATAACCAAAAATAGCATAATCGAAAAATCGCAGCTAACAAAGATTTGTATTAGCATTCTAAATATACAATAGGAAGAAAATAATCAAATGAACGTAGGCGACATTAGGAATGGATGAAACGATAAATACAAAATGTAGAAAAATCAGATCGTTGTTTAAAGCCAAATGAACACTTTTAACGGCTATATCATGACGAGAACAAGTTACATTCAATGATATCATGATGATACCAGCTTTGTACCAGACAAACATGGTCAGTTTGATTTTTATAGTGCTAGGTCACTGAGGTAACAGTTCTCGTGTAGACTTGTCACTTCATTCAAGCACATTATCCCAACCAGTCCAATTTTCTTACTCCTTAATACTGCGTGCTTTGCGGAGAGGCACTAAATACCAATTTCACAGTCTTTGGTTTGACCCGACCGAGGCTCGATCCCACGAACTATCGCACATGAGGCGAGTACGCTAACCATTGGACCACGGATCCGATTATTTTTCTTCTTAATACGGCATGCTTAGTGAAGAAGCAACACATGCAAATTTGTGAAGAACAAAAACAATAAATGAGAATTTGATCCCACGAACTATCGAACACGAGGCGGAGAAGCTAACCATTACATCACCGATGTGATTCTTTTACTTCGTAATACTCTGTTTTTAGTGAAGAAGCATCAAATACCAATTTGTGAAGAACAAACATAAATAAACCAGATTTCAGTCGATGTATTTATCATACCTATTTTCCGGACAGAACAGCGCTCTTACAAATGCAGAAAGTGCAGTCGGATGGATCTACTAGATATTTGCCGTTACATTTGGCGCTGCATATTTGTTTTGCAATTATGCAATCTTGGCTTAACGTAGGTGCAGCTGTAGTTGGTTGAGGAGTCGTTGGTTGTGGTGTGGTTGGTCGTGGTGTGGTTCGTTGCGGTATAGTCGTTCGTACGGTTGTTACTGGTGCTAGAAGTAAATAATAGGCAAATATATTTTTTTTATTTCTCACATGGTACCTTTATTGTAAAAAACAAATATGAAGGAAAAGAAAACGAAAATAAATAGCCCTATCATGACAATATAATTTTTTTGCAAACATTAGCACTCACATGATAGTAGATCAATCAGTGGTCATGATATTAATTGATAAACAAATTGTCTAGGGTGAAAACAGATGGAATCCTCAGTACTTTACATAGAAGCCATTTAAAATTTAGATTAAGATAATTATTCAACAGAGTGATATAATTTTGTTTCACACACTCTGGTATATGTAGTATGCGGTATAAATTGAACATAGTTTCATGCATAACTATGGGATGGATTGTGGTGTTTAACTCCACTTTCAACAATATCTAATCTATATCGGGATGGTCAGTTTATTTCTGGAGAAAACCACCGACCTGTCACTGACAAACTTTGCCACCTAATGTTGTATCATGAACACCTCACCATGAGCGGGATTCGAACTCACAACTTTAGTTGCGATAGGCACTGAAAGGACATATAGTTCTAAATCCAACTACCATACGATCACGACTACGACGGGCCCCCTGCATAATGGTTGTACTGTTTTTATTTTCATATTGGAATTCTATGATAATATCCGATGATTTCTTGTCACTTTCACCTCAGTATACATCAACTAAAATATACTCAATGTGGGCCATGATTAAATTCTGTTGATGAAGTGTTTTTAACCAATGTATTAACTAATCATATTTAATCATTGCATTAGCTAATTATGTGATTAGGAATTATAAATGTAATTAGGGCTAATCATATGATTAGCTTAATCATAAGTTCAACAACGGACCCCAGGGTTATGCAGTCACTTGTATTAAACGGTCATCTTTATCTTGTCCTGTCATGCAAAATTTCATATGAATTGAGCATCTTTTAAAAAGTCACCTGTCTAATAAGGCCATTTTTCCTTAGTCCCGAAGGTGACCTCGTAATATAGATTTGACAATATATATATATATTAATTAATATTTACCTGTAGTAATTGATGCGTGTTGAACGTGTTTACACATACAGAATTCACACATCCCCCCTCCAGCAGTTACAAAAGCTTCACATTTGAGTGGACAGTTTCTTTGTGAAGGAATACATGGGTTGTGGATGAGATGAACATTTTTTCCTTGACCAGGTCCCATTACAGTCGCTGTATACGGTAAAACGAATTAGTATCAATTAGAATCAAACCAGAATTATATATGAAAATATACACCTCGGTATATATGTCAAAAACAGACAAAGGGAAATGTACGATACGAAAAACGCAAACAAGCGAGTCAGAAAAGGGGCAATCAGAAAAGGGAATTATAAACCATGAAAACCGACATATAATAAACAGACAAATCATACCAGGACAGGCCCCATCCGACTGTCTAAATAAATTTATCCTCCGACAAAACACACGCCAGAAATAGACAATGTACGTCATAATCATGAAAACCGTAGCCTACACACAAGTAAAATGACCAATTACAACAAGAAACACAAAACATATAATTCGTTTAAATGCAAAAAGTGGCCTTTGTTATACAACAAAGTACACATGTCAACCAAATGTGATGATACGGAAATATAAATGACTATTGCAAAAATTGCAATTTAAGATAATAACAAGCACCAACAAAACCGGAAAACGACACCAGAAGTCCAGTAGATCTTCTGCACATTCCGAATATGATTTTAAATAAACGTTCGAGAGAACCGAAGGGACAATCAAGATTGGACGCACAAAAGACAAGACGAAGAGAAACAAAACAAAAACACAACACAATATGTGCTGGACACCAGTGCCGAATTTACCATTGTGCTTAGGTGTGCTTAAGCACAGGACCCCATTGGCCAGTGGGGGCCATCTTCCTGCCAAATATTTTTACGATGGATTTTTGCTTATGTGGTGCAATTTCAAATTTGAAGGCGTTCTATTTCGGAGCGATTCCAGATGCCTGGTTGCCTGTGTAGGCCTACCGGATCTACCTCCTTCAGGGCCCAAGTAAGGGGCCTCATAACTTAACTAGCACATGGCCTCATTTGTCCTAAATCCAGCACTGCTGGACACCACTATACGTAAACAAACATGAATAATATGAATAAGATTATACGTTTTAATAGGACACGTATTAACAAGAGCAGCAGAAAAGATAAATAATTTCAATATAATTTTCTTACAATTTAGAGAATATTAAGCATCTAGAACATTGACAAGTTGTACAACATTATTTTTTTTATCAGATGTCTGCATGTAAAATTGTTTGTATATACAAGATATTTATAGCAGTAATGAAATTAGTGCAAGTTTTAAAAAATATGGAAGTGGTATCCGTGGTGTAAAAGTTTGTTTTTCTATTATAACGATATTATGGTCATTGAAGTCGGAAACATTATTACAAATAAGTGCAAAAGTATGAAACGCTTACTCCCGTCGCCTTTGCAATGGCATATCTCACATCCGTTCCCATCTTTTTCGTATGCTGGACATTGTAAAGGACAAAAGAAGTGCAAGGGAGCACACATGCCACCACCTCCACCTCCACCTCCAAATCCTCCTGGACCATTTCCAATAAGGAAACCTTGTGTCGAACTAGCTAAAAGAGAGAAAAAAATCTATAGATTTCGGATGGGTTTTCTGAAATTAGTTTTTGTGCACGCTGTTATCATTTTCCTTCATTTTTGTGTGTATATAATATTTTTTTAACATTTAACTATGTTGTATATAGTGAATAAATCCTGAAAAAAAATGTGACAGTGGTATTGTTTCCGGAAGGGTAGGCCTTTCCTGTTCACGATTATGGAAATCATATTGGACACCAGAATACGTAAATAACTACAAATAATATAAATATTACATAGCATATAGCATCATCGTCTCGTCAACAACAACAACAAAAACAAACAAAAACAAAACAAAACACCCCCCTCTCCCTCCAAAACAAAAAACCAACAACATACAAACCATGTATATTATTACATGCTATGTCTGCCAACTAACGATATTGAAATTGACGCCATTATGATGTCTGTTATTTCTTTATAATAGAAAATGCATATCGAGTATTTGCACTGATTGCACATGTAGTTCCAAATCTAACAACCGTACGATCACGATCACGACATCCCACTAATTTGGTGTGTGTGTGTGTGTTTGGTTGTATCCCGTAGCAGACAAGCTATAGTCCGTTTCACTATTTCTGCTGTAATAATCGGAGGTAAGGTGATTCAAGATTATTTCCAATGTATGAATAAAAAAATAATGAAAAACTATAGTAGGTATAGTTGCTGACTTCAATTTATTTTATTCTGCATATGTTGTGTCGATATGTGTTTAAAGAAAGAACACCGTATAATACTATTTGCATATGCTATAATTCCACAATCACATTTATAGGTAATTAAAATATAATTTTGAATATTCCATGCATCTAGAAGTCAAATATAGTGCTAATAGACAATTAAGGAACGTAAATATCAAATGTTGTGTGTACGACGTGGTTCTGGAATTAGAAAAACTCAGAATCAAAAGCTCATCCTGAAAACAATAGTTGAAGTTCTTACCTGAAACCAAAGCCACAAACACCACACTAAGAGCCATGTCGATTTTCATGATTTGAAATAGATAACCATTTAGTATACGAAATATACATGTATATGTATAAATAAATTTCTATCAGTCTAAATTTATTTTAATCGTGATATTTTATCATACAATATGACACCTGCCGGGACGTACCGTATTTAATTTATCATTTATAAGACATGAACGACGATGAAAATTATCTTAAGGCGGGGTGTTGGAATTCCGTTGTCAACAACTCCCGCCGTCAACAACGTATAATTATATTTAAACGTGTATTACAATGCTTGTTTTGGCGTTACTATAATACATATGATACCGAGGTATCCTGACATCTACAGAACAGCGGCTCTTCAATGTCTTTTTTGACCGTAGATTGATTGATTGATTTTTGGTGGTTAATGCCATTTTCAGCAATATGTCAGCTATATCATGGCCACCAGTTTTAGTGGTGGAAGAAGCCAGAGTACCCGGAGAGAACCATCGACCATGAGCAAGCAACTGGTAAACCCGGGCCCTATAACTACCTAACTCATTGAGCCACCCGGACCCTACAACTACCTAACTCATTGAGCCATCCAGGCCCTACAACTACCTAACTTATTGAGCCACCCGGGCCCCCTACAACTACCTAACTCATTGAGCCACCCGGGCCCTACAACTACCTAACTCATTGAGCCACCCGGACCCCCTACAACTACCTAACTCATTGAGCCACCCGGGCCCTACAACTTCCTAACTCATTGAGCCACCTGGGCCCTACAACTACCTAACTCATTGATCCACCCGGGCCCTACAACTACCAAACGCATTGATCCACCCGGGCCCTACAACTACCTAACTCATTGATCCACCAGGGCCCTACAACTACCTAACTCATTGATCCACCCGGGCCCTACAACTACCTAACTCATTGAGCCACCCGGGCCCTACAACTACCTAATTCATTGAGCCACCCGGGCCTTACAACTACCTAGCTCATTGAGCCCCTCGGGTCCTACAACTACCTAACTCATTTATCCACCCAGGCCCTACAACTACCTAACTCATTGAGCCACCCGGACTCTGAGACCATATACAAAAAAACTGGTAAGATGTGCGGTTCTGGAGCTATCTATCTAGACAACGCTTTACAATACAGAAATGTCAACCCATAATGAGTGAAGTTCAGGTCACTAAACGGAGCACCGATAGTTTACGATGTACAAAAAAAGGGGGGGGGGGGTTTGCCACCCCAAGTTATCTTAAAAATAAAATTACAATAAATCTGTAAATTATTAGTGACTCAAGTCCTATGGAATCTGACAGAAAGTAAGAGCGTCATTTAATTTCCTATTCCTCACAGAAACAATAGTTCCGGAACACTGCTGATGGTGATCGTGAAGCAACATGCCCAATTACAATTGCAGGATGATTGGCCATTGTGCATAATTTATTCATGAATCATTATCGAATTAATTTTTCTTCCGTCGATCAACACTTACTGGTTTTATGGGTGATTTGTGTGTCAGCGGTAAGTAAATGTTGACATTATCCGCGATATGCGGGTCTATTGGTATTTCTGAAATACAACAAGATTGGCATCATAAGTAAGGGAGTGATTACAGTTGACTAAAAATTACTGTTAGGACGTTACAAAACTTTAAATTCAAAAGAAGAATTGCTTGAAAAATCACAGAATAAAATGTTCAGTCAACAACCAATTATGGAGGAAACCGGTGAGTTCACTTCGCAAAACCGAGTATTCGAATAGACCAATGATAAATTAAACCATCATCTGTTTCGAGCGGACCGCAAATTAACATTAGACCAACCAAGGAAACCATTTATCTGAGGTATAGCGGGATATAATGGCAGGGTTTCCAGTGTTCATCTCTTCTGATAATGGAAAAAGTCAGAAGAGTTTGAAGATACAAAAGGGAGGTAATCAGAATCAGTAAATCTAAAGACAGACAACACAATGACCAAAAGAAAAAGGACAAACAACGATCTGCAAAGCATACACATAAAAGAAAAGATCGAGTGACACGAACCCCACTAAAAGCTCAGCCGTTTAGCTTGGTTTGGATTATGGTGTTTATCGCCACTTTCAACAATATTGCAGATATATATTGTGGCGGTCAGTTTTCTTGGTAGAGGAAATCGGAGCACCCAGTGAAAAACACTGACAAAACATTATCACATAATGTTGTACCGGGCGGGATTCGAACTCACAACATTAGTGGTGATAGGCACTGATTGCATAGGTAGTTGCTAATCCAACTACCATACGATAACAACCACGACGGCCCCTCTTAGCTGTATTATCTGACATTAAAGTACATCTGCTCCTAATATAAAAACATTACATATTTTTGTGTAAATATATTTCTGGACTTTGGATCCAAGATAACGGGAACACCTAACATTACATATGTCAAAAGGTTACTACCAAGGTCAGAAGGCCGTGGTCATTTTATTTACTTTTCTAAGTACATGCGTATTTTATATAATATATGTCTACTATTAATGGACATATAGTGAATACCCGTTAGTGAAAACGAAAGGGCGATGAAGAATGGACAATCAAGAGAAACTGCTAACATTGGAAAACATACGTTCTAAGTAAACGTTAGAGAACACGGAATAGCCAATCAAGAATGAACAATCAAGAGAAACTGGCAACATTGGAAAACATACGTTCTAAGTAAACGTTAGAGAACACGGAATAGCCAATCAAGAATGAACAATCAAGAGAAACTGGCAACATTGGAAAACATACGTTCTAAGTAAACGTTAGAGAACACGGAATAGCCAATCAAGAATGAACAATCAAGAGAAACTGGCAACATTGGAAAACATACGTTCTAAGTAAACGTTAGAGAACACGGAATAGGCAATCAAGAATGAACAATCAAGAGAAACTGGCAACATTGGAAAACATACGTTCTAAGTAAACGTTAGAGAACACGGAATAGCCAATCAAGAATGAACAATCAAGAGAAACTGGCAACATTGGAAAACATACGTTCTAAGTAAACGTTAGAGAACACGGAATAGGCAATCAAGAATGAACAATCAAGAGAAACTGGCAACATTGGAAAACATACGTTCTAAGTAAACGTTAGAGAACACGGAATAGCCAATCAAGAATGAACAATCAAGAGAAACTGGCAACATTGGAAAACATACGTTCTAAGTAAACGTTAGAGAACACGGAATAGGCAATCAAGAATGAACAATCAAGAGAAACTGCTAACATTGGAAAACATACGTTCTAAGTAAACGTTAGAGAACACGGAATAGCCAATCAAGAATGGACAATCAAGAGAAACTGGCAACATTGGAAAACATACGTTCTAAGTAAACGTTAGAGAACACGGAATAGGCAATCAAGAATGGACAATCAAGAGAAACTGGCAACATTGGAAAACATACGTTCTAAGTAAACGTTAGAGAACACGGAATAGCCAATCAAGAATGGACAATCAAGAGAAACTGGCAACATTGGAAAACATACGTTCTAAGTAAACGTTAGAGAACACGGAATAGCCAATCAAGAATGAACAATCAAGAGAAACTGGCAACATTGGAAAACATACGTTCTAAGTAAACGTTAGAGAACACGGAATAGGCAATCAAGAATTAACAATCAAGAGAAACTGGCAACATTGGAAAACATACGTTCTAAGTAAACGTTAGAGAACACGGAATAGCCAATCAAGAATGAACAATCCAGAGAAACTGGCAACATTGGGTGCACAAGACACATGACTAATACAAGCAAAACAAAAAAACACAACACAGAAAACTTTAAGGGAAGACAGGTGCCCACGAAGGGACAGCAGTAACTGCCTCTTATAAGTCACCAGTCATGTTACTCATACAGTGGGTATGTGTTGGACACCACTATGCGCAAGCAAACACAAATAAAGTAAATGAGACATGAGCCTCCTGCAAACAACGGTAGGTAAAGACGAACCGAACATCTTTGCTGGTACTCCTTAATGATACGTGCTGATGTGGCAAATACCAATTACATAGTCTGTGAATTGAAGATGTAAGGCACGCAAGGTGATATGTTCTAAAATGTACTGTAGGAATATGTATGTAACCAGGTGAAACGTTGAAATTGGTAGTTGATAATATATTTGCTAAACTCCATTTTCAGCAATTATCAGCACAAGAACGGTGTTGTTCCACGGGGTAGGGGAGGGGGGTCCACTGAGGTTCATTAATTATCTGGCACTTAAGACTGAACACGAAACAAAATTGAATGTGCTAAAATACACCATTAAAAAATATATATATCGTTTCTATGTGCCATTAGTGGAACAGGAACTGCATACATTTCCGGAGCATTAGAGTTCACTTCCGGTTTTTG